>CM053580.1:261059357-261230642 GCA_028627135.1 Pseudochirops cupreus | reverse complement strand
AGACTGGGGGAGGGGGGGACACACTGGGATGGCTGTTTTGGGGCGGTGGGTGGGGGAAAGACGGGGAGAAAATATGTAACTCAAAATCTTGTGGAAATGAATGATGCAAACTATAATAAAATTTAAAAAAAAATAAAATGAGATCTATAATCATTCAAAAAGTTTATCCCCAGCTATAAAAATAGGGAAAAAAAAACCAAGGAGGTGAAGAATGCCTGTTGTTCAGATTTTAATATGAATTTGGATGGTCAGTCCACAGACCTAGTCTATCAATATATATATTCGGAGTGGGCATTTCAAATAAAGGGTGAACTGGGACAAGAATTGAATAGTAGGAGAGAAATTTGCTGAATTGCCTTTGGGAAATCATGCAGGTGCTTTTAATGATTCTGAGTTTCTCCCTGAAAGGTCCATCTTCACCAATATTCTTCCAGTGATGCTAAATAGCTATGAAGAATTGAATGTCTCAGAAGAATTAAAGGTGTATGTCACTAATCTCTTAATGGACAGATGCCTGATGGGAATGAGAAGATTACATCATACTTCCAGTGAAGGATTGTGCACGAGAAAAGGCATAGAAGATAGTATCAAAAAGAAATATGATTGAAAAGGAAGTGAGATATTCTTGTAGCAAAAGCAAGACACAACAGGGTAGAGCCTGCATACTTTACCAGTACCCATGTAATATAAAGAGATCCAAAGGAAGGTCCCCAGGATGTCAGCTGAGGGAAATGCAGATGGACATAGGCAAAAGAGGCACAAGATGACAAGACGTAAATGGGCTGAAATCAACACTGCTGGAAACATCCTCGTCAGTGGAAAAATTGAATATATACATATATATATATATATATATATATATATACATATACATATATATATATACACACATACATATACACACATATATATAAATATATGTATGTGTGTATGTGTATATATATATACACATACACACATACATATGTATACATACACACACTACATGCCCCGCCATATATACGCAGATATATGTACATATTTGTTGTTGTTGTTCACTCATTTCAGTCGTGTCTGACTCTTCACGACCTCATTTGGGGTTTTCTTGGCAAAGATATTGAAACAGTTTGCCATTTCCTTCTCCAATTCTTTTTACAGATGAGGAAAATGAGGCAAACAGGGTTAAGCGACTTGCCCAGGGTCACACAGCTAATAAGTATCTGATGTCAGATTTGAATTTAGTTCTTAACTCCAGGCCCTAGTTGCCCTATATGTATATATGCATACAGATATGTACACACACACACACACACACACACACACACACACACACACACAAAGCAAACTGCACAAGTAAGGAATTGGGAAAATACGGCTAGAAAACAGTTTAAAGACAGTGAACAGTGGACTGAACACCAGGACTGAAGTCAGAATGAACTGAGTTTAAATCCACATGGAAGGAGATATGTACATTCAGAGAAAGATCTAGAAAGAACAAAGTTTAAATGGAGACTGAAGCAATCTACATGCTCTCTTTCTTTTCCATGTTTGGTTTTCTTTCTTTTTTCCCATTGTTCACTCCACTGGTTACAACCCTTCTGTACAACCAGACTAATACTTGATTGCATGCCACCATGGGGTGGGGGGGGGGGGGGAAAGAGGGAGGGGAGAAAATTTGAAACTCAAGGGATTTTGGAACTGAATCTTGTAAACTAAAAGTAAATAAATCAATCAATTAAAAAAAAAATCCACAGATGCTTTCTAGCTATGTGACCCTGGTCAAATCACTTAACCTTTGTTTGCTTCAGTTTCCCTATTCGTAAAATGAAGATTTAATAGCACCTGCTTCTCAGAATTGTTGTGAGAATCAAATGAGATAATTATGGTAAAGAACTTAGGAAAGTTCCTGGCACATAGCAAGAGCTACATAAATGTTAGCTATGTGTACAATAGCTGGGGGTTTTAGCAGACTTCAGGACAAAATAAAAATCAAGAATGTGGTGGCCTCCAAAAGGTAATACAGGGTGTCCCTAAAGTCTAGGCACATAGGAACTCTCATTAACTATGTATATTTTCAAGAAATGAAATGAATGAAATTCCCAAATTTTAGCCAAGACAATTTTATATGGAATAAAAGCTTTCATTAGCTATTGGGGGCTATTTTCCATATTAATGAGATTAATTTAATTAATGAGATTTCCTATGTGTCTCCTACGTCTTCCTATGAAATCTCATTTATGCTTATTAAATAAAATGTTATCGAAAATTTCATTTATTTCATTTCTTGAAAATATGCCTAGTTAATGAGACTTCCTCCAGACTTTAGGGATACCCTAAAGATTCTTTTTCATTGTTCATTCATTTCAGTTGTATGCAACTCATCCTGACCCCCATTTGAGGTTTCCTTGGCAAAGACTTTGGAGTGGTTTGCCATTTCCTTTTCTAGATCATTTCACAAATAGACTCTTAGGGTGCATCAAAAAAAAAGAAATAATGTCCAAAACAAAAGAAGTGATAGTACCACTATACTCTGCCCTAACTAGATCATATCTAGAGCATTGTGTTCTGTGCACCACATTTTTAAAAGGATAGAGGCAAAGTGGAGTACATCAAGAAAAGGGGAAGCAGGATGTTGAAAGGACTAGAGACTTTGCCACAGGAGGACTGGTGGAGGGGACTGAAGATACTTAGTCTAGAGGAGAGAAAACTTGGAGGGCACATAAGAAGTGTATTTTTAAGTATTTAAAGAACTTCCATATAGTAGAGAGATTAGCCAGAGGATCATTACTAAGAGTAATAAACAGAAATTTCAGGGAAGCAGATTTTGGCTTGAACTTTGGAAATAATTATTTGTAGTGTTCAAAAGGAATGGGCCATCAGGAAATATTAAGTTTCCCTTCACTATAGCTCATCACGCAAAGACTAGAAAGCCACTTGATAGGAATGCTGTGGAGGGAATTTTAGTTTAGGTACAAATTGACTTATGAGCCATTGAATTCTGTAATTCTACAGTTTTGAACATGGGTAACTGAGAGAATGGTGGTATCATTGATGGAAAAAGGGAAGTGTATCAATTAAATGGATGGATGGATGAATGGATAGATGGATGGATGGATGGAAGAAAGAAAGAAATAAAAAAATATATTGACACCAGCAGAGGATTAATATGAAGAAGACATCGTGTTTGGCAGGATAACACTTTAAATTACTTCTGTGGGAATATTTTTTGTCAAATGATGACAATAGAAACCAGGTGACCAGGGTTTTCCATTTTCCTCCTGGAGGGCAGGAATTGCTTCATTTTTACTTTGGGATCCAACACCTCACATAATCTGTCTCTGTCTCTGTCGAGTTTGCACTTTTTTTTAAGCAATCAGGGTTAAGTGACTTGCCCTGGGTCACACAGATAGTAAGCATTTGAGGCTGGATTTAAACTCAGATTCTCCTGACTCCCGGGTCAGTGCTCTATCCACTGTACCACCTGTCAGCCCCAAATCTCCTACAAATAATAGGCTGTCAGGGTTCTCTCTTAGAGTACCCTAACTTACCAGCAGAGGCAACTGGTTACACACACAACTCACTGACGCTAGCATACCTTTCAGGAAGAGAAGAGTCACGGCTCTGAGGTCCAAAAAGAAAAGTTTATTAAGATCTCTCCATAGGGAAGCCTTAAAGCCATATACTAAGGCAGGCTTCCAAAGATGCCTCCCAGCCCTAGGTCTTAAATAGACCCCAGATCCACATGGCACACATGATAGAGCCCAGCTGAACAGAATTGTGAGAGGGGAAGTGCAATTACAAGGGTATGAAGGCCCCAAGGTGTGGAGACGCCAATCAGGAACAGAGGGTAACCCCACGCAAGAGAGTCTTGAGCAATGCAGTATCCCCTGGCGGGGGACAGTGCAATATGCCCTGACCTCCACGTGACCCAACTAATTCCCGGGCCTCAAACACTTCCCTGTGGCATGACACAACCGCTTGCAATGTGAACCTCACAGCTATCAATAAATGTTGATTCAAATGAATTGCCTTGTTGAATTGGTGGTTTACTTTATCATTGTGGGTCAAAATTGGCACAATTAAATAGTATGAGTTGACCCTCAGGAGAAAGAAATCTCAATCCCTTTCCCCTCATGTAAGGTCCCAGCTTCTGTAGTCCTGTTTCATCATCTGTAAAATGGGAAGTTTAGACTTGATGACCTTTAACCTTCCCATCCTAAATCTATGACCCCAAGGGTGGTGGCTGATAGGCAGGTAGCACAACTCTTACTCTGCCCATTGTACAGCTATGTGCAGTGATCAAGTCACCTCATCTTTATGAGTTTTAGTTTCTCCATCTGTAAAATTAGGGCAATTACACTTATAACATCTACTTCACAGAGTTACTTTGAGGAAAACAATTTGTAAGTAATTAAGTCCCATATAAAGGAAAACTATTATTGTAGTCCAAATTCTGCCCTTACTAGTGTGACCTCTATTTCGTGACCTTGAATGGGTCATGCTGTTTCTTTGGACCTCGGTTTCCTCATCTGTAAAATGAAAGAGAAAATGAGCAATTACATTCTTTGGAATTGGGGTGTTCTGCCATCTTGTCCGGGGGTTCTGCTTAAGAAATAGTTGTGGTGATGGAAAAACACATGAAGCAAGTCCAACCACTTTGATGCCTATATTAGCTTTGCCCAATGTGTGCAGGGAGGTGTAATTGAGAGAGCGCTGGGCCTGGTTTCAGGAAGACCTGAGTTCAAATCTAGCCTCAGACATTTGCTGGCTATGGGATCCTAAGCAACTCACTTCACCTCTGTCTACCTCAGTTTCCTTAACTGTAAAATGGGGGTAATAACAGCACCTATATTGCAAGATTGTCATGAAGCTCAAATGAGATATTTGTAAAGAACTTAGCACAGATTCTGGCACATAGTAAGTACTTAATAAATGCTTATTTCCCTCCTTCCCTCCTTTCTTCCTTCCTTCCTTCCTTCCTTCCTTCCTTCCTTCCTTCCTTCTTTCCTTCCTGTAAAGCCACAAACAAGGAGCTTTCCAGAGGACTGCTGCTGTGAACAGCTTTCAAGGTTCTGATTACATAGTATAGCAAACTCTCTATTTATTCAACAACAAATCAAAGCAAAGCATTCATAGAAAATCAAGGTACAGCATTCACAATGTTACAACTTATCACAGAAAATCAAAATAGAGCTTTCACAATGACATCATAACTCAACAACTTATCACTAAAATGACTATGTAGTTTTCACCAAAATGGTCACATAGTTTAAACAAAGTACAATCATTTAGTCAATCAATCACTTAGTAACTCAATCATTCAATGGTTCTATTTAAAATAAGGTGCATTCATTTAGACAATCAATCATTTAATTAAGTCCTTACTTCAATCAGTCCTAAGGAGGAGAGCCTCCTTAATCCTTAACTCACTCATCCTTAAGGAGGCACTCCTTAAGAGACACAAAGTACAATAGTCAAAGTTCTCCACCCATGGAGTGAAATTAAGTTACGATATCAGTCACTATTCAGTACTCTCTTAAAGGGTAGTGGAAAATACACAGGCCATCCATCCTTCAGTCACAAGTAAGTTACAATTTTATCAGTCACTACTCAGTATCCACGAAGAGGTTTTTTCATCTTAACCTGAGGTAGGCTCTCAGATTCCCTGATTCCCCTTCCATGGGTCCTAGCTCCTATCTGAATTCACCAAACTGTCACCTGGGTTCAAAGGCAGACAGCTCCCAGCTCCTTGTCCAGCTCTCCATGCAGTTCCTCTTCCACACTGAAGCTCAAAGTGACCAATCCACCTTAAATCCTTGACAATCTCTATTCCTGGGAAGTCAAGGCTTAACAAAGCCACAAATAGACAAAGTACCAACCCCACAGTCATGCTTCCTCTGGCAGCTCCAAGCTGGCCCTTGGAAGTCTTCAGCAGCTCCCCAGCAGCTCCTCAGCAGCTTCCCAGTAGCTTCGGCTGGCCTTCGGAAGTTTTCAGTACCATAAGCTCCATTCAAAAAATCAAAATCACTTTATCCAGCTTCCACATGGCTTGCTCCAAGAAATTCTAACTCAGTTCTCAATTTTCATTCCTCTTCTCAATTCTCAGGTCAGTCTTCAGTCCAACAGCAACAGCTGCCCTGCCTTCACATGCTTATCCCAAGAAGTTCTGACTTTCCCAGCTGGGGTTTTTCCTTATATACAATATCGCTCCTCCCTGTTCAGCCCCTGCCTGTCAGGTCAGCAACAGGGGTTCCCTGTTCAGCTACTTCCCTGTTACTTTAGCAACAAGGGTTCATACCTTCTGTTTCTTTAACAAAGGCTTAATTTGAAACTAGGTGCTAAGTACCTGTCAACTTAGCAATACAAAGGGATCTTCAAATTTGATTACCATTACACTTCCTTCTTTCCTTCCTTCCTTCTTTCCTTCATTTCTTCCTTCCTTCCCTCCTGCCTTCTTTCCTTCCTTAACTGAGGTGGATAATGAATGGAGATTGATTAAAATCAACCATATGACCTAGAAGTATTATCACTTACCGAATTTATCCTGTAAGATAAGATACTTAATCAGTTGTTGATCTGTCTCAGGATAGGGCAGACAAAGTAATGACTGTTCATTTATATCCCTTGAGGCATTTTTAAACTATAGCTATAGACATAAATGTAGATATATTACCAACATGCAACATAGCTGATTAGATAAAATTGGGAAGTTTGTAGAGACAAGAAAACAAAATCATCCATTAAAACCCTGACAATGAGGCAAACACTCATGACCTCAGGACGAATTATGTCGCACACCCATGCCAATAGTTCTCTTTATGTGGGGCATAAATCTAGCTATCTTGGTGCACAGTATAGGCTGAATGGCCAAATTTTTTCACTACTTTCATGGTTCTATCAAAATAAAAAAGTCAATTGAAAATAAACCATTATGAATTTAAGAGCAAAACTCAATTTTTAAGCAAAAAGGTGAAAAAATTAAATAATTTCCAATACTAGCTTATGTCAATAAAGAAGCAAATGAAAAAGAGAAACTTTTTAACCACCTTCTACAGACACATCTATGCCCTCAAGGAAATTACATCGGAATAAATAACATATGTGCTGCATTTTGCTAACCTTAAAGTACTATGTGAAATGCTAGTAATTAGCCATGAATAGGAGGATATAACAGGTACAAGTAAACACAAGATGAGTTCTGGAGTGAAAAAGTACTAACAATTAACTAGTCAGGAGAAATTTTTGAGTCAGAATAGAACTGGCCTGGAGAGAGCTAAGGATTGTCAGAGGCAGAGAGGTGAGGAAGGACTGCATTCATTGAAGGCATGGGAGACAATTTGTAAGAAGGAGCAACTAAGTGTGAGAAACAGCAAAGAGACAACCTTGACTGGAATTTTGAATTTTGAAGGCAAGCAATATGAAATAAGACTGATATCTAAGTTAGAGGCAAATTGTGGGAGACTTTAAATGCCAGACAGAAGGGACTGTATTTTATCTTAGAAGCAATAGGGAGCCACTGAAGATTTTTGAGCATAGAAGATATTTTCAAACTGGTGCCTTAGGAAGATTATTTTGGCAGCTTTGTGAAGGATGGATTGGCAAAGGGAGAGGTTAATAACAGAGATCCCAGGAAGGAGGCTATTGTAGTAGTCTAAGCAAAAAAAAAAAATGACAGCTTGAATAAGAGCATTAGTCATGTAGGTAGAAAGAAAGATAGGAATCCAAGAGATGCTATGGTGGTAGAAGCAATAAGATTGATTGGATCAAGTAGGTAAGGGAGAGGGAAAAGTCAAGGCTGTCTCAGAGATTATGGATTTAGGTAACTGGGAAGATGGTAGTGTCCTCAACAAACATGTGAGCAGTTTGGAGAAGGGCTTTGGCATCTAATGTGTTTCAAATCATATATAAGATACTTTTTGATAGCAAATCACATCCTCTTCACATATTCATCATATCGTTAGAGTCAAACTAAAACTCATCTGCAACAATGTTTTAACTGTTGTTTTTAATCAGCCAAATGTGATTCCATATAAATAGTGATCATTCAAAACAGTCATTTTAAAATATTTTGCTACAAGGATTCCTTTGCAGGTTAGCTAAAAGTGGAAGGTTTTGTCACAATAATTAGAGAACCCTTGAATTCACTGAACTTTGGGATGCCTTGAACATTTTCTGACATAAAATACACACAGACACACACAGACACAGACACACACACACACACACACACACACACACACACACACACACACACACGCCTTGCTTCCTTGGCTGTTTCTTCAACCAATTTTCTACTGTCTCTTAGAGGTATATAACCTGTTATAGGCACTATTACTAAACTTTAGGTGCCAGTCTCAATAGCCAATGTTAGTCTACCCTAGAGAATAAACAGACCAATGACCTATGGGCATAATCTGTACTTTTTATATTTTCCCAGGGAGGAGAGATATCAACACTGACTTGCCGCCCGCTGGGAATTCTGCCTAGCAGTCAGGAATCATGAGAATTTTCCAGACTTTTTTTGGAAGAAGCACAATCCTTGTGCCACCCTACCAAAGCAGTAATGAAATCCTATCCTCTGATCCTCTGGACCATATCTGAGAGCTTGGTGTACACACACACACACACACACACACACACACACACACACACACACACACACAAAAGACTGTTTCCCAGAATTCATAACTAAATATCTAACCAATGCATTGCTGGCAGACATTCAAAGCCACAGACAAATCAAAAAGCATATTCTGTCAGAGTTTTGTTTTGTTTTTTACCCCAGCTAATGCCTTCATCTTATCCAATTTTTTTATTTGTTTCTTGATCACTTTAATTGTAAATATTACTTGTGAGTTAATTGATTTTAGAAGAGAAATGGTGCATTCTTATGTAGCATTGGAATTAACGTTACATTAATTCTAATTAGTTCTTATTTACACAAACTGTATGTGCATATATCTGAATATATGTATGAATCACAAATGATCACCAAAGAAAATATTAACCAGTTCAACTCTATGTTAGCTGCACTCAACCAAAATGAGGAAGAGTCAACTAATCTCAAATTTGTTGATCCTTAGCAGAATGGCTTAGGGAGATGAAAATTATTATTCTAGTAGTGTAGTGAGAGACTAGCAAAAGAGGGTCAAGTCTTTCAGGCATGAGAAATCTGCTTTTCCTGGGGCCAACTCATGTAGATGCCTGACCTCAAGTATGTAGAAGGAAGAGAGTCTTGTCATCCATTTCTGAGAATGCATTGGTTTCAGGTCACTATTTCTAATTCACTTACTGAGTAGTGAAGAAAAAACCTTTTAATTGGCTGCTAAGCCAGAACTGAGCTTGCATACAAAAGGCACAAAAAAACCCCAAATTTATCTCTCTTCCCTAGTGGCTAACAAGACAACTGTAGTGGGCCTCCAGTTTGAGGAGAGGCCATATCTTCCAACTCTACCTCTATGCTCCTATGATCCTCCACCAAGCACATGACCAAGCTTTTTGATAAATTTGGGGAAATATGGATTTGACCTTCTCCTTCCTCTCCTACCCCAACCTCACCCTCTCAAAAAAGCACTTAAAGGAAAGCTATAGTCAGGTCACTCTTTCTTCAGGGAGAAAAACATATTGATGACTGTCCATTCACACAGGCATTCTGAATGTGACAACATTTTTACCATCAACTTTACCCAGTTGAGAGCAAGACTTTGGAATCCCCACTCCTCCTTCTCCATATTCAGCATGTCACCTCACTAGCTCTTAGCAGTGCCTGACAAGAGATTCCGGCACTTGGCATTATCAACCAAAGTTTACCAAACTGGGCAGTTGAAATCCCAAGGTTTTTGAATCATGGATAACTTAATTCCAGGTCCCACTTCTTGTCACCAGGGCTTGCTGACAGTTGATGGGCTAGTGAGCTAATCCCTCTCTGTTGAACTATTTGTATAGAGCGCTATCACAGACTAGACCTCAGAGGCTTTAAAAATGCAAACATGTGATGGGTCAGAAAATGTATTTACTCTAATTAGTCAGCATGGATAATGTATTAGACTATCACATCCATTCATTGCCAGAACTTTTCCATTGATTCCCTGGACTAATCAGCATATTTGGTTATCAGAAGAAAATGCCACCTCTAGAGTAGGGAACTGCTTAGTTTCTCTGACTTTTTCTTCCTAGCTACTTCCTAAATAAAACTTGTATTGAAAAACAAAATAGGATGGATGAGCCTTGATACTTTTGTTTTAATGTTATTTGAAGGGTCAAAGATTTTGAGCAGACTTGTGGGGTGGGGTGGAAGGGGCATGGAGATTATCACTAATATTTCCCTTCTCTACTCCCCAAAAAGAAAGCATTTAAGAGAAGGCCATAAGCCAGGTCATTATTTCTTCAGGGAGAAAACTGTTTTATTGCTTTATGCACACAAGAGGCAGCCTGCGTTATGGCTTAAAATATTTCACAAAAACCACAATGTGATAGTGCTGCTGGGCAGTAAACAAACTTCCTGTACTGAATGTAATCAGCCACATTTACTGTTTTCCCGATAAAGCAAACACCACTGGCCAATTAGCCAACTGTTCTGCTGTTGCTACAGCCAGTCCTAGAAGGGTTTGTTTGTGTGGATGTGTGTGTCTGTCTGTTATGCAGGGTGGGGGCAGGGCCAAAAGACGGATGTAAGTGAGCAAGTTGTTAAGAGATTGGAATCTTCAGGTTTTCTACAAGATGTATTAACCTCCGATGTAGCTCTCTGTATTAGTACAATTCTTCTTTTGATCCATTCGTAGACTATCCATCACGGGAGATGTATCGCACTACAAAGGTTGGGGCACATTCATCCTGGCACTTGGCATTAAGCATTTAAGTGTAATGTTATCCATCCCTTGTGTGTTTTGCCAGACAGCAGTGAGTCAAGAGAGACAGATTCACTATATACTTATCACTCTGGATAAGCAGATTATCGCTCTATGGAACACTTCTGTAGCTTAACTGCAACTCTGACCTAAACACTCAGTTTAATCTCAGTATCTGTGGGCATTAGGAATGTCCCATTCTGGGATAACTCCAACCCTGTGCCTTGGGTCAAGTTACACTTCTCCAGTTTTTTAGAAACATGTGGGGTGTTGAAGGACAGCAATGACAGAGGCCCTTTGAACTACAAAGTCCAATTTATCAGGACAGGAAATTTGAAGGGAATCCTGCCAAGTGGCATCACTGCTGTGACTAGATCCACCCCTCTGAAAGTCCCTCTCTGCAGCTCTCACACAGTCTATTTTGGGAGGGCTGGGTGCAAGGAAGAAAGGGCCATGTTTCCCTCTGCAGCTAAATAATACAATGTCAAAGAAGATCCACACACATACAAATTGGCTTGGTTGGTGCCATTAAAAACAGACAAACAAAAATCCACAAGGGTTGGATGTTTTTAATCTGTACTTTTCCAGACTATGTAATGCCAATATGTTCACTTTTCACTTTTCATTTGGTTGATTTAGTATTATGTATTATCTACAGACTGTACTCAAATGTTGCCTGGCTTTTACATAAGTTACACTGTCCAGTTATTCATTGACAGATGTATTTATTACTTGGTGAGTCACATTCTGCCACTGTCTGAGCTATCTTTTTTCAAAACGTACAAGTTTGGAAGTGTTTGGCAGCTACAGCATCTTCTTTATGTGACTTAGAAACTACTTATTAACTGTTTCAGCATAAGAAAGAGTATCTAGATGATTCCCGAGGAAAAATTACAGCTGCTCCAAGTGTCTGTTTCCAGCTGGGTAGTAGGCAAATTTGCAGAAGGAGAATATTATTATTCTTCCTAAAAGAGGGAACTTGGAGCTAGACATAATACTCTATGTGAGGTCTGACCTTCTTATACCTTCTTCATTCTTTTAAGTTAACTTCACATTAGCAGTTTTGACCACCACCACCAATAGCCACATGAAAAACTGTGATCTGTGTAAAATGTCAGCAACATACTAATGTCAAGAACAATTGGAACCAAAAGGTGTTCCATGTGCATTATCCAACCACGCTCAACCAATAATATGTCAATAAAGAAAAATGAAATATATGATTGAATCATGCAGACATATTTATAAAAGTGAAGGAGTGTATGCTGATTATTCAGGGCTGGATCATTAAAAATAGAAATTATAGAAAGGTTATCCTAAAGGAGCCCCAGATTTACTAATTGATGGAGATTATGCAAAGAAGCGATTGAAACTGTGTAACTTTTCACTTCAGGTTGTGAAAATTGAGCATCTAACTATATACCCAGAAAAGCATGATCAGGTAACTGAGAATACCTACTCAAAGCTCCCTGTCCTTTGTGAGTTCATAAAGGTAATGGATAACAAATCTCTGTACTAAAAATATAAAACTCAAAATCTTGTGAATTCAATAAATTAACTGTAACTTACCCATAGCACCATTATAATCAAAACAGCTTGAGTATAAAATTGACCTATAAAATTTTAAGAATAACATCTTTGTGGCTGTTAAGTGACACAGTGAATAGAGTACTGGCCTGGAAGTCAGGAGGACCTGAGTTCAAATCTGGCCTCAGACACTTGACACCTGGTAGCTGTGTGACCTTGGGCAAGTCACTTAACTCAATTGCCTCCCCCAAAAATAAACAGCATCTTTAATAGATATCAATGTACCAAATACTCAATTTCCACACTAGGTAAAGTGAAAACTTTTCAAAATATAGAAACTTAGCAGAAGAAATTGAAACCACGTGGGAAAAGAGATAAAGTAGGTAATATCATGACTAATACCAGAATTGTCTCAAAGATGTCTGCAGTGAGCCTACAGAAGATAACTTTGCAGCCCAACACATTTTCAGAAACTTGTTGTTGTTGTTTGTCCTCCATTCTCAAAGAGGACCATGAAATGACCTCAGGAAGATGATCCCATGACTTTGCAAGTGAATTGGATGTAAGTGAGGGAGAACTGTGCAAAGTCACCAGTCTCTTCTCCTCTGGAGCCATCTGGGTCCAGTGGCCAGATATGAATCAGTATGACTGGAAATTCATTTTCAGAAAGCATCCTCCTTCACAAGAAAACATAGAGCATGAAATATAACAGAATAATAGCAGGATAGTGACTTGGCCTAGGATAATTTCAATCTGAAATCTGTTTAGGAGGAGAAGAATGAAACAACAAAAAGGAAAGAAAGGAAAGAGAGAGAGAGAGAAAGAAAAAAGAAAGGAAAGAGAGAGAAAAAGAAAAATATCCTGTTTTCAAGCAGCTCATGTTCTACTGGGAGAGATAAGTTTATGCAAAAGACATACCAAGTAGATACAGGTAAATTGCATAAGGCTGAGCACTGGCAGCTAGGGAGAGCAGAAAGGCTTTATATTGAAGGCAAATTACGAAGGGCTTTTACATAATTTATCTCGTTTGATTATCACAGCAAACCCAGGGTGCAGGTCATACAGGTACCAACAATACATAAACAAACAAAAATGGGGAACAAGGTACCAGCCCAGAGAAGTTGGATAAAACAATTCAGGTCGCCAGTCTGCCGCAGTACGTCCTAGGAAACCACCCTTGTAAAGGGCACTTTATTTTCTCCTAACAGTAATGCTATGATAACTAAAAGTTGTATTCCTGTCCAAGGAATTAGCAAATTGTGAAACACAGATATGGCCCAGAAAATTATGGTAAAACCAAAGCTACAGTAACTCTAAGATGTTGGGGGGAGGGTGTCATTGCATTTTTAAAGTTGTAAAGGACTTAAATTATCTAATCTAACCCTTCATAATATAAATTAAGGAACTGAGTCAAGAGAGTTTAAGTGACTTGTCCAAGGTTACACTGATGATTAATGACAAACTGAAACTAGGACTTAATTATCTTGACTTAAGCCTTGTAAAAAGCCTTTACAATTGATATAAATGTCCTGTAGTGACAATACGAAAATAGCCTAGGTATTATGAATTGAATATAAAGCACATAAAAGCAAAGCACTATCATAGTTGATCTAAAATGAACATACTCACTATAATAAACACCAAACATTCAATTAACAATAATTAATTGGCTGCATAGTTGTGTAATTGGACAATCAAAAGAGCTCATATTATCTCAGCCTGCATAGTACCTTAGTGGTAGTAAACATCTAGAGTATTTCACATAGCTATATAGCCACCCTATCTTAGGGACTGCTAGGTGGCACAATGGATAGGGCACTGGGCCTAGAGTCAGGAAGACCTAAATTCAAATCCAACCTCAGACACCAGCTGAATGTTCCTGGGTAAATCTTGTTTGCTTCAGTTTCCTCATCTGTAAAGTGAGCTGAAGAAAGAAATGACAACCACTCCAATATCTTTGCCAAGAAAACCCCAAACGAGGTAGGAGTCAGAAATGACTGAACAACAACAAACTCTATTTTAGGAAGGATCATGGCAAGTTGGAGTGTATTCAGAGAAAGATAACTAGCATGGTGAGAGATTTTGATACCCTCCTACGTAAGGATATTTTGTAGTACCTCCCTGCTTGTGTTAAATCAGGAGGAAGGATGCCTTAGTTATAAGGTAGCTACATGTGGAAGGAGGATTTAATTATTTAATTTCAAAGTAGAAGTAATGGTTGAAGTTACCAAACAAACAAACAAATCAACACCTTTTCTAGCAATCTGAGCTGTCCAGAAGGGGAATGGGCTTCTTCAGGAGGCAGTCTCTTGCAAAGGCTGCATAATTACCAGGAATATCATTGAAAGTTCAAATGCAGGATAGGCTAGATAATTTCAAAGAGCTTTTCCAACTACGGCATTCTTTGATCTTGTGATGATAATTTCCCTTGTTCTCTTAGACTTTATAAAGGTTGGGGAGGGGCTTAACTGTATCATTTTTAGTTTTTCCCCTGTTAAATTTACACAGAGCAGGCAAAGGCATTCAGAAATCATTCCATTGATAATTCTTTTCAAAAAGTGTCTCTGCAAAAGGGCTGCCGTTGGAGTAAGGAGACGTGGGATCTAGTATGGCACTGCCACGATTAGCGGTGCGGATTTGCTCAAGTCACTTCATTTCTAGGTCCAAGGACCAGTTCTAGCAGTTTATGTTTCTAACTTTAGTTGTGAGGTCCTAGAGAGGATTGAATTAAATCCTTTTATTCTTATTTATTCTCCTCCCATCTTTTACTATCACCATAACATCAAGAGCTACCAAGAAGTCTCAAAAGGAACTCTGGGGGGAAATATGTACAGAAAAGGGAAGGCAGGACAGTCACAAGTGGCTCTCTCTGTCTTGGTGGAAGAAGGCATATGTATAGAGAGATTGTATATGTAGCCTTATGGTGTTTTGTTTTATTTTGTTTTTTTAAGAGAGATACCTTCTTTTACTATAGTTGGCTATTTCCATGAGTCACTGCCCTCTTGAGCCTTGTTGTAGAAATTCTCAACTGAGTAGAAAAAGACATAAGGAAATGGTGCTCAAAGATGTTTTTCAGACTGAGGAGGGCTGAAATGTTTCATACACTGAATATGCGTGTATGTGTGTCTAAATATGTATATTTGTGTGAATTTGGTGTGTATGCATATATGTGCATGTATATACAAATGCATGCTTTTCTTTATTCAATAGGAATTTTTATAAATTAAATCTAGTTTTTTTGATTTACATTACAATTTAGAAATCAGGTGCTCCTTTTCATAGCAAAAAATCAAAGCAGAAAAAAAGCCTGTGATTATCTATAATTTTTAAAAAATACAATAAATGTTAAAATGTTAGAAAAAAGCAAACAAAAAACCTTTCTAATAAATCATTAGCAAGAGCATTCAATATGTTCTCTGTAATACCCAAAATGCCAGGAATGAATTGTGATTGCCAGTGAGACCCAGCAGGTTCTGAGACAGGAATGAAGAGATCGGGAATGGCGTCAATATCATAACAGACACATTTATTAATAAGAAGCTACTACCTTGTTCTAAGGAAACCAAGATAGAGTACTCTGTCTCTATCTCTCCTATATCCTTATCACAGTATATTATTATAAGTGTAATAGTCCTCCCCTTCTTAGGGGAGGAATTGTCATTTTTTCATCTTTCCATCTCCGATGCCTGCCTAGCACAATGCCTTAAACATAGTAGTCACTGGCTATAATCTGTGGTCCAAGATTTCAGCTTAATCCCCAGGGTTTTTCCATCTAAAACTCTCTAAAGCATGTATCAATATATCTCAAAAGAACACCAGAATTTGGTTTATATACTTTAAGGACCTTTGCTTCTCAACAAATAAAAAATGTAAAATACTTAAGAAAGCTCTGTCCTTTAGTGAGCACTACCTCCTGTAATCTATACAATCTTCCAGATTTATATATTATTCTAAATGCCCCTTTCCATAATCCTATCCCTCTCCACAAGAGAAGGGAACTCAAGGTAGCTAAGGATTCCAGAAACTCTACCCTCTGATAGTTATCGCCTTCTCTTGGGACCAACACAATATCTGTGAAAGGTAAAGTCTAGGTTGCTCCTCCGTGTTGTGATTTTTTTCAACAAACTAGGCTCTCTCTCTCTCTCTCTCTCTCTCTCTCTCTCTCTCTCTGTCTGTACCTCTCCTCCACCCACCCACCCCCCGTTCCACGTGGCAATCACTTCAACTTCTCTTTTGAATTTCAGTCTGGAGACAACTTCTCTCCTTCCATATTTCTGGCTTACAATAGCTCTTTCTCTCTCACTACTCTCCCTTAGGAGAAACTTTCTGGAGATTCTAGTATCCTTTCCCTTAAGAGAACTTCTCTTTGCTCCTCCTGTGTCTCCATCAGGCATTGGTTCTTCCATTAATATGATTCCTTGTATACACCTGATTCTCTCCAGGGAATGAACTCCTTGACTACGTATAGTCTCCTCTCTCACTGGATTTCTCTGGATGCCCTTTCTTCTAAAGCCAAGTCCAAGGGTATAGCTCAGGTGTGTGAATTATTTATTAGCTTGAATTAATGCCAAAACAAAATCCTCCTCAGTAGATCACTGAGAAATTGAAAGAGGGAATTTTACCTTGTTTAGGGAATTCAGACATTATCTTGGAGATGTGAGGAAGGAGAAGGTCTTTCTGGAACATGCTTGGGCACGCACACAAAAATTCATTTGAATGTTTCCTTATATAACACACAAAAACAGGAATAATCTCCAGAGATTAGAGCCTTACATTCATATCATTCAAACTGAAATTATTTTTCTTTTTAAAAATTATATTTTATCTTGATACATTAATCACTTTTCAAGAGATAATCCCCCATAATACTTTCCCACAAACAGAAACAGTTAAGCAAAACCAGCTAAAAAATGATTACATGTGACAGTGGATATAACATTGCTCTTTTATAGTTTACCATTTAACAGAAAGGAAAGAAGGATGTTATAGCTTCAGTAATCTGGAACTAACATTGGCCACTGTATTTAACTTGTATTCTGTTTCCTTTTTATATTTTATTTATTTACATTATTGGAGTCACTGTGCATAATATTCTCTTAGTTCTACTTGCATCAATTCATACAATTTTTCTCACATTTCTCTGATGTGTCATTCCTTATAGCATAAGAATATTCCATTACATTAACAAGCCACATTTTGTTCAGATTTTCTATAATTCTTTGGCACATAATTTGTTTCCAATATTTTACTGTCATAAATAGGCTGATATAAATTATCTTTCTTTCTTTCTTTTTAGGACCATAAACCCCATAAAGGGACCATTAGATCAGTTTAGTAAGCTTGCACAAAAAATTCCAAATTATTTCCTAAAATGGTTGGACTAATTAATAGCTCATCTAGCAGTGAATTAGTATGCCTTTCTTTTCAAGTCCCTTTGTCATTAAGTTTTCCCATTTTTTCCAAATTGATGGATGTGAGATGATATCTCATATCTAAAGGCATAAAATGCATTTCTCTCTTGTTTTTAGTAATCCAGAATGTTTTTCATTCAGTTATAAATAGTTTTCATTCCTTATTTTGAAAACTGTTTTTCATGAACTTTGCTCATTTATCTATTCAGAAAGTTTTCATAGCTTAAATCCCATGTTAATTTCTTATAGATTTTGGTCTTCAGATATTCTTGGTGCTATTTGGTTCAAAAACCAAATCTCCAAATGACGTATTTTCTGCTAATTCTAACTGCATTTAAATGCAGTTTTTAAAAAAATCTTATAAAATTAGTATTATCTCTTTTGTCTTTTATAATCTCATCTATCTCTTGTCTCATTATGAATTCTTCCCCTAACACTAGTTGCAAAAGCTATGACTAGTTGATGACTTTTCACTTAACTTTGCTACAAGAAAGAGTTCTATTGGGGTGGCATTATGAAATGAGAACAATGTAAAGGAACAACATAAGTAAAACATTTCTTTAAAAAAATAAAAGGTTTGACCTTCCATTATGCTCTAATTTTATGATAGGAATTTTATTTATATCATTTATCCATTTAGAATGTATTGTAATGTGTGGTATAAGATACTTATCTAACCCATTTTCCATCAACTTGCTTTCTAGTTTTTCCAGCCAGTCCTATTGAATAAAAAGTCTTTTTCTGATAGTTTGTGTTCCTGAGTTTATCAGACACTAGAATATTCTATGTGTTTGCTGCCCTAGTTTATTCTACTGATTTACTTTTCTTTTTTAATAACTAGTACCAGATAACTTTGATAATTAATGTTTTATAATATAATTTGGGATCTTGATAGAGTAGACCCCCTTCATTCCTACTTTTCTTATAATACCTATAATTTTCATTGAAATTCACAGCCTTTTTTGTTCCTTCATTTGAATTTGTTTAATTATATGAATATGCTCTTGATAACTTCGTATGGTACTAAATCTATAGACAACTTTATATAATATTATCACTTTTATTGCATATAAGTCATGATTCTATAATTACTTAAGTCTTCCTTTCTGTGAACATTATCTTTTAGTTCAATTTGAATAAATCCTGTGGGTGTCTTCATAATTTTACTCCTAGGTAATCTGTAGATCTTGTCATTGTTTTAAATGAAATTTCTGTTAAATAGAAGTAAAATTTCTATTTAAGGGCTTCCATTCCTTTTTTAAACCACTTTTAACTTAAATGTGTATTTATTTTGTTCAAGGCTTTTTTGCTTCAATTTACATAATTGTGGGTTTCATTTTCAATATGCTTACTTGTGCTAATTTCTCCTCATAGTAGATCATCCTTGCATTCTTGCCTTGCATCCTTGGTATAAATTCAACATGGTCATAATTAATAATTATTATACATATATTTCAAAGCCTTTCTTAATTTTATTTAAAAATTTTTGCATTAGTTTTATTCATTTGTGATACTGGTCTATAGTTCTTTTTCTCTGTTTTATTCCTTCCTAATTTCTTTAAACAGAATTATTTTTTTCTCACAAAAGGAGTTTGGTAGAGTCTCTTATTTTGCTATGTTTGAGGACAATCTATGTAGCATAAATAACAATTTCTCTTAAAATATTTGATGGGAGGGGTACAGAGCAAAGATAGAGGAGAAAAGGCAACAACTCACCTGAACTCTACTCAATTCCCCTCCAAACAATTTTAAATATCTCCAAATTAATTTGGAGGGGTAGAACCCACAAAAGGATGAGATGAAACAATTTTCCACCCCAAGGCAACTTAGAAGGTCAACAAGAAGGCTCTGTTGGATTTGAGGTGAGAGTGGAGTGCAGTTTGGTGCAGCAATAGGCCTTGGAGGCAACTGAATCAGTAATGGAACAGTTACTTCTAGGGCTCTCAGCCCACAGGTGGTAAGGAGGTTGGACAACTGGTCAGAAGGAGATTACAAGCATTTCTTTGTTGGCGGTGGGTACAGGACTCTGCTGTGTTGCCAACTTACAGTTCGAGTCGTAGTCCTGGGTGGCAATCCCAGGGCAAGGAAGAGCACTAGCACACCAGAGCTTACAACCTGAGCTGCAAGGGGGTAGGGACCTTGCTCAGAGCTCTAGGATGGAAAAGAGTGCTTGTGGTTGCTCACAGAACAAAGCACAGGCCAGGAGAGCAGTGACCACACTTTTCCTTAGATTATACCATCTTGGAAGACTGAAAACTTACAGACCCCCAAAACTAGTTCTGAGAATAACACTCTTTTCCAGGATTAGGGGAGGTGGTATAGAAGCAAAACACTTTTGAGGATGGACAGGGTGAAAGGAGAAAGAGTAAGTATGATAAGCAGAGGGGAAATAGAATAGAGGAAAACACAGTTAGCAATCACAACTATAAAAATAATTTTACAAGTTTCTCTTATAAAAGCCTAATTTCTCAAATATTTAGAGAACTGAGTCAAATTTATAAAGATAAGAGCCATTCTCCAATTGATAAATGGTCAAAGGATATTAACAGGCAGTGTTCAAATGAAGTATTCAAAGCTTTCTACGTACATATGAAAAAAATGTTCCAAATCACTATTGACTAGAGAAACGCAAATTAAAATAACTCTGAGGTACTACTCCATGCCTATCAGATTGGCTAAGATAACAGAAACAGAAAATTACATTGTTGGAGAGAATGTAGGAAAATTGGGACACTAAAGCACTGTTGTTGGATTTATGAACTGATTCAATCATTCTGGAAAGCAGTTTTGGAACTATGACCAAAGGGCGATAAAACCATACATACCCTTTGACCTAGCAATACACTAGTAGGCCTGTATGCCAAAGAGATTAAAAACAAAAAGGAAAAGGACCTACATGAACAAAAATATTCCTAGCAGCTCTTTTAGTGGTGGCGAAATTGAGGGGATGACAATCAATTGGGGAATGGCTAAACCAGTTGTGGTACATGATTGTGATGGAATGTTCTTGTATTACAAGTAATGAAAAGTAGACTCTCTCAGAAAAACCTGGAAAGGTTTACATGAACTGATGCAAAGTGAAATGAACAGAACCAAGAGAATATTGTACATAGTTAACAGCAATATTGTATGAGGATCAATTGTGAATGACTTAGCCATTGAAAGCAATATAATGATCCAAGATGACTCTGAAGGAATTATGACGAAAAATACTGTCCATTTTCAGAAAAAGAACTGATGGAGTCTGAAAGCAGATTGAAGCATGCTTTTTTCTTGATTTTTTTTAATCTATGTTTTCTTTAACAACACGACTAACACAAAAATGTGTTTTGTGTGACTCACATGTATAACCTATATAAAATTACTTGTCCTCTCAATGCGGGAGGGAAGGGGATGGAGACAGGAAGCAAGGAAGGGAGAGAATTTGAAACTCAAATTTTTAAAAAACAAAAGTTAAAAATTGTTTTTACATGTGACTGCAATAAATTAAATAATAAACAAGAAAAATATTTTATCATGTTCACTAGCAAATCCATCAGCACTGGTATTAGGGTTCTTTTTTATCCTCTTCTGGTAGTTTATTTGTGGCTTACTAGATTTTGATTCCTAAGACTGTGTAGATTATATTATATTCTTTGTTTTGGGAATTATATTTTTGAAGATGTGCACTGATTTCCTTTTAATTCTAATTTTTGCTGGCATATTTGGGAGTAGCAATTTGCTTTACATCTAACCTATTCTTTATGACCTTGCCTAGTTCATTTTTTTAAAAATTGGCAATCTAATTGATCTTTCTCCCTCTCTCTAAATCAGTTAATACTTTATTGAGTTCATTTGTCTTTTAAGAACGGATGTTTGTGTTTTCTTTGTTCAGTGAGTTGTATTTCATTGTATTTATTTGTTTGATTTTTTAAAAAATTTCTTTCCTATTTAAGGAACAACAATCTGTTAATTTTTTTATTCTTTAAATGTATTCTTAATTCATTGATTCTTTCTCTCCATAACGCTAATATGTGTTTTCAGATACATAGTTATCTTAGACAATCTAAATACTCTGTCCACCATCCACTAAGGGTGCTGTGGTTGGTAAGCCTCTTTTCTGCACTGGAAGATCCAAGTCTTTTAGTTACCACTACCATCCACTGAGGAATGAAGTGGTTAGTAAAAGGGCCACAATACTTTTTAGACAGATCTTTTAAACTTCTATTGGGTTATAGACATAGTTTTTGACTGAGATGTTATCTTCAGGACCTGCTACTGAAAGTGAGTGCAGTAAAGTTAGTAAGCCTCTCCCTATGGGGGTAGGGATATAACTTGGTCAACTCTCTTAGCCAATAGCTATGAGATACTTCCCACTGGCAAAGTTATACTAAAAAGGTAGTGAAACTCCAGATTAAGATCATGTGTCTTCTTTGAACTACATTTTCTTTCTGTTTCCTCTGACTCCCCCAGTTCAAATCTCAACTGACTTCTAGTCAGACATCTACTTTTCTAGGTGTCCATGAGTAAGACAAATGACCCAGACATTATAATTACAATATTAATAATTCATTTATATAGGAATTTATAGGTCATAAGAATCTTTCCTTACAACCACCTAGCAAAGCAGATTGTACAAGTACTGCAATCTCTGTTTTGATAGGGTTCAGATCTGTGATTTCATTAATTTATAGAAACTCTTGGTATGGGAACCTTCTCCACCCATCCAGCTCAGTAATTTATCCTCAACTTATAAACTTATAGAGTTACTCGGGACACTGAAAAGCTGTGGGACTTTGCACAGTCACACAGCTAGTATATCTAAGAGACAGGACTTGAACCCAATTCTTTTTGACTCCAAGATCAATCTTCTACCCATTGCACCCAATGCTGCCTCCCATTTCCATTTTAATTTTTTACCAGACTTATGATTTCATCAGTTTAGGGAACTCAGGATAAGGAATTTATTCTAGCAATGCAGATTGTCCCTTTTGTTGAAATTCATCAAGAAAGTTGCCTGGGGCACTGAGAGGGCAAGTGACTATTCCAGGGTTACTGTAGCTAGTATGTATTCTAGGAAGGACTTGAATCTGTCTTCCTGGGTCTGTGGTCAGCTCTATCTATGTCCATACCACCATGCTGCTTCTTTATCCTTATTTTACAGATGAATAAACTGAGAGTCAGAAAGGGGAAGTTATTTGTCCATGGTTGCCTAGCTATGTGTGTATAGGATTCAAATATCTTTGATGCATATGGTTAAAAAAGAATTTTTTTTAAGTTGTGGAGCCAGGATTAGAATACAACTCTCCTGAGTCCCAGTTCAGTATTCTTGATCATTCTACAATCTGACTGGTGATTACTCCCTGGTAATTAAAGGAAGCAAAATAATTATTTTAGACTTCTATGTGATGGTTTGATCATTTTAGCAGTGTTACAGTACAGGACCCAAACTGTTCCTGGACTTCCTTGAGTACTCAAGGAGTGGATCAGATTCTTAGGATAATGGAGTTCATTGTGCTGCATGGCCTGCTAGTGATTAAATATTTCAAATTATATATCTGAATTTGCTCATTTCCCGAAAAACCAGGGCTCATTTCTTTCTCCCTTATTGTGTCGATCCACATATTAGAAACCTACTGTCAGACTACTCAACAGTATGCAAAACTTTGACTGGCGGACCTCATTTTGTTTTCAATAAAAGATAACATAAGAGATCATTAGAGTAACCATGTCAGATTAAATGTATTTTCTTGTACAGAAGTCAAGTCCCTTCAGGAACTATTGCAATTTACTTTGTCTCACCGAGAACAATCTTTTCCCAGAAGACCTCAACACAAAGGACCATTACAAAACATAATTCATATTTCATACATTCCAAAGTGTTCAGCACAAATAACAAATGGAGGTTTTAGTGCAGTATTTATGCTCTGTTACCAACAAGATATGTATAAGTAATATGGGCCCCATAGCTCTCGGCTCTCTGCCTGTTACTGGTGCACTTCACCCCCGCAATTAAACACCAGAAAAGTCGTGACTCTTCTATGCAAACTGAAGTGTGCATGAGGCACACGTTTATTCTTTTACTTATTTGATCCTCACAGTGGAACTAAGGAGTGGAGTGAATGTAAAGATAAATCAATACATTTATTAGCTCAGACTGAACCAACTAGTGGTGATTTGGTTTTGCACTTTCTATGGAAAATAGGGGGTACTACGCAAATGGATTAGCTCTCTTTTTGGTGGCTGTGTGAGTTGAGGGAAGGGGAAAGATGCAGGTAATGCTGGGCATATAGAATCAGCAAGACTTGGCAATTAATACTATATGGCAGTGAGGGAGAGAGAAACACCAAGAATGAGTCTTGAGTTGGCAATCCTGGGTGACTGGAAGAATGGAAGAGCAGTGCCATTGAGAGAAAGAGGGAAGTTTAGAGGATTTGGGTGGAAAGGTGCTAATTTATAATTTGGGAGTAAATCTTTCATTTAAAGTGTGTACAGAATGTCTAGAAGGAGATATCCAGCAAACAGAATAATGTGCAATTGGTATTCACAAGAGAAACTAAATCTGGATATATAGATTTCAGACTCATCTGAACAGAGATGATACTTGAATCCTTGGTTGTGATAACTCTAAGAAAATGCAAAAATTGAGGGTGAAAATTCCATCCCAGATTCCTAATGAGTGTCTATGTCTACACCATCAAAATGATTTTCCTAAGGCACAAGTCTGACCATGTCACCTTTGCCCCCACCATTGCCACCGCCACACATACACTCAATAGATTCCATTGGCTCCTATCACTTTCAGGATCAAATACAAAATCTTCTGTTTGGCTTTTAAAGATCTTCATAATTGAGACTTTCCTAGGTCTCCACCTTTCCAGTCTTCTTCCATACACCTTACTCCCTACCATACATTCTTCCAGCCAGTGCCACCGATCTCCTTGTTGTTCTATAGACAAGGCACTTTACCATGCAGCTTGAGGCGTTCTCTCTGACTGTCCCCTTGCCTGGAATGCTCTCCCTCCTTATTTCTGCCTCCTGGCTTCCCTGGATTCCTTTGGATCTTAACTAAAATCCCACTTATCCTGTCCTAATCTCTCTGTTGACCTCTAATCTCATGCCTCCAACTGCCTTTCAGACATCTCAAATCAGATGTCCAGTTGACATCTTAAATTAAACATATCCAAAACTGAACTCATTATCTTTACACCAGACCCTCTCTACCTCCTACCTTCCTTATTACTGTAGAAAGCAACACCATGCTCTCAGATCCTCAGGCTCACAACCTAGGAGACATCCTCAATTCCTATCTTTCACTCTCTATATTCAATCTGTAGCCCTTGATTAAGCTACCTTCTCTCCTCTGACACGTCCACCCCCTGGTACAGGTCCTCATCACCTCATGCCCAAACTACCGCAACAGCCTGTTGGTGGGTCTTCCTGCCTCAAGTCTCTGTTCACTCCAATCCATCCTCTATTTAGCCACCAAAGTGATTTTCTTAAAGCACAAGTACAACCGCATTACTCACTTAAATTAATGAATTCTACGGGTTCCCTATGATCTCCAGGATTAAATGCAAAATTCTGTTTAGCATTCAATGCCCAACTACTCTTAATTCCAATGCCTTCCTTCTATTAATTATTTCCAATTCATCCTGTATAACAGTTTGTTTGTACATATCTGTTTGTTTATTGTTTCCCTCATTAACTTGTGAGTCCTTGAGGGAAGGAACTCTCTTGCCTCTTTTTATCCTGAGTGCTTAGCACTTTGCCTGACACACAGTAGGTGCTTAATAAATGCTTATTGATTGACTGACTTACAGGAAGACTTTCTCAATCCCTATTAATTCTAGTTCCTTCTCTATTATTTCCTACTTATCCCGTTTATAATTTGTTTTGTACATACTTGTTTGTATGTTGTCACCTTAATTAGACTGTGAGCTCCTTGAGGGCAGAAACTTTTACCTCTTTTTGTATCCTCCGCAAAATGCCTAGCACATAGTCAGTACTTAATAAATGCTTATTGGCTGATTGACTGATTGGCTAAGGCAGCAGAGATGAGCAAGTAAAAGAAATAGCGCAATCAGACTGGTAGAGGATAAACGTGAAAGAACAGAGCCAAGGTATTGTGGTCAACTCTCAGAGGTGCAGAGAATGTGACAAGGAGGACTAAGAAAAGGTCATCAGATTCAACAGTTAGGAAATCATTTATAAGTCCCTGAAGAATGCTTTCTGTGAGGGATAATTTATAGAGAAGGTTCCCCATTCAGAAAAATCAAATCTAGAATGGCTTCAGTGTTCACTAGGCCTAGGTTTAGGTCACCTGACCTTCCAGGAATCTGGGACTTAGAGCAATGGAGACCCTCCCCAGTGCCACCTCAGCACAAGATATGCCAAATAAGGTTAAGACTGCTTTCATTGGACACCCACATGTTTCCAGGTCCTTTGTCTCAGAGAGAGATTCCTGCACTTAGGTTGTGGGTCAGTCCCTCTACCAATGAGAGTGAAGGACAGTTGGGTGGGTTGGGTTTCTGCATTAGAAGATTATATAACCATGGGCTGGCTTCTACCTGTTGCTCTCTCCCTGCAGATGCAATGTGGGCGACAGGGGCAGAGTCCTTTCCCATGAGAAAGAATAAAGACCTTTTCTGACCTCAGATTCAGACTCTGAACTCTTTCATCTCACACATTTCTAGCTAGTGATGGGGTCAGAAGTCAGACTGTAAGAGATTAAATAGTGAGTCAGCAGTGAAGAAATATAGACCATGAATGTAAATGATTCTTTCTAGTTTGGCTTCCCATGCTTTCTACATATACCTCCAAAATTCTCTGCTTGGTGGGTATTTCTAAAGCTTTCATTCTTTCCTGTGCTTATAGTACTATCTGCACAAGTTCTTCTGTTCCATGGGGATGTGAGCTCCTTCCAGATTGGGACTGTATTTATAACTTCAGAGATGACTGAGACTCAGGGAGAGGAAGTGATTTGATGAAGTCTGTTGTTGTTGTTGAGTCATTTCAGTCATGTCCAACTCTTCGTGACCCCATTTGAGGTTTTCTTGGCAAAGATAAAATCCAGCACACTATTTACTGTGCCACCTATTTGCCCCTTTGATGAGGTGTACTAAAGCAGTAATCAATGCTCAACCTTGGCAGAAGACAGAAAAAAATCTCAAAATCTCCAGAACCTTGTGAAGGATGTGGCCATAACCATATTAGTCCCTTATTATCTTTCTTTTTTTTCTCTTCCTCAATGTCTCTTTGTAAATCCTTGCTGAATGTGCCCATACATTCAGAATCCATGTCCCTGGAATGCTAAGCATCATGGGAAGAAAAGACAATCAAAGCTATATTGAAGCATCTACATCCTGGCAATGTACCGAGATACCCTCTCTTAACAGCTGAATAAGGTCTTAGTGACTTAATGAGTATCTCCCAGGAATATTTGCATTTTAAAAGAGAATCCCAGAGAAGGCAAGGCTTTATTAAAGGAAATGGATTGAAAATAATGGAATTTTCAGCATCAGCAGTTGGCCAATGGGAAAGATATTTTGAAGTAAAAGGTTTTGCAATGTACCTCAGATAACACTATCTAGGCAACCACCCAATTCACCTCTGTGTAAGGTCAGCTCTGGGTGGTATTACCATTTCAGAATGTGACATGCTGACTAGAGCAGGGTCTCCAACCCCACTCTCTCCCTCCCTGCACAAACAAAGGGGGATATTGGTCAATAAAGCTAGCAGTTAATAATACTTTCAGAGAATAGGACAATTTCCTCACTTATCAGCACACATGTTAGTATACACGCATTTAGCACATTTATATATGTTAGGGACTCACTGGATGTTTAATCTTGGAGACTGCAATAGAATAATGGCAAGAACATTGTACTTAGAGTCAGGAGACTGGGTTCACATTGTGGTACTGACACTAGCCATGTGACCATGAGCAAGTCACTTGCTTTCAGTGAGTATCAGGTACCTCAACTTTAAAGCAGGAGTTATACTTATATAGAGATATTATAAGCAAAGAACTTTGTAAACGTGGAATGCATTCCCTCTTCACCCCTACCACTCAGAATCTTTGTCTTCCTTTAAGGTTCAGTTCAGGCATAACCTACCTTTTCTGAATCTACTTCCTCTCTCTCTCTTTTTCTCTCTCTCTCTGTCCTCCTCCTCCTCCCTCCCTCCCTCTCTCTCTGCCTCTCTCTGTCTCTATCTCTCTGTCTCTCTCTTTTTGCCTCTCTGTCTCTGTCTCTGTCCGTCTCTGTATCTCTTCCCCCACCAATTTCTTTTGTATATGTTGGCCTTTATACATGTATACATACTGTGTCTCTTCTGCCCAGTACAGACAATACCAAGTACCTCCTTGAGAACAAAGACTAATATTTTTGTTTTCTTAACCTCAGTGCCAAGCACCTTGCCTTGGCATAGCGAGTCTTAATATATATTTGTTGGCTAGAAAATGAATTAAATCCCAAAGTATTATCTAAACATAAAGTAGAAAACACTTTTTTGTACTGGGAAGAAAACCGAATTTTAAATCAATGGATTTCAGAGTTAACTCTGGTTTTGCTACTTACAACCTTTGTGACCTTGGTTAAATAGCTTTTCTTCTGTGGTCCTCAGTTTCCTTATCTATAAAATGATAGTTAAACTAAATGATGTCTACAGTCCCTTCCTACTCTGAATAGGATTGTGTTATATTGTTATTCTTATTATAAAATGAATATATCATATTTGTTCAAATATAGTCTGCACTAAAAACTAGAAACAAAGTGGTTATGATTGGATTGATTAGATCTGCCATCAGCTGCTTTGCATGGTTTCTGTACCACTGATGTCATGCTTCCTCCAGGATAAACATGAAATCTCATCATCTTGGCAAGTGATTCAGTTTTGATACTCAATACCTCCTCAGCATACTCAATTACCTCTGCCTTCCGATTGGAGGACTGGAAAGCAAAGCAATGAACTCTTCTTTAAGCCATCCCTGATAGAGGGCTCCAACTTTCCAGCTAACTTCCTTTACTATCAGCTGCTTTGCTTGGTTTTGTTATAGGAGAAATATCTCCTTTCTGAGTTCATGTGATAAACAACCACTGCTGAATATTTACCACAATGTAGAAATTATAGAGGTAAAAGCCTAGGTTTTATTATTATGCTCAAGTATAGGCTCAGGCCTCAGAGAAAATAAATCTGAACAAGTATTGGGTTTCTAACAAGGCCTATTATAGACGAAATTACATCAGAGTGACAGAAATAATTCTTTCATATATCGCAATCTTGAACGTTCCTCTTAGACCATAAAAATAAAAAAATAAAAAAGACAGATTCATAATCCCATGCTTCCTTCAATGTTATAAAAGTTGAACAAACTTATTTAAGCAGTCATAATCTCATAAGTAAATAACCTAGTTAAATGGACTGTATAGGTAAATTAAGTCAGGTTACAGATTAAAATATGTTTAAAGGTTCACAAATAAGCTGATTGAGGGGTACATTTTCTAATGGGGAAGTATTCAGAGGCAGTTGAGATTCTTCCTCTGTTGTTTTTTTTATCTAAGGAATGTTTAAGGCCTTAAGAAAATTCTTGCATCTCATGGGATTTTTATCAAATGGTTAATATTGAGAAGATAGGCTTTCAGTTAACCAAAAGTAACAGAAGAAATGGTCCTGAGTCCCAAATATCAAAAATTAATAAAAGAATATAAAAAATTAAAAATTTCCATTACAGTTTGAACTCCATAAACATTATACGCCCTTACTGGGTGCTTTCTGGCGTCCGCCTCCCAGCTAACCTTGTCAACCTCTTTTTGTGTATAATCTTCCCCCATTAGATTATTAAGATCCTGGAGTTCAAGGACTATCTTTTTTTCTTATTTGTATTCCCAGCACTTAGCACAGCGCCGGCATATTGTTGTTCAGTCATTTTACCAATCCTATCCAACTCTTTATCACCCTAGTTGAGATTTTCTTGGCAAAGATACTTAAGTGGTTTACCTTTTTTTTTTCCTCCAGCTCATTTTACAGTTGAAGAACTGAGGCAAACAGGGCTAAGTGACTTGCCTAAGGTCACACAGTTAGTAAGTGTCTGAGGCCAGATTTGCACTCACAAAGAGTCTTCTTGTCTCCAGGCCTGGCACTCTATCCACTGCACCACCTAGATGCCCCTGGAAAACAGTAGTTACTTAACAAATGTTTATTGACTGACAGACGGATTAGAAAACAAAGAAATTCTGTATATAAATGTAATATAATATTGTTGTGCCTTTGGAAATGATGAATATGAGGAATTAAGAAAAATGTGAGAAGATGTGTATGAAATGATGCAGGGGAAAGTTAAACAGAACCAAGAGAGCAATACACGTACACAATGACTATAGTAAAATAAATAATAAAAATGCTAAAATAAAGTCAATGCGGGATAAAAAATAAGGTTTGCTGGGAGAGATTAGATCAAAGGGAAAGAAACACACAAGATTTCAAGCTTGGGTTTTTAGGTTAGAAAAATAATTGAAAACAGGTTTGAGCATCCATAGGTGATGGGGTGCTGGGATGCCTTTGTTTGTGACATTCAGTTGTAACTTCAGTTTGTAAAATCATATTTGTGTTTGGGTACCTATGTTTGTAATATCAGTTTGTGAAACCAAGTTGTAAAATCATACTTCCCCAGACTGAAACCATTAATTCTGCCTCTCCCCTGAGGCAGCACTCTGCCTAGCTGCAATTCATGAACTGCTTTATCCCCCCTTGGTACAATAACAAGCTACACCTATGAATCCTTTACAAAAGCATTTATTAACAATCCCTTTAGTTTAGAGAAATGGATAGCTCCCTTGTTCTAGTGGCCAGCTGAACCTACGAATCCTTCAATACACTCTCAGTAAGCTAACTCCTCACCAATTAGGCACATCCTGGATCCCCAATTAGTCTAGCTTCCCAACATCCATCTTGTCAAACAGGACATTGATGGGTAACAGACTGGACACCTCTCAGTCAGGCCTGACTGGTGGCTGACTTAGTGACATTTCAAGGCAAGAACCACACCTCCTGGTAGCCCCCCCTCCATGGGCTTTCTCCAAGTGAATTATGGGCAATACACCTGTGCAGTTGATATGAAAAGTGCATGTCCCTTTAAGCACTGATCACTCCTTAACTCCTCCCTAATCCCACCCTTACTCACCTAGTTAGCATAATTGACACCTGACTTATGTTTTTATGGCTTTATAATCTGTATCTCTAACTCCTGCAGGCTTGCAGGTCCCCTAACTCCCCCCACCCACCTACTGCAAAGAGCAACAATAAACTTTTATAATCCTGACTTACAAGATTGCTTGAGTACAGGAATTCGTTTCAGACTAAAAGAACCCTCCAAGGATTTCCCAGAAATCCCTAAAATGCCTATCTATGTCACCATCTTCATAGGCACACTTTTTACTTTTTGCATGGTATGCATTGGGAGGCAGGCTTTGAAAAGGAGACATCTGCCATGATTCCACATGTATAGATTCTTCAAAAACAAATGGCTTCAAAAGCCACTAGTCTACTCAGTGGTTGTAATCCACCAAACTCTGACATCTTTGGCCATAAGTCCCCTATAGCTTATGTCAGATCACATAGGAAGCTAAAAGAAGGGAAGAAGTATTGATGGAGGAATAATTTCATTTTTAATTTCTGTGCATAGTAGGCAGTGGGTATATATACCCACTTGATAAGTAGTTTAAAATAAAAAATTAAAACTTGGTCTTCTAGCTCTAAATGCAATGCTTTTCCTATTATATCATACTGTCTCCTTAGCTCTGTCTTGGAATGGATAATGTTTTAAATAAGCTTTGTATTCTTCCCTCCACCCTAGTTACTTCTCTGCACACAATAGGTACTTAATAAATGTTTTTTATTCAATAGAATTTAATCATCTGTAAAACTAATCTTTTTATGTATTATATTAGATTAAATTGAATTGCCATTAAAATCTTTATTAGCAGTAGCAGAAATAAAGCTTCCAGGTTTCATAAAAATCCTGGAATTCCTTTTAAAAAGAAGCCAAGTTTTCAATGCTTAGTTCTAGTGCCCAGGTCTTGGTTCTCTGTCCTTATCACTATGCCCAGTGCCTGTCATAAGTTACCTATCAGAAATGAGGGCCCCAGAAAGTCAAAGGCACTGTCTGATTACTATCACCCATTCTGTAGGGAATCAAAAAAGTCTAGATTTGTGACTTTGATTATAATTTGATTAACAGAAACAAGGCACGATGGAATGAACTTTCCCATTTTAATGTAAATCAAGAAGGAATAAAGAACAACCCAGGAAAGATGGTTAAGGAGTCAGTAGAGGCAAAGGTTATATCAGATATAGATTTTCTCTTATCTCTATTTATGCACACTTGCATAATTTGCTGTTTGTTTTCTCTTTTATACTAAACTCTCTTTATTTAGTCTTCTAGACTAAACTTCAGCAAATGTGAATGTGGAATGATGGAAAAATCACTGAAACAAGTATCCATTACCTGCTTGATTTCAGAGACATCATTTCACAGATAATCAGAAATCCCCAAGAAGGAAGAGACGTCAGAAGCCACCTGGTCCAGTTCATTCCAACTCATTTATGACCCTCTGCAATAGCACCAACAAAAGTCAGTAAACATTCATTAAGCACCTATTACTTGCCAGTCACTATACTAAGTTCTGGGAACACAAGTAAGAAAAAGAGACAGTTCTTGCCCTCTAAAAGCTGCAATCTAATGTAAAAAGACAATACACAGGAGGGAGGCTGCTCAAGGGTACCTCGTGGGAGGATATGACATTTGTGGAGTTGAAACCAACCAGAGCAGTGGATAGCAAACGAAATCAGTAATCAATCAGCTTTTACTTGAAGACCTTAAGTAATGGAAAACCCACTACTTCCAGAGGCAGTCCATATCACTTTTTTATAGCTGTAATTACCAGGAAACATTTCTTTGTATCAAGCCTATATCTGTCTCTGCTCCTGCTTCTCTCCCCTGTGGACTAAAAGGGGTCAGATTAATCTTTGGTTTCCAGTATTTCCCCAATGTGATCTTAGGAAAGTTACCTCCTCTCTCTCTGGACTTCAGTTTTCTTATCTGTCAAATGAGGAGGTTAAATTAATCCCGACTGAAATATGTTGTGAACAATGTTAATCGTAACAAGCTCACTTGGCCAGTCCTGGGAGATTCTGGCAATATGGTGGAAAACAGAGAGTACCAGAGGCTATGACAAGTCATTATTCTGATGATTTGGAAGAAGAGAGGATGGACCACTAAACAAATGCTAATATCTCACTGTCAGTTCTTATGGCTTCAAAAGATCTTTCCTCATGACCTTGTGAGGCCAGTATCGTCGTCATTTAAGAGATGAGAAAATTGTAACAAGACAAGGATCAGTCAAATAGTCTCAGATCCAAGACTCAAATCCAGGTCTTCAAGACTGAGTGGAGTAAGCGCAAGCATTCTCATAAAATGGGGACAGTGCTCTAAACCCAAGCTGGGCTTCTGTGGCAAGCAGGCCTGTTTTGCTTTCCTGCAGGCCTGTTTCGGTTCCACAGATAGGCCCAAGTTTCACTTTCTAGGAAACCAAAAGTGAAATTTACCCCTTCCCCCCCCCCCATCACCCACTGCCAAATAAGGTATTAAATGCTTTCCTCCGTTCTCATTGGTTGAAGATGACCTCCCTGTTCCTTGTATCTGGGTTGGTTCTCATGCTAGAGCTCTCAACCAATGAGGACAAGGTCAGGGGGAGGTTGTCTGCCCTAGGGATAATCTTGTTTTGCTTTCTGTAACTTGCCTCCTTCCACTAGTCCATCCCAGTGGTGGTGACACCCCTTTCTTGCAAGAATTGAATAAATGCTTTCTGTTCCTACCTTGAGAAGCCTCTGAGTTTTTGATTAAATTTTTGGATAGGGGTTTTTCCCTACACAAGACCAGTACTCTTTGGGCGGCTAGGTGGCTCAGTGAATAGGCCACTGGCCCTGGAGTCAGGAGGATCTGAGTTCAAATCCAGCCTTAGACACTTAACACTTACCAGCCAGGTGACTTTGGACAAGTCACTTCATCCCAATTGTCCCACCAAAAAGCAAAAAAAAAAATGATGAAGACCGATGCTCTTTCCTCTATACCACACCCCATCTATGCTTCTTATCTCTATCTTATCATGATCCACTCTATACATTCTTTCTAAAATTAAGGGCCATATCTACTGGATCTCAGGTCAGTGCTAACCTCTCTTCTGAGCTACAGACACATCACCATAAATTTTTTGGACATTTCCCCTTGGACATCCCACTGCTATGTCAAACATAAGTCTTAAATTGAGTGTATTATCGGTCCTCTTAAACCTGGCTTTCCTTTTGCCTTCATTACATGTGCTTGAAGCAAAATCATTCACATCCTCTGCCATATTTGAAAGTTGAGGTTGCTATTGACTCTTCTTTCCCCTTCATATCTTATATCTTGTCAATTCTACCTCTATAATGTCTCTTTTAGTCCTGACTTTTCTCTGTACTCATTGCCACAAACCTAGTACAAGTTTTCATTACTTCCATCTGATAATGGCATTAACCTCCTAAATTCTTCTTGTCTCAATCTTCTACTCTCTCCAATTCATCCTTCAGACTATGCCAAAATGTCCTTTCACTTACACACACATATATGTGTGTGTATAGGAATGAGCATGTTGGTTCTTTACTACAAAATCTCCAGTGTCATGTTGGTTCTTTACTACAAACTCTCCAGTGATGCTGTATTGCGTACTAAGTACAATTCAAATTCCATTCCCTGTCACAGAAACCCCCCCACAATAGAGTGCCACCCTATCATTTTAGCCCTAACTCACATTGCTTTCCTGTTGTACTCTTTACCTTCTGAATACACCTAATATTTTCCCATATTGATATCCTTAGTCAAACTATTCTTTGTGCCTTAAATGTTCTCCATTCCATCCCTTACCCATTGAATTACTACCCATCCTTTCAAGCTCAAATGACACCTCTTCCATAAAGTATTCCTTGATCTTCTTAGTTGGTAATAAACATCACTTCAGAGTTCACATAGCACTTTGCTGTAACCTCTTTAGTGCATTTATAATGTAACATGTATGATGTTATTCATGTGAGTTCCTTATCCCCCTGGCAGGCTGAAACTTCCTGAATGGCAGGCATCTTTTCTTATCCTAATTTTGCTTCTCCCCTGGTGCCCAGAACAAAGTTTTGCATATAGTAAGCACATAATAAATATTTTTTAGAGAAGAGTCAGAGGGGCAGATAGGTGACTCAGTAGATAATCATGGGACTTGAGTTCAAATCTGACCTCAGACATTTACTAGGTTATGACCTTGGGCAAGTCATTTAAACCTGATTGCCTCCAAAAGAAAAAAGAAAAGAAGAATTAGAATGTGGATGAATAAATTAAGTATAGCTTTCCCATCTTCTCCCAAAGAGGAACACAAAGCCAGTCAGGTTGGTATCTGACCCTGAAAGAGTAGTGCTCTGAATAAGACCTTCCTAAAAAGGCTTCTCCAAGTCCTCATCCTGGCATGAAGGTGGTCCTGGGAGTCTCAAAAATGATGCCAGTGAAGTATAAACTCTGGTAGATTCTACGAGCCTGAAAATACTTTTAGTACAGTCTGGCCCATAGACTGGATTTGTGAATTGATTTAGCAAACTACATAGAGATTCATCATCAGTAGGTTGGCCACTAAATGTCTTCTTTGGCTATAACGATCTATAAAACAAAGAAAAATATGAAAAGGCCTTAAATCTTGAATGTTTTTACAATGACAGTGGTAGAGTAGTGGAAAACAAGACAGAGCTACTAAGAATGACTGATTTTAGATCCTCTATAAACATTAACTATACTGTGGGTATTCTAAATGTGAGACTCTTGACCAACTAGTTGATATATGATTTGAGTTGTTGAATATCAATATTGAGATTCTTTCCATAAATAAAAACAGGAGAGTCTTATTTCCCCAGGCACCTACTACAAAGCTGTATACAGAGAGGTTGCAGACAAATGGACAAATGGTTCATAAATACAGGAGTTGGTAGAACTTATTTCCTGAGTCACCTCTTTAGGTAACAACAAGAAACATTTCATGGAACACTTGGTCATCATCGCTTGGAGTGTTAATGAGGAAAAAGTTCATTCATAAGTATTAATAAGCAAAAAGAATATCATTAAGGTAATTGAAGCTTATAAACCAACCTCTGTTGCAGAAGCTAAAGAGGCATAGAACTTCTATGAAGATCTTGGAATGATGTTAAAAGTCAAGCCAACATACACGCTAATACTCAGTGACTTCAAGATCACTACCTTCACGAGGTGAAGGCAGACACAAAGAAAGATGATGAAATATATGTCGTAAAAGGATATAAACAGTTGTCAAAAGAAGAATTATAAGCTATTGACAAACTTGTAAAAGAATGGCCTAAATTATTAATAATAAGAGAAATGCAAATCAAACAACCCTTATGCTTTATCTCATTCCTTGAGAATTGTTAAAAGTAGCAAAAGATGGGAATAGTCAATATTGGGCAGCTAGGTAGCACAGTAGATAGAGTGCTGGACCTGGAGGCAGGAAGACTCACCTGTATGAGTTCAAATCTGGCCTCAGACACTTACTAGTTGTATGGCCCTGGGCAAGTCACTTAACCTTGTCTGCCTTAGTCCCTCATCTGTAAAAATCAGCTGGAGAAGGAAATGGCAAACCACTGCTGCATCTTTGCCAAGAAAACCCCAAATTAGGCTATGAAGAGTTGGACATGACTGAACAACAACAGTCAGTATTAGAAGGGTTGTGAAAAGATAGGGACACTAGTACATTGCTGGTGGAGCTGCATGTCAACACAAACATTTTGGAATTATGTAAGTAAAGTGCAAGTAAAAATTCAGACACCCTTTGACCCAGAAGGCCTATACCTCAAGAAAGCCATGGTAAGAAAAAAGTTTCTATATATAACAAAATATTTATATCAGAGAAAAGAACTGGAAACAAAGTAGATGGACATCATTGGGGAATTGCTGAACAAATTGCGGTACAAGAATATAATGCAATGTTGTTGCTTGTTGCTGCTGTTGAGTTATGTCAGTTGTGTCTGACTCTCATGACCCCATTTGAAGTTTTCTTGGCAGAGAAACTGGACTGGTTTGCCATTTTCTTCTCGAATTCATTTTACAGATGAGGAAACTGAGGCAAACAGGGTTAAGTGACTTGCCCAGGGTCACACAGCTGGTAAGTGCCTGGGGTCAGATTTGAATTCAGGAAGATGAATCTTCCTAGCTCCAGGTCCTGCACTTTACCCACTATGGTACCACCTAGCCACCCCAATGGAACATCACTGGGCTGTAAGAAATGGGGAAATACAATGATTAAAAGGAAGGATGGAAAGATCTACATGAACCAGTATGAAGTGAAACAGAGGCAAGAAAACAACAAACAGAAGGAAGAAACACGCACAAAAACGAAACGTTAAAGCAAGCATCATCCTAAAGAAGAGCTATGGGAAGGCACCCCCACTGTAACCCTTTGCAGAAGCAGGAGGCCAATGACATGGCACATTGAATATATTTTCAGACCTTTTTAGATATAGTGGTTAGTTATATTGATTTTTTTCCCATTTTTGAACTTTTTTGTCTTAAAATATTGGATGGTTCTTTGGAAGGGGGAAAGAAAAGGATACTGGAATAAATTATAATGATGTAAAAAAAAGATGTCAGTAAAGATTTGTATTTTAAAAAGAAAAATGTATTATAAAATATTGATCTGGATTGAAAAATCAAAGAATCACAGAATTGAGAGTTGGCATTGATCTCGGGGTACATCTGGTCCAAAATATAAGGAAGGAATCCTCACACTAACATACCTCATCTGATCATCCAGCCTCTACCTGAGGACCTCCAAGGAATAGGAGCCCATTACCTCTCAAGGCAGCCCATTGCCCTTTTGGACAGCTCTAATTTTAGGAACTTCTTTCCTGTCATTAAGCCTGAGTTTGTTTCATTGCAGCTTCCACGCATTTCTCCTGATTCTGCCTTCTGGGGCCAAAGAGGGCAAATCTAATTCCTACCCCACATGACAGACCTCAAATACCTGAAGACCACTGTCATGTTCCTCTGACTTTTCTCATCTCCAAGCTAAATATTCTCAGTTCCTTAAATGAATCCTCAAATGACATGGACTTTAGGGGCCCTAAAGGTGAAAGGTTATTCACTTTCCTGGTTAGACACTTAGGTACTCTTCAGTTTGACTTGTAGACTAATCATAAATCTTGTGACAGAGACTTGTAACAGAAAGACTTTCTTCAAAAGTGGATTGAATGTGCTGGATGCAGCAAGCATGGAAAGAAAGAAAGAAAGAAAGAAAGAAAGAAAGAAAGAAAGAAAGAAAGAAAGGAAGAAAGGAAGGAAGAAAGGAAGGAAGGAAGAAACAAAGAAACAAAGAAAGGAGAGAGAAAAAGAGAGAAGGAAGAAAGAAGGAAAGAAAGAAAGAAAGAAGGAAGAAAGGAGAGAGAAAAAAGAGAGAAGGAAGGAAGAAGGAAAGAAAGAGAAAGGAGAAGGAAAGAAAGAAAAAGAAAGGTGAGAAAGAGAGGAAAAGAGAGGAGGAAGAGAGGAGGAAGAAAGGAAGGAAGGAAGGAAGATAGGAAGATAGGAAAGAAGGAAGACAGGAAGAAAGGAAAGAAAAAGTTAGTTAACTATCAACTAACAGAAACATGAATTTAGCAGCATGGGAGTTATTTCCAAATCAGCTGTCTGGTTTCAGTTAGACCATCCACTAGGCCAAAACCAATACTAAATTAGAAGACAGGATAAAATTGAGGAGAGGCCACTACAAGTTGATATAAATTGCATTAATTTCAGTTCTGCTAATTTCACTTTTTATCATATCCTGTCTTCCTAAGTATCATTGAATTTTTCATTTTCATCATTTCTTACAATGCAATAAAATTCCTTACTTACCACAGTGTGTTTAGTCATTCCCTAATTGACAGACATTAATTTTGTTTCCAGTCCTTTGCTACTATAAAAAAAATGCCGCTATAAATATTTTTGCAGATGAGAAGTTTCCATCTTTGACTTCCTTGGGGATATATGTCTACTAGTGGTATTAATGACATACTCTGGGTCAAAGGATATTTACATATTTGTGACTTTGAGGGCCTTTGAGGGCTGAGTCAATTCACAGCCCCACCAATATTACATTATAGCCCATGTCTCTCCAAAGCCTTTCTAACATTGGTCATTTTTATTTCCTGTCTTTTTTTTTGTGCCAATCTGTTGGGTGTGAGATGCAACTTCAGAGCTGTTTTATTTTACATTTCTCATATTAGTGATTTAGATCATTCTTTCATATGATTGTTGACAGACTGCACTTATGTTTTACAAGGGAGAATTCTATTGGGTAGCGAGAGTCCCTGGGAAAAGGCAGTGATGTAAAAAAAATCAAAGAACATCAATAAAACATTTTTAAAGGCTCTATTGAAGTATTGAATGAGACAGGCCTAAACCAAGACTTCTAATGAAATCAGCAAGGACCATGTTAGGGATGATCACAAGTGAAGAGGAAACAACTGAGGATTATAGTAGATTGAAACTGGAGTAAGACTGGCAGCTACCAAGGTGCATGCCATGAGGGGCATGGTCAGGGCCATGTCTTAATATGACCTTTGATAAACGTACATACTTTAATGCCTCAAAATTCCATTCTCCATAGCATGTATTTTTATTGTGATAAAGCATCACACGGGTGACTGTTCAAAGCCTCCAATAGACAAGCACACACACTGCACACACTTCTAAACCTTGACCAGAAGGCACAAACACCTTGTTCAAACTCTGCTGGAAACCTACGAAGCTCACTTAGTATCAGACACCCATTTTATGCCCCTAGAAGAAGACATGTATATAAAGCAATGACGTTTGCCAACAATATGCAACTTTGGGCACTGAGGAAGGGAATACAAATTTACTGAACATGGGTATAAAGTAATGAGGCAAGGAGTGAAGGAACAAGAAAAGGGAATACACCTACCCTAGCCATATGCTGCCTAACAGAAAAAGACTCTGGCAGCCCTGGTGAAGCTAAGCCTCAAACCCTTGGCACAGGGCCCACAAGTACTGAAAAATAAAAGGAAACAAAAGGTGACAAATGCTGAGATGTCTCAACTATCAACTCAAGTTGAAGCCAACATGGGGCACTAGATCAACCCTACTGAAAAATGGGGCTTGCTGAGCAAGAAGCCTTGTCTTAATAAGAAAGAAAATGCAGCAGAAAACCCAATGGAGGTTGGGTCGAGCCTTGAACCAGAAAAGTGTAGGGGGGTTGGAAAGGAGGGGAAAAAAGAGAGAAGTAAATGAGTTGACCTAACCAAGTGAATGTGGTCTCCCCTTCCTCTAAACCTCCGTACTATTCTGTGAATTGCTGACATGTGCTTAAGTTATTTGTAGCTCTGTCTTTATCTCCTACTACTATGAAATTATAATTGATCAGCCAATCAACAAGTATCAAGTACCCCCTATAATTCATGGCACTTTGCTATAACCTTCCTGTTAGGGAGAATTGTGTCTTATTCCTATATTCTACAGCACATGGCCCTGTACTTGAGTATTCAGTCAGAAATATAATTAGTTAAATGAAAGCTATAAACAAAGTTGGACATGTTAAGTCCACATTGTTGATACTTTTGCCTGATGAGAAGATGGCTTTCTTTTCCTGCCTCCCCCTCCCCCCCCATGTCTCTATAGAGCAGCGGTTCTCAACCTGTGGGTTATGTTCAATTTAAATACATCCTGCATATCAGATATTTACATTACGATTCATAACAGTAGCAAAATTATAGTTATGAAGTAGCAACAAAAATAATTTTATGGTTGGGGGTCACTACAACATGAGGAACTGTATTAAAGGGTTGCAGCATTAGAAAGATTGAGAACCACTGCTATAGACTTTTGTTGCACCTTATGTCTAATTGTGTTGTGAAATCCCCTAAAGACAACTGGGGACTAGGGCATGCTACAGGAGCTCCCAACCTAACCACAATATGTTGGTTTGATGGAAAGCTCCAAAAGAGTAGAGATTATTTCATTCTTCATTATCTGTATCCCCAGCACCTAGCACGTTGCCTGGCACATCAAGCTTAACAAAATAATGACTGATGAATCCTTCAGTCTGGTAATGGCATTGCTTTTGTGAGTTCTCCCATTTATTGTAGTCTCCTTAAGGGTAGGCACTGGCTTTTGCCTCTTTTTGTATCCCAGCATTTAGCACAGTGCCTGGCACATAGCAGGAGTTTACAAATAAACAAGTTCAGTAAAATACATGTTGATTGATTGATTGACTAAATACGGGACTATAATTTTAGCTTTCAGCAGTAGTGTGCTGGTAATTGTTTAACAATCTGCTCTTCAAACAACAACAACAACAACAATTTACCCAGGACATGATGTTACATTTAATCTGAATCATTAACATTTTCTCTATCACTTTCTTAAGTTCGGTCAATCAACAAAAGAATAAATCAAGTCCTAGTTTTGTAGCATTTACCAGTCTCCAAGGTATAAATATTTACACTGAAAATCAGCTCCCTCCTCCCCCCCCCCCAGGAAGTCTGAGGTGCTCCACACCACTTTACCCCACCTTAGAAACCAAAATGAAGATGCAGGTGGGGAGGAGGTGAAACCACACTTCCAGCTTTCTCCTACTTCTGAATTTTACCCTCTTCTCTTTATTCATTCATTTATTCATTTGTACATTCAAGAAACATTCATTAAGCATCTGCTAAAAAGGGTAGAATCTTTGCCTTTAAGGAGAATGCAATCCACCCAGGGGCAAATGAGACTCATAAACAAAGACATGGATTCCAAATCCCAACATTCCAAATTCAAAAAGAAGTGCAAATTGCTATGAAATAAGATGATTAAAGAAATCATTCCTAGCTGGGTGAATGGAGAGAGAGAGACAGAAGAGAGAGAGAGAGAGACAGAGACAGAGACAGAAAGAGACAGAGACAGAGAGAGACAGAGAGAGACGGTGAGAGAGACAGAGACAAAGAGAGACAGAGAAAGAGGGAGAGACAGAGACAGAGAGAGACAGAGAGAGAGAGAGAGACAGAGAAACTTTGAAGCTTTTGATTAGAAAATATAAACATCTCTATTATATACATTTTCCCAAAAAATTTCATTTCATTCTTCTCCAACAATACTGAAATCCAACTGAAACCTGATTTCATTTGTTTGGGGGAGGAAGGAATTGAAGGGACAGGAGGTCAGGGGAAGATTGAGCGCAGTAGTTTAATCCTATGGGATTTTGATGCAGCAGATCAGGCCAGCACCCCATTTGTTCAGCACCATGCTAAATTATATTGCAGTTCTGAAACATTAAAATGAAGATATTCCAATTATTTTTTTCTTTCAATGAAAACTACCACATCATGAAGAATGAGAACTGGGAATTTAAAATACATTTTAACATAGAAAAACATTGCTTTGCAACTCTAATTTTTAAAATAAACATTTCTGCTTCAAGGATGTTGCTTTCCTTGGCCGCATCTCTCTGTGTCACTCCCATGCTGCTGGCTTCCTACCCCTGCCAAGCTGACAAAGTTTTCAAATAGATCTTACTTTATAACAAAGTATCTGTCTGTTCAGTACCACAGGAGAAAGTGTTTTTTACTCAGGGGCGCTAGAATAATGAGCTCTGTAAAGGAGAGAAATTGAGGAGAGGACAGGAAAGAGACAAAGGAAGGGCAAGTTTAAGAAATGGATGTGACAAAAGAAAAGTCTCTCAAGGAGGAGAAACAGATGTCCAGAAGCGACAAGATCTGTGAAATAAGAAATGTGAATTCTCTGCTGCCGGCATCATGTTGTTCTGGAGAAAAGACTGACCCAGACTTTAGTGGAACTCAAGCCAAATTCAACAGTGTCATGACTGAGTCACATCAGGCTTTAAACCAACCAAAAATGGTTTTTGTAAGCTAGCCTTAAAGGGCCAAATCTCCACAGGCATTATCACTGACAAACCCTCTGATCAGTAACAACCCGCTGACTGCCAGTCGCTTCTCTGAGAGAGGCATCATGGACTAGAGCATACAGGGGCTGGACCTTAAGTCAGAAATTTCCTTGTTTGAATTCTGCTTCTGACAGCTATGTGGCCTGCCCTGGGTAAAGATATTTAACCTCTGTACACCTGTTTCCTCATTTGGAAAAGGAGCATAATAATGCCTGATCTAACCATCTCTATAAAGCACTTATCATATGGCCTGGCACATAGTAATTGATACATAATTTTATCATCAACATCACAGATCTGATATGATGCAAATAGGATAATGTATGAAAAGCAGTTTGTAAACTTTAAAGTGACACACACACACAAGTGTCTGTTATCACTATCATTTCCTTTCTAAGTTATTGAGAAATAACATTTCTACGTATTTAATAAGAGGCAGCTCGGCATAATCAATAGAAAACTGGCCTTAGCATCAGAAAGATTTGGGTTCAAGTGTTGCTTCTGATGCATGTAGGTTATGTGACATTAGGCAAGTCAATAGTTAATAGTAATTAATGTTTACATAGAGTTTCAATGTTTATAAAGTGTTCTTTGTCTATCATCTCGTTTTATCCCCGTGATAGTCCTGGAAGGTTGGTGCTATTTACATTTTATAGATGAGAAGACTAAGGTTGAAACACTCAATGATTTGTCCTTGTTGTCACACAGTTGACAAGTAGATGAGGCATGATTTGAACAGAAATTTTTCTGACTCCTGATCCAGCACTCTCTGCATGATGACATCCAGCTAGCTCCTCATTCAATCTCTCAGTGCCCTGCCTCCACCCTAACTCTTAAAGACTATCAATGGCAGAGCAGATATGGGTCTGCATCAAAAAAAAAAAAAATGAATTTCATCTCTGATTCAAAGGAAAAACCAACAAAAAACCCCCACCTTTTTTAAACAATGTTGAGTATTATTTAAGTGTGTGAAGTATTTTCAACTACCCTTCCTTTTAAGAGCAAACAAAGATATGGCTTTGTTTTCCATCTCTTAAAAATATCATACCCTTAGAGCAGTGATATTATATCTAGCCAGATAACTCTCTTAGAAACTGGAGAAAAAGACTGCCACCCAGCAGTCTGGATTACTGGAGTCTGTTTGCTCCTTCTAGGTACCAACTATTATGGCATTGGCCTGCTCTCCTCCTTTCCACAGACAACAGCCAAGCTGCAGATAATATCTATTCATGATGCTTGCCTATGACATACGTAGGTTACGTGGGTACATATGTACACCTATTTTCCATGAACATGTTGCTTCTTTCCAACTAGACTATAAGCCCTCTGAGGGCAGGGACTGTTTCATTTTTGTCTTTACATCCCCAGCATCATGTATGGTGCCTGGCTCACACACAAAAACTGTCCTTATAGGTGCTTCTTTAGTTGAAGTGAATTTTGATTCAGATACTAGTATTTCTTATGGTATCTGTCCTGAAAAAAATACTATGCCAAGGCTGGTGACTAAAGGTGTTTTCCCTCAGATTAAAGGCAAGTAAGAAGACTTGAAAGCGTAGCAGTTGATGTCAGCTTATTCAGTTTGTCTTATTTTTTCAACCACATATATTCTTCCCTTTTTGTTCTGTCGGTAATTAATAGAGCTTCTTAAAAATGCAGTGGCATCTGAACACTGCAAGTAAGTTAAATTACTAATACATACATACATGCAAGCACTATATGCATATACAAATCCATAAACGTTGATTTGTTGGTTGTTGTCCATTCTCAAAGAGGACCAAAATTACATCACTATTTCAGGGTCAAGTTTCAGCGTCCAACTGTGGCTGATCAACCGATACAAGCTCAGAAGGCTCTACCGCAGGTAGAGCACAAATAGTCCATTTAGAGTGGAGATGTCTACTGAATTGCATGTTGTCTATATGCATGTGATCACTGAATGTACGGAGGGTGAGTAAAATTATCTTCAAAAAATTTTTTGTACCTTTTTTTTTGTTTTTGTCAGCAGGGTGGGATCCTCACCTGCTATATAGTAAGCAGGACAGGGTTGGGTGATGTGAACAATTTTTAGGGCATTTTTTCCAACCCCTTCCTCATACCAGGAGCTGAAGTGCTGTCCTTCAAAAAGGCTACTCAGATCCCCAGAGGGCTGCCAAATCCCACTGTTGCTTCAATCCAGTGAGAAGATGAGTCTACGGCCTGGGCTGCCCATGTGCAGGGTTGTGATTACAGTTCTCAGTGTATCTGCATCTACTGTTTTATCACTTGTCTGTTGCCATGGGACTCTGAGGTAGGGAAAAATAGGATGAATGGGTGATATCTTTTGACTACGTATAAATTGGATTTTTTAAAGTTTTTTGTTGGTTTTTTTTGTGGGGAGAAAGCAGGGAAATTGGGGTTAAATGACTTGCCCAAGGTCACACAGCTAGTAAGTGTCAAGTGCCCTGAGGCTGGATTCAAACTCAGGTCCTCCTGACTCCAAGATTGCTGCCCTATTTACTGCACCATCTAGGTGCCCCACAATTGGACTGGATTTAAGTGAAGCAGAGTTGCACTGTCATCAGTCTCACTCTCACATTCATAAATATACTTAGTACTTTATATTTTAAGCACAAAACTCCTGTAATACAACTAGTACAAGTATTTTTCTACACATCCTACAGATGAAGAAACTGAGATTCAGAAAGATTTAGTGATTTTCCCATAATCACATAGCCAGTAAATATCAGAGAGAGGGCTCCAGCCCAAGTCTCCTGAAGCAGCTAGGTATCATAGTGGATAGGACACTGGCCTGGCGTCAGCAATACCTGAATTCAAAGCCAACTACTACCTGCTAGCTATACGATTCTGGGCAAATCACCTAACCAATGTCTGCCTTAGTGAAAGGAATGATAAATAGAACCTACTCCCTAGCGTTGTTGTGGGGACCAAATGAGATAATGTTTGTAAAGTGCTTATCACAAAAACCTGGAAAGACTTACATGAACTGATGCAAAGTGAAGAGAAAAGAACCAGCAGAACACTGTACACAGTAATAGCAATATTATACAATGAAGAACTGTGAATGATTTAGCTTCTCAGCAGTAAAATGATCCAAGACAATTCCAGAGGATGAATGATGAAGCACACTATCAGTTTCCAGAGAAAGAACTGATACTGTCTGAAAACAGACCAGATCATGCTAAAACTAAATTAAAAAATTAAATCCTTATCACAGTACCTGCCTGACACACAGTAGGTATTTACTAAATGCTTGTTCCCCTCCTGCTTCAAAGACCAGCACTCCTAACTGTACTATTCTACACTTCCTAGAGAAGCTGTAGTTATTTTCCACATTTACTGCCATATTATTTCATTTTTCATATTGCTCTGACGCCCTGATCTACTCTAGTTGACTTCCCTTATCTAAGCATCTTACTGTCAGGAGAGAAAAGTTTCCTAGCAACTGTTGCATTTTATTCTTCTCAGAGACAGTGCTTTCAGGCACACACAACAAAAGCTCAGCTGTGAAGTTACTTCCCCCACCCAAATACCTCCCAGCGTACCCTGATATACCCTGTCTTCCCCTTTGCCATTTTCAGCTTTATATAAAATCTTCCTCTCTGTCTTTAACTTCCAGTGCCATTTGGGAAACACACTAATTCTTAGGGCAAGTAGAACTTCTATTACCCTGAGTATGGAAAACCTTTCAAAATAAACATCATTTTACAATCTTTTACAGAGGGCGTTTACATACCATGTATTTCATTTTCCTTAAAAGGCAGTAAAAGGTTTTAAAATTCACATTCTTGACACTCATACTGCCATTACCTGGCCATTCTTATGAAAGCATGTTTTTCTGGACTAGAGTACAACTTTATGGGACACTATTAAGAAATAGTATTAGATCAGCTATGAAACACAATTACTGCATGGTCATTAAGGACCATATTATTTGAACTTTAAGTGTCTCCTTCATTTCCAAACACATTTTTTTTGCCAGAATTGAAGAGATTCCATTCAACACATAAAGTGCTAACTCTTCACAAAATGTTATTTAAAAAAACTATCCCTTCTTGTATAGGGTTTGGCAATGGAATGGAATAAAATGGGTTCCAAATTAAATGTTTTACTGTGTTCAAGTCCACAGCAAAAAAAAAAAATTATTTTTGGCACCACAAATTTCAGTCATTTCACTCTGTTTTGTTGGACAAGAAAAATTTTTGCATTGGGTCTGATTTCTGAAAAAGGGAAACCTAATCCCATGTAATCTGAAATTCATGAAATAGTAAAGTTTCAAATGAAAGAACTAACAGTCATGCACTTCAAGGCTATCCATGTCACCTTTGCCAATTTCATATTTGTCCAGTTTGCTCTACTCACATAGGGGGTGTTTGATGAAAGTATAACTAGTGAGAGCAAATAAAACAATATGTAAAAGGAGTTGAAATACAAGAAAGAAATAGACTAGGAAACAAGAATCCTTCATGAGGACAGAGGTTATAAACTGAATTTTCCAAGGGAAAAAATAGAATTATTCAGCATCTACTCTTCTAGACAGGAAAAAGGAGAACTGTCTGGTGAGCATGGGCTACTTGTTGCCAGGCTTGTCTGGCAAGTAGACTTTCTTTTCTGCTGCCAAACCAGAAGAGATATCTTAACCAAAAATGTCAGTAATTTCCTACTGAGTTTTAGGTGAAGTTTTTGAAAAGTCATTTTCTTATTACCTAGCACTTTTTTAAATAAAGGAAAATTAGTTTTAGGATAAGCTTCAGGTATAGAGCTAAACCCTCTATACAACTACCGTAAGTTTGGTCCAGATAAGATATACGGACTTTCCCTTTTGAGAGTCCATCATAATGCATCCAGTTTAGAAAGAGGCATCAATGAGTCATATCCACTTCTACCATGGTCACAAAGACACAAACCTATAAGAATCATCTTTGATCAGGGGTGGGTAACCTGTGGCCTCGAGGTCACATGTGGCCTTCTTAGTCCTTGGGTGTGGCCTTTTGACTGAGTCCAAGTTTTACAGAACAAATACTTTTATTACGGGGGTTTGTTCTGTGAAGTTTGAATTCAGTCAAAAGGCCACATTTGAGGACCTAGAGGGCCATGTGTGGCCTTGAGGCCACAGGTCACCTGTCTGTCCTACTGTATGGGCAAAGTGGAACAGGGAGTCATAGCCTACCCAAAACAGAGAATCAAACACACAAAAAGTACCCTGCCAAAGCATCCCACATTCTGAAATGAATTCCTTTGCCTCCCCTATAGAGAGACGCTGTTTGATGTAGTCAGAAGAGTATGGGACTAGGCATAAGGAGAGATCTGGATTTGAAAACCTCCTATGATATTCACCAGCAGTGTGATAATTACCAAGTTGCTCACCTTCTCTGATCCTCAATTTCATTAATGGTAACAGGAAGATAATAATTCATGAAGTAGTTGCCTCATAGGGTTATTTCAAGAATCAAACGAGATAATGTATATAAAGTCCCTATAGACATTATCTAGTGCTATATTTCTATACTCTTTGTGATCATAATTAGTTTTGTTGAAAATCTTCACTAATAGGGCAGCTAGATGGTGCAGGAGATAGAATGTCATTCATGAGCTGGAGAATAAAATGGCAAACAAGTCCAGTATCTTTGCCAAGAAAACCCCAAATGGGGTCACAGAGTCAGACAAGACTGAAACCACCTAAGAACAACCCCTCATTAAAAAAAAAACTTCATTAACAGAAGAAACACTGCTGGTCTATGTCACCTACATAGCATAATACACCCTTAAAGGCTACAAAGTGCTTCATGAATGTCATTTAATTTGAACTTTGCAACAACTCAGTGAATACTCAGAAAATACCTCAGGTATTATTTCCCCCATTTTACAGAGGAGGAAACTAAGACTTTGTGAGACGAGGTGATTTGCCCATGTTCATACAGGGAGCAAGTGTCAGAGACAGGATTTGAACCCAGATCTTCCTAACATCAGCACAGCCCCAATCCACTGAGTCACACTGCCTTTAAAGCAACACATTAGAGCAACTCCCTCTTTTTGGCATAGATAAAAACCTTTCAACTCTCGCTCTCACTGCAGACATAAATAACTAATACTGTATCTTCTCAAATTCAAGCCATTAGTAGTACCCTTCGTGAATATGCCTTTAAAAAAATGGATAACTTGCAATAAGAATGATCACAATAGACTCTTTCCTTTATATCCAGCACTATAGAACCACAGGGTCTCTAGTTCACTCTGTCTGGCTTAGGTCCTGCTGTCATAACAAATCAACAAAGAAGAAAAATCTGTTTTTCCACCCTTCCCTTTTTGCATGTCTCAGAGTCATATAATTTCCTTGCTCCAGTCCCTCGAGGATAAAAACTAGGGCGAGCTTTGTGCCCCATGCATAAGACGTTTACCAGTAACTCCATAAAACACATCATTTTGTGGGCTCTTTTAGATGCAGGAGCGATACCTTTGGATTGTTAGAGGTTGCTGAGGTTCATTGATAGGCACTGATTATGGAGGCCCCTGGTTGCTGTACTGAGAGGTCTCCTGACAGAGGCTTCCTGAGTATCTTCCTAAGCTCAAAGTTGCACCATGAGGATGCTCAAGCTGACCCAGCAGAGGACAAACAGGCTGCCACAGTTGCTTTCTGGTGTCTCCTGAGCTACCCTGCTCAAGGATGCCATCCATAAAGGACATTCCTTCAGGAACTGTCATCAACAATGACAAGAATTATACTTAAATAATAATTATAAATATTTATTTAATGATTTCTGAATTAATCACAATACTTTCACTAATTTTTTTACTATTGATAAGGAGACGCCCCATAATGATACATCATACCCCCTCAATATGAATCCTTAATTTGGGCTCTGTGAGCTTTTTTTTTTTTACATATTTTAATAATTTTACTTTAATGTAATTGCTTCCCTTTGTGATCGTATGCATTTTGTTTCATGCACTTAAAACTTTATTCTGAGAAGAGGTCCGTGGGTTTAACCAGACTGCCACAAGGGTCCATGGAATAAAGCAATAATGATTAGCTACCATTTGTATAGTAGTTTAAGGTTTATGAAGCATTTTACATATATATATATATATAATCTTATTTTATCCTCACAATTAACCTGGGAGGTAGGTGCTACTATTATCCTTATTTCACAGATGAGGAAACTGAGGCAGGCCAAGGTTGAATGACTTGCCCAAGGCCACACAGCTAGTAAATGTCTGAGGCCAGATCTGAAATCAGATCTTCCTGATTTAGGTCCAGTGTGCCATTGAACTGCCCTTGCCTTATTCTTAGGACTTCATGGGTTGTTGTAACATCAAAATTTAGGGCTGCTGGTGGTTAACCTTCTGGTGCTGAACTTCTCCAAATTTAGCTAGAGTGCTGCTTTGACAATGGATATGCAGGCTTAAAGCTTTTCCAGGATTTATAAGGCCTCAACAATACTTTGGTACTTCAGAGAGTCATCCATATGGGTATCCCTTCTACTAAAACAGATTGTGACCCTCTACAAGTTGGTAGATAGTCTTTGTAAGTTGCCGTATCCAAAGAATCCATCGCTCAATGATGCTCAGCTCCAGACTTAACTGGGCTGATCCTTGGATGGCTAATATATACGATCTGTTTCCAGGCCTGTTCTCAAAGTCCTTTCTCCTTTCTGGGACAGAAAAAGGCTATCTATCTGCTGTTGCAGCCTTTGAGAATGCTAGGTCACCTCCACACTGAGGCCTCAGAGTAGGATTTTAATGGAGAAGAAAGATAATAATGGCAATGTGCACTTCCTACTTAAGTATAGGGTAGAATGCCAAGGAAAACGGTGGCTGTTCACCAAGAATGAGAGCAGGGCATTTCTAGACTTTGACTATATTGAATTCCTTGGCACAGGAAGACTCACAGGAATAGGGAATCAAGTCTGAATATCTCTAACTGTTAGCAAGTTTTTTTCTTTATAGTGTGACTAAATCTACCTTAAATAAAACAAACCACCTTTGATAAGATTATATCATATTGATCTATGGACCTAAGGCACAGCACTACAATGTCATGAGCTTCTAATTCACTCTGTGGGCTTCAGCTAAAACAAGGAAAAAGACCTCTGACAACTTCTAGTCAGTGGTCCTAGTTTGGCCCTCTGTGGCCCAGCAGGAAAAAAAGAATTTAATGCCTTTTGAATAAAGCAGCCCTTCAAATACTTGAGAAATTCCTCCCCTCAAAAAAAAAAAAATCCAAGCCTTCCTCAGGCTGAACATTCTCAGTTCCTTTAGCCATTTGTCGTATGAGATGATCTGCATGTCCCTCATTAGTTACAGAACAGGTGGAGTCTAACTAGTAAATAGATAATGGAAATCTGTGCCCTTCTTCATTACTTTCCAAGTGAATTTCTATTTTCCCAGTTATCAGTCCTGTTAACCCAGCCCTATAGATTCCATAAAGAACAGGAAAGACTGGGGTTAAATCCCAAAGAGCAGACATCAGTGCCCCAAACTGAAATAGAAAAACCTATCTTTACTTTGTGAGTAGAACTGGCAGTCTATGCTTCCAGCACACAATTTATTAAACTATAGACATCCCTTCCAATCGTGGCTTTCCTCATTGCAGTTTCAATATGTTGCAGTGTAAAGAAATTAAATGGGAATTTTGAGGGAGATTTCAGAAGCCACAGATGACATGTGAAGACCAGCAGATGACACAGAAAAAGTTTAGAAACTCAAATGCAAAAGTATATGTGTATTTTATAATGTTATCATATTTTATCTTTTAATATATACTCAAATTTTATAATAAGGTACTATAAATGTCTCATAAAAAAAAAGAAAAATTCAGACTTCTTCTCTAAAGGGCCAAAAAAATTTTATGTACATTTTCCATACCAAGGGGATGCCACACCACAACCCCTACAAAGGGATAACTATAAACAAAAAACAAATTAAATCTTTCTGTGATTCAAATATAGAGTAGAAATAAGATGATTTGCCACACTTGTTTTCTCCTCTTTACTGTTCCAGGTAATGGTTTGTTACACTACGGGTTACACAAAAGGTTGATTGATTGCAAAAGTTGTCTCCATTGTGCCAAAAGCTTCCCCCTAGATTTAGAAGGTGGCACGATGACACCAGCCTTTTCCCCTGAAATATTCCACATCTATTTCCTTCTATCACTGTCAGAACTGTGTTTATTTCTTTTCAGTACGGAATGAGGAGAGTCGTGGTCAGACAGTTCATGCAAAAAAGCTGTGGACATTTTAGAAGACTACATTCTCAATGTGAGTCAGCAGTGTGGTAAAACCTGAAGTGGTTTTGAGTTGCATTTAAAGAAGCCTAGTGAGTGCATGACCAAGGAATGTGATAGCTCTGATCCTCTGCATTGGCCAGAATACATCTGGAGTATTATGTTCATATTTGGGCACCGCATTTTAGAAAAGACATCACAAAATTGGAGCATGTCCAAAAGAGGACAACCAGGCTGCTAAGGGAGTTAGAAGCTTGCTCTGTAAGTGTATACTGAGGGAACTGGGGATATTAAGTCTTGGACTAGGGCAGATTTAGGAGAGACATGATAGCTCTCTTCATAAACAAAAAGCCTTGGACTTTGGCTGCCTGCAAAGGACTCAGAGCAAGGGATAAAAGTTTCAGGGAACAGATTCATGATAAAGGTATGGAAAACCTTACAATCAGAGCTATCCCCCCCCCCAAAAAAGGCATGGACTGACTCAGAAAAGAGGGAGTTCCCCTTGACCATGGCAGGTTTCTTGCATGTGTTGGGCTAACTGACTTATGGGGTCCCTCCCAATTCCGAGATGCCATGGCTCTGAGATTCCAGCTTTTCACCTTGCATATTAACAAGCTGTTCTCTCTACTGGCATAGTCTTTTGTGACCTACCTGTACCATCACCCCCAAAGCCAAATGATATTAAACCACAGTCACATCAATCTTTCAAAAGATGAATAAAAAATGCCTCTGGTTATCTTCTCTCATCCTCTTATTGTTTTCCTGTCACAGGATAAGAAATGAGCAGGCAACATGGTAACATCTAAAGGGCACTGAATTCACTAGATCTGCAACCCTAAAACTGTCATGTCCTAATGGTGGCAAGCCATTTCCTCTCTAAGCCTCAGTTTCCTCATTTGCAAAATGTGGATGTCAGGCTAGATAACTTCTAAGATTCCCTCTGGTTCTAAATCCTGATTTAAAACAATTTTTTGCAGCACTGTTAAAAGACACCTTTTTGAACAGGCATAAGAGCAAGCAAAGACTAGGACAGCATTCTAAAGTGCCTGCCTTATGCCAACTGCTCCACATGCATAGTTTCAAATACCTATTTTTCTCAGTGGTTGAACCTATCTCCATCTCATCTCTCTCTCAGAGTCTGAGGCTGTAGCTCTTTTGTGCACAAATCCCCACTGAAGCTTGTAAGAGTTACAAGCCATTGATGACTATGGAATTGGGCTCAAAATATATGAGTTCTGCTATAATGAGAATGAATGAAGAAAATATACCCAAAGGAACCACTATGGGGAACAGGTTACAAGAAAGACATACCTCACCCCTCCAACTGCAGGCTGTTTAATTTAGGAAAGCAACATTTATTTCCAAAAGTCTGAATGCTGCCTGCTAATCTATCTGGAGCAATGGGACTAGAAAAATTGGTCAGTCATAAAGACATAGTGTGTCCATAGAGGGCAGTCTTGGTATACTGAACACATAATACAATTCCAAAATTACATTTGTTCTCACAGTAGAAAAATATGCTATAAATTTGCCATTACAACAAAATCAACATCTTTTTTTTATATTAACAATGTTGTATAGCCAATTATTTGTGTTTATATCATATATGTGGGTTTTTTTTCCCTCTCAGTACAAACAACCCTCCCTGTTTGCTTAGACAAAGCATATGTTAGTTTGAAATTAAATCGCATAGCTAAAAAGTTGACTTGTTCTAAATGTTGTTAGACCTCTGCACATGACCAAGTTGAAAGTAGGGAAGGAGAGAAATGGTATTACTAAGCTAGACATTTTATTTTTTCCAGAGAGTACAAAGAACACTTCTATCTGGTTAGAAATAAAGCTAACAGATTTTCACCACCTGCAAGACATGTGATCAAGGTGTTTTCACTTGGATTTTATAAGATCGTAGATCTAGAGCTGGAGGAGGTCTTAGAGGTCACCTAGTCCAATTTCCCCATTTTATAGATGGTATAAGTGAGGCCAAAGAGGTAAATGACTTGCTCAAGGTCATCACTCAGATAATAGGTGCCAAAGCTGGGATCTGAACTCAGCTCATGCAAGTTCTGTGCCCCTCCCACTGTGCTATACTGCCTTTTACATAAGACATAAGTCTTCTTGCCCAAAGAATGGAAATGTGGCAGCTCATCAGTTCTACCTTGGGTGCTAATAGAGGCAGCTAGGTGATATGGAGGAGGGGAGTAAAATCAAGAAGATCTGAATTAAAATCTTGATTCAGATACTTGTTTGCTGTGTGACCTTGGGCGGGTTGTTTAGCTTCCCTAAGTCTCAGTTTCCCTATGTGTAAAAGAGGGATACTAACAGCACCGACCTCACAGGGCTGTCATGATGATCCAATGAGAGAATATTTGTAAAGTGTTTTACAAACCTTAAAGCACCATGTAAATGCCAGGAAAGAAATGCCACTTTTTGAAGATGTAGACAGGGATGAACTATTTATCAAGTCAAACACAAGTTTTGACTATTATATGCAGTGACTGGAATACTGCACAGTTAATTTTTAATCAAGTAGTGCTTAGATTGTAAAGAGTGTATTAAGCACTGGGTGTGTTTAATATTTTACATGAAGTTGATATGCGAAGAAACAAATCACTGGTGAAGAAAAGTAATGTGTTACATGTTATTCCTCTCAGAATTCACAAGTCACCTGACCGTTCTTTCTCAAGCAGATCCCCATCATATATTGTTTTCCCCAGACAAATGTCCATCCAGAATGTGATATTTTATATATAATATATATATTATTTTCTTTTTTTGTAGTTTTTTAAAAGTATCAAATAACAAGCACTATATACATATGTTCCAGGTATTTTGATAGGTTCTGAGGATAAAAAAATTGAAGGTTGTGTGGGCACAGGCAGTCCCTGCCCTCAAGGAGTTTACATTTTATCGTCATATACATTTGCAGAAATAAGTACCGCTAAGTCCTGATTAGTGCAAAATAAAGAATCCTGTGCAGTGATTACCTGTATTCAAATTTGCACCATTCAAAGTCATAATTATGTAAAATATAGTTATTGGATTTCAGACTAAAGGAAATGAACAAGGTCTATGGGGTGTTCAGGGAGGGCTAACACCTTTGGGATGAGGGTTGCTAAGCCATTTTCAGGGCTGTCCAGCTGCCTTTGGTATCTACCTGTCACCCAACTTTCACCTGTGGCTCCTAGAAGTTATAGCAGGTGCAACAGCCATACCCCAGTAAAATTGTCTCAGCAGATAGGCTATGCCAGGTTGAAAGTAAATCACAGCCTCAAACCCATCAGTGAGTTAACACTAGAGTAGTCACAGAGTCCTTGGGAGGAATGGAGTCAGAAAAAGCAACAGCAATGGTCACTTACCACTAAAGGCTTATCTGTCTCATGACCATCAATATCACCTTCCACTTATCAAAATGCAGCAAACTGACATTTAATAGATTACATCATTGTGAGGAAAAGAGATAGGCAGAATGCGAGAGTGACTAAGGCAATGTGTGGCATAGAATACTGGACTGATCGTAGACTCAACTTCTCCAAGCTAAATATTCACATTCAACCAAAGTGGCAGGTCCAAGGTAAAATCACTGTCGGGAGCTTCAACAGATTAGAGCACTTCTCCACACATGAACAGTTTATTACTGACCTGGAGGGAAAGCTGAGTCAGCACACAGCAATGATGAAGCAGAAAAGGAACGGGCAGCTTTCAAAGACTTGGTGTACAGCACTGCATTTGCTTATCTGGGCCAGAGCACCCACAAACATCAGTACTGGTTTGATGAAAATGATGGGGAAATTCAGAAGCCGATAAACAGAAAACAAGAACTCTGCAGGATTTACCGGCAGCATAATTCATCTGTCTCTAAGAAGGCAGCATTTCACTGCATCTTAAGTAAAGCACAAATGAAGCATAGAGAGATACAGTATTCTTGGCTCAGGAAGAAGGCAGATGAAATTCAGTTTTATGCCAATCCAAAGTGCTTCTACCATGCCCTAAAGATTATTTATGGGCCAAAGACCTCTGGTACAGCTCAACTACTTAGCACCAATAGAACCACACTGATCAGTGATAAGGACTTGATCCTAGAGAGATGGGCTGAACACTTCCATGGTGTTCTCAACAGACCATCAACTAATGGTGAAGCCATTGACTGTATACCTCAGGGGGAAGTCAGTTCCTCTGTAGCTGAACTTTTAACTGAAGAAATGGTTTGAATGACATTAGACTCCTCTCATACGGTAAAGCACTTGGTACTGATTCCATCCCAGCAGAGATCTACAAAGCAAGAGGTCCACTGTTGATACAAAAGCTGACTGAAATCTTCTGAGTTATATGGCAAAAGGAGGTTATCCCCTAGGATATCTCCCAGGATGCTGCCAATGTCTGTCTCCATAAAAGAAATGTACCCTATGACAAGCACAGAGTGGAGTATCTTTCTTAGTCATTGCTGGCAAGGTTTTTACCAGAGTCCTCCTTAATTGACTGACCTTCACCTGGAAGATGGTAATCTACTGTAATGGTAATGGGAATTGAAGATCTTCCCTACCCCTTAATAAACCTAAGGGAATTTGAAGACTTTCCCTGATTTGAAGATATACCTTGCCCCCTAATAAGCTGAATGTAATCACATGGAGCCTGTGGTGGGAGGAGTTTGCTGAGGAGTGGAGGAGTTTACTGAAGGATAGAGCAGAGCCCACAGGAATCTGGGAGTCAGAGCAGTTAGAGACTGGAGGGAGGAGAGAACGTATCCAAGGGAGACAGTTAGACTTGTGAGTAAATGTTGGCTTGTGGGAAGGCTAAAGGATGATGTGGCTCTCTGTGCTATTATGGCTTATTAACTTCTCTGCTACTATGATGGAATCACCTTACTGGTTTTGGGATTTAGTTTTCTGATGTTGGAATAAATGTTTTGCTTCTGTCTTCTATATGGAGAGTCTGTTATATTTTGTGATTGAGCACTATGCCAGCATATTTACAGTGGCTGGCAGCACTGTGAATATTGTGTTGGTACTACATCTACTCAAGAGTCAGTTTAGCTTCAGAAAGAGCCAAGGAATGGTCGATATGGTGTCCATTGCTCAGTTCAAGGAGAAATTCCAGAAGCAGAAAGTTGTACACAACATTCATTGATCTGACCAAGGCCTTTGATACTGTCAGGGCTTGCGGAAGATCATGGTGAAATTTGGTTGCGTGGAGAAATTCACCAGTATTATAGGCCAGTTTCATGATGGCATGCACATACAGGTTCTGGATAAAGGACAATGCTCTCATACTTTCACAGTCACCAGTGGAGTGAAACAGGCTCCCATGTTCTTTAGTATGATGTTTTCCACAATGTTGTCAGATGCCTTCAATGATGACAAAAACAGCATCAAGGTCAGCTATCATGCTGATGGTAAATTATTTAACTTTAAAAGGCTACAAACAAGACTAAAGTGGAGGGAGAGTTGGTGCATGATATTTTGTTCACATATGATTGTGTACTCAATGCAGTCTGTGAGACTGAGATGCAACAGAGTATGGATTGGTTCTCTGTTGCTTATACTCATTTTGGCCTAATAATCAACACCAAAAAAACAGAGTCTCTCTATCAGCTAACATCACACCACCCATATATGGAACTATTGATTATAGTAAACGGAGAAATTTTGAATGCTATAGATAAGTTCACTTACTTTGGCATTATACTTTCCAGGGATACCCATATACATGATGAAGTTGACCAGAACTACATCAGTAGTAGGGAAGAGGTATTAGGCTACATTCCAAATTGAAGGTCTATAGAAGCATTGTGATGACTTTATTGTTGGGTACTTGCAAAACCTGGACAGTCTACCGGTGCCATGCCAGAAAATTGAACTGCTTCCATTTTAATTGTTTTAGGAAGATTCTGAAGATTACTCTGCAACATAAGATACTGGGCACTGAGGTCCTCTCTGAAGTTGAACTGCCAAGCATTCAAACTCTAATGCAGAGAGCACAACTCCACTGGGCTGACCACGTAGCCTAAATGCCAAACATATGTTTACCTAAAAGACTATTTTACGGAGAACTCTCACAAGGGATCACCACTCTCTAGGGATTGTAAACCATGAGTATGAGAGTGAGGTAAGGGATACTCCCTCATGCTGCGTCAGCAAAAGCCTTCCCAAGAGTGGGAATAAGGATTTGAAACATGATGCAGATTGTGCAACAAAGAACTCCTAGGGATTAGGGAGTATGGAAGGTAGAGAGAAAGAAGGAAACAGGTATTTATTAAGTACATTAGTATGTGCCTAACACTATGCGAAGCACTTTTACAAATATTATCTTGTTTCTCAAAAACAACCCTTGGAGGTAGGTGTTCTTATATCCATTTTATGGTTGAGGAAATTGAGGCAGACAGAGGTTAAGTGATTTTCCCAGGGTCACAAAGTATGTGTCTGAGAAGGACTTTAAACTGAAGTCTTCTTGATTCCAATCCACTTCTTGGCTCTACCCCCGGAGGTTTCTAGAGTAGGAAACAAATGCAAATACAGCATAAAGGGGCTGGGACCCAGAACTTCACTAAGGGACTGGATGGTGAGAAGACTGAGAGTTCTTGGGACAATAAACAGGGAGAGAGGGCTAAAGTTAAGGCTAGAATAATAAAGAGGAGTATGGAGCTAAAGAGCACAGTAGATGGGAATTCTGGGCCTCGAGCCAGGAAGAACTGAGTTCAAATCCAGCTTCAGATGCCAGCTGTGTGACCCTAATCAAATCACTTAACTTCTGCTTGTTTCCGTTTCCTGATCTGTAAAATGGGGATAATAATATCACTGACCTCCTACAGTTGTGAGGATCAAAATGAGATAATATGTGTAAAGTGCTTAGCACAGTGCCTGGCACACAGTAGGCACTATACACATGTTAGATGTTATTATTTCCCTGCTTCTGTCCTTCCCTCATTTCCTTCCTCTCTGTCACAATGCTTGGTAAGCTAGGAAGTGAGGAGAAGGAAGGAAAAGAAGCAAAGGGGAGAGAAAGCGAAAGAAGAGAAAGAAAGGAGAAAGGGACAAGTAAGTATTGGGGGAATAGTTAATTGTCAACATCCCCTCCAATTTCTGACAACCTGGGGGATAATGTAAAGAAAAGATAGGGGTATCTTCCAGTTTCTGACGTTTGGCCATGGGACGTGGTGGTCACTGCCTGTAGTTTAATCTAAGATGACTTAGTAAGTGGAAACACATGTCTTCTTTGATGTAATCTCATTACTAGTCTGACTTTTTGCTTTTAGAAACATATTTTTTTACTCACTAAGGAAACTGAGATATTTTGTTAAAAACTAACCTAACATATTACATTTAAAAGAATAGCTAAAAAATCTCGTTCAGTAAAAGTCTGAAAAATGTGATCATTTAGAAAAACAGTTTTTATTTTTATTGAGGCAGAAAAAACAGATATCTCAGGTTGGCAAAAGTGTTCTTTTGATTGGGACTGAGAGAAAGAGATGTAAAAAGTCCCTTTTTAAAAAGTGGCAAAAAACCAATTGAAATCAAACCTAATAAAATACAATTCACACCTGAACTAACAGTCAAATGCCAACTGGATCCTTTCACTTACAATTTACATATAACTCCTATCAACATTTTAATTCATTTTTCTCTTACACAAAATTTAAAAGTTGAATTATAAATATTCACTCCCTCTATTAATCCTTTAATTGTTATAAGAATACTAGCACCTTTTAAAGGTCACTGTGTAACCAGAACACATAAGATATGAAAGCAGAAAAACAAAACTGATGTATTTAGTTATCTATTGTAAAAGAAGAAAATATAATGATATCACTGATTAATCAGTCAATTATTATTAAATGCCTATCACATATGTGCCAGGCACTTTACTAGGTGCTGAAGGCATAAAGACAAAAATGAATGAATAATCCCTGACCTCAAGGATCTTAAATTCTACATCAGTGTGAATAACCCCTCTATAAATAGCAACCCCTTTATACCTTTGTATACAGTTTTATATGTTATTGTAGCCAGAAACATTCATTAACCTTCAGTCAATGAGCTAGGCTAGTTCTCAGATAATGGTTTGTAACTGGCTTGTACTGGAAACCTATCCAACCTGAAGGTGTGTTCCCATGGCATAACTAAAGGTCACCTTCTCACCAAAATGAGGCAGAATACTTCAATGGAATATATGTAAATAACTATAGATAGATAAATATAAAGATAAATTAATAAAGATAGATAGATAGATAGATAGATAGATAGATAGATAGATAGATAGATAGAGATATAAAAAAAATTAAGAGGCAGCAAATTTCCTGAAAACATCCTTGCAATTCCTGGATTCAGAAGACCTAGGTTTGGAAGTAACTAACTGAATCGCCCTATACAAGTAATTTAATCTCCATAAACAGAGATTGAGTTAATTAAATTCATCCTTTCTTTCCTCTTTTATGATATGGGAATAATAAAGCTTGTACTACCTTGAAGGGCTCTCTTTTTCCCATCATTGTATCCCCAGTACTTAGCATAGTACTGAGCATATGGTAGGTACTTAAGAAAAGCTAGTTGACTGACTGGTGGGCTACCTATCTCATAGAACTCAGGGAAAATAGTTTTTAAAACCTGAAGCATTATACCATTTTGAGCTACTATTATTTTCTCAACATTTTATTACTATCACCTTGTAAAAATGTGAGAATGTCAGGAAGACCAAACATGATTAGCAGGACTGCTACATAAGAATTTGCCAAACCTATAAGGCATATAAAGTGAAATGGGACTGAAAACACAGAACTTGAAAGATCTAATTAATGAAACCAGTTCTACAAAGCTGTTATTATCTCTGCTACTGAGGAAAAGTCAGAGAAGTTTTATGAGAAACAGACAGATAATTGTGGTTGTGAGTTGGTGACTATGGTTATATTATAGCAAAGCAGTGGAATTACCTCAAAATTTATTGGTCATGATAGAACCAGGCACAAAAGGCAGTGTGGCATTGTAGTTAGAGGGATGCTCTTGGAGTCAAGAAAATCTGGATTAAAATCCTGTATCCGACACATAATGGCTCCATTACCTTGGGAAAATCACTAGATCTCTCAATGCACCAAGCAATTCTATAAGACTATTTGTTGTTGTTCAGTCATTTCTGACTCTTTATGACCCCATCCAAGGTTTTCTCAGAAAAGTTACTGGAGTAGTTAGCCATTTCCTTCTCCAGCTTGTTTTACAGATGAAGAAACTGAGGCCAACAGGGTTAAGTGACTTGCCCAGGGTCACACAACTAGTAAGTGTCAGAGACCAGATTTGAACTCAGGAAGAGGAGTCTTTCTGACTCCAGGCCTACCACTCTATCCATTGTGTCACCTAGCTGCCCTTATTATATTATATATAACATATTATATATAGATATATGTATTATATAATATGTATTGACAGAATATATATTATAGTCAATAGGCAATTTGCATTAGGGAAGAGAATTTCCATATCAGGAGTTCTTCCTCAGATTAACTAGTCAAGAGAGGAAGAACTGAAGCTTCTCCTCCCAAGTCTCCCAGTGAAAATAAAAGAGGTGCTGGCCTCACTTTTGCCACAAAAAATTTATTCCTAAATACTACTTATTTGTCTAGTTGTGATCAGATTCTTCTCAGACACAGAAACCACTCTTCCTAAGTATAAATTCACCAAGTAAATCCTTTCTGTCTACTCTATTTCATGTTTTCTGAAACGTGTGACACAATTCAGCAGGTGCTATGTTATATTCTTGTATAATTCTTGTACTTTCTTTTTGATTTCCCATAATCTATGCACTTGCCTCATATACTATTTCTCCCTCTGCAAATGAAGTTTCTAATGACAAAGTATGATGTAGCTAAACTCAAATTTTAATCTAAAACAGTGTCACTCTAGAGTCAAATACTAAAAGGGCTTATGACTCCTCAGCATAATGTAAGGAACTGCTGCTATAGGACTCTTTCCTCTGGTGCAGACAGCAATCTGCCTATGATAAATCCTAGACAGTTTTTTGAGGTAGTATATAGAGGTAGTAATTTAATCCATACAACTAACACTTATTATAGGCAAGATTCAAACCCATGTCATCCTCATTCCATAATTATGCATGGTACAGCAAAATAAAATAACTATTGTATGTAAGCTAAGCTTGGGCAACTAGGTGGCCCAGTGGATAGAGTGCTGGGACTGGAGTTAGGAAGAATTCTCACCAAATGAGGTGGAGAAGGAAAAGACAAAACACCCCAAGATCTTCACCAAGAAAACCCCAAGTGGGTTCACAAAGAGTCAGATATGACTGAAGCAACTCAACAACAGCAACAAAGCTATGTTTAGCTTTAAAAATTGTACTTCACATGCATGTGTAATTTAAGGTGAAGAGCAAAGTTTTTTCAGGGTTGGAGAGCAAATATCGGTTTTGTATGCCCATTTTAATAGATTGTGATCAAATTAAACAAGCAATAGTATGATTTGGAAACCATCTAAGGGTAGAATCTTGCCAACTCTGAGTCTAGACAGGGTAGAGCTAAAGTCATTTAATAAATCATGAAAAGCTGGAAGAGGAGAGATTTCAGGATTGACTTAAATGGCAGGAGAAACAAAGTATGTCAAGCAAGAGAAAAGAAGTTCATATTAGGCTTAGGCACTATCATGGTGCAATAGAAAGAGATGTGGTTTTGGAGTCAGTGGACTTGGGTTCAAATCCCAACTTTGATTTACTACCTACTAGAATGAGCTTGGGCAAGTCATTTAACCTGCATGGGCCTCGTTTTCTTCATTTGTTGGACTAGATGGCAAGTTCCTTCCATCTTTAGAGTGATTAATCAAGGAAAAAGGTGAAAGGAAAGGAAATGGCTGGATTGAGAATTGGTGCATGGGTTATAGGATCATAGATTTATGACTGGAAGGTATCTAAGAGGACATCTGGTCCAACATCCTCATTTTGGTCCTCTTCAAGAACAAAGAGTGATAAGCAACCAACCAACAGATGAAGAACTAAGCTGGTCAGTCAGTGTTTACTGAGCACTAACTATGTGATAAACAATGTGTGCGCTGGAAACACAAGCAGAAAGAAAAAGAAAGCCTGCCTTCAGGGAGCTTACATTCTAATGGGAGAAGACAATCCATAAAAGAGAGCTAGAATGGAGGCAGGAGTTATCTGTGTGCTTTCTTCATGGTAGAGAAAGTTCAGAGGGCAGCCTGGAGAAGACTAAAGTATGACTGGTCTGGTTACTTTCCTTAAATGGAGGTTCCCAGAGGAGCTATTCAATCAGAGAGGCAAGGGGAGGGGTAATTCCAAAGTGTGAATTCCAGGACTGAATTGAATTTCCAGGATAAAGAAATTTGGGGGACATAGTAGAGAAAGTCCAGGGCACAGTCTGAAGAGAAATTCAGTCCCAGAGAAGTTAAGTGATTTGCCCAATATGACAGAGGTATTAAACACCAATGTGGGGATTTGAACCCAGCTCTTCTGACTCTAAAATCAGATCTCTTTCCATTGCATGTAAGATGTCTTTTCTATACGACCATGGTCATTAGAAAGGCTACAGATGGAGATAAAGAGAGGGATAGGTTATGTTTTAGCCATGTTGAACCTGAAAAGGTGTTAAGATATTTTGAGATTTTCTGACAACTACAGAAGATACAATCTAATCCAATCCAACAAGAATGAATGAGTGAGGAACTTATCAAGTGCCTACTATGTGACAAGCACGATGAAGTAGCAAAGACAGTTGTTACATTCTAATGGGGAGGCAACACAGAGTGGTGAGCAATGAGGGGCACTCATCACACAAGGGAAAACTTTGACACCAAACAGTTTCAGTGTTAACTAATTTGATTATGGTTTATAACTGCAGGCAAAGGGAGGTCAGCAAGTATCTAATATGTGCCAGGCACTGTGCTAAGATACAAAGACCCAAAAGAAACAGTGCCTGCACTCGAGAAGTTTACATTCTATTGGAGTCGTCTACCCTACAAACATACCATCTTATAAATGAGGAAACTGAGGCTCAGAGATATTGAGTGACTTGTCCAAGGTCACACAGCTCACAAGAAGCAGAATAGAAATTCCAACCCAGGTCTTTTGACTCTAAATCCAGCGTGCTTTCCTCCACTTCTCTAACTTTTCTTCCCCATGAGTTTTGAGCTTACAAGTTTATAAAACAAACCGAGGGCCACCCTTAGGCTGAGCACTCTCTTAGAACTACAGATTACTCATGGAATTATAAAACTGATTGGATGAGGAAGAGAGAGATTTGGGCATTGGTGATAGAAGACATTGTGAAGGTAAATAATCATAAAGGGAAACTGTGTCTATAGTCAACAGACCAGAAGGCCCAAGACACAATCTTGAGGACAGAGGAATAAGAAAGCGTCAGTTGGGGAGTAATTATTAGGAACAAAGACTTGATAAACCCATACTCAGTAAAACTATCCAGGATGAAAGAGTAATCAACTGTATTAAATGCTTAAGAACTGTAAAACATGCACAGTAGAGAGCCTTTGATAGTGGTGAGGGAGCAAGATCATGGTGGAGATTTGGTGAAAGATCAGTACATTCACTTGCAACAGACAAACCTTTGGCTCCAGGATGCAAAATGTTGGCTGTGTAAAGAATATAAATCCAGCAGTTTTGCATCTTCTAATAGTTAATGGCAGAACAACAATTGGTCCTGGGGAGAACAAGCATCCTATTGATGAGCTGAAAGTAATATATGCAGATTATGGGGGGTCCCCCCTAATCCTTTTCATTTATTCATTTTACGTATCACAGACTCAGAAGAAACTTCAATGTCCATGCAGTCAAACTCATACCCAGAAGTGTTCACCAGTCTCTGCTTGAAGTCCTTGAATCAGAAGGATTTCAACACCTCCGAAACAGCCCATTCTACTTTTGGTTGTTTCTAATGGTTAGGAAGTTTCTCTTTACATCAAATTTCAATTTGCCTCTTTTCAGCCTCTACCCATTGCTCCCCATCCTACCATCGGGGCCCAAACAGAACAAGACTAAACCCTCTTCCACAAAATAACCTTTCGAGTACTTGAAAACAACCTTCACAGCTCCTTTGAGCATCCTTTTGTCAGGCTACAAGTCCCCAGGTCCTTTGACAAGGACACAAAGTGAAGGCCCTTCACCTTCCTGGTTGCACTTCTCTGGACGCTCCTTAAACTGTGGGCCTAGAAAGGAACACACTATTCCAGATGTGATCTGACCAGTGCTGAGCACACAGGGGACCATCACCCTCTTATTCTGGAAAGTAACAGCCTTCTGCATGTAGCCCAAGATCATATTACCTTGTTCAGCTGCCACATCACATTGCTGACTCATACCGAGCTTTTTTAATGGGAAAATATTGGGAGTTATGTGTAGAGTCATGGACTGTGGCACTTTTTGCTTGTTTCTATTTTCCTCTAATTCTTGAGGCATATAATCTGATTTCTGTAACAAGGAGTCAGGGAGCTGAAATCCTGGATCCACTTTAATCCTTACATCACTTGGATGACTTTCCGTTTCATTGGCCCAGGCACCCTCACATGGCCAAAGCCAAAGGCAAGGAAATCTTTAATGCCTCAGAGAGAAGGATCAAGGGGAGCAGATCCTGACACTGTGAAAACCCACTCTTTGGATTCTATTCAGCAAGGAGAGACGATATTATCTCCTGAGATAAGTAAAACCTCTTATTTCTCCAGAGACAAGTAACTGGATGTTATTAAATCATATTGCTGCACTCTCCTTTTTTCTATAAATAATTAAATGGATGATTGATGCTCTTTTTTCTTTAATATTGCTGTCACTTCCCAGTGACTCATCACCACCACCACCACCACCATGAAAATCTTCCATTGCAACAGAGCTTAGCTAAACACACAAATCAACACATTGGCCATATCTGATAAGGTATGCTTTGTTCCATACCTCTCCACTGAGTTGTTGTTGTGGTTGTTCAGTCCAGTCTGACTCTTTGTGATCCCATTTGGGGTTTTCTTGGCAAAGATACTGGAGTGGTTTGCCATTTCCTTCTTCAGCTCATTTTACAGATGAAGAAACTGAGGCCAATAGGGTCAAGTGATTTGCCAAGGCTCACACAGCTAGTAAGTGTTGGAGTCTGAATTTGCACTCAGGTCTTCCTGACTCCAGGCCCTGTGATCTATATCACATTTTGTTCTATAATTCTTCAAAGTGTTGGCACCCATGCTGCTTCCAGTTCTTTACTAACACAGGAAGTGTTGCTACAAATATTTTGGTATAAATGAGATATTTTGATATCCTTGAGGTATATTCCTAGAAGTAGTATCATTGGGCCAAACAGAATATACGGTTTAGTGACTTTTGCAGTATAATGCCAAATTGTTTTCCCAAAGAACTGAAGTAATTTATATCTCCCTATTGTGCCTGTCTTCCCACAATCCCTCCAACGTATACTATTTTCTTTTATTTTTATTAATCTCATGGTTGTAAGACAAAACCCCAAAGATGTCTTAATTTCCCTTACTCTTATTATTATAATGGTTTGAGGCATTCACTTATGTGATTGCTAATCATTAAAAACCAAAAGAAACATTTGAATATAAAAAAAAACAAAACTAGAGTTAGTTTTCTTGTGCAATCCCTGTGCAGGAAGAAAATGGAATAGCCCCACTGACACCAGACAATTGGAGATGACGGGTGCTACTATTTTCAGGATTCTAGGGGTAACTCTGTGGGTGGTTATCCTTGAAAATTACCTAGTCATACTGTACTGATACATTAGGAAGAATGTTGCATGTAGAGTCAGAGGACCTAGATTAAAAGCCTAGCTCTGCCATTTATTATCTATATAATCCCAGACAAGCTACTTAATCCATCTAGACCTTAGTTTCTAATAGGTAAGAGGAAGTGGTCGATCTCAGTCAACTCAAAGGCCCCTTGCAACTTTAAGTCCATGATCCCATGACATACTTTTTAAAATCTATGTTTCTGGATAGTTAAATACACTTTAAAAATCACAGCTTTAATATTTCAAAAAAACCATTATTTCCCAGGTATAGATATTCCCTCCACCAACCCAAATTATAATCTTTCACACTTTAATAAAGAGTCTTCATGAGCTGATGGGCTAAAGGTTTCATCACCTGAGGGATAATCTTCTGGTGATATCTCTCTGAATGTAGCCAATAAGTGCAAGCATTTATTCAAGTGGCGTGCAAATCACGTGGGACAATAAGTAATTTTAATATGGTTTCATTTTATGACTAGAAGTCATATATGTGCTTCTACCAATGCAAGGCTTTGCACTTGATGCTTAGCTCTTGAAATTTCCTTCCTAGGAAGTCTGACCTTGATCAGATAAAACCAGATTGTGGTAGTTTTTCTTCCTTTATATACTTCTCTGTCAGTCAAGCGTTAGAATTTATGGAAATGTATTTCATTGCTCTCTTGTTTTAAATTCTATGGCTAAGAATGGATTTCACACTAAGGAAACACACAAAGGTGGTAGCTCTTAAAGAGCATACTTCAATGTCTATTAGAGATATTGCAGTAGCAATTGGCATGGGGAAGTCAAGTGTTTCAAGGATTATTCAAGCCTACAATGAGATAAGATCAGTTAAACTGAAGCACAAAAAAAGAACAAGAACTCAAAAACTATTGCTGCAAAATGGCCTAATTCAAGCAAAGACCTTTAGAGGGACCTGGAAGATGTAGAAGCTGTTATTTATTTTTCTGTAGCACAATATTTTGTAAAAAAAAATAGTTGCTAACTTTTGGTATTAAAGAAAAAAATACTTGTATGCTTGTCGTGGACAAAATAATGTAAAGACTAAAGAGTGGAAAAGGGTAATTTTTGCTGCTGAAACATGAATTTTTCATTCACAGCTATACTGAAACCATTGATAGATTATACAAACTGATGCTAAGTGAGAAGAGCAGAACCAGGAGAAATGTGTATACAATCACAGACACATTGTATATGTGATGACCAACTTTGATAAACTGGACTCTTCTCAGCAATGTACAGCTATAGGACAACTCTACAAGTCTCAGGATGGAAGGAGATATCTACATTTAGAGAAAGATCTAGAAAGAACAGAGTTTAAATGGAGACTGAAGCAACCTACATGCTATCTTTCTTTTCCATGTTTGGTTTTGTTTCCTTTTCCCCATTGTTCACTCCATTGGTTACAACCCTTCTATACAACCAGACTAATGTTCAATGTGAAAGTATCTGCAGATTCTATACTTGACTGCATGCCACCATGGCAGGGAGGGGGGGAGAGGGGAGGAGAAAATTTGAAACTCAAGGGACTCTGGAACCGAATCTTGTAAACTAAAAGTAAATAAACAAGTAAAAAAAACACAAAAATTAAATTAAATTAAATTAAAAGGAAACCATTGCTAGAAGTTCAGGTGAATCTTTAAGGTCTGGGCATACTTACCAGACTGTAAAACACTCACCCAAAAAAAATTGTTTGAGGAATTATTGCTTTTTACTTCCAGGAAGCCTAGAAGTCTTTTTCCTCTCTGAGGGAATGATAAAGTCTATTAAATATATTGATATACTAAGAAGCAAAATTGTTCCTGAATTTCAGAAAGCCCCAAATGGAGATGGTAGTAATAGTGATTTTGTACCATGTCACATATACAGAAGGTAAAGATAAATATGCTTCAGTGCCCCTTGTTTGATTTAAACCCCATTGAAAACCTATGGGCTATAATCAAGGCTAGACTTGAAAAAAGTAGATTGTTCATCAAAGGTACATATGTTTAATACCCAATATGATAAATGTGAGATTTCATGATGATGATATAATGCATCTCTCCTTGAGAAGTTGATTAGCCCAATCCCTACTCATACTGGAAGACTGTGATGCCGCAGGGGTATTTTCTACCACTTTCTAGGGGTGAATATGTGGATAGTTATCCTTCTAACAATAGCTCACGAGCCCTGACTAGTGTGCTTTCTCTTTATAATCAGCCAGTAGCATCAGTTCTTTAGCAAAGACATTTATTCAAATAGCATAACAAGAACATTACAAATGTTTTGTAGTTATAAAACATTTCCCCCAACATCATAGGCATTCTCTCCCATAAACACATAATCTGTGGGGAGGAGAATAAACATGAACAGCAGTAGTATGGCACATTAAAGTACAAGGATAGTGAGGTGTCCTTGGCCAAGCTAATTCGTAACTCCCAAATTGCAGGATTTCAGTGTCCTTTCTTTCTCCACAGTGTTCTCAGGAAGGTTGCTGCATCTGTCATGGATGATTTGCTCTGCTGCTCACCTGGGCTAGTTCCTCAGCGTGCATGGCATTTCCACTAGATGGACTGCATCTTAGCTAGGCTTGCTCCTCATACGGCATGATGTCCCAGCTGGATGGATAAATCCACTTCTGGGCTGAATCAAGTAGGTCACTCATCTATAGCTCTGGCTCCTCATTGAGTTTGGCTGCTGCTGGACTAGACTGGAAAGGCTGTTCAGCTGCTGGACTGTGGCTGCCAGATGGGGCCAGTCAAGCTGCTTTACCACTAGCAGAAGAGTGTCCCCTGGGGCCAGATATACCAGAATCTGTGGAAATATAGCTGGGAACCTAAATGGAAAACTACCATTTCAGGCATTATAAAAGGGTTCATATTTGACCTAGCGCTTTAAGACTCAATTGGATTTGAAAAGATGGAAACGGACAAGTCAGGAGAGTGCATTCCAAATGGGGAGAATAGCACAAGCAAAGAGGCAGAAAAGCTAGGAAAATATATACATACATACATATATATGTATACACACACACATATATATGCATGCACACATACATGTATACATACACACATACATATATGTATATATACACATATATATGTATAAATATATACATACGTGTATTATGCACATATATGTCTACATACATACATATATATGTATATATACATACATACACCTAAGTATGTATATATGTGTATATATATATACATAGAGAGAGAGAGAGAGACAGACAGACAGACAGACAGAGAAAGAGAGATACTGAGACTGAGATTGAGATTGAGATTCTAGCTACAATGGTAACATAGACATTTGTAATTGGAAAAAATGCCTAACCTCAACTAGGGACAATTTGTAAGCTTCCTTAAGCATGGCTAAACTGAACTGTGCAGATGGAAGTTAATGAAAAATGCCTGCCTGGAGTTGGGAGTTCAGAAGAGAAGAGAGCCATCTGACAGGATATTTCTTACTCAGGGAGATGCTGACAAACATTATCCTTAGACACAAAAAGGGAATTATTTTTATATGAGATTTTGTGAGTCCTCTTCTTCACAGAGTGATGAGGTCCTGCTTTATTTATAATGTGAACACATTAATAAGAGTTAGCATTCATATAGCACATTAATGTTTGCAAAGTGGTTCACATGTGCTATCTCAGTTGATCTTTCAAGCAATCCTGTGAGGTAGGTGCTATTAGCCCTATTTTACAGAAAACTGAGACTGAGGAAACCAAGGCTCAAAGAGGTTAAGTGACATAAACTAAGGCATTACTGAAATTCTTTGGAAAAGGACATGCTGTTCTATACTGATCTAGAGATTATAAATGTCTTAAAGGTAGGGATCACATCAAACCAAAATTCTAAACCCTGTAGCATCAATTGCCATAAAATTCTGGCAGGAGAAAAGGAAGATGTGCCATGTGAGGAAAGAGTCAATTCTTTCATGTCTAGAGATGATTCTGACCGATCTGACTGATGGGCAAATCTTCAGACATTCCTCACTAGGCTAAACAGGATGTAACAACCTTAGACAAAGGTCCTTTTTGTTTTGAATTTGTTTATCTTATCTGTACAGGGTCATTACTGGCAAGAACACCCAGATGAACACAGTAGTAAAACATGAGGAAAAGGTAAAGCAAACCTGGCTGTTTCCAAGGTCTCATTTTGAGGATCTGTCATTTCAAAGGGGCCATTCCAGTTGGGCAAGGACAGCTCTGCCTCCAAACCAGAGTCCACAGGGATCACTGAAGGCACTTAGGTAGCTGTGCCTCCTTGAACACACAAAACAGAACAGAGGCAAGAATGCTTCTAACTGGGAGTGACCAAAGGACTATGAATTGACCAGACAGGATGTTTCCTTTCATCAAAGTCAGTGAATAGAGTGCTTAACTTTTTGCTTGACTTTGCCCATGCAGACTGGGCCTCCAACACCTAAGGCCAGGGATTAAAGAATAATGCTTTGATAACAGGTTACCTGTGGCTCCAATTGAGGATTTCATTGAGATCAGAGGGGTGTCAGTCTCTCTCCTGAGGCTCTTATTGAAAGCCCCTTTTTTTTTCTGAAGGTAGAGGGCCTTGGACAAATCCCCTGGGCTGTGGGGGAGCAGCCTCAGGTGTTGATTGCCTGGGTGAATAAGTGGCAATGTGACTGTCACAAATGAGCAAGAGAACTCCAGCCTCTTGGAGTGCAGTGCTGTTCTCGCTTGAAAAGAGCTGAACACTAGCAAGCTCAGCGTTATTCTTTGGTTAATGTTCATTTGGGGCAATGTTTCTTGTTTAATGCTTGTTATTTGTTTAACTTTATGCTGGGTAAATACAGCTGGCTGCCTCTACCTTCCAATTATGGTCTATGACTTGATAATGGGCAGAGGGATGGGAAGGTGGGAGTGAGCGGCTGCTGATGGATTCTCTCCTCACTCTCTCCTACTAAGTAATTGTTCTCTTGTTTGTTTTCAAAAATTGTCAGGTGCCAGGATGCACTCACATAAAATGTAAAGTCAAATACAGGCCAACCCCTAGAAATAGACCTAAAGCCATCATCTCAAATTACCAAAAATAGTGAAACTCTCAGGCAGGCTTTACAGGGTATGATAGAGGTAGGGATTCTGTAAGATTTGTAATATTACGCACTCTTTTTCTCCAACCCCCCACCTCTTCCACCTGCCCCTACTTCCAACTACCACCCCATGCCACATTCCCCTCAATCAGGGCCAGACTGGCCATCTAAGCAGTTCATTCAGATGTCTGAAAGGATCTGGAGAAGCCCCACTTCAGCCTGTTGTCCCTCCAACCCTACTGGTATAGGATTAGCTCTGTGTATTCTCACTAATAGAGCAAAAGGTACAAATTACCCCCAGATCAACCAAATCTCTCTTCATTTAATTTGATGGAAACACCCAGGACTCAAAATACTAAGTAACCCCTGTTGATGAATTTGAATAAGTAAGGGATCTCACCTCTGTTAGAATGGCTTAAGCATCTCTGAGAGGCTCCTGGGATAACTAGCATAAACCCTGAAAATGGATCTAAAGTACAAATAATCTTTTACTCTGCAGAGGGCTAGACGTTGTACTTTATCTGACTAAATACGCATTGATGTCATTAAAATACTGAACAATTTTTAATGTTCTCTCCTCCTGCTGCTTCTATTGACAGGAAGATGGGGTAATGAAGCAGTTTCCAACATAAAATACTTTTACCTGAATTATTACAGCCAGAACCTTACCTGATGCCCTCCTTCCCTGCCTTACTCCTCACCCCAATCAGGCAACAAACATATATTGAGCTCCTAATGTGTACACAACATTGTGCTGTGTGCTTGGAGAGATACACATAAATAACATGACATGCTCCATGGATAAGCTTGACAGCAACGGAAATAAAGAGGAAAGGACATATCAGAGACATTCTTTAAGGAAGAGAGTAGAAAAATAGAAAGAACACTAAGCTGCAAGTTAGGAGATAGTCCCAAACCAGCTATGTGATTCAGGTAAGTCATTCAATCTCCTTCAATCCCTCCCTGTTTCCTTATATATAAAATGTGGAAGTTTGACAAAATGATTCCTAAGGTCCCTTCCAGAGTGAAATCCTATTGATAAATGACTTGGAGATAAATGGGTAGAAAGAAAGGATAGAATCAGACATGACTCTAAGGATTCTAGCCTAGGAAACCAAAAGAATGGTGAAACTACCCATGGAAATTGGAATTTGGAATCTGGGATTTGGGGATCTGAAAAGGGGACCTTTTTTTTTGGGAAGGGAAGGTAAATAAAACAGGTGATAAGTTGTAAAGCCACACATGAGCAGCTTTCCAGAAGAATGCTACTGTGAATAGCTTTAAAAGTTCTGATTACATAGTATAGTAAACAGTCTATTTATTCAATACCAAATCAGAGCAAAATATTCACAGTATATCAAGGTACAGCATTCACAATGTTACAACTTAACAACTTATCACTAAAATGGCCACATAGTTTTCACCCAAATGGTCATATAGTTTTGAACAAAGTACATTCATTTATTCACTCATTTAGTAACTCATCATTCAATCATCCTTAAGGAGGCTTGCCTCCTTATTCATTCAATCACCATTAAGGAAGTCTCCTTAAGGGACACAAAATACAAAAGTCAAAGTACTCCACCCCCGGGTAATATATTCATTTAGTCAATCACAGAGTCCTTAATTCAATCACAAAGTACAATCACAAATAAATTACAACTCCATCAGTTACTACTCAACAGAAAATAACACAATTCAGCAGACAGGGCTTCCAGCTGTCTGACCATTACATCCATACCTAGTTAGTCACCAAAGAGGGAAGCACCAGCACCTGGGTTTTCAAAGCAGGGGGAGAGGCAGGGAGAAGGGAGGAGCTCAATGGCTACCCAGAGTTTCATGTGGCCAAATCATACAACACTTTCCAAAGTGAGTCACAAAGCAAAACCTCACATCGGAGTCATTCACTACTCAGTATTCACAGAGAGATGTTTTCATCTTGACTCAGAGGAGGCTTTCAGCTTTCATGGTTTCCCTTCCATGGTCCCATCTCCTACCTGAATTCATCAAACTGTCACCTGGGTTCAAAGGCAGACAGCTCCCAGCTCCTTGTCCAGCTCTCCATGCATTTCCTGTTCCACACTGAAGCTCACAGTGTCCAGTCTACCTTAAATCCTTCACAATCTCTATTCCTGGAAAGTCAAGGCTTAACAAAGCCACAAACAGACAAAGTACTGACACCACAGTCATGCCTCCTCTGGCAGCTCCAGCTGGCCCTCGGAAGTCTTCGGCAGCTCCAGCTGGCCCTTGGGAAATCCTTAGCAGCTTCAGCAGCGCCAGCTGGCCCTTGGAAGTCCTCAGTAGCTTAAGTGGCTCTCAAAAGAAGCTCCACCACCACAAGTTCCCAGGAAATTCTGCCTTTCCAGGTGAGGTTTTTCCTTATATACAGTATTGCTCTCCTCTGTATAGCTCCTTCCTGTAACAACAGCAACAAAGGTTTCCTGTTCAGCCCCTTCCTGTTGCATCAGCAACAGGGGTTCATACTTTCTGTTCCTTTAAAAAGGCTTAATCTGAAACTAGGTGCTAAGTACCTCTTAGCTTAGCAATACAAAAGGATCTTAAAATTTCATTACCATTACATAAGTGTTTTTTAGAATATGTTGAGTTTCCTTGGCTAGGTATGGGGGCTCATAGCTCTGGCAGTAATTTACTAAAAGAGCCCTGTATGCCTTTGCCAGGGACAGACCAGCACACATCAGTAAATGGGAGCTGAGAACCAATAGATAACTCTGAAGACCTAAAGCCTAGTAGATAGAAGTAAAGAGCAGAGACAAGATGCTAAGCATAAGGACAACACAACCAGCAGACAGCAGTGTAATGTGTTAGTGATAGCCCTGCAGCTTCACAGCCCTGGCCACTTACGTACCTTTCACACGCATTTAGCTGTTCATATAGGGTTTCTCTCTCTCTCTCTCTCTCTCTCTCTCTCTCTCTCTCTCTCTTTCTCTCTCTCTCTGTGTGTGTGTGTTTGGTGTGTTTGTGTGTGTGTGTCCTTCTCTGCTAGTGCTGTGGTTTGGGAACCTGATATGTGCATGGGAGGGTCTGGTCTTATTGTTTTATTCTATACGTTCTTTAAATGAAACACTATGAGAAAAAAGAATATGTTGGGTTTCAAATAATGATGAGACATCGAGATGAAGATGTGTGTAGGCTGGTAGGAATATCAGACTAGGGCTTGAAAGAAATGTTGGGGCAGAAGACATTAGGACTATTCTCACAACAAAAAAAATGGATCATTTTAGTTACATACAATTGAAAAGTTTTATCTTAGTTGAGGGTTTGAAAATTAAATGTTGCTCTTCCCTCTCCCTCCTCCTTGTTCTGTTCTTCACATTTTTGTTGTTGTTGTTTGTTACTGTTGCTGAGTCATTTCAGTTGTGTCCAGCTCTTCTTGACCCCTTTCAGGGTTTTTTTTGGCAAAGACTCTGGAGTGATTTGCCATTTCCTTCTCCAGCCCATTTTACAGATGAGGAAAATGAGATAAACAAGGTTAAGTAACTTGCCCAGGGTCACACAACTAGTAAGTATCTAAATTCACATTTAAACTCAGGCCTTCTTGACTCCAGGCCATGTTCTATTCACTGTGACATCAAGCTGCCCTCACACTAAGAAATATCAATTCATGAAGAAGACAGTGATGAATATAATAAATGTTTTATGGCAACTTGGAAAGACTTACATAAATGATAAAAAGTGAAGTGAGGGGGTGGCTAGGTGGTGCAGTGAATAGAGCCCAGACCCTGGAGTCAGGAGTACCTGAGTTCAAATCTGGCCTCAGACACTTAACACAAAAAACTAGCCTTGTGACCTTGGGCAAGTCACTTAACCGCAACTGCCTTCCAAAAAAAAAGGCAAAAAAAAAAGAAGTGAGGTGAGCAGAACAAGGAGAACATTGTACAGAGTAATAACAACATTGAATGATGAAAAACTGTGAATGACTTAGCTATTCTCAGCAATATGATGATCCAAAACAATCCCAGAGGACTTGTCATGAAATATCCTATCTACCTCCAGAAAAAGAATTGATGGTTGTCTGAATACAAACTAAAGCATATTATTTTTCATTTCCTTTTTTTGGTTCATCTTCTTGTATAAAATAAATAATATGGAAATGTTTTACATGATTGTACATGTATAACATATATCAGATTGCTTGCTGTCTCAGGGAGGGGTAAGAGGAAGAAGAGATAGAATTTGGAACTCAAAACTTTTTTTTTTAATGTTTTAAAAATGTTTCAGTATGTAATTGGGGATTTTTTTTTAATTTAAAGTGTTTTATGGTAAGAGTTACTTGGTATCCCAGATCACGAGACCCAGTCCTATCCCATGATTACTTACCCCTATATTGATCACATTCCACTACTAAAACTAGACTATCTTATCTCTGGTTTTAGATCCCTACTACTACTTTAAATTCTGACTACTCTTAAGGGCTAATATAACACAACTCCTCTCCTAGGATGGGATGTAGACTTAAGAGATGCAAAATTTTCTTAGAGAAGAAGTACAAATTTCTTCCAAAGCCTGTTATGATATCCTTGTTTCTTGCTTACAGATATCTACCCCCATTTTCCATGGGAATATTCTTTAGTACTAACTTTACTTTTCCCATTCTGGGGAAAAAAAAACAACCCCAACCCACAATCCCTTGCATTGCTTTTATATCATAGCCCCACAATATCCACTCTTTTAAAAGACTAAGGGAATTTTTCCTTCTTTGTCCATATATGAAGTTGTGAGAAATATATGTTCAGTTTCCATATATCTTTTTCCCAATTTATGTGACTTCCCACAGTATTATTGCTTCCATAAAAGACATTTATTCATTTTCCCAGTTACTGATTTTCCTTCTAATTCTGACTGCATTGGTTTTGTTGGTGCAAAAACTTTTCAATTCTATGTGATTAAAATGAATGATTTTATCTGTTGTGATCCTCTCTATCCTTTGGTTATGAAATTTTTCCCTAACCACAGATCTGAAAGGTAATTTCTTCTTTATTCCTCCAATGTACCTAGGATGTCACCTTTAGTCTAAGTCATCCATTTGCAATTTATCTTGGTATATGGTATGAGGTGTTGGTCTATACCTAATTTCTGTCAGATTGCATTACAGTTTTCCCAGAAGTTTTTTCACATGACAAGTACCTATCCTCTTTAATGGGGAGTCTGGAACACATGCTGACTCCATCAGTCAGCTTGGCTGATGCAATTATTTCATGCCGAGTATACTAGGGAGCTTACATATGTGAGAATAATAATGAAATGTAAGAGAAGTGCCTCAAAGGGACTGTGGAGCATCTGTAAATATTCAGATATTCTGCTTGGCTAACTATATGTTTGGGAAGAGCATTTTTTTAAAAAATTGTCTGCATAGCCAGAACTGTCTTCGAAAAGGTCTGAGCTGCTTTGGACCCTTTCTTTCTCTAAATTATTTCCCTTGGTGATTCCTTTGCTCATGGTGCCCAATGAGAGACCATGTGGTAAGGGGAAGGAATTTAGGGCCTTCTCCTCTCTGAGGTCAATAAATGGGCTCCAATAAATGGGTCTTGATCTGTGGCCTTTTCTTTCATTTTTTGCCATTGTAAATTAAGAGTACAAACTCTGACCTTGGTTGGGAGAGTGAACCACAGGAATACAGGGGGCAGAATCTAGGCTGGATTGCAGTCAGTGCAGTATTAATGCCTCCAGGAACAAGGATTGTTCTTTGGGAGTGATCTGAGGAAACCTAGTCCCACAGAAGGACTCACCCAATAGTTGTTATTCTGCATCTATACATTGAATGTAGTAGGACCAATGCTATTTAAGAACTGAGAGGCTAAAGTGGTATAAAGAGTATACCACAGGAAATGCTTGGACTATTTGTGCCCAACCTGTGGTAGAACCTTCTGAGCTCATATTGATCTGATCAGCCACAGTTGGACACACTGCACCTTGACCCCAACATGGTGATGTCATTTTGGTCTTCTTTGAGAAAACCAACCAGTCTTGGAAATCAATATCCCTTTGTAAAGTTAATTAATACTAAGAAGTTAAATGAAACTGTGGTGTTAGTCACTTTCCCCTAACAATGGGGAGAACAAAGCTCTCGGGGGCTTAAGGGAGAAATAAAGAAGAGAGATCCCCCCCCTACACACCCACCCACCCACACACACACACACACACACACACCCCAACCCCTATTACCCTGATGTACCCTACTACTCTGAAGAGGGGACGTAGCCAGTTTGGCTGTGAAGAAAGAGCCAGAGCACGCTTGTTAACCAAGTAACCAGAGTCTTGGGGTTTATTGAACAATATGTTACTGTGTATTTCCTTCTACACGGTGTGTACCTAATTTGTTTCATTAAACAAACTTTCTATTTTTTAACTGTTACCATATCATCTTTATAAATACTTCTTTGTAGTATGGTTTAAGATCAGCTACCATTAAGTCCCTTTCTTCTGTGTTTTTTCCCCATTATTTCCATTAAGATTCTTGACCTTTTGGTCTTCCAGATGAATTTCACTATTATTTTTCAATCTGCATAAAATAATCCTTTAGTAGACAGATTGGTATAGCATGGATCAGGTAATTTCATGTAGGTATTATTATAATTTTTATTATACTGGTGCCGGTTACCCAGGAGCAATGAATATTTCTCCAATTATTTAGGTCTGTGTCTAATTCCATAGAGTGTTTTGTAGTTGGATGTATATAACTCCTGTGTGTATCTTGGCAGGTAGACTCCTAAATATCTTATAAATCCAGTAGTTATTTTAAGTGGAATTTAAAAGAACATTATAAGGAATAGATGGCCAAAAGTATCAAATGCTGTCAGTACACTTTTCTTTTAGGAGATTCTCAAGTCAATTTCCCATAGTATTCAGATTTGATAGGAATGAACTATTTGGCCAGATGGCAAGAAATATTCCTAGTAAGGTCTCTTAAAGGAGTAAAACAATACATTATAAGAATATTATAAAATCATATATATATATATATATATACACACACACACACACACACACACACACACACACACACACACACACACACACACGTGTGTATATATAAAATCTTAAAATTAATCTAGTCTAATCTTCACTTTGCTTATGAGGAAACTTGAGGGCCAAAAAAGTTAAATGACTGCCCAAGGTCACATAGATAGTAAGTGGTAGAGCCCACCATAGTAGCAAAGACAAGAGATCATATAAGAGAAGATCTGCCTTGAACATGTTTGAATTGCTAATAACATACCCAGTTTGCCATCTATCTGGGCGACAACCATGGTAAGATGAAAGACATCATCTGTAAACCTCCATAAAAGAGGCCAGCAGGATGACCCTGACATGCCCTACTCAAAAAACTCCAGCAGTTCTCTGTTACCTTCAGGAGCAAATATAAAAATCCTTTGTTTACACCCTGGACTATTCCCACTTTTCCAATCTTCTTACAACTTACTCCTTTGCACATACCTTCTAATACAACACTGGTCTTCTTCCTGTACTATGAACACAATACTCCAGTCCCAACTCCCAATCTTTTCACTAGCTGTCCCCCATGCCTGAAATGTACACCCTCCTCACCTGGTACTCCTGGATTTCCCAGCTTCCCTCAAGATTCAGCTCAAATCCCATCTTCTGCCAGAACCCTTTTCTAATCCACACATTCCCTCATTTCCAGACATTCATTGTTAGTGCCTTCCCTCTAAAATTATCTACCCATTAAGACTCTATAATCATATCGATAGATAGATAGATATAGATATAGACAGATAGATACCATATGTGTGTGTGTGTTTATATCTATATAGTATACATTATATATACATTTACATAAGGTTTTTTTTTTTGCATATTGTCTTCTCCATTAGAATGTAAGCTTCTTGAGGGCAAAGACTGTGTTTTGTTCTTATTTACATTCCTAACACTTAACACAGTGCCTGATACTTAACCACTCAATAAATGCTTGTTGACCAACTACTGATCCAACTCTCAGTAAAGGTCAGAAGTTATGCCAAGCAAAAGTATCTGTTGGTTTTGGGACCTTGCCAAGATTCCAAGGTCAACTGAACTTCCTCAGGCTGAGAGTGTCAGGGCTCTGGCACTGGGCTATGCCCCTTTCCCTGCCTCTAGCCTGACAAAGGTATGGTCTCCAGGAGGACTATCCAATGGTGAAGAGAGTAAGCTTTTCATTGACCTGTTTGCCAAACAAAGGACAATTCCTTGGCCTAGCATTCAAGGCCATCCACAAGCTTCCTCTAGCCTGCTTTCCAGTCTTGTCTCATGTTACCTCTCTTCACGTATTCCATATTCCATGCAACCTGGGCTACTTATTTTGCCCTCTTTTGTAACCATGATTTTGCTCACATTGTTCCAATCCTTGAATAGACTTCCTTTCCTGACTGCCCACATTCTAACCTCCCTGCCTCTGAAAGATTGTCTTTTTAAATCTTTCCCTTAGGCCAATGCCAACCTCAGGTAGTACCTTCTCCAAAAGATCTTCCCTGATCCACGCGACCAGAAATAATCTTTCCATCCTTGAATATCCAATAGCACTTTGTGTTGTAAGTAAAATTCAACAGAGATAGACTGAGGCACATTCCAAGCAAGATAACATTTTATTAGAAGAGCATGAATATGCCCATAAGAATTGGTTAATGGCTCTGCCTCAGTTTTAAGCCAAAGATCCCAGGATGAAGACTTAACTCATTTATATAAGATGGAAGAACAGAACAGGGTAGGTGACATCATGGGGTTGAAGACAATATGATTGGTTACATAGCTGAGGCAAGGGGAAATAATATAATTGGTTGGAAGTTGGGAATCAACAGGCTAGCAAAAATCCCCACCTTTCACCCTATGACTAAGAAGAATTTATTGTTTGAATCTACCTACAAGGTTAAAAGATAGTGGCCAAGACTTTTTTAGATGGTAAACCAGAAACCCTTGCAGAATAGCTTGGTGGCATAAAGATATTAGACCAGACTTTCTGGTGTCCATCCACATCCCCCAAGGATAGTAGAATTCCTTGAGGTAATAATAGAACATTGAATTAACAAGAGAACTGGCTTTCTAAACTTAACTTACTACAAGTCAACATTGAACTTCTGCACTAAGTTCAGAGATGAAGAACCATGACTTAAGCAGTTATAGGACAAAACCAATTAACTGTAAATAAGATTAATAAAAATGGCAAAAAAATTAATTCAGTCTTCTCATTTGGATCTCTCCTTTGTATCTGCCATATTCTAATTTAGATTGGACTCAGCAATTCCATTCAGCAAGCATTGTTGATTTATTATACTTAATCACATTGAGAGTAAAATTAAGAGTAGGATTATTGTTCCAAAGAACCTATGCCTTAGAGCTGGAAAATATCTTTGAGGTCATGTACTCCAACCTCTCCACTACTTGGCAGATACTCTTGACTCCAAAACCAGTGCTCTTTTCTTTTCTCTTCTTTTCTTTTTCTAAACAGACTAAATTTATTCAATGTCCTAGAAAAAGTTGTGCTTATAAGTGCTGAATAATATAAAAAGTATAAAACAGGATGTTAGGTTTTTAATATGTTGCAACACGGGGGGTGGAGACAAGATGGTGGCATAGAAGCAGGAAAACTCTGTGGCTCCCCCCAAAACCACCTCAAATACCTGTAAAATATGACTCTAAACAAATTTTAGAGCTACAGGACCCACAAAGTAACAGAGAAACAAATCTCCCACTGAAGGCAGCCCGGCAGACCAAGAGGAAAGGTTCATCACAGTGTGCTGGGAGCCAAGACCAGCCCCACATGAAGCAGTTTTAGCCCAAGGGTGGCCCGGACCAGCCATGGCTGGACCATTTGGGAGAGTGGATCACCAGCAGCTGTAGAGCTTTCTAGAATTATCAACCCATCAATGCCAAAGACAAAGTAAAAGGTCAGTGGAACTTGGCTGGATTTGGGGGAGATGGAGGAGTGGGTCTGGCCCTCTGCCCCCAGAGCCAGAAGTGGTGGAAGTGGTGGCCCTGCAGCCATGGGGTTGCTTCAGAGCTCCCAGCCTGCAGATCATAAGGGTGCCAAGCGACCATTCAGAGGCTAAGTGCTCTTGCCTTAACCTGCCTGGATCTGGATCATGGTCTTCGGTGGTGGTCCTGAGGTGTGTGACCAGTGAGCCAAAGCTGATGGAGGCTGTAGAGACAGCACCCTCCTAATAGCTCCAGCAGCTGCAAAACCCCTGGCAACTTGGGACAAAGCTCTCCCCTCTGAAAGTAGAATTCTTCTGTGGCAAAGAGCTCAAAAATCAAGTAATTGACTGGCAACAAGAGGAAGCAAAGGAAGCAAAGCAAGCACAGCCATTGAACTTTAGATTCCTTTCTTGCAGACAAAAAGGATCAAAGCATGGAACAGGAGGAAGACAACACAGTCAGAATTTCTGCACCAAAAGTTTCCAAGAAAAATATGAACTGATTACAGGCCATGGAAGAGTTCAAGAAGGATTTTGAAAATCAAGTAAGAGGAGTGGAGGAAAAATTGGGAAGAGAAATGAGAATAGTGCAAGAAAATCATGAAAAGAGAGTCAACAACCTGACTGAACAAAATAACATCTTAAAAAATAGACTAACTCAAACGGCAAAAAAGGCCCAAAAAAGCCAATGAGGAGAAGAATGACTTAAAAAGTCAAATTTTCCAGATGGAAAAAGAATTTCAAAAGCTTACTGAAGAGAATAATTCCTTCAGAATTAGATTGGAGCAAACGGAAGCTAATGGCTTTATGAGAAATAAAACAGATCCAAACAAATGAAAAATAGAAGGCAATGTAAAATATCTCACTGAAAAAACCACTGACCTGAAAAATAAATCCAGGAGAGACAATTTAAAAATTATTGGATTACTTGAAAGCCATGATCAAAAAAAAGAGCCTAGAAATCATCCGTCAAGAAATTCTCAAGGAAAATAATATATTCCAACAAAGTACATGACTATATACAGTACACAATAAATGAAGAGGATAAAGAAGACTGCTTGAGATCTAACAATAAATAAGTGCATACAGAAGTAGAGGTGATCTGTATTAAGGTATAATCTACCACACTGCGATCTTTTAAGATGTTAAAAAAAAAATTTGGTCTGACTCAGGAGAAAAGTGACAATCATTAGGACTCATACATAGACAGCTAATATGTCTAGTTGTGCTGTAAGTAATGTGCATGAAGACTATATAGTTTGTATACAGGGATGCCATGAGGCTAAAATGAAATTATGGAAATAAGCACTTTGCAAACCTTAAAATGCTCTATAAATGCCAGTTATTACTATTTTTACTATCATAATCATTATTATTATCCTCCAGTCTGGTGATGACATTATTTCCTGATCATTCTTTTGCACACTTGCTGAGCTCAAGTGATGGTAATAGAGCAATACAGGGGTGTGCTAGTGAGTGTTTAACAACCAGCTGGCTAGGAAGGAGGGTGGAATAAATATCCACAGTTTTTAAATTTAATGTGCATTAACACTTTATTAAGCCTAGACAAGCAATAAAACAGTAAATCAAGTATTTATTTGTAACAATTACAAGTTTCTTAAGTATTAATGCTCACACTGAAAATAAAATAGTCAGCTTTCTTGAAATTTTACAGCTGACTCCAGCTCACCTTCATGAGAAAATACTTTTTCTCCTGAAGGACGAATATGTGAATTAGGTGTAGACTAAAGATTCAAATCTAAGAAACTAGAAGGTACACATTAAAAAGAATTCTTCATTGTTATGTCATTTATACTATCAAACTTACAAAATCTAGTCTTAGAAATAAGCACTGAGTCATAGCACAGGACAAACTCATTACCACTCTCCTCATCTTCACCATCTTCACTTGTTAGGCAGAACATGTTGAATTTACTAATAAAATTCAGAACACCCTCAGAAAGAAGTTTTTGACAGTGTGATAAACATAAGGTGGGCTAAGATTACCCCTATGCAGTGAGTTCATACAGGAAAGGTTTTTCTTGGAACCATTCTAGAACTGGAAAATGTCATGCACAGCATTTATCTTATCTATAACATTACAATATTAAGAAAGTCTGAATTTTTTTTAAAAAGCAACAAACCCATCCTATATCATGACAACCTTTTCTTTCTAGTCTAAGTTTATGTTAAACATAAAAAAAAAAACCTAAAAAACTAAGACACCAAATAAACTCATAGAATATTGTAGTATTTCTCAAGCAGTTAAAAGAAATCAAATCCACACTCTATATAGGTGAAACATTCACACAATTTAACTGAAATAATCCCAAGCTACCTAATCATGTGCATGTTCAATATATTCATTAAGTAATCTGTTGACAAGAATGATATATGATGTGTCCCAAAAGTCTTTGCACAGCTTAAGCCTATTAATGCTTAGGTTGCACTAATACTTTTGGGACACTCCATATACTATAGAAGAGAAACATCAATTATTTACATGTAAAATACCCTAGGAAACATACCTAGAAAGCACTGACCCTTGTGTTTTGCACAATCCTGCACAGATGCATACTTATTTCTTTAATAATCAGCATATACAGTGTGTTCTGTATCCATGCAGTAACAGTAAGACCTAAGAATTAGAACCCAGTTAAGTCATTTTTCCCAAAGACTTGTTATGTCTCAAGATTTCATTTTAGCAATTCTATATAAATTATCATTTTCTTAAACTATTAAAATAGAGGAAAGATACAGAACTATATGCCATTTAAATAATGCTAACTTCTGTAGTACAGGTCAGAACCATACTAATTTTTGCAAACTGGTTTCCCATTTCAGATTTTTTTTTTTACTACCTCTAAGGTATATAATGTGTGTTTTCCTATGGTCTTAGGCGACCCCTGTGAAAGGGTCATTTGACCCCCAAAGGGGTCACAACCCACAGGTTAAGAACCACTGTTCTACAAATATAGCAGTCTTCTACATTTCTGTTTATCTTTGGTATGGAGAAACCAAACATCTTGTTTTCTTGGATGTAGCCTTCCTAGAACAGCTCTACACATTGATTAATATGCCTGATGTGAGGTGAGCACTGCAAACTCACCAGTCCACGTCTTCCTTTGCTTTCTCTTCCTCTGCTGGATAAATTGTCTGCTACAATTCTGCCGTTGCAGTAGTTGATCAGGAAGGTGTAAATTTCTATTGCCCTCTGACCACAAAGATGTTTCTGGGGCCATTTTCTCTTGAAACAAGCTCCTCCAGTACTCTTGCTATTACATCAAAGTACCCAGTTATCACACTGAGTTCTTTGGTGCACTAACCTTGGTCTTACAGGAAAGAGAGCAAGGCTAGAATTCCAACTCCTGTTTCTTGCCCAAAACTTTAAGTCAGGTTGCTAGGCATGATTTGTTTATACTTCACTTGCGTTTGCTTAGATGAGAGATTTTAAGGCTCTGCATCCTCCTAGAACCTTTAAGTTAAGATCAAAGATCAATTTCTTCTAATACATGAGCAGGTACATAGCAATGATGATTATCCCCCATTTTATAGACAGAGGTCAGCATTTGCCCAGATCCTAGGGAGCAGAAGTTCCAAGGACAGGACCAACACAGGTTTACACAGTGAGTAAGAGATTTGCCCCATAATAGATCAGATCCAGAATTAAAACCAGTTGCTTTAATGATAAGGCCAATATCTTTAAGTCCTCTCCTACTGGTACAATGCAAATCACAGAGTCCTAGAGAGATGCTAGGGGCACTAACAGGTTAAATAACTCCTAGGCAATCATCCGTCTAGTGTAGGTGAGCCATAGTGCCTGGAGTCAGGAAGATTCATTTTCCTGAATTCAAATCTGACACCTACTAGTTGTGATGATCCTGGGCAAGTCACTTAACCCTGTGTGCCTGTTTCCTCATCTGTAAAATGAGCTGGAGAAGGAAATGGCAAACCACTTAAGTATCTTTGCCAAGAAAACTCCAAAAGGGGTCATAGAGAGTCAGACACAACTGAAAACAATGACTGAACAACAAAGTATGAGTCAAAGTCATGACATAGACCTAAGGTGTTCCTGATCCCAGAGCCGTCCCTTTACTACTCTGCCTCACTACCTCTATGCGTTTTCCACAGAGTATACTCTTAATAAATGTTTGTTTCTCATCAAAAATGTATTTTATGACAACATGAAACTCTCCATAAGCATGGTGAGGGCTGAGATGATTATATTTTTAGTCATAATGTTTGGGATGAAAAATAACCCTCATCCTTAATTTAGTAAAAAAAATAAACACAGATCTCTTAGGATAAGAACAGGGACACATTCTCCCTGGGAGAAGAAGACGGTCTTCCCTATGACTCATCATGGAGAAGAGGTACGTTATAAAAGACAGTACAAAAATTTATACTCTCATGCATGAGTACATGTCTCCTGACTGTCTCCTCTCTCGGTTGAGAGGCAGACTTCACCAAATTTTTCCCCAAATGAGACAGCAAGAAAAGGGGGGAGGGTCCCAAAGCAAGGGAGGAAGAGTGAGCCTGCGCTGTCCCTGGCTCCCACTGGCCAGGAGGAAGGGCCCACTGAGGCGGGAAAGCAGACAAAGGAAAATGAAAGTGATTGACTGCAGCAATGGAGGAGGAAAAGGGAAGTTAATCTCATACTGCTTGAGAAGTTTTCACTTATCTCATACAATAAGAATCAATCAGTTAGGAAGTGTCTAATAAAGTTTCTATTTTGTACCAGGTATGAGGCTTGGTGCTGGGCTGGAAGGGCTCACAAATTCAGAGTGAAACAGTTCTTGACCTCAAAAACCTTCCTTTCTAGGACAAGGGGAGATAATCTGTTCAGATACAAATAAATATAGGAACCATACAAAAAGCATAAACAGCCTAAATAATATCTGGAGGTGGGGCATTAATAATGAGGGGTATCAAGAAAGGCCAATTAAAAGATATAACATTTGAGTTGATCCTTGAAAGCATCAAGAGGTTGGTTCCAAGAGGCAGAAGGGATAAGGAAAAGCATTTTAGGCCTAGGAGACAGCCTGTGCAAAAGCAACGAGACAGGAAATAGAATATTGTGCACAGGGAACAGCAAGCTAGCCTGGCTGGACTTTAGAGAGCATGAGAGAAAATGATGTGTAATCATCTTAGAGAGGTAGTCTGGAGCCAGATTATTAATATTTAAAAATGCCAAACAGAAGTGTGTATTTAAAACTGAAGGCAACAGGGAGCCACTGAAACTTCTTGAGCCTCTGAATGACATTGTCATACCTGTACTTTAGGAACATCAATTTGTCAGCTGTGAGGAGGATACATTAGAAAATGGAGAAACTGAATTCAGGAAGAAATCATTGTTTTTCTCCAGATAAGAGGTGATAAGAACCTGGACTTGGGTGATCTGAAGCTGATTAGAGAGAAGGGGATGAATTCAAGACAAACTGTGGAGAAGAGATTGACAAGACTTCATAACTGATTAGATACAATTAGTATAGAGGGATAAGAAAGAATGAAGAAAGAGTAGAGTAGAATTCCTAGGTTACTCACCTGGGCAACTGGAAATGAGAGAAGCTTATGTTTCCACTCTCAAGTCAGAGGTACAGTTTATACAGGGTATCCCCAAAGTCTTAGTGTAGGCTATATATTACACTAAGACGTTAGGGATGTCCTGTATATACTTGTCAGAAGAAAACCTTTGCAAATTTCCTGTAGGAGGGGAGAGCATGGAAACCATTTTATGTACATGGAAATGTTCCCATGTTCTATTAGTCATGTAGGGTGAGTTCATGGACACCATCTCAGGAGCAGAGCAACAGTATATTGAGAATTTTTTCCAACTATCCACACCCATTTTTCACAGCAATTCTGCCTTGGAGCCAAGGGTAGGCTCACTCCAAGAGAGGCTGCAAGTTAGTGGGCTTTGCTGCCGTCTGCCCTGGGAAACCTGCCTTGCCCAGAACAAGGCAGCAAAGGTGTTATCATCTTCATGCATTTAGTTGGTCTTCCTGTAAGAGACCCACTACTCTGGTTCTAATGACTGCCTCTTCCTAAAGAGAAACATTAAGAACAGCAGAAACATAAGTAGGTTCTGTAAACTTGTAATCATACATGTCAAACACAGTGTACTATTTTTCCCCTTCTAAAGTAGAAATGGTGGGAAGTAATATAGAGTGGGTGTTGTAAATTGTGTTTTCTATGACAGAAGTTAATTCTAAACTAAGTATTTCCTGAAAGAAAAACAGAGAAAACATTTTTACATGTCTATCATTTGTCCTTAGAGGACGCAGAAACAAATATGTTTTTTAAAGCTTGACACCAGTATTATTCTAGGTGGCCTCAGGCTATGTGCTTTGTTTCCAGTTTGTAGAATTGGAGGGATAAGAAAACAGCTTTGCATTGAGAGGAACACATTGTACAGGTTAATCATAGCCATGCAGAAATCAGAATGCTGCCAACAAAATAATGGAGCCCGGGTGCCAGGGGAGCCACAAGGCTGATTCAGAGGGAAACCCGGGGACAATAACACCTCGTTTGCATGGAGCAAAGCATTCCAGGCATGTGCTTTGCAATTAATAATTGATGTGGCTGAAAAAGAAGTTTTTACTATTGTCAACAGCGACAAACGCTTGTAAAAATTTAATTGGCTAAAAGTTCATTTCAGTGTTGGGCAATCAGGAAGCAGCCATTATAAAGAGAAGAGAGTTTTGAAATGATGTTTAAATTTTAAAGGGATGTAAACTGGAAAGGCAGATCAAGACTGGGGGGATTTGCAAGTGCAAAACTGTCCGATGAAGTTAGAGTTGTTACCCAGTCAATATTTTATCAATTAACCCACTTAATGGTCAACCCAGTAGAGACTCTTATGGAATGCTGTCATTTTCTTGTGAGCCTGAGGCCTTGCACAAAACCAGGTTTTACAAAGAAAAGGACATTCCTAAGAAGGTTTGGGAGGAGGATGGTTAAAACTGCTTTCTTAGTTATCTGTGCTGTGTAACCAAAAAGACCAAACTATCTTGAAAGTTATATCATGCCCAGCTCAAGATTTACTCCTATCAAAATGGAAGGTGGGCCACCTTTACACAAGTATTTTCCTCAAAATATTGTGTAGAAATTTTTGTATTATGCATCATCAATTGAATTCCTGTCTGTTAATTTACATGTTTTACTGCATTGGGGAGCTTCAATTGAATAGCCTATATTACAAAAGTAGTCTCTGTAGAGTGTGTTCAAGTATGGGTCTGACCATATGGCCTCTAAGGTCCCTCTCATCTCTGAGATCCTGTGATTCTGCATTTGGAATGGCTCAGTATTAGATGAGCAGCAGAGCCCTACAGGCTAATGCTTGCAATCTAAAGGAACCCTATATTGAATACCCTAATACTGAAAAGAATCAATCCCTAATAGTACTATCTGGGTTTCTGGAGATTGAGTTTTCTTGAAATGGGGCACACTATATAAAGAAAAGGAACACTGTTCCAGGCAGTAATGTATTTGAGGGAAAGAAGGGAAGTTGCCAAACTGAAATCCCCAATCCTTCCAAGCTTGCACTTCCCTCTCTTTCCTCTGTGAAGTCTCTAGGTACCAGCCACTGCCCCTTCCTTCTACCTCCCACTCCAGGGCCACCAAATCCTACCTAAACATTGTTTTCCTTTTGTTTAATAAGAGACAGTTGTGGGATTTCATAACCAATAAATCTAGTTATAGGATGATCAGGTGGCAGAGTCCAGGAAAACTAGCCCAAAATTCCTTAATTGTCAGTAGACCAACTGACCCAGAGCTTCCTGATCTGAGAGAGTTCCTCTTTCTCATTGTAGACTCCAGCCTTAGATTCTTAGAGAACCGCTTATCTTTGCTCCTAGAACCACCTAAATGTATATCTGTCCTGCTAATTGTTCCTCACAATTCAACTCTGCAAAGTTAAATACCTTCCAACACATTTGAATGTGCAATAGTAAGACTGCCAGGAAATTCTATTTTGAGTTCCTTAGGATAAAGCTCAAGCTATGTTTAGTTCCATTTAAGATATCAAAATAGCATCCTTGGTAAGCTAAGCTATCTTTGTTTAGAAATTCAGACTGACAAAAATTTCATTTACTGAGTGGTATTTTTTCACAGATCTTTTTTTCCATTTCTTTCTAAAATAATACTTTTATCATTTTTCAACACCGTTCTTTAAAGATGTTAAAATACATTACTGATATGGCATCATTCATGCTCAAAATGAGCTTGGCCCTTTCTCTTTGGCTAAGCAAGGATAAGAAGGGGGAAAAAGCTATTCCTGACCTGGGCCTCAGTTTTTTTTCAGCTGTCCAATGAGTGAGTTGGACAAGAATATTTCTCTAAGTACCTCTAGGTACTTTCCCTCTAGGGAAACCTCTAGATCTTAGGATTCTGATTTTTTCCCACATTATTCCTGTTGCCCAGACTTATATAAGTCTATTTCTCTGAACACTGACCTTTGCTATGCTAGAGAATCAATGACAAACAAATGAAGCCTACAGCAAGCTGAGCAGCAATATGCAACTACAGCAGGGGCACTAGACTTAGAATTAGAAGACTTGGATTTGAATGATGCCACTTCTACTTACTGTATCTATGACCAGGCAAGCCCCTCAAATCCCCTGAGTTTCAGGTTCTTAACATATAAAAGAGTGATAATAATACTTGCATAACCTACTTCATGGGGTTATTGCAAGAGAAGTGTATAGTAAGCCTTAAAATTACATATATTTAGGGGCAGCTAGGTGGCGCAGTGAATAGAGCACCAGCCCTGGAGTCAGGAGGACCTGAGTTCAAATCCAGCCTCAGACACTTAACACAAAAACTAGCCATGTGACCTTGGGCAAGTCACTTAACCCCAACTGCCCTCCAAAAAGACAAAACAAAACAAAAATTACATATATTTGTGTGAGTTATCATTCCCATGTTATATACACTGTCCTCCACGGAAGTACTGTTCTAATGCTATTTATCTTGATGTGGGGGTAATCCTGGTTTCTTAAAAACTACCTCAGTAGTGTGCAAGCTCTGGCAGTTTCAAACCAAGTTGGAAAGTTTCACATACAACTCACTGTTAGATTATGTCTGTTGTCCAATAACCAGTCTCATATCCACAGATTCATCACCAACTGGCTAGCCATTGGTCACTGAAATCTTAATAAAAACACTTAATTCGTTATTTGTTCACTTGAGTTGAAATGAGATCCAACTAAGCCATTTCCCAGGAGCATTTATAGATAAAACTGAAAGGATTAAAACAATAACAATTGACATTTATATAGTGTTTGAAGGTTTGCTTCAAACTATCAAACTATCAAACTTCCACTATCAGTGCCATTTTGGTCTTAGTACATTAGTGCTGTGTTAAGCAAATACAGTTAGTAAAGCTATATATATTTTCTCAGGTTATTCTCACAACCAATCTATGAAGCACTGTCATCTCCATTTTACAGATAAGGAAACTAAGGATAGGAGAGGTGAAATAACTTTCCATGGTCCCACCTGGTATTCTGGATTGAACATAATCTGTCCTTTTTCCCAGGCTAATGTTCTTTCCATTATACCACTATGGGAACAAACTGGTGTAAACTGAAACTGACTTGCCAGTGTTTTTATAGCAGGCTATTCTTATCACTGGTGACAATGGAACCCCCACATTTGGACTCTAACACCTTAGGGCTTAATATATTATAGGTGGAAGTGTAGATGTCATATCAGGGAATGAACTCAGGAAAAGTGAATGGAACTGAACAATAATACATAGTAAGTATGAATGGGGTGAGATTTGCTTTGCGGAAATGAAAACCCACAGTGATGAGAGAGATCGAAGATACACAAAAAATTGAAGAATTATCACAATTCATCAATAATGCAGAATTCTTTCAATTAGGCCCTTGTATGAATGGAATTTTCTTCCAGGGAAAGTGACATTAGTGGATGCCCATTGTGTATTGTGGCATTTAAGACTTTTGTGATTTTCTTTTCTGTAAAGTATCTAGTAATTCTTAGTTTGTTAATAAAACTCCTTTTAATAGAACCTGGCTGATATGCTTACAAAAGCATGCTTGCAGAGGAAAGATCATTTGCCTGGGGGTTAGAAGACTTGATAGCATATGCTTTGCCATTAGTTACAAGACAACTACTTTGAGAAATCATTTTGTCTCATGTATAGAATGAGATGATTGGACCAAGGTCCTGACCAGCTTTGTTATTCTATGATTCTATAGATACATCTATGATTCAAAGTGTTAGCCTACTGGGCTGTCCAGTGGAGGGATTCCCTCAAGTTAGTGAATAAAAATTCAAACCAATCGAAGTGTGATAACCCTGAGAGGCAACCCATCCTTCATACAATTGGTGACCCTAGCACAATAGAAATGATGAGTAAAAATAATCTGTTCTCCCTTGGGAGCTCCATTCATGGTTACATGTAACAATCAGTAATGTCATTTTTTTTTCTCACTTCACACCTAAACATGGAGCCAAAACAGAGATGCAAATGGCAGGTGATGAAGCTTTCTGAGAAAATTGCCAACCAGTTTCCAAGTACACGTCTGTCTGTTTGTACTCCTGATTAAAACAGAGAATGTCTATTCAGCAGGGCCTTCATCATAATCCTTCATACACCCATAGAATCACAGAAATGGAAAGCTATAAGAGGCTCTTGGTCATTAAGTAGAATTCATGCTCCTTAGCTTTCTCATCTTCAAATGAGATAATATTTATAAAAACACTTAGCACAGTACCTGGCACATAGTAGGCCACACACACACATGCACAAACATATTATAGGCAGATAGATAGATAGATAGACAGATAGACAGATAAATATGCTTAATCCTATTTAATCCTTGTCTTCCTCCCTTCCTCTCTCCCCCCTTCTCTAGATGGAAAAGGCATGATACTGACTCATTTAACCTTAAGACATGAGTCCAATTGTTTTTTAAGACCTTCCACCATTTCCATTGTTCTTCTCTGGACTCTATCATTTCTCCAAGACCATTTTGGTCTGCAGAACAATTTTGTCAAAGCAAAATTCTGCCTTAGAAACCTTAGACTTCTTCATTAGCCCCATTTTTTTGATAAATCCAACTTCAGAACAAAAAAAATGGTCTCAAAATGTTAAAGTGAAGTCGATAGATTTAACAATTTGATTAGTCTCTAGTTTTCCAAAGGAAAAGAGAATACCCACCCCACCACTACCTACTGTACTGAACAAAGTACAGTAAAATTTCATTAAAGCATGTATCATTATAAGATGGAAATAGAAATCAAATCATTCCCCTTCCCACCAAAAAAAAAAGAGTATAATATAATATATTTAAGCCTGCAATCTATATGCAGTATAATGTGGCAGAAAGAATACTGATCTTGGAGTCAGAAGAGCTAAGTTTGATTCCTGATTCTGATATTTATTTGCTGTATGACTGAGCAAATAACTTCTCTGAACCTCAGTTTCAAAATCTGTAATAGGGGTTTTGGTCCCTGTGCCCCTAGACTTTCAGTAAACTTTCCCTTACCTCCAATTCAATAAGAAAAGGAATGAATTCTAAAGTTTACCAAGAATATGCACACAAGAAATAAAATAAAGCAATGCATTAGTTTCAATAGGATAATAGCTATTTACCAAACATAGCAAGGGAACTGGTCAATAGGGCTCCCATCCTTCAAACATTTACAGTGCCTTGCCTGATGCAATATTCCATGTGAACTTCAGAGCAACACAGACTTCACATACCCCTTGACAAGCTGCTCATATTCCCTGGGGACGTGCATAGCCCTGGTTGAGAACCCATTTTATAATACCTCCATGAGCTACCTCTCTAGGCTGTTGTGAGGAAAGCAACTTGTAAACCTCAAAGTGCTATATGAATTTAAGATATTACTACTCATATGTCCAGATACTTGAGTTAGAAAGGGGATGCACTATATCTTAAGGAGGGCATAATAACAATTTGTATTCATGCAAATATTTGAATTTTTTTTCAGAGGAAAGGAGGGAGGAAGGAAGGAAGGAAAGAAGGAAGGAAGAGAGGAAGAGAAGGAAGGAGGGAGGAAGGAATCCCTCCAATTTGTGAGCCAAAAATTACCAAAGTAATAGAATACAGTCACTGGTCAGAGTATTAAGAAGAATGTATTCCTGTTTTAACTGAAACTAGATTACTTATTAATAAAAATATATTTTAAAAACGTTTTAAAGCAGCATTTACAAGTACACAGGCCCCAGATTTGGTGCAGAGCAACTGCTCCACGGATTAATATATTCACCTATAAATAAAAGCAGTGACAGCTCTCCTGTCAGTACTTGCTGATGGACGGTTCCTTTTTCCGCCATTACAGCCTTGTGAATGTGGGAAAATTAATTTAAGTGGTAGTTAATTTCTAATGAATTCCATTCAAGCGGTTAATATGGTGCCTTGATGTTATGGTAACCTTCATGGATCATTGCATTATGTAAATAAATTCTACTTTATGCTGGTTTATAAAAAAAAGAGAGAGAGAAAAGATTGGTGAGTCTGGTTAAATCTTTACTACATATGCACACACAACTAAAAGTTGCTAGGGAAATTTTCTCCCCAAAAGATAAGAAATACCAATTTTTCAGTGACCGTTCTCCTGAATTAGCCTTAGTGATCAAACTATTCATACTTAATGCTTCCAAAGCTATTTTTTCTATGTATAATTACATCTAAATCATCTGTTAGATGCCAAAGGGAAAAGAAAAAAGAAGCTGATTTACAAATCAAGACCAGGTGGGCCTTATGTGCTTCACAGGAAACATTACACACTCTTATTCGGAATTCGCAGTCATAGGACAAAATCAGATTCTTGATTTGTTTGTTACAGAGGAAAATTATGACCAGACAACAGGAGGCTAGGTCTTCTGCTTTATGTGAACCATAAGATTAATGCCCAGCTTTTGAAAAGAAATGGAGGAATTATTCTACCTGGTTCTTGTACCCCCAAGTCTGAGAGCAGGAAAAGCCCTCTGTGGGTTTATGAAATATTTGGAGATGTCTTGCTGCTTATTATATGACTGGTAAATCTCTGCCCTTGGCTGCTTGGCCACACTGGTCTCTTATCAGGCCTTGGTATGAACTTGGAAAGAGCCAGTGCCAGTGGAGAAGATGTGACATGATGAATCCGCCAGAAGTCTTCCCAGTTCCAAGTAGAGTTCACGCATCACTCTAACTCTCACTCAAACCCAACTCCTCCACACCCTGATTTTTCAGCACATTTGACAGGCTTCCCCCAATTAAAGCTCTACTCCAGTGCCTCTTCCTTCTGATGCAGAGCATGAGTAGACAACACTATCCCAATGGAGCACAAGCTCTGGCAGGCGAAGTCAAGATAGAAAGGCTCTGAATACCCAGGAGCTCAGGCATGGACTCTTTGTCACCCTGCCAGGCTAGCCAAGTTCATCACCAGGGTGGCCAGAGAGTAGAGAATTTTTCAGTCATAGGATCTCCTCTCCCCAGCAGTCACACAAAGGTGGTAACCTCCAGCGGTAAATGAAGCACCCCTACCAACAACATCACAGATCTTTGAAGTATTGAAGGAGATTAAATCCTTGCTGAACACAGAGCTATTGAGCACCAAATGACCCTGGACAAGGTACTTTCTCTCAGCTTCAGCTTCGCCATTTGCAAAGTGTGGGTAATAATAGCACCTACCTCACAGAGTTCTAGTAAGGATCAAATGAGATAACTTAAGTGAAGTTCTCTGTAAACCACAAAGCACTCTATAAATGCTGGCTATAATTATTATGATTAGCAAGGCACCATGAGGGGCTCGTTCCTCCCCACCCCTGGCATGACAGAGTGCTGGAAATTCCCATTTTAAGCCCTTCAGTTTAAGGCCATACAATCAACAGCTGTTAAAATACAAATTATGTTTAGAAGGAATGATCAATCAATTGACAGACATTTCTTAAGTATCTACTATGTGCCAGACACTGTGCTAAGTGCTAGGGATACAAAATGAGGAAAAAGACAGCCCCTGCCCTTAAGGAGCTTACAATCTAATGAGGGAGATAACATGCAAACAAATATGTACAAACAAGCTATATGCAGGACAAATATGAAATAATTAACAAAGGGAAGGCATTGAAATCATAAATGACTGGGGATTAGGGAAGACTTCCTGTAGAAGGTGGAGTTTTAGTTAGGACTTAAAGGAAGACAGGGAAGTTAGTAGTTGGAGCAGAGAAAAGGCCTAGAGCATGGGAATGGGGTGTCTTGTTTGTGGAAAAGTCAGAAGGCCAGGGTCACTAGATAGGAGAGCACATGGTGGAGAGTAAGATGTAATAAGATTGTAAAGGTAGGAGAGAGATATGTTAACAAAGGGCTTTGAATACCAAACAGATCATTTTGTACTTGATAATGGAAGCAATAGGAAGCCACCAGAGCTTGAATGTGTGCAAGTGGAGTTTGGGGGATAGAGAATTTACATGACTGAACTTTTAAATGAGGAAAAATCTCTTCAGTGGCTGAATAAAAGATGGATTGGAGTGGGAGAGACTTAAGGCAGGCAGGTCCACCAGAAAGTTATTGCAATAATCCAGGAGTGAGATGATAAGGGTCTGAACTAGAGTAGTGGCAGTATCAGAGGAGAGAAAGAGACATATTAGAGACATGTTACAAAGGTGAAATCAACAGGCCTTGGCAACAGCTTGCATATGGCGGTGGTAAGAGATGTCGTGAAGAGTCCAGGACGATTCCTGAGTTGCAAGCCTGAGAGACCAGGAGGATGATGTTGCCCTTTACAGTAATGGGGGAGGGGGGGGAGTTTGAGGGAAAGATAATTAATTTTGTTTTGTATTGAGTTTAAAATGTCTACTGGACATCCAGTTCAAAATGTGTGAAAGGCAGTTGGAGATGTGAGATTGAAGGTTGGCAGAGAGCTTGAGGCAGGATACAGTAGATTTTTGAGAATCATCAGAATAGGGATGATAATTAAATCCCCAGGAGTTGATGAGAAGTGAAGCGGTATAGAGGGAAAAGAGAAGGAAGTCCAGGACAGAAGCCTGAGGAACATATATGGTTATAGTAACACTTTAAATTCTCATCCATTAACACTTTAGATCCAATTGATTTTTATCAGACTTGTAGATTTGTCCTAACCAGGAGCAACTCCCATAGCTGGGGACGGGGGAATGGGAGGAAGGTTTTTTAGGCTAAGGGTTCAGCTAAATATGAAGAGGGATAAAGGAGAGTGAAAGGTCAGCAGTAGTTCAAGGCATAACCAACTCTACTGTAGAGCCACAGTAGGTAACACTGGGATATCTAACACCTAGTATTTCTATAACTCTGTAAGGTCGGCAAAGTGCTTTGCATTTATTATCTCATTGTATCCTTTCAATAACCTAGGTACTATAGTTATTCCCATTTGTTTCCAGTCACAGTTTCTAAGTGTCTGAGGTCAAATCTGAACTCAGATCTTCCTGATTTCATGTCCTACATTCTATCAATTAAGCCACACAGCTGCCTAGTTACACCTGGGGAACAATGTGAAGTCATATTTCCAATATCTTCTCTGCCTCTGACTGGATATGCTTGAGTACTTCAGCAGAAGCACAGGAGCAAAATTCTGACTTTCTTTGAGGAATACCATTGCATACAACTTGCTGCCCTGGACCACTGACACAAAGCCAAGACAAGCAGCAGAGGCCTGGCTTTGTAGGCTTTTTCTCTGCAGAGGCTAGGAAATCTACCTGCATGCATGCCACATAAACCGAACAGAGCCCAGGAGAAGTAATCCAGTGCTGTCCACTTTATAGGTATAATTGTGAGCTTTTTATGTTTAAGATTACTGCTAAGTGACCTCATATGTCTATTCTTTCTTGCCTTCTCAATGGGTGGCAGAAGGGATAAAGGGAAGGAGAGAACCTGGAAATGAAAATGAAAATAAAAATTTTAAAATATATTGTTAACCTAATAACTCCCTTGGTACTAGATGTTATAAAGCTAAGAATTTTCCCATAATCAATATTCTGATGATCTCCATCAAATATCTTTCTCCAAAACAGAATAAAACAAAAGGTTAAGATGTTTTCTCTCTTGGTAATCTTACCAGCTCCCATTGGTTCAACTGGCATCTCTATATAGATGACTCCAGCCCAGTCTCTCTCCCGAGCTTTAGTCACATAGCAGCATCTGCTTCTTGGACATCTCCACCTGGACGTCCCATAGGCAGCCCAAGCTAAACTTTAGTTTATAGCCTTTTTTCTATTGAGTTTAGCCTTTTTTCCATTCTCTGAACCACCTATCGAGGTGCACTGCTGGGCTCTATGAAACTAAAAAAGAAATTATGTATTTATGTTTCCAAATTAAGAACTCAGAATGCCGTATACTTTTGATTAGAAAAGCATCTTTGGACAAATTATCATAATCCTGCAAGTACCAGTTATGGAAAATCTCTAGATCTCCCAGACTTATTGGGGAGCTGGGTCAAAACTGTAGTTCGGGATACAACAGTGTTTCTCAAACAAGTCCACAGAGCCCATTTGGTTTCCTAAGAAATAGCCCCAAGAGTAGAATGCCACTGACTAGAGTTGTCAGGACCTAAGCGACCGTCTAGTTCAACCCATACTTAAACAAGATGTAACACACACGATAGGGTCATCCAGCCTTTACTCCCATAGCCTAACTCCATCTACTTCTACTTTCTACTTCCTGACGACTTCACAACCTTCCAAGACAGCCAGTTTCACTTCGGGTTGTTGGTTAGTCATTTCAGTCGTATCTGACTCTTCATGACCCCCTTTGGGGTTTTCTTGGCAAAAATACTAAAGTGGTTTGCCATTTCCTCCTCCAGTTCATTTTACAGATAAAGAAACTGAAGCAAACATGGTTAAGTGACTTGCCCAGGGTCTCACAGCTAGTAAGTGCAAAATTTGAACTCAAGAAGATGAGCCTTCCTAACTCCAGGCCCAGAACTCTAACCACTTGGCCATGCAGCTGTCCCTTCACTTTTGAACAGCTCTAAGAGTTCAGGAATTTTTCCTGACATCAAGTCTAAATTTACTACTTCCTAATATCCATCCATGCCTCCTAACTCTTTCCTCTGGGACCAAACAGAACTAATCTAATTCCTTTTTCACATGACAGTCTTTCAAGTTTTTTAAGTCAGTTACTTATGTCCCCCCTGAATCTTCTCTTCTCCAGGATAAGTCCTCAGGTCCTTCTACCAATCCTGATAGTACAGGTCCCAAGGCCTTTTAACCCCCTGGTGGCCCTCCTCTGGGCCTCTTTAATCAATATCCTTCTTGAGCTGTGGTAAAATAAAAGTGTGAAAAATTTTCCTCTTCAACTCCACAATTAACAATCCCTCCTTACTAAGAGACCATTTTGATTCATGGTGATTTCAGTTTTATAGTGGATAAAAACACAGCAAAACAATTTATTCTGTGTTCTGAGCCAGTATCCACTGACCAGGTGTCACTGCATCTGCATTTGGGGTAGGAGAAATGGGGAGCACATGCTCTGCAGCCCCAGAATGTCTACCTCCTTACCATTTTGAGATCCATTTTTCTCAAACCATCTGCTTGGCAGTTGTCCAGGATCCAGGGTTCAGGATATCAACAGAAACAGCAATGCCGTTGCTATGGCATGTGAGAACCCACCCTGGTCCAACACTTTTGCTGACTCTGTCACTTAAGGTACATAGTGGGGGAGGGGGTGAAGCTGAGCTGGTACCCCTGAAATTTGAATGCTAATACTAGAACCAAAAGGCAAAGGCAAAGATAACTTAGTAGCTTCTTGCCTTCAGAGCAACTTTCTCAGATCATCGTATACCCCCTCCACCTCACTTTTCACTCTGATTTGTACCAGTTTCTATTTCTTTTTTTAGATAAACTGAACATCCAAGAACCCTAGCCAATAGTCTAGTCATTTAGAACAATACACGGTAAAATTACAGTACTGCAAACCAAACAATTTGAACATTCCCTTGATATTATATTGTAATAGGATATGAATTGTATTATTGATTTAAAATGATATTGTCTCCTTAAGGTGAAATGAAAGAAAATACTAGTACCTTTACTTAACTAATCTGAAATATAAGATTTACAAGACCAATGCTGACTACGAATGAGAGGGCCCTTAACCCTGGAATTACAAAACATGGGTTCGATTCCTCTCTGACACTTAGAACCTTAGAACTGCATGACTTTGGACAATTTATTGACCCTCCTTAAGTTTCAATATCCTATAAAATGAGGGGTTTGGATTAGGTGGCTTTTAAGGTCTCTTCTACTATGATCTATGACCCAACTACATCTGATTAATAATGTATTACTTCTAAAACGATTGTTTTAGGGATATGTATGTATATATAATATGTATATAATATATATTATATGAATATGATATACAGTATATACATATAATTTGTATTATATGTATATAATATATACATATTATATGTCTGGCAGATAAACACTGGGACAACTTTGTTTTCATGTAGCATCATTGCCCTCTTGTGGAAGTTAATGGAAAGTTTAGCCTTGAATTTTACAGACACTGATCCAATACTTAATCCAATACGCATTTTTCTTTTTATTTCCCCCAATTCCATTTTAAGCTTATTTAGGGTTGTGGACGATAAAATGGAAATATGAGTCCTGAGTATGTTGATCCTCTTCCAATTTCCTGCATAACTTGAACAACCAATTCTTTCTCGGGGTGGGGTGGGGGGCAGTGGAAGAGACGTATAAATGTGGTGTAGTGGAAAGAGTGCTGGATTTGGAGTCAGAGTTTCAGTCATTTTCAGACTTGTCTGACTCTTCATAAGCCCATTTAGAGTTTTCTTGGCAAAGATACTGGAAGGGTTCTTCATTTCCTTCTCCAACTCATTTTGTAGATGAGGAAATTGAAGCAAATAGGGTGAAGTGACTTGCCCAGGGTCACACAGATAGCAAGTTTTTTGAGGCCAGATTAGAACTCATGAAGAGGAGTCTTCCTGACTCCAGGCCAGGGACTCTATACACTGTGCCATCTGAGCTGGGTTCAAATTCTGGTTCTGCCTCTTACTATATGTATTACTTTGGACAAGTCATTTAACATCTCTAGGACCAAGATCCTTCAACTAAAAAATGGGCAGACGGGACCAGATGACCACAAAGGACCCTTCTATCTCTAGATACATAATCCTAAGTAATTTCTTCTCCATATTATCTCATGTTGTGACAACTATGCCTCTCATTTGTAAAACGTTTAACAATTTTCAGACTCCTTTGATTTACATTATGTCATTGGATTCTCACAACTACCCTGTGTGGCAGGAAGGGTAAATATTTTTATTCTTATTTTCCAGAAGAGGAAGTTGAGGCTCAGAGAGGCTAGGAGCCTTAAATAAAATCATAGGGACTAATGAAAAGATTAGAGCCCAGGCCTCCTGTCTCATAGTCTATCTTTCGTTCATTCTTTCCACTATCAGTGCTGCCTCTCACTCAGCAATGTCAACATTTAGGTTGAAGAGCTATCTAACACCCTACCAGAACAATCTCTTGCTCTTTGGTGGCACCAACCTTCATCTGCCAATCATATCGGCTAGCAACCACAACAGGAAAACCCTAACCTGGTCATTATATGGCACTGCTCCTTCTCCAAATTCTTGAAGTTGGTATTGCCTGTGTCTAATTGCCAAGGGTGCTTGCCTATCACCCTAATATGCTCAGGTTCCCTGGACTCTAGTAAAACTGTTCTCCACCTTCATCTGAACATTTTGGAGTAAAGAATATTGGATTTGGTTTCTAAGAACCTGCTTTTTCATTTTCTCTTGCTTAGTCCCTGTGTGAGCTTGGGCAAGTTACTTAGTCTTGATGAAAATCAGTTCCTCTTCTGTAAAATGAGGTTGGATCAATAAATCCAAGAAGCATTTATGAAGTGCTTACCTTATGCCACAGAAGATGCTAAGTGCTGGGTATATAAAGGCAAAAATGAAACCTGCCCTAAAGATTACATTCTGACAGAATGTACTTAAACATACTTAAACAAATATGACGCAATTTTTTAAAGTAATAAACTCAGAGGAAACATTTTATTTAATCCTGGTATTCCTGTAGTTTTGGGGAGGATTATAGTATATTCTAGAACAGACTAAAATACAAACTTCTCTGTCTGGGACTTAGACCTCTATACTCTGGCTCCAGCCTATTTTTTTTCAGGCGTACTTCCCATTACTTTTTCTGCACTCTTAGGTTTCATCCCCAACTGGCTTATTTGCTGGGCATTACATTACATTTCCTGCTTCTGTACCTTATCCCCATGCCTGGAATGTTCATCCCCCTCACCTTTACCTCTTGGAATTCCTAACTCTTAAAGGCTCAGCTCCCATGAAACACCTACATGAGTCTTTTCCTGATCTCCCCAGTTGTTGGACTCCACCCCAACTCCTTCGTATATATTTATCTATATTCATGTTGCTGTATCTTTCCTTTTGCCCTATAGCAGAATGTAAGTTCAAGGGCAGAGACTTGTCTTTGCCCCAGTGTGTCCCTGTTGCTGAGTACAGTGCCTTGCACATAGCAGGCACTTAATAAATTCTTTCTTTAAACTTTTAAATTTTTTAAAATTTATTTATTTACTTTTAGTTTATAACATTCAGTTCCACAATCCCTTGAGTTTCAAATTTTCTCCCCTTCCCTCTCCTTCCCTCTCTCCCCCTCCCCACCATGGCAGCATGCAATCAAATACAGGATCTACAAATACCTTCACATTAAACATTAGTCAGGTTGTAAAGAAGGATTACAACCAATGGAGTGAAAAATGAGAAAGAGAAAACAAAACAAAAAAGAGAGAGAGCAAGTAGTTTGCTTCAATCTGCATTCAGACTCTGTAGTTCTTTCTCTAGATAGGGATATCTCTTTCCATCATGAGTCTTTTGGAGTTGTATTATAACCTTGCATTGCTGAGAGGAGCCCAGTCTATCAAAGTTAGTCCTCACACATACGTTGTGTCTGTAATTGTGTACAAAGTTCTCCTGGTTCTGCTCTTCTCACTCAACATCAGTTTATATACGCCTCTCCAGGTAAATATGAAGTCCATCTGCTCCTCATTTCTTATAGCACAATAGTATTCCATTACATTCACATACCACAACTTGTTTAGCCATTTCCCAATTAATGGTCATCCCCTTGATTTCCAATTCTTTGCCACCACAAAAAGAGCTGCTATAAATATTTTTGTACAAACAGGTCCTTTTCCCATTTGTATGATCTCTTTGGGATACAGCCCTAGAAGTAGTATTGCTGGGTCAAAGGGTTTGCACTTATTTATAGCCTTTTGGGCATAGTTCCAGATTGCTCTCCAGAATGGTTGAATCAGTTCACAACTCCATTAACAATGCATCAGTGTTCCAATTTTTCCACATCCTCTCCAGCATTTGTCATTTTCCTGTTTTGTCATCTTAGCCAATCTGGTGAAATGAGGTACCTCAGAGCTGTTTTGATTTGCATTTCTCAAATCAATAGTGATTTAGAGCATTTTTTCTAGGCTTATAGATAGCTTTAATTTCTTCTTCTGAAAACTGCCTGTTCACATCCTTTGACCATTTATCAATTGCGGAATGACTTATAAATTCTTGATTTGAGTTAGAAAATAAAATAAAATAAAATATAGGATGGTAAAATGAGGATGAAGGGCACTATTAGGAAAGGATTCATGTAGAAGTTGACACAAGCTGAATCTTGAAGAAAATCAAGAATTCCAAGAGACGGAGGTGCGGAGAGAAAGTGCATTCCAAATAGAGGGACAGCCAATGCAAGAGTACAAAGACCAGAGCTAGAGCAGCAGATGTGAAGAACAGCGAGGATGGCTGACCTGTAGAGTGCACAAAGGGGAGTGATGTGTCAGAAGACTGGACAAGTAGGAAAAGCCTAAGTTGTGACAAACAGAAGAATTCAGAGCTGACCCTAAAGTTTATAGTTATCCCTAGTTGATCCCAGGGAGCCACTGAAATTTATTGAGTAGAAGGATGAAATGATCAGACCTCCATTTTTGGAGAATCACTTCAGCAGCTATGTGGAGGATGGCATGATGTGGGGATAGACTTGAAGTAAGGAGTCCAAACAAAAGGCTATTGCAACAGTATGGGTGTGAAATGATGAGGGTCTGAACTAGGGGAGTGCCTACTTGAGTGGAGAGGAGATGTATAAAACAGAAGTATGACATTTAAAACCCTTTCTACTTCAAAATCTACAACACTATGATCCAGTGAATCACTCCCACTTTGCCTAGACCATCAATCCCATCACCCTCTTTGTCTAAAGTATAGCCTTTTAGACCAAGGAAGTCCTCACAATTTTCCTAGATTCCATCATCCCATTGACATTTTTCTGTGAAGACTGCACCAATCCTTCAACGTCTGATTACCAGCAAAGACCTTTGTCCCCCCTTCCTGCTGCTGGGTTACTGAATGTTGCTAGGAAAATATTTAGAATCAAACAGACTTGATCCATTATAAATTCAAGCCAGCCAAATTCCCCGGGGCCCTTGCTGTTGATTGGTAATCCTAATACACATCTTTTATTCACTCTCTTTTGTATTTCCTGTACAACATCCTTTCACCACAAACCCTCAGTCTCATCTAATTGCCCCTCACTTAAAGGAGATGATTTTGTCTCTTACTTTACTTACCATAGTAACAGTGATAGTAATGAAAAATACTGTGGGTTTTGTGGGTATATAGCACATAGTTTTCAAAGTCCTAATAAATCTAGTATCTTTCATTTGAGATACAAAACTTTTATTTTTTTTTTGAGGCATAACATTTAAGATTTGATCCATTTTACAAATGAGCAAGCCAAGGCTCAAAGAAGTCATACTAGAATAGTACTGGGAATACAATCCAGACTTTCTGAATTTTGAGTCAAGGTTCATTCCATTCCACATCCAGCATTCCTATCAACTCATTATTCTTACCCTGCTCTTCACCTTTTTCTCTACACCCATTCTCTTCCTCATTCACTCCCTAATTCCCCACAATCTGATTACTGTTCCTACTACTACTACTACTACAACTACTACTACTACTATTACTACTACTACTACTACTACTACTACTACTACTACTACTACTACTACTACTACTACTACTAAAATAGCTTCCTCCAGGGTCACAAATGGCCTCAGAAAATCTCATCATGGGAAAGGACCTCAGAGGCCATCTGCAACCTGCACAAGAAACTAACCCATACCCACACAGAACTCTCTTCTCTGTAATATAGGCAAGCAATGGAGCACAAGAAAGAGCGTCCACCTGGGTACACTGAACTTACAGTCATGGGACTTGAATTTGAATCCTGGCTCTACCATATATGTGCCATGTGACTTTGCTCTAAATTGTAAAATGAAGGCATTAGACTAGGTGTCTTCTCATCTCCCCTCAAGCACCAGATCTTAGGATGTTATGAACTTCTATGGGCTTTTTGCTGTCCTCCTTCTCCTTAACTGCTCTGTGGTGAACTACCTCCCCCTTCTTGTGGCCTGCCTCTTTATACTCTCCCACCTCTCTGATGACTCCTTTTTTCTTATTTTCTCCATCATCTATCCGTACCTTAAGTATGGGTGTTCCCCAAAGTATAAGCCTACTCTGTCTTCTCTTTCTCTCTCTCTCTCTCTCTCTCTCTCTGTTTCTCTCTCTCTCTCTGTTTCTCTCTCTCTCTCTCTCTCTTCCCCTCCTCCCCCCCCCACCTCCACCTCCAGTTCAGTAATTCCAACTATTTGCTGGACATCTTCACCTGCATGTCCTGCCACAACCTCCACCTCAAAATGTTTAAAACTTGTCATCTACACACACACACACACACACACACACACACACACACACACACACACACACCTTTTTACTTCCCCCTAAAATCTCTATTTCTGTTAATTGGCACATCTATCCTTCCAACTCCTCAGATTTATAAGAGCAGAGCCATCTTTAATTTTTTCCTCTTCTTCACCTCTCTCGCTCAATCCAATCGTTTTTTAAAATCTCTGAAACATCTCTTTCTGCTTCTTTCTATTCCCACTGCAACCAACCTAGTTCAGGTCCATTTGTGTCAGACAGTCATTGTGTGAGACTGTTCTTCCTCATACAGAGCCAAAATCTTCCTCCATGTAACTTTACACCATTGATCTTAGTTCTACTGTACAAAGCAACACCAAGTAAAACCTCTTTCACGTGACATCTCTTTGAAATTTTGAAGATTGCCAGTGTGTTCTCTTTTAGTCATCCTTTCTCTAAGCCAAACTTGGCAGTATCATCCTTAGCCTCTGTTCTCAGTTCATGAATCTAGGGCAGTTATACTAGGTTACACATGGAATTCTTTGATCCCTGACTCACTATCCCATTACTTTCATGATGGAGGTATAAAGAGAAGACTCATACAAGTGAGCTAATCAGTCTCAATGACCAGAGCAGATCTGTAGCTCAGGTGTGTTCCCTGGCTTATAACAGGAGAGAAAAACAGGAAGAGGACAAGAGTTTGAAACAATTGTTTATTACATAAACTTGTACTCTCATGAACACTATATTCCATGCATATAATACAGTTCATTCTTTTTCACTAAGATGACTGACCTCTTTCCTGTACTCCACTCCCTGCTTCTGCTACACTTTTCTCCTATTCTGTTGCTGTTTCAGAACTACCGTCGTTATGGTTCAATAAAGAGAATTCACAATAACTAACCACCATCATGTCTAATACCATGGAAAGAATTATCTATCATTCCCCAAATAAGTCCCACACATCTCCCTGGAGCATCCCAGGAGCTAACTTGTAGGCTCTCCCTTCACTGAACAGTTTAATCTAGTGAAAAAAGAACATTAGATCTGATGTCAGAAGCCCAGGGTTCAAATCCGGAGTCCATCACTTACTAGCTGTGTAACTGCAGGCAAGTCCCTTAACCTTGTAGAGCATCAGTTTACTAATCTATACAACAGGAATATTTATACTACTGACCTCACAGGCTTGCCCACAAGTTCCTGTAGGGAAGGTGTTTTGAAAAACCTTAAAGAATTTTGTCATTAAGAGCTACTATTTTAACCACCAGATGGCACTGACAGACACTCACTGGGGCATACCAATCTCACCTTGGCGGCGCTGAAGAGGTTATCAAGCTCTCTCAGGTTACTAGAGAGTGTAAGCCCTTCTGCCCTTCAGCTCTCTCCCTCACTACAGGTCAGTAGTGCAAGGGTGTGTGGATCTGTGGTTCTACCAATTAGAACTTTGCTCTGAGCCCCCTCTCATGGCTAACTTTGAAGTGCTGAATTTTAATGGATGCTAGCAGTAACCTTGGCATAATGGAGTTTGCTTCCCCGTGTCAAGTGCACATACTAGAATGCTGCATACAGCAATTTTATTCTTAGTAGAAAATCAATAGGTAAAGAAACTACTTAATAACAAAGAGATAATACATAATGATAAGCAATAAATATTTTCCAGTGGCCACTACTTACCTAAAACACAAAAGTCCCCCCCAGGCACAGGATCAACCTACACTCAGAAGCTCCAGGAATTTTATAATATGAGTCCACCCTAGAGCAGGCAAAGAAATGCAACATCATTCCCAAGGGAGATTCAACTTAGATTGTCCTTGGTACTGACCACCAAGTGCATACACAGGAGCTCTGTAGTTGGGTCTGAGTTCATTCTCAGCATAGAACTGGGAGATAGGATCCAGTGTGAACCAGAACTCAGGATGATTGGTCCTTTCCCATCTTGGAGATCTAGTTGCCATACAGACCTCTGACTTTGTCTGGGTTCCAGTAATCCGTCATGGATGAAGATGAGCATAGTCAACGGCCAGCCCACGTCAATGCATCCCTATCCCTCTGATCTTCATCCACCATTTTCTCTGCTGCCACTGCACCACATCACTTCCTTTCTTTCTGTCCCAGTTCAAAACTTCTTTTACATCTTAAATCACTGAGAAGGGGCAGCTGTAGAGTGAAAGTATTATACCATAATTCCACCCAAAAAAGTGCTTAGGCCTCCATCCCCTTCATCTCTGCATTTTGAAAATGTCCTTAGATAGGAAGCACCTACCCGTGGTCCTGTTGCCCAGAGCCCTCTCTGGACTCTGCTAGGCTTCCCAGTCCTGCTTCCATTTTTCCTGGTACTGAGAACCAAGGAGTGAACACCACCACATTACTCTAACAGTATGATTAACCAATGCAACAATGTCTACTCCTATTCCTAGTTTATAGGAGTCAATTCTTTTCTCATTCTACGGCACATAACCTCAGCTGGACCCTTGAAACCAATCAGCAAATCTTGTGTTTTACTGATCCCTTACCTCGTTTCTCACAAAGCTCGTTCCATACCTCTTCTTCTTTCAAGCACCAAACTCACCCCACAGTCCACATTTACAGCAGTTTGCCTGGCTCCAGAAATGTAGATCACAATGCATACATATAGCCTCATCTTAGATGATGTTTCTCCATGTCTGTCCACAAATCCTCCATACAGGATCTACACAACACGCTGAAGGTCTGTCTTACTCTCATACTTTAAATATTTCATCAATACTGATGCAGCACTCAAATTAACTATGTCTCTCATTCTTTACATAGTATTAATCACTAATATTCAGAGAATGCTTTAAGGCTTAAAGGCTAAATTTACCATGTTACTTGTTCCTCAGAGTAACCCTATGTGGTATATATGTAGTATAGGTATGACTGTCCCCATTTTAGAGATGAGGAAACTTAGACCCAGCATGGCTAAGTGATTTGCTTGAAGTTAAACATATACTAATAATGAAATATATTAAGATATATAAGAACTATATTAAGATATATACCAATATATATTTAATATATGTTTGTATATCTTAAGATATATGTAAATCTATAAATAAATATATTAAGATATATAAATATAAGAAATATATTAAGATACATATGTATATATGTGTGCATATGTATACATATGTGTGTATATATGTGCATATATGTATATATTTCTGTGTAGATGCTATTTCACTTCTCTCCCATATGGAGAATCCATAACTGGAAGACTTAATTCCTTCCTGAGAATGAAGAGCTCTCCAAGTGTTCCTGAAGTGTGTCCTTTCTTCCCACTAATAGCGTGCACACTTCTGGCAGAATGTGCCCTAAGTTTAAGAAAGAGATGTTCTGCTACTACTTTGCTATTATGCTATATTATTAAATGCTTTAAACTAACTAAGTCCTTTGGTTGCATGGTAAAATTAAACACATAATATCCCAAAAGACCATAAAAAAGGAAAAAGGTCACCATTACTGTTGATGTGGGGTGTCCTATATGGGTGCCTACATGAGCAGTCTTCCCACGGACTCCTCGGTTCCTGATTAGAACACGAAGGGGAGTATACCTGCTTCTCTCCCATGTCGATGTGGAGAAAAGAAAAACACCGCAAACCTTGCCCCATCCCCTTTTTGGATTTCAAGCCCCTCTAGGATAAAGTCCCCTTGACCCTATTCGAGTTATGGCTCAGGAAGATACTTTGGGGGTCACCCAATCAAGGTGGGGAATCACCCTGTTAATGATCTAAGAAAGGTACAATCTTGATTTCTGCGCCTCTTGCTTTTTAATTGAATAGCAAAATTAATTTATATGTAAATTCCAACAGAGCTGGTATCAAGACTACTAGAGGCTATCTCAAGCATTAAGACACCATGAAATACTATATGGCTTTTTTTTTTAATGCACAAATGCCTACAACTAGTGAGCAGGAAATCTTAGGGAAATCAGGTTGCAAGTAGAGAACCCCATGTATCTTTTATCCAATCTTAAAACAACTTGGAAGGAAGAGGTTGATAAAAGTAACACGGCATATTTTAAACAGGTAAGTAAATTCTGCCACAAGAACTGCTCATTTAGACAACAATCTTAAATAAAAACAGGACTTCCACAGATTCTTAAAAGACACATTATATATAACAAGCAGTCAGCTGCGGAAAAAGTCTTGGAATTTGTGTACATTTGTGTTAGATAGTGGTGAAGCTGTATGGTGGGAGGGAAATGGCATTGTTCTTTGACATATGGAACAATAAGTCTTTAACAGCAATAGGTAACAGGAAAAAATTGTCTGAACACTTGGTGAGCTTTGTCTAGCTGGATCAGTGAGGTATACTGGGGGTTAGCTAACTGACAGATCTCTTTTCAGATATTGACATAGCCCAAATCAATTTCTCATGCATTATAAAACAGTCTTCTTTGTTCTTTAAATTTCACATTTTTCCTTTGCGCTGCCATAGTATTTAAACAGAAAAAAAAATGACAATCTAGGACACACTGAAAAAAAAATCATTAATATCAAAGGAGAAATAGAAAAACAATTTGCTTTATAAATTGGGAAATCAAATAGAAAAAGAAATGAGTAAATGGAAAAAAGAACTACATCTAATAAATAAATATTAAAAATACTCCATTTCACCCATTTATTACCAGTCCAGGCTCCTCTAAGAAGGCAGACTGATAATATAATAAATGAAATTAGCATTATTTTCTACTTGTCTGGCTTAAATTGTTACCCACTCTCAGTGAACAAGTGACTGATTATCATATAACACACAATAATAAAACATTCCCGAGCATGCTGCTTTCAGAACCACCCAGATAAATAATACAGGGCTCTCAGTGGTGCTACATTAGGTAAGGGCGCTTCAACTAAAATTAGTGCCCGTTTTATATTTTATCTTGAAAGAATTTTTTTGGTCATTATTTAAAAACTGTTTTGATAAACTCTTGGAATATTAATTTAGAAAGCCCCTTCATTCTGCCTTTAAAATTTGTTCTCACACCAAAACAAAAACAAAACCATATTACAGTTGTGTGTGTGTGTGTGTGTGTGTGTGTGAACATATAACAAAAACAACGACAACTGCAGTATATAAGGAGTAGGGAAAAAACAATACAGAAGGTCTTGACTTACATGAGGAATCACAGCTAGAAAATCACGAGGAATGTGCCCAAGTTGGTAGAGACTTTGAAAATTGCACCACAAAACACTACTATGCTTCTTAGAATATTTATGTATGTTCTTAACAAGTAAAATACTATAACCTTAAAAGTAAACAGCAAAGAAAATTTTGAGGAAGGATAACTGATGACCCCAAAATTTTTTACTCTCGTGTTGGATGAGTACTCTCTAGACACAGATTTTACACACTGTTATATTTCTGAGTCTATCTCACCTCAGATAAAGAATTTCTCAACATTTATGGAACAGACATAAAAAACTGATTTGCCAAAAAAATAAGGATAATACATAACACGCATCCATAGCCTCTAGGAGAATTACTGAGATTTCTTGTTGAATTTACCTGATTAATATTCTCATTTATTTCTAACTTTTTCCTAGATAATGAAATCTTAGCATCTTAAGATCTGAAAGGACCTATCAGATTAAATTTAAACTACCCCAGACAGGTTTTTCCTATTTGTAAAAAGGAGCAGTAGATTCTAAAAGCTTCTGGAAGAAAATAATAATATTTCTGTGACACTTTAAGCCTTGTGAAGCACTTTACACGTACTATCTCATTGGATCCTTATGACAATATGAGGTTAAGTGACTTGTCCAGGGTCACACAGCTAGTAAGTTCTGGGGCAACAATGAACTGTCTCCCTGATTCCAGGTCTAGCACACTACCCACTGCAGCACCCAGCTGACTTCTAGATATGAAGAATAATTAATATTCTATTTATTAAAAATCTTCATTTTCAGGAAATTCTTCTTTATACCTAAAGTTATTCCACTTGAGCTAAAGCCCACTGTTCTGTTCTCAGGGGAGATGACAAGTGAAGCTGGTGAGCTTTTATTTTCTTTTATCATCTCTTTATACATTAGATGCCACTAGAAGCAGATGAATGTTACCCTTCCCTCCCCTCCCCCAGGCATGAGTTTCAAGGATGAACCCTAGACTTAGACAAAATCAAGACCTAAGCAAAGCTCAAATTGGGACCTGTTCCCACATCCTCCTTGTTACCTGATTCTTTTTCCCACTGGTTGGCACCCCCATAGAGTGCCTAGTTTCCTGATAAGGTTTTCTGCCCCTCTTGTCAAAATCAGTTTTTAGGAAAAATCCTGATAGCTCATTCACATTGAGACACAAATATCTATTATTTTTTCCCCCAGGGGAATTTGTACTTTACCCAGGAACAGAAGCCTTATCAAATTAATCTTTATGGACTTTGGGAACCCTTCCGCTGAGAAAATTGGTGTGGGGGGAGGGTCACATGGGGACTCTCTGCAAACTCCTCTGTAAAATCACAACCCATAAACTGTCCCTTATGCTGCCTGCTCTCCACTGATCAGCAGCAACTCCATGCTACATGGAAAACACTTAAGTTAGGATCTTTTATCTGCACGTTTTACATTACAGGCTTCTACCAAGAAACATTATAAATTTAATAAATTTAATTTGACAGACAAATGCTATTAGGAAGCTATTAATTGAGAACAGCAAAACACTGAAGCATAAAAGAAGCTGCTTATAAAAAGCCAGTGAGTACCGAAACTTTTGTGGGGTATTAAAATAGCACTTTTGACTTTTTATCACATTTAGTCAATGAGGTAATTCAGAAATATGCGGCACAAGAAAACAGAGGCAGATGGCTGACACAGTAGATGGAGCACGGCACCTGAAGTCAGGAAGACCTGCGTTCAGATCTGGTTTGACACTAGCTGTGTGACCCTGGGCAAGTCACTTCATTTCTGCCTTCCTCAGTTTCCTCAAACGCAAAATGGGGATAATCATAGCACCTGCCTCCCAAGGTTGTTGCGATGATAAAATAAGTGCTTAGCACAGTGCCTGGCGCTGGGTAGGCACTTAATAAATTTTTGTTTCTTCCTTTCCTGTGACCCTTAGGAGATGCTGAAGAACAGGTTATAGGAGGAAAACCTAGCTAAATTATGGGTAATATTTCTTTTCCTTCCATAACCTACTCTTCAGCACTCCCTAAAGGTTAGAGATAAAACCTTCTCTTTTTCTGTAGATCACAGACTTTATACTATTTGGCTACAGATACCTCCTATTATTCAACACACCCAGTCACTTAAGGACTGCTACTCCCTTTTAAATCAAATATGCCCAACCTTGTTAACAGAAAGTTGTTTTCTCTGTCCAATCTCATGATGTGAGACTAACCCTTTGTTCTGGTCAAAGCTAGGATAAGGGGACGCTGGGATGTGTGTTAACATTCCCACCTTTTGAATAGTTTTAAAGCAACAAAATATTGATCAAAAAGTTATTGGGAGATTTTTTAATGATTGTCCAGGAAGGCTAGGGTGGAATTGTAGAATTATCATGGGAGCCTGTGGGCAGTCAGTTATAGGACCAACCAAAGGTTTTGGGTTCAAGGAGTATTGACAATTTGCATTTACATAGCACTTTAACACTTAGTTTTTTCCTCACATCAAGTCCTTAAAAATAAGCTTACTCTCAGAGATCTACAGATCTAGTCTTTCTCCTAAGTTCCAGACTCTCATCATAAACTGCCTATTGGATATTTTCAGTTCATTATCTCCAAAACAATATTCACTATCTTTTCTCTCAATTCCTCTATTGAACTTCCAATTTCCTATGAAGGGGCCCCAATCCTTCCGGTTATACAGGTTCACAATTCTGGAGTCATCTTCCTCTCCTCACTCTCCCTCATCCCCCATATCCAATCAGTCTCCCAGTTTTGCTGATGGTACCTCCTATCTCTTGCACATTCACGACCACCCCCATTTGGATCTTCATCACTTCTCACCTGAACTTATTTGGTTTCTCTGCCTCAAGATTCTTGCCTTTCCAACACATCTTCCACACAGTTGTCAGTGATATTCCTAAAGCACAGGTGTAACCGTGTCATTCCCCTACTTAATAAACTCCAGTGGCTCATTACTTCGAGAAGTAAATATAATCCTCTTTTTGGCACTTAGAGCCCTTCACCACCTGATTTCCAACCTACCTTCCCAGCCTTATACAACACTCTCCTTCACAAAATCTATGTTTCAATCAACTGCTCCTCTTCCTATTCCTCACACAAGATTTCACTCCTAATCTCTACGACTTTGCATAGAACTATCTACCTCCTTACCTCTTAAAATCAACTCAAGGAAATTTTTCCCCCCCAAGACCTTTTGAGTTGCTGCTTTCCCCTCAAATTACTTTGTATTCATTTTGTGTATACTAAGATACGTAGAGATTGTCACCTTCAATTGAATATAAGTTCTTTGAGGGCAGGAACTACTTAATTTTTCTTCTGGTAGCCCCAGTCCTTAGCACAGCGTCTGCCACGTAGTAGGTGATTAATAAATGTTTGCTTGATCCTTTTTTTCTTTCTAACAGATAAGGAAAGACAGCTCAGAGAGAAGCAACTACTAGGTTCAGTTCCCAGCTCCTGAATTATAAGGTCACACAGCCGGTAAGTGACAGAACTGGAAGACTAAAGTTTTCTGATTCTTAGGTTAGTAATCTTGCTGGGCCTGTAACTGGAGTAGGGAAGCAACTGCATACAGTCTATTTCACAACTTAGCTTTGGGTTGGTCTTGGAACCCACAAACCCACTGAGCTTCCCTTAATGGCATTATGTGAGGCCTATCACTCGTAAATTTATCTAAACTCTTCCTGAGACTGTTTATGTTGTTTTTAGTCTATACTCGTCTCTCAAATAGTTTTGGAGGTTTATTTACAACTATTTAAAGCAGTGGTTTCTTTCACATGATACCTTTACTCTTTATTTCCAAGCTGTTCAACATACTGGATAAAGTCACAGCACCAGTCCAAGTGGGTCTGCTACAACTTTCTAATCCCAAGGATGCCTTCAGTGCTGCATGGAAAAACCAATTTCCTTGATTGTCTCTATCCAAATCCCCTTGATATCTGCTCCAAACCTTCTCTTCTTTCCTCAACCCCCCAATTCTTCCCTACTGCCACCATCAACAAATGGCCTGATTTCTGATTTCTCTACTTCATACATTGAAACCCTGTATTCACACATCCTCTCCTCCTTTATTCTTGTGTCTGAGAAAAAAAGTGGCTCTTTTCTCTGTCAAGATCAATCCCTCTTAATTGTGCCCTTGATCCCATCCCTTCTTGTCTCCTCCCATCAACTGTTCCTCTCAATCTTTCCTTACCTACTCCCTCCACCAAAAAAAAATAAATAAAACTTGCTACTACCTGCATACTTGCTTGTCCAGAAACATAGTAACATGACCCTGTGATTTTCCTCAAGCTACCAAATTTTCTTCCCTTTCACTGCCAAATTCCTAGAAAGACTCTACACACACTCACTCACTCTACTTCTTAACCCTTTGTAATTTGAGACTGTTCTCTCTAAAGTCATCAATAATTTCTCAACTATGAAATATCTTAGTTGGGTCCTTTTTTGCCTTCCCCAACCTTGATATATATCCCATCCTTTCAATCTGTGAAGTCTGTCACTTCACCCCCTCCCCCAGAGATGTGAATGTCATTGTTACAAAAATGATTGCTAAATCTATGTATCTACCTGTAATCTCACTCCTGAACTCCAATAATGCATATATCTGTTGAATATCTTTCTAGATGTTCTATTAAGTCAGTTTATGTTCAGAATGCAACACATTTTCCTCCTAAACTTGTCCCTCCTTCAATCTTCTGATGAATGGACCAAGAGCCTCTCAGTCACCCAGGTTAAAACCTTGGATTCATTTCTCATTCTTCTCTCCCCTTCATCCCCAGTGAGCTGACAAATCCTGTTGACTTTACATCCATAATATTTCTTGTATCTGTCTATTCATATAATCACTACCTAAGTCAGACCTGGTCACTTAGATTACCACAATAGCTTCCTAATTAATCTTCTTGCTTCCAGTATCTCTTATCTCCAATCTACTCTTCTATGCAGCTGCCAAAATAATGCTCTTAAAACACAGGTCTGACCACTTTGAAAATATTCAGGGGCTCCCTGTCACCTTTAAAACACATTTCAAAATCCTCAGCCTAGAATTTAAAGCCCTTCACAATGTGGTTCCCACCTACCTTTGCATATTTATTTCCCTTTCATGAATTCTCCATTCCAAACAAATTGAGTTGTTCCCTGAAGATCCATGTCCTGCCTTCACATAGCCTAACAAAGTCACCTCACATGGCTGGAATGCTTTCTCTTCATCTCCATCTCTCAAAATCCCTATCTTTCTTTCTTCTAGGCACAGCCTAGGTGCCACCACCTTGGTGAAGTTTTTTTCTACATAATATATTTATTTGTGTACACATGATATCCCCCTAAGACAGTAGTTCTCAACCTTCCTAATGCCGTGACCCTTTAATACTCATATGTGGGCGTATCTGCATGTGGGCGTATCTGCATGCGGGCAGATCCGCCTGGAGACAGATAGAGGAGCCATGTCTCTGTTCCTGAGACCATCGGAAATATGTGTTTTCCGATGGTCTTAGGTGACCCTGTTTGACCCCTAAAGGGGTTGCGACCCACAGGTTGTGAACCGCTGCCCTAAGAGAATGTAAAGCTCCTTGGAGGCAGCTTCTATTCCATGTGTGGCTTTTCATCCCTAGCTCTTAGCACAATGTCTTGAACGTCAAGATCAAAGCACTCATAGAATTGTTGAATTCACTATTTTAAGATGTAGCTCATCTCGCATTCAAATATTTCATGAAGTGGAAATAATACAGTATATGAAAGCTACATGGGACTGCTGAGATCATCAAGTTCAACCCCCTCATTTTACAGATCAGGAAACCAAGGACCAGAGAAATTATGGGACTTGTGACGGAAGGAAGGCGGAGGGCAAAGCTATAATTAGTGGAATTGGGACTTGATCCCAGGCCTCCTGCTAACTCCTGCACTATGCCCTAGGTGAACAAAACTCACATTTGCACAATCCATATTTGAGGATTTCCTTTCACTCTCTGGTAGAGTTGAGTTCTAGAATTATTAACATAATTTTAAACAATCTTGCTATGAAAGTCTCTCAGGCCCCTTATGCATCTTTTATTTTTTTAAAATGTTAATGGTACCTTTTTTTTAAACACATCATTTCTGGGTAGTACTGCTTGTACACCTAATAGAATCCTCTCTTGTTACAAAGCCTTTACCCAAATTACTGCTAAAAGATTTAAATATAGCCCAGAACCAAGCACAGGTACACTGAGGTCCGCCAGTTTGTCACAAACCCATTAATGAATCCTCTTTGGGTTCAACCATTCAACCAGTTATTGAGCATAAGATTTTAAAAATGCATTTCTTAAATGGCAGTTAAAGAAATAAAAACTACTTTATCATCAATCTTTAGGAGATTGTTATTTAATAGTATTATTTCCAACATCTGACTGACTTCATTTCTTTTGGTTTTTGCTTTCTTCAGTTAATTAAGTTTTCTGAAGGATGGACCGCATCTTCAATGTCATTTCAGAAATCAAAGAGACTTCAACTGTCGCTGCTTATGTCTTGGATGTGTCTCACAATACACATACCATCGTCCGCGCCTCTTCACAAAGTAACAGTCTTTGCAGCGCTTCTTTAGAACAGCTTTTGTTTTGAACCCAAGAGCAGGTTGAAAGGATGGAAGCAGGTAACGTGAAAGAAATGGATGAATTATTGAGCTATACTTCATGGGACCTGCATCTACAGGGACTGCACTTTGTCGTGATGCAAACAGGAATGCAGAGATTGAGGAAGGTTTCACTGAACACCTGCTCATGTGGAAAAGAGGACTGCTGATGGTAAGCATCATTTTCTTTACAAACAGAGATGCCATGTTTTAGCCAAACCTGGGGGAAGAACAAAAAAGATTTTTTTACTTCCCCTTTATTTTATACTACTTAGAACCTTTCCCCCATTTTATTTAATGCTTTCATGGCTCAAAGCTTAGAAAAGGTAGTCAACATATATACAACTATTACCAAACCCCAGGCCCATTAACAAAACCCAGACATCATCCACATTCTTTGATTGGTAGTAAATGGACATTACTAGAAATGATGACAGTGAGGAGGGAAAAGGGCAAAACCCACCCTCCCCACAGTGAAAAAGCAAATACAGTGTTTTAAATACATTAACATAAAAAAAAGTATCACACACTAATAAGGCAGGCAACACTTTCCTTCTATTCTCAACACTCCAATTTACCCAGACATATGCACCCCTTTAGCTCTGTAGATCCTTTTAATGTTTTGCTTTGTTGAGTGGGTTTTTAGATTTTTTTTCTTTCCAAGTAGGGCTGGTTAGGATGTTTGGGATAAATTGGGAGAAAATAAGAGTCAACCGCTACTTGACAGCAAAATAAAAGGCTGAACTCGAAACTACTTTCCTCAGAGAATAAATGTACAAAATTAAAGAATTTGTTATAACCAGAGCAGCCTTAATAATACACACTATCTTGCATGATGTATAAAAAATTTCTCATTGCTCATATTATACTTAACAACTACCTACTTGGTAACAAAACAAAGTAAGTTCAGTAAACTAATTCCATCTATAATAAACTAACTTTATCAACAATTCTACACATATACAATGCTTCAGATTATAAAATTAATGAAATTAATTCTAGCAATTTACTGAAATAAAATGAGAGAGTTCCTTAAGGATTCATGATTGTTTAATGTTTTCATCAATGACTTGGATAAAAATATAGATATACTTCTGGTAATGCTTATCATATTTTAATTGACATAGGACTGGAAGATATAACTAACATATAACAGCTGAGATACAAAAAGATCTCCACAATCTAGAACATTAAGCTGAATCTAATAAGATAAAATAAACTTTTACATTTAGGTTAAAAAAAAATCAACTTCACAAATATAGGATCAATATGGCTAGAGAGATATTTATATGAAAACTATCTGAAGGTTTTAGTAGACTTCAAGCTAAATGAGTCAATAGCAAAATACATTAGCCAAAAAGGCTAATATGATCTTAGGCTACATGTCCAGGAATAGGGAGATGAGCATTTTAATATACTCTGCCCTGACAAAAGTGCAGAATTTCAGTGTTAGAAGGGGTCTCAAGATCCTCCTAGTCCAAGCCAAACCTGAAAATCAATACACTACAATACAGCCAACAAATGATCACCTAGTCTTTGCATGAAGCACTTCAGTGATGGGGACCTCACTACCTTCCAAGGCAGCCCATTCTACTTTATTAAAGTTCTAATTTGAGGGTGTTCCTTCTTAACATCAAGTCTAAATGGTCCTCTTTGCAACTTCCACCCACAGTTCCTAGTTCTGATCCTTGGGGACAAACAGAAAGAATCTAATCCCTCTTCCACAGAATATCCTTTCAAACACCTAAAGACAAGTATCCATCATGCCCTGCCCTTAGTGTTCTTCTCCATCCTAAGTCTTCAAGTCCTTCAACAAGTCCTAACACTGGAAGCCCTTCACCAATCAGATAGCCCTCCTTCTAGATATTCTTCAGCTCCCCACTGTCGTCCTAAACTGTGGTGCCCAAATCTGAACACAATCCTCCAGAAGTGGTCTGACCAGGGCGGAGTGGAGCTGTACTCTCACCACTTTATTCCTGTGAACTATGCCTTTTTAAATCTCAAACAAAACTATTCACTTTGGAGGCTCGAACTGAACTTGTGTAGTTCACAAAAATATACAGACTTTTTCAGACTAACTGCTGTTACAACCATGACTCTTGTGCCTGCCCATCTAGTATTTTTAAGGTCACCCTGGAACCCAAGTGTAAAGTTTATTCCCATTTAACTATTTGGGGGTTCTGAACTATATCTATGTGTACACATGTGTGTGTAAAGAAACAGACATATGCAGAGAGGCAAAGAAAGAGAGAAAGCATCCTAGTGGAACATTTTGGGGAAAATATTGATAAGCTAGGAATCATGAAATGGTTTTGAGATAATGCCATGTGAGGAGGAGCTGAAGGAATTGGCGATGGTTAGTCTGGAGAAGATTTAGAGGTAAATGACACCTTTCCTCCAGTATCTGAAGGACTGTCACTTGCAAGATGAAATTAGACTTCTGCTTGGCCCCAGAAAGCAGGACTAGGAACAATGCACAAAAGCTGCAATAAGGTAAATTCAGGCTAAACGATTAAAGCTGTCCTAAAATAGAATGGACTTTCTCAGGAAGTAGTGGTTTCTCTTTCACTACAGGTCTGTCTTTTGTTGTAATGGGGATTCTCTGTCAGATCCAGGTGGACTGGATGACCTAAGGTCCCCTTCCAATTCAGTTTCTATGACACTGTGTAAAAAAAACCCATTGCATACAAGCAATGACCTCAAATTTTAAACCCCAATAATCCTATAATCAAAAGCACAGCAACACTAGTGAACACTGTTTCCATGAGTCCAGGCCTATGCACGACAAGTCAGATTCAGAATTTGGATGAGAAATTATCAGGTCTGATTTCCAAAACTCAGGCCTAATCCAGTGGAACAAGGAAGCGACACCCTAGGCTGTATATGAGATTATGAGGTTCTTGAAGTCACAAACCATTTATATACCTTTGCATAAGTAATAATAACAATAACACTTTGTAACATTAATGTAGGGCAAGGGACTTATTTTATATATGTTTCCTATCTATATGATGGAGACTAACACTAAGGGCTGCAAACAAGTGGGGAAATGTATTTTCTATGAATGAATAAATGGCACTTTAAAGGTTTGGGAAGACTCTTCTTCCAAGCCTTAAGAAAAGCAATCATGGGTGACCGTCTGTATTTTACACAATGAAAATACTGTAGTTAGGCATATGGTGTTACCAACACATAAGTAATGTGTCCACGCTCACATTCACCTCAAACATGTCAAATCTTGCCTCTGATACCGGCAAAGGGTAAGTGCTTAATAAATGCTTGTGGACTTGACATTGATGCTTATTCTCCCTTCTGACCCTGGACATGCAGCACTGAACCTCCCCGGCCCTTAGCTTGCCCAACTGTAAAGTGGGAGGTGGGGATTGCACCTACATAGTTTCTGAGGTCCCTTCTAGGTCCTGATCTATTATCTTACTACAATAATAATAGCTAATATTTACACAGCACTTACTAGATGCCTGGCATGGGGCTAAGTGCTTTACAATCATTATCTGATTTGATCCCTACAACAATCCTGGGAGGTAAGTGCTGTTATTATCCCCATTTCACAGATGAGGAAACTAAAGTAATAAAGGTTAAGTGACCCGCTCAGGGTCACAGTTAAGTCAGTGTCAGAGATGGATTTGGACTCAGGTCTTCCTGACTCCAGACCTGGTGCTCCAGGCATTGTACCCCTTGCTACCCCAGATAAGGGTCTATCTGCTTTATGAGGATACAAAAATAGGAATTAAACAGTCCCTGCCCTCGAGGAGCTTACATTCTATTGGGAAGGCCTCAGAGCTAGGGCCCAGCACACCGAGGTCCTGGGATCCCCAAGGCCAGTCCGGTTTGCACCTCGACAGCCTGGCCCTCGGGCACGAGGCACCACTGCCCACGTGCTCGGGTTTACCTAACATTTGTTATTAGAAGAGCAGCGTCTGGGGTGGCTAGATGGTGCCGAGAATAGAGCACCAGCCCTGGAGTTGGAAGGACCCCAGATCAAATCCTGCCTAAGACACTTAACACTTACTAGCCGTGTGATCTTGGGCAAATCACTTAACCCCAATTGCCCTGCCCTCCCCCTTCCAAAAAGAAAAAAAAATTAATGTTAAAATAAGTATAATTACTTTTAAAAATACACGTCAGTGGAACGTGACTGAGAATGTTTTAACCCAATACAGAACCATATCCAAAGCATCGCAACAGCCCTGAGGGATAATTACGACCGGCATGAATATGCACATTTTACAGATAAGGAAACTGAGTCCAAGAAAGGAGAAACGCCTGGCTCACGCGGAGGACTGCGCTTAGCACTACGGCTGGCACACAATGGGCGCTTAATAAATGCTCACCGAAGGATTGGTCTGCGAGGAGCAAGAGATGGAAGAAAGATCTCGCTCAAGGTCATTCGCAAGGAGCTCTCCCCGGCGCGGCCCCTTTAAGTAGAGGGAGGGGCGACGGAGAGCAGCGCCCTCCCCCATCCCCCCGAGCGGCTACCAGGCGCCCAGGGAGAAGAGGAAAGCGTCCAGAGCTCAGGCGCCCGACTGCCTCCGGCTTGAACCCCAGAATGCCACTGACCTGGTGCGGGTGGTGGAAGTGAGAGGTCTCCGCAGCGCCCACCTTGCGGGGTCACTTCTACCGAGGCAAGAGCAAAGGGCCAGACCCGGGCTACTAACCTTAGGCCCGCCGAGAAAACTGTCTCGCGGCTCCAGTGACTCTGCGCATGCGCTAGGTCTTCTACGTCACGCGCAGGGAGGCGAAGGAAGGCACGACGCTCACATTATCCAGGAGCAAAGATGGCTGCTTTGGTGGTCACGGGACTGGCTGCTACGCTATACCTTCCTCCTTTGGGAAAGAACCGCTTACACAGCCCTGCTAGGAATCTACCAGCGTGTTCCACATTTGGGAGAACCTCTGAAGAGAATTTCCTGAACCAGTGTAATTGACCTCTCTCTATATATATCTAGCTTTTATATATATAAATAAAAAGATTTGTCATCACAAATCTGCTTCCTTGTTGCCCGCTCGCGTTGGACTCTCGTGACCTCATTTGGCGTTTTCCTGGCAAAGATACTGAAGTGGTTTCCCTGAACAACAATCACACAAATAAAATTATTACTAAACACGATTATTATTATTATACATAAGCAAGCCCTTTCTCCGTGTGTGAGCATATTACAGATGAAGCCCAGTCCAAACTTGTTTAAATAGGGGATCCTGTTCCATAAAAGCAGGCGCTTCCTTTACAAATTGGTGCTCTACATCTTCTAAGAGAAATAGGACTTAATTTGCATACATGCATTTTATCTATCTTTCGTACATATAAAAGCTTACGTTCCTAGACCTTTTAAATACTCTCTATGACTATTACACACAGGGCACTCTGTTAAATTAAGTATAAATTCACTAAAATGACACTGGGAGACACGAAATGTGTAATCATCAAAGATAAGACTCGTTGAAATGTTCTCGATTTCAACAAGATGTAGATCCAATGCCTGGGTTAAAAAAAACCATTAATAATCCTAGGAAGTTAAAAGGATTAAAATACTTCCTCCAATGTATTGGATGCCTCTACTACGGAAGATTTACATAAAGACAGGTACAAGAATTGCCCACAATGATGTTTTGGAGGGGTCAAGATTTTCTCATCTACTTAATGAGGAGGTTCGATTAGATGATTTCTGAGGTCAATTCCTTCTCTAAATGCATAATCCCAGGATCTGTACTGGTAAAGGGGTGCCCCTCACCAGTGCTATAACAGATGTATCCAAGTAGGATTGTAGAATCATAGATTTAAAATTAGAAGGAACCTCAAATGACATTTAGTCCAATCCCCTTATTATTCAGATAAGAATACTAAGACATGTGAGTTACATGACATCCATAACAATTCAGTCATTTTTTAGTTATGTCTGACTCTGTTCCCATTTGGGGTTTTCTTGGCAAAAATACTTGAGTGGTTTGCCATTTCTTTCTCCAGTTAATTTTACAGATGAGGAAACTGAGGTAATTGACTTGCCCAGGGTCACAGAGCTTGTAAGTGTCTGAGGCCAGATTGGAACTCAGAAAGATGAGACTTCAGGTCCCAGCAATCTATCCACTGCAACACCTAGTTGTCTGATGTCACATAGTAAAATACATGTGCTCTTTCAATTGACCCACCAAGCATCTAATTATAAAACTGCTATATATCTGACCCATAGGAAGATCTGCAACTAGGGCAAGATGGCTGGGCATTGTCCTAAATGCCAACATTGAAATATAGTCAGGCAAGCTTCCTTCTTGTTGTGGTACATATATTGACATCCCTATACCTCACAGATCTCTGCCAGTTCAAAGCCCTGTGGGGAACGTGAGCTCTAGGAGAGGAAGAGGGAGAGAGGTTGTCCATAGGTAGAAGTCAGGGAGGAAAGACACAAAGATACATGACAGTCATTGTCATTTCCAGGGTATACCTCCTTCCCTTCTGCCCAGTCCAACCTCCCCAAGGACATAGGACAGACACACTGGAGAGAATATTCGTCCTCCTGCTCCTCAACTGGATTTTTCCCAGGGACAGAGATTTCTAATTGTGGCTTTACTGACAGTAACAAGCAAAATAAGTAAAATGTCAATTGTTATGAAAATATTATCCCTTAAAAAGAAAAATATTCAGGCCATTTCAGTTTAAAGTTAACTACTAAAAAAAATTAACATTCATTTTATTGCAATCAACTTTCAAATTTTTAAACTTCAAATAAGCTTTATTTTATGTTTATGATACTCCCAGATGAATGTTTTATTTATTTTGTTGTATTTATTTTTCTTCTTATCATCTATCATACTTCCCATGGTAAACTATAGAAACATTAATTATATAATTACAGATTATATAATTACACATCGAAATCATAGCTATTAACCTGACAAAATGGAAAAGAGAGATGAGGGTAAAATCTTGATGTGTTTACATATTGTTTTTAACATACATATTCATCCTAACCCTAAGTAAATTCCAGTACTGGAGATGTGGAAGAAAACTCAGGACTCATCATTAGCATTAAGTTAACACGAGGACATCATGCATATCTTTTCTTTATTTATGAGTTCGTATAACTATACAAAGGAGAAATATATTAAAGTTAGAGAATTACCTATTATGTTGTTAAATGACATAGTAATAAATTTTCTGATGATAGTTACCAGACAAATCTTAAAGTTCCATATTTAATTTTTATCATTGCCAAGAATACTTATTCATTTAGGAAAAAATCTTAAAGGAAAACAATGTTTCTTCCAAGCACTTCAAAACAACAGGTGCATGTCTACCTAGATGACCAGAAAAGAGAATGTTGACTTTTACATACATAATAATTTATTAATATTAGATTTAGATGGTGACAGATATATAGGACATAATACATTGATTGTTGAAATAAAGACTATAGCAAGACAGGGGGGAAAATAGGTGTGAACTCTATTCTGAATGAATCAGTGAGGCATATAAGAGTTAACAAAATGACAGATCCCTTTTCAGATATGACCATAGCCAGAGTCAATTTCTCATGCATTGCAAAGCAGCTTTCTTTGTTCTATAAATTTCCTGTTTACCACTTTAGCCACAATATTCAAATGTCAGATAACAAATAGATATCTTAAAGAAAACTCATGAATTATCATCAAAATTACATTTTCTTTATAAATAATTAATGGAAATAGAACAATTTAAAATAATCCAAAACCAAATGCAAATAAACCTAAAACAAAAATCCCTTTTAGTGACAGGTACTAAATGTATTCCATCCCACGGACTTCATTTTGCTTTACCTTTTTTCTTTCCTCTTTCTTCCTTTTTTTTTAATCACCAGGCGTCCTTTATGGAGAGGTAATATAAACAATGTAGGATCAACAGCCTTTATCATTTCCCAGCATAAAATTGTTACTCATTAAGAATAAACACATCAATAACTATTTTTAAGACTAAAACCTTATTGCAAAGTAAAATTATAAAATACATTCTCCAAAAACTTTTGTTTAGGTTCAGCTAAATGAAAAATAAAATAGAAGTTGTATACAAGGCAAAATATTTCTCTCTATATACTAATAGCGTTCACTTCATTCACTCTTTTCAAAAACTAGCCTAGTAATGAACAGATTCATTACTTCTTAGAATCTTTCTGAACTGTTTCTTCATTTATCAAGTAGATTTTAAACTTCTCAATAAGATGATAGAAATTTATATCCATAAAGAAACAAAGAATATACAAACTATTTTCTTCTCTATTTTTTCCAGGTCCCTTGTTGCTGAAATCCACTTCTTCCTTTCCTCTGTTTCTGAATTCATCCTTCAAAGCTACCTTTACTCAATGAAGTCTTCTCTAATTGCCCATTTATTTATTTTTTATATATTATATTCATCCTCCTCTCTTCCTTCCTCCCCACAAACTGAAATCTCATTAAGGGCAGGGTCAGTTTCTCTGAATTCTTTGAATTCCCAGCTCATAACACAATGCGTTATATACAGTAAGCATATAATATGTGTTGAATACAATACTGAAGGAATATTTTCAATCATATACTTTTAACTTTAATTATTGTAGTCATATCTTCATTCTCAAGAATCCCTCTGGCTACAACTTAACAAAGGAAACTTGAAACATTTGGCACATATACTTATAATAAACTCCAAGAACTAACCATTACAGTAATCCATAGATTTATATATGAATCCATGTATGAATGTAAGGGAAGGGAATGATCTGATGTCAGGCTAAACATTGGGCCAAAAAATGTACTCAGGGATCACTATACCATCCCTCGCAGTGTTTATGGGCTTATTCTGTTGTTAATTCTCTCCAAGTTAAAGGACATCTAATGAGTATGCTCTGAATGTGTTCAGAAATAATCAAAAACTGAAAACTTTCTATTTGACTTGAACTCCCATTTTTCTCCCATAGTTTAGCTTTCCCCCTTAATCTCATACTCCCCTTAACAAAATCACTCTTAATGGTCGTGCAAATTCCCTGGGATAGAGTGCAGTCATTAAATATTTTAAGTTAGACAAGTAAATCTTACAACTTTTTAAAAAATATCTTAAAAACTTTTAATTTACTGTACATCCTCCTTTTGAAGTAATCATTTTTTAAAACTTGATTTGACATTGAATTCACAAGATTTTGGCACATATTCTTTAATTCTTCACTACGAAAACACATTTTTCTCCCATTGACTCTTAAGCGTACCTTTGATAATCCATTTTTCTAAGTCTCTCCTTTATTCCAGTCCATAGATTTTGAATGGATTTTAAATCAGACAAGGTCCTACGCTATTGAAGCATGTGTATTTTCCATCTCTTAAATTTTTGTGATTTGTGGCATGGTACAAAGTTATATTGTGATACAATATTTCAATTTGGGAATTTCTGTAATTGTATAACAATTCTGCTTCTCAGTATATCAGCATATTTATTAGAGTCGATAATTTCCTAAATGGAAACAAAACTTTAATCCCTAATGGAAATAAAATGTCCCCAGAACATTTTGGGGATGCATGTTTTGTAGTCTGATGAAGATCCTAGATCTTACAAACTTATTGGTCCTCTTCTGATAATGGTTTTAGTAAAACCATAGTTTGAGTAAAAACATGTTTTATCAGTAAATATTACCTTCTTTCCATTTTTCAATACTCCAGTCATTACATTCTTTTACAAATGACAAAGAATTTGCTTGTTCTTAGCAGCAATTAGCAGGATTTCCCCCCGTTTCTTCTTGCTATTCTTCGACTCCAAGAAGTCATATTATAGAGTAATCAATAACAACTTCTTCAGCTGCCAAGTTCCTCTGAAAACCTTTATTTGATTTCTGAGGATTAGTCCAGTGGTTCTCAACCTTCCTAATGCTGCGACTTTTTAATACTTATATGTGGGTGTATCTTCATGTGGGTGGACCCGCCTGGAGACAATAGAGGAGCGGTGTCTCAGTTCTTAAGACCATCAGAAATATGTTGTGACCCGCAGGTTGAGAACCGCTGATAGACTGTTTGTAGCAATAGTTTGTAAGGGGTTTTTAAAATTTGTTTGTTTTCAATTATGCTTTCTGTTGTACTTTTTTTTAAAAGGCTGATCCTGGTTCGTTACACTTTAATGGCCCTTGAAATATGTGACTTCCTCATATTAACAGCCAGTCATTGTAATATCTCTAACAGTTATTGAAGTGTACACTTTAAGAGTTATAACTTTTGCATATTTCCTTGGATGCATTCTTAAAAACCACAGAATTATAAACATAACAAATGGAACAATGAAGCACTGGTATAAGACATGAAATCCAGTGCTCAACTTTCAGAAAAGTAACTAAAGGTAAAGAAACCAGCTTAATCCAGTCTCATCTGATAAAGGTTAAACATTCAGAGTTAGTCTGGTGAAAATAAAACCACATGCTCACTGCTGTCAAAAAATGAAACTATGTTGAAATTATTGCTTCTCCCAAATAATTCACACACCATTTTACTTTATTAATGATGTCAAATAGAATAGATAATGCAGTAAAATATTAAAAGGAACAATGCTTCCTTGTTCCTTAAAACAATTGCAGCTAGGGTTGAATTTTCCTTTCTTCCCAGCCAGTCCTAGTTGAAAACAGAAGAAAAGAGACAGATTTAAACCCTAAATAGAACTTTTCCTTGAACTGCTGTCTTAAGAAAGAGGAGGAAAAAAAAAAAGAAGCTGTGAATTGAGCACTGCTACAACTAATTTAAACAAAGCCAACAACGCCAGTTCTGGTGGCTAGCTGAGCAGGAGTATGGAACTGCCTTTTCCTTCCTCAGGAGCTGAGTTGTTGCTGAGTGGAAAGTTCTCTCCAAGGACACCAAAACGGGAAAGCACCTGAGTTCTCCTGTACCTATTATGTATACTTTAGGCCAGCTAGTCTCTGTGACTGGGAAGATGGTATAAAGTCTCTATGGTAAGTTGCATGGAAAGGAGTGAGGGTCAGAGGGAAGCAGGCAGGATACAATTGCAACCAGAAAGACTAACATGTACAAGCCAAATCCCATTTTTATGACATTCAAAAGTCCATATTCTTTTGTGGTTCTACAATTTGGTTGCAATGAATATTGCATACTGATCTGGTTATGCAACTCCTTTGCTCAAAAATCTTCAGCTAAACCCTAAATCTTCACCTTTGCCTGGCATTTGAGGCCTTCCAACCCTGCTCTTCTGACATTATCTAAAAATATACCTCTCCATTGTCAAAATATTCTACTATTCCCTGAACATGCCTTGTGCTTCCCAATTTCTCTACCTTTATATTTTTTTTTCTAAAATGTCCCCTATCCTCCTTTGTCTGTTGAATCCCTTATCCACCCTGGTCCAACTCAAAAGTCACTTCCTCCCTAAAACCTTCTTCTTGTCTGTCAAAAACAACCCTCTCCCTTAGACATTACATGCATTTCCTGTAGTATCCTCACCATGGCCCCACTTTCTTATCACCTCCATTTTACCTCAAATTTTAGGGGGACCATATAGGGTTCTTTTGCCCTGCCTGACCAGGGAACCAAGCCTCACATCATTCCCAACAGTCGCTACTCCTTCCACTCTTCTGGCTCTCCCTTAATGTATCAGCTTCCCCCCATTATAACATAAACTCTAGAATAGAGAAGCAACTCCCCAAGACTAAAAATTGCCTAACAGTTACAGTTCTGCATTGGTAGAGGTAGTTTGCTCACTAGGGAGTTCCCTACAAAGAATCACAGATCTATTCCCCCAAATACAGGTATCTCATGGACATTACCTCACTCAAAGTGAGAACCTGAAAAGGCCTTAGCCTAGAAGGGCTGGGGTCTCCCATTACATCCTGGGCCATCTCCAGTCATCCTGATGAATATCTGATCACTGGATCTAGATAGCTCTGGAGGAGAAAGTGAGGTTGATGACCTTGCACAGCCCTCCCTCACTCAAATCAAAGTCAACTGCAAGTCATATCATCATTTCCCTGATGTGGTCCTCTTCCAGAACGAAGAACAAACACAGTCTTGTATAATTATGTTTCTCTTTTGTCTCTCTCCTAGACTGAAAGTTCCATAAAGTCAAGGACCATTGTTTATCTAAAGTTATATCTTCCCCAGCATGTAGCAGTGCTGTTCATATAATAAGCAATTACTAAAGTTTCTTGAATATATATATGAATTAAGTCACCAGACAGGGCTAAGGCAAGGTTGTTCCTGTAGCTTGTAGAATACAAATTATCCTCTTTTGACAGCTATAGAACAAAGAAGTAATTTGTTTTTGCTTAAAGTCATGTAGCTATTTAAAGACAGAGCTGGAACTACAACAAAGACCTCCTGACTTTCAGCTCTATGTTCTTTCGATTTAATTCCACTAAGTTCAGTTCAAAACACAGTATATGCTCAACATTGGGATAAGTGCTGCTGGGAATTCAGAAGAAGAACCTATAAAAATTGGCTCCTTTGTTCAGAACTTTCCTTTTCATTGCAGAGACAACACATACAAAACATAAAATAGCTAATAATGTGAACAATGTAGAGTTTCATGCCAAAGGGAGTAGTAAAGATAATAAATATGGGAGTTGTTTTACACAATTCCAATACACTTACTATATGAAAGGGGATAGGTACTAGACCCATGATTTCCCTGGTATAGGGAAGTTCTTGGTAAGGAAATGTCCCCTTCCAAAGCAGATCACTCCTTCTATGCAATTTATAGTGTTGTTTTGTGCAATGGGAGGTTGAGTGAATTGCCTAGAGTTACACAATCAGTGTGTTTCATGGCAAAACTGGAATCCAAGGTCCTCCAGGGCAGTTTTCCATTTACTATATCATGCTGCTTCTCAGTACCATACCTTGACATCATCTCCCTTGCACCCTGATGGGAACCACCAGAACTCATGAGCCTTGGGAGTAGCAATGCTTCCAGCACAATGAACTCAGGCATCATTCTGGGAAGCAACCTCTATGGTCTTGTAGCTAGGCAATTGCTTCTCCAGGTACTACTGTTGTGCAGAAAATAAGAGCGAGCAGAGACCTGGGTTCAAGATAAATTTAGGTGTAGATTTATTGATCAAGCACGTGACCACCTGGAGTGTAAACTCAAATCAGGCAGTAATCTTTTAGGCGTACAAACTTGATTATATAGGCTAAAACCACAAAAACCACAATCAGGGAGGGGAGCTAGCAGAAGCCATGACGTACAGAAGCAAAAAAACAGCCATTGGTTAGATCTATAGCTCAGGGCTAATTTGGGAATATGGCACAAGGGTACAAGGGTGCAACCTTCCTGTGACATGGGGGTCCCTCCTAGAACAGGGTGGAGGGAATAGGGTGGAGGGCCATAGTCAGTGCTTTCCAGAGCAGGGTGGAGGGTCATGGGGTAAAGGGGACTGGAATTCCCCAGAACAGGCTAGGGTCATGTTCTGGGCGAAGAGGGTGGGGGCCCTGCTTGGTCAGTGGGACAGGACAGGGTGGTCCCTAGATAAGATCCTTGTACCATAATGAACCTTATACACTATAATAATTCAAGGAGAATATATAAAATGCTGATTAGGGAAGGAGGGGTCAGGGAACTATGCCTTGAGCAATATATTCAGACATGCCTTAAGCAGTTTTCAAGCTATGACAAAAAGGGACTTTATGGTGGGCCATAAATCAGGTGTGTGATGACCTGGGATTTGAATTTGGGTACAATACTATAGCCATAGCTACTAAAGACCCAGAAAAGAAATTCTTTTCTGCTAAAGTCTTGGGCACTGTTGCATAGTTCAAAATAAAAAACTGATAGAATATTATAGTGGAAATGATACTAAAGAAGAGGCATTACCATCTGCTTTGCCATTTGTCAGTCAGTTCAATAAACATTTATTAAGAGCCTGCTGCATACCAGGAACTATGCTAAACACTGGGCTTACAAAGAAAGGCAAAACACAGGAGTGCCTTGTTGTTGTTTGTCTTTTGTTTTCAAAGAAGACTAATGAAATCACTGGGTGATCCCTTCATGAATTGGATTTAATGGAGGCAGAATTGCACAGTCATCAGCCTTACTCTCTCTTCCAGAGTCGTCAAAGTCCAGTGGTCAGACAAAAGTCAGGACAGCTGGCTTTGGCCCAGAATGCTGTGGATGACCTTGGCATCTTTGATGTCTGACCAAGCTTTAAGTGTGCCACAGTGCCTGCTTCAGCCACCTTCACAGTCATGGGAACAAATTGTTCTTACCTACCCATTTCTCGGGGAAAGTCTTCACTTGGTTATGGTAGACACTCCCCAACTGAAGAGTTTGAAGACTGTTGGTTACCCTCAACCTGGTTTAGCCCATCTTTGAGACAGTATCACTGGAATATGGCTGCTGTGCATGCTACAGCTTCTTGGAGCCACAGGTGGATAAGCAGCCCTGAAAAGGACTTGGCAAACCCTCAGACTAGAAGTGCTAGTCCTCCCTGAACAACCCATATACCCCTAAAGAGCTCATAATCTTGAACAATATAGAAGAGGCAAGCCCATTCAATTCCATGTTACTCAGTTACCTTGACATATATTTACAGAACTAAAAATATCCTCAGGGTACTTCCTGTTGTTACTCTGCCAATCTCTGACCTTTGTGGATCACTGTTCTTACCAGTCATCTCACCCACCCACCCCAAACCAGGTTTCTAAAGTAGCTGGAGAAGCAGTCTCTGTTGAAGCTCCAAGTCATTTTGGCTTTATGTCAAAACTCTTATCTTGGTGGACTGCTGCCTCACCAATTTGAATGACCTGGGGTCTCCTTATACAGGAAATTGACTAATATCTCAGTTAGGGGCTCTCAGTTTCCCTAAATTGATCCAGACCATCTCTATAAGAAAATCCTAATCCCAATCCTTCCTCTTTCCTTTCTTCTATATTCTATCTCCTCTCATACCTATTTTTTTTTTGGAGGGTGAAAGGTAGGGCAATTGGAGTTAAGTGACTTGCCCAAGATCATATGGCTAGTTTTTTTGTGTTAAGTGTCTGAGGTCGAATTTGAACTGAGGTCCTCCTGACTCCAGGGCTGGTGCTCTATTCACAGCGCCTCCCAGCCGCCCCACTCATACCTAATCTTAAGGCATTTCTTTTGGTCAGGTTGTTCTGTCCTGCTCCTCCCCTGGAGACCAACTCACGCTTTCTTATCTTCACTAAAACTACTTCCACAGAAAGTTTCCTTAGCTTCTCACAACTCCAGCTGCCCCTTTTCAAGGCCCTCTCCCCACGAGTCATTATACTTGGTGGGGATGGAAGGGGGTGTGGAGTAGGGGTTGAGATTCACAGGAATACTTCGGGAAAGCAGTTGGGTGACTTAAGACCGCAGCACTGTGCTCCTGGATCCCTACTTAACGAAAGCTCCCATTGACGTCCTATAGTGAAACATTTTCACTTCAGCACTGAGGGTGACCCGTGTCACGGTGTTAGTTGCATCCCCCAAATCAAGGAGGTGTAATGCATGGTGCAGGGGCTGAAGCTGCTCATTGCACCGCCCCAAAGCCCAGGCTAGGTGAAGGTCACGAGGTTTAACCAAACAGTGACCACCTGAAGAACTGGGCGGGGACGCGAAAGAGCGCAGCTTTGGGAGTCAGAGATTGGGACCCGGCCGGGAGCATTTAAATCCCTTTACTTCCCGGGACCCATCAAAGCGGGAAAGGAAGGCTGCAGTGGATGACGTAAAAGTTCTCTTCCAGTTTTTAAACCGACGACCACTTAATGGAGATGAGTCCGTCCGCCCCGCTGCAAGGCCGGGCGGACGACATGGCCCAGAAAGGACGCCCAGAGCCCACTGACCAGTTGTCACCAACCATTATAACAAGCAACTCTTGCACAGGAGCCTCGGAAAGTCGGACGTGCGCACCGCTCAGGGTCGCAGAGACGCGCAGGACCTCCGTGCGCATGCGCCACTAGAGTCAGAAATGGGGCAAAAGAAGCAGCGGGCTCTCCGTGGAGGTTCCAGAAACAAAGATGGCCGTTGGGCTGGTCCCCATTTAAGTCCACTCCCCTAATTTCACACGGGTGGAACAGAAATCTGTTAGAGGTTAAATGACTTGCTCAAGGTCACACAATAAGTGTCAGAACTGGGATTTCAATCTATGCCCAATTTGAGTGCTCTTTCCATTCTCTCCCACAGGAATGAGGTTGTACTTACCCTTAGGTATCAGCAAGCACCTGCCAGTCACTCTGCGAGGGGCTGAGCCTGCAAATGCAGGAAACCTTACCTTCCTCACCTCCCACTGCCAGTGCCTACAGCTAACTACTGTACATTTATTTGTATTAATCCTTTTGTAACTATTCTGCACATGTATGTATACATATTCACATATTCATATATCCATATATGTATATGAATGCTGGACTTGGACCCAGGAAGTCCTGAATTCAAATGCTCGGATACTTAGTAGCTGTGTACTCCTGATCAAGTCATTTAACCTCGCTCAGCCTCAGTTTACTCATATGTAAAATGATAATAGCATCTTCCTCATAGGAGTTGTGAAGCTCCAAAGAGATGATGGTGCTTTGTTATTTCTTCTGCTTTGTATTTGTCTGAAATAGGTGAGCAAATAGTGATGCTGAGATGGACTTTTTCAGCCTTAAAGAGCGTTCTGGGTCCCTTGGTTGGAGCTGACTGGCAGCAGCAGGAGTTTCTGCACTTGAAAGGATTGGTGCTTGGGAAAGGAGCTCAACCCCTTGCTGGGCTTCCCAGAAGATAGATTTGGAGAGAATTGTTTAGACGAAACAGAGCAGAGGTGAAATGTGAAATGCAAATTCAGCAATGAGGAAAATTTTTTTATGTTTTGGTGGTTTTAAGTCTCAGTTTTTCCAGGAGAATGTAACAGTAGTTATAAGTTACTGGATCCTGTTTTAAGTCTTCTCTTTTTTTAATGTATAGTTGCTGTGAGAGCCATTTGTTTAGCATTTCTTTTGCGTGGAAGAAATAAATAGCTAAACTATACTTGAATTACATAATACACCAAGGACCTTTCTGCTCCTCCCCACATTAGGGACACACTTGTCAAATGCCAATACTAAGCTTTAGTTATTTTTTTTTCCCCTGGAACATTGGAGTGAGGGCTAGACAATGAAAGACTGTGAGAAAAGGAGTTGATCCTTCTTCTTTAGGTGGTTTGCCTCTCTAAACCCAGAATGCATGCATGGGGTTCAGAGAAGAGATGTCCCTTATTTGACAGGGAGGGTACCAATACCTTCATTTTATAACGTCTAGAAAACAGGACTTTTCATCTCACTCCACTCTGTATCTGCTGCTCTGACTGGTTTCAACTCCATTGACCAAAACGTCCCCTGATCTATCTCAACTTTTCCTTATTTTCTGTTTTCTCCACCATCACCACCCCTCCTTAGATTGTAAGCTCCTTGAGGTCAGGAACAGTCTTTGATTAATTGTATCCTCATTTCTTAGCACAATGCCTTGGCACATAGTTGATGCTTAATACATGTTAATTGGATTAGACTTAGATATGTACATATTTCTACTACCTATAAGAATGTAAGCTCTTTGAAAACAAGGACTCCTTCCTTTTTGCCTTTGTGCTTAGGAATATCATTTTGGCAGAATATGTCTTCCTTCTTTACTGGAGAATAGATGGAGGAGGGAAGAGACTTGAGAGAGGAAAGACATTGGAAGTAAGGAAACCAATTAGGAGACTATCACAATAGTTCAAGTGATAAGGGCCTGAACTAGTGTGGTTGTGGTTAAGTAGAGAGAAGGGGATATACTGAAAAGGTAGAATCAATGATGCTTGGCAACTCTCTTAGTTTTGTCTCATAAGAGAGCAGTGATGATCCCAGTCCTAAGGATCGTAAAACCATGGTCTACTATGAAATAGTGGTGTGTGTGGGCAAGTCACCTAAACTCTCTGGTTTCCCATCAGTCAATAAATCTACAAATATTAAGTATCAAGTAGGTGCTAGCTGCTGCGTATACAAAGACAATATCTTGTATTTATTTGGTATGTTCTTGTTTTACATACTGATAGACCAGTTCTATAAGACTTCTATCCAAATGCATAGAAATAAGACTTTCCTAATGCATTTGGTTTTTCCTGTGCAAACAGATGGGATTCTTGGGAGAATACAGATCTGTTTTAAGAGGCTCTTCAATGTTCTGGGTAATCAGCATAATATAGATGAACAATGAAGTGGGTCCAGTGTTGAATAGGAGAAGAAAAGTAGTTTGAATTGTTTTCAGGAGATTGCAAATCTTTTTTACCCACCAGAAACTTTCTATGAAAGCAAAATTCCATGGTTTTAATACTACCAGACTCTTATATGGAGGATCTTTGCTCAGGCTGGTCACAGGTCATTTCCATCTCTGAGATTTTGTAATAAAGGCCCAGGACATCCCTCCTGATTGCTACTCTAGCTCCCCTGTTCTTGTTATTTTCCTGTGAATAGTTTTGCGGGAGGCCTCCTCTCTTCCGGCTGTTGCTCACTGTTAAGTATGACTAAATTTATTGCTTAGTTCACCATACTCTCTCTGTTCCCAGCATTTTTACTCCAAGAGTTCTTCCTCTCCTCTAGCATTTCATGCTAGATGTTAGGATGGCAAAAGTTATGAACTTTGCAAAAATCTGACTGCTGGAATACTAGAAACCTAAGTCTCCCTAGGTCATCTTGAGGCCCACCACATATTAAACTTTTGCTGGGTGATACATTATTCAGTTCGGTCAGTACCCTGAGAGAACAGAAAGAAATATGGAAGTTGCAAGTTGGGACAGGACAAGAAATTCTACTACTTCAATAAATTTGAGCTTTATTAAGTAGCTACTGATGAGATAATAACACTGTTCAGGAGCTTGTGAAAGTAAGGAAGATACATTCTGCATTTAAAGGTAGATACTTTTACATTTGAGGGTTTTTATTATAGTTAGCCTATAGTGATAGTTGCTATAGTGATGGGATATGGGCAACCAACTGATGTATACCCTAAAATCTTGTACTTTTAAAAAATAATTTTAAGAAATTTATTCTGAATTTTACACCAAGTGAATATAACATTTCTATAGTTAAGAAAACAACAGAAAAAGAGTATACATGAATACATGATTCTCCATTGTTTATACTATATAACTTCATTGTAGATATTGTTTTGGGGAAGGGGAGAGACCATCATCAACCCATGCTGAAGCCATTGACCATATATACCTCAGGTTGAAGTCAATCCCTCTCTCAATGAACTTCCAACTGAAGAAGAAAGAGGTTTTGACTGCTGTTAGGCTCCTATCGTGTGTCGAAATTCCTGGTGCTGATTCTATTCCAGCTGAGATTTACAAGGCAGGGGATCCACTCTTCTTACAAAAGCTGACTGAAATCTTCCAGTTTATATGGTATGAGGAGGTTATTCCCCAGGAGTCCAAGGATTGCCTCCACTGTCCATCTCTATAAAGGAAAGGGAAACATGTTGTCCTGTGATAGGAGAGTTTCTTTCTTAGTCATTGCTAACAAGATTCTTAAGAGTCCTCCTTAAGAGAACTTTCACCTGGAAGACAGTCACCTACACAAGAGTCAATGTGGCTTCTGTCAATGAACAGTCAATATTGTGTTTGCTGCTGGACAACTCCATGAGAAATGCCAGGAGCAGAACAGAGATCTACATACAATGTTTGTTCATTTGACCAAGGTCTTTGATACTGTCAGTCCTGAGGGGATGTGGAAGAATGTGGCAAAATTTGGTTGTTTGGAGTTCCTCAGTGTTTTATGCCAATTCCATGATAGCACGCTAAAACGAGTTCTGTTCTCACAATTTCCTAGTTACCAGTGGAGTGCAGTAGGGCTGTGTGCTTACTTCCATGCTTTTTAGCATGAGGTTTTCAGCAATGTTGTCAGATGCCTTCAATGAGGATGAAAATGGCATCAAGGTCAGCTACTACACTGATGGTAATTTATTGAACTTGAAAAGGTTACAAGCCAAGACTAAAGTTGGTGCTCAACTTTCTGTTCACAGATGACTATGCCCTAGATGCAGTATGGATTGATTCTCTACCACCTGTACTCATTTTGGCCTGACAATCAATACCAAGAAAGCAGAAGTTCTCCACCAGCCAGTACCATACAACCATATGTAGAACTATTGATTACAGCAAATAGAGACATTTTGAATGCTGTGAATAAGTTCACTTACCTTGGCAGTATACTTTCCAGATGATGAGGTTGACACACACATTGCCAGAGCTAGCTCCATGTTTGGGAGGCTCCAAAGGAAAGTGTGGGAAAGAAGAGGTATTAGACTGCCTACCAAACTGAAGGTCTACGGAGTGATTATGCTGACCTCATTGCTGTATGCCTGTGAAACCTGGACAGTCTACCAGTGCCATGCCAGGAAACTGAATTGCTTCCATTTGAATTGTTTTAGGAAGATTCTGAAGATCGCCTGGCAAGATAAGGAACTAAACACTGAGGTCCTTTCTCAGGCTGAGCTACCAAACATTCCTCTCTATTGTAGAGAGTACAACTCCCATAAAGATAGGCTGGCTAAGTTGAATGAATGCCAAATGAATGTTTGCCTAAAAAACTATTTTTTGGAGAACTCACACAAGGTAAACGTTCACACAGAAGTTAGAAGAAGGCATACAAGGACACTCTCAGGTCTCTGAAGAAGTTTGGAATCAGTTGTGAGACAAGGGAGACACTGGCACAGGAACCCCCAGCATGGTGTGCTTGAATCACAGAAGGCACTGTGCTCTATAAGCAAAGCAGAATTGCAGTAGCTCAAAAGAAATGCAACATGTCCAATTTAGAGACATGTCTACTCAAATATCGACTACTTTTGCCCGACCTGTGGTAGAACTTTGTGAGCTAGTATTGGTCTGATCAGCCACAGTCAGACACACATGCCCTGACCCCAACATAGTGATATCATTTTGGTCCTCTTTGAGCAGGAAGGACAACAAGTAACATAATGCATTTAGCAACTTAGGTCCATAGCTGTCCCAATTGTCTGTATTTCCCTTCTGTTTGGGGTATTTTTAAAAATCCTTTTAAAGATGCTCTTATCACCTGTCTTTTGGCCTCACCATTATTTAACCCACTCTCTTCTTAAGGATCTGCCTGCTTCAAGTCTCCATTCGTCTCCACTTCAAGAAATTCCAGTGGTTCTCTATTGCCTCCAGGACTAAATACAAAATCCTCTGTTCGGCATTCAAAAATCTTTAACAATCTACCTTCCACTCCTTCCAGTCTTTTTTTACATCTTAGTCCCCAACACAAACTCTTCATTCTATGACGTCAGCCGCTAGTTCTTCAACAAACAAGATTCTCTGTCTCTGTCTACAGACATTTTCTTTGGTTGTCCCCCATGCCTGGAATGCTTTTCCTCCCCATATACACTTCCTGACTTCCTTCAAGTTCTAACTAAAATCCCTTTTTTGTATAGGAAGCCTTTCTCAACCCTTCTTAATTCTAGTGTCTTCCTTTAAAATAATTTCCTATTTATCCTGTTTGAGGGAATGGACTGGATTGTCTTTTGCCTTTTTTTGTATTCTTTTTATCATTTAGCAGAATGTTTGAGTCACGAGAGGCAATTAATAAACATTTATTGACCGAACTGACTAATTGGTTAACTAAGAGCTAGGCACTATATTAAGTTTTAGGGATACAAAGAAAGGCAAAAATAAACCCTGCCCTCAAGGAATGTACATTTTAATGTAGGAGACCCCATCTAACTAACTAGGTAGATACAAGATGTAGATAGAATAGATAAAAGTAATCTGAAAAAGAGAAAGCACTAGCTGCTGGGGGGAACTTCTGCAGCTTTGAGAGTGGAATTTAGCTGAGTCTTAAAGGAAGCTAGGGAAGCTGAAAGGTGGAGGTGAGGGGGCAGAACATCCTTCATCTCTAGTCCATCAACTCTCTGTCAAGAGATAAGAGACTATGAAAACTTGTCAAAAGGTTCATTTTAATTTTTGACCTGAAGGCTAAAATGCAGTGGGAAGCAAGGAGGAATCCAAGTGTCAACAATTTCAGACATATATACTCTTTCCTTTGACTTCAATCAAAAGCTTTTTGATTGATTGATTAATTGACTTTGTTACAAAATGCATCTCTGGAGCCTTTTCCACAACTCTTTTTAGCAATAAGCAGGTGCAAATTAGTAGTCAGTTTGAGTTCACAGAAGGTTAGAGATAGAACAAAGTTTAGATTTGTTTTTAAACAGATATAGGGAAATTATCAAGAGTGGCAGATTTTTAGGGAAAGATTTGTTTTGGACCTGTTGAGTTTGAGATGTCTATGAGACATTCAGTGGAAAATGTTTAATAGGTGATGAGGGACTGTAATTCCTAAGAAAGATTAGGGCTTGAGAGATGTATAAATCTGAGAGTCATCTGCATAGAAATGATAAGAACCCATGTGATCTGATGAGCTCACAGAGAGAATGGCTGTAAAAGGAAAAGAGAAGAGGTCCCAGACAAATTTTTGGGAGCAGGGCACATTTAGGAGGAAGGAAATGGATTATTTTCTGGCAAAATAGACTGAAGGATGGCCAAACAAGTAGGAGAAAAATGAGAGAATCATTCCACAAAAACCCAGTGTGATGAGTATCCTGTCAACAGTGCCAGATGCTTCATAGAGGTCAAGAAAGATGAAGATTGAGTAAAATCCAGTGGATATGAATAAATTAACTGGATGGATGAAAAAAGTATTTATTAAATGCTGGGGAAGCAAACAGAAAAGCAGAGATTATCTTTGCTCTCAAAGAGCTCAAATTCTAATGGAGGAAACACCACAATATAGGAGGTTTTAGGTGCAAGTCAGATGGAAAAGTCCTATGGTGCTTAGGTACAGGAAAAGCAGAAAGTAATTTATCTTCTTTAATGTCATTTCCACCAATAAAATCCTGTTTCTGATACTTAGTCATTTGATTGTTTCAAGGATTTGGGTGTCAAGGAATTTCTTTTCAGGGTATTCAGTAGCTGTGGTTACTGAAGACAAGGAGGTTCCAGCTTTTGAAAATGGCGATTAAAAGATCATTGGTAACTTTGAAGAAAGTAGGTTCAGTTGAGTGATGAGGTAAGAAGTCAGAGTGAAAGGTATTGAGAAGTAACAGTTTTTTCTAAGCAAGTCTGAAGATTAGAGAAAGAGAGGGTATGGTTATGTGGGCAATTTGACTGAAAAGATGTGAAACTATGGAATCAAGGACAGAAGCTGGGGAGTGGCCATGGGTAAGAAGCCCTGCCTTCTTCATTAGAGACAGAAGAAAAGAGAAAATGGGAGAACAAGGCATTCACAATACACTTCCCTTTTTTTCTCAGTAAAAATGAAGTATATTGCTGAGGAGTAAGGAGATAAAGAAGAATTGAAGAAAAAGAGGAAGGTTTGGAATGGGCACTGTGGGGATTAAGAAAGTCAGTTTGGAGAGAATAAAAGGATTGCCTTGAGGTGCTGAAGTCTCGGTTAAGAATAGATAATATATATTTGTGATGAGCCCAGCTTGCAGAATTTTGTGACTTTCTTTAGTGCAATTTTAGGTATCATGAATAAGACTTGAGGAATCAAATCCAGGATTAGGGATTTGCAAAGAATGAGCTAAACGGGACAAAGGATGTGAAGTTAGAGTATGTTAGAGTCAGTATGAAACTGACCTGGTAAGTTGTGGTGTCAAAATTGGTAAGGGAGGAAAATGAATAGTTGTAAATGCCTTTGGTGAGCATTTCTTCCCTTTTTATGCCCTGTTTGATATTTATAATCACAAAGCCATCAAATTCTGTTACATATTTCAAGGAATTTTGTAAGATGCTTTTAAATGAAGTCATGGAAGGAAGCTTGGTGGAGAAGAACCTTTAATGTAACATTGTGCTCTATGAAGTCAGGTAGCATCCCCTTTCCACTTGTACCTTCGCACTACCCCAAGTGCATGCATATCCACTAAAAATCATAGTTTATGAGATCCCTCTAAGTTGTTGTTGTGTCTGTCTAGTCAATCCAAAGACAGAATTATTTCAAAGTACAAAGGTTCTTAATGAAATAGTATAATCAGAAAAGTTGTAATAGAACACCCTGTACTGCCCTCCTTCCCCTAACTAAAGAAAATAAACTAAAACTAGAGTAAAATACCTACTGTTGATGAGGACGGTAAAACTGCATAGGGACTGTGTAAGAGGTTCATACTTTTGACTCTTGTGGTGTCTACCAGGAATGTAGTCTCAGGTGAGTGTTGCTCTTGACAGCCATATTGTCATGCCTGCTCTACTGCTCTGCACCTCTCCATTGATCTTAAGGTTAATTGGTGGGCATATAAAAACCTCAGCTAAGGACTGCCTTGGTCTCCATTGGGTATTACTCTCTGCTATTAAGTTCTGAATTCATCTCTTCAGGGCCACCCAAATCATCTCAGCTCCAGTCTGCAAGGATATGATGGCTACAACTACTTTCTAATAAGGGCAGGTCTTTATTTAATGCTATGTCTTTTCAATTTAGTTTTTGTTTCTAATTTGGAAACTTTTTTTAATCTGTTAAGTTCATCATCTGACTATACAGAGACAGCTCCTTCAGAAAGGATCACTGTATTAGTAGTCATTAGAAAGTAGCCTAAAGAACTTTAAAGTACTAAGTTCACAAAAAAAACTTCAGCAAGTCAGTGAACCCAGGAACATCAATGACCTGAAAGGAAAACTTCTTGGAGGCATTTGAGACAAAAAAAATAATTTAGAGGAGCAGCTAGGTGGCACCGGCCCTGGAGTCAGGAGGACCTGACTTCAAATTCAGCCTCAGACACATAACACTTGCTAGCTGTGTGACCTTGGGCAAGTCACTTAACCCCAATTGCCCTGTCTTCTCCTTTCCAAAAAGACCAAAAAAAATATTTAGAGACTGTATGCTTTAAAAAAAAAAACCCTCCCTAATTTTAGCAGTATATGACTTCTATCTTAAACATAGGTTCACCTGTGTTCTTCAATATCATACAAGATGCACTGTGTAAAGCCAAAATTAAATGATTCTCTGTTGCTAGTGGTTTTCTTCCAAATATTTCTGTTTGAAAATAACATTAATTGTATCAAGCCCTGAAACACTACAAAGCCATCAGAGTCAATTCAAAATAATACAAAAAGTGGTCTAACCATCCATACTAGAAAAACAAAGTGATGTGATGTAAAACATGTTGTCTAAGTTATAGGATACATCTAAGCATGTAGCTCATTAACTTAGTATAGAAATATGCATGTATTTCAGATAGCAATTGCATATGGACAATGAATTGGCCACAGAATTGAGTAGAGATTGAGCTGGATCAAATGTCAATTGTTGCAAATTGCTTGCTAGGATAGTAACCCACATCTTTAACCGTAATATTCTCTTGCGAAAAAATTGAAGAGTCAAAGAAATGAAATAACAAAACAACTCATAGAGCAATGGAAAGATGTAAGGTCCATGCCCACAGAGCAATAGAAAGGTGCAGAGTCTGAACAAGGAGACTGCCTTGTTGTTTATTCATGTATATGTAAGAGAAATGCCTTTAAATATATATGTAGGTGTGTATATGTGTGTATATACATAAATGGAATAAAATTTGGGGTTTTCTTGGCAGAGAAACCGGGGTGCTTTGCTATTTCCTTCTCCTGCTCATTTTACAGATGAGGAAACTGAGGTAAACAGAGTTGAGGGACTTACAAAGAATCACACAGCTAGTAAGTGTCTGAGGACAGATTTGAACTCAGGAAGATGAGTCTTCCTAACTCCACTGGCACTCTATCCATTGTCCCACCTAAGTAGATTTTAGTTCACTATCAAATATTACATGTTGAGAAATGCCCTTAAATATATACGTAGGTGTGTATATGTGTGTGTATGTGTGTATATATGTATATGGAATAAAATGCATTGAATAAATCTATATAGGATTTAGAGGAAAAAATGGACAAGAATGACAAAGAATGTCAAAATTATTGAGGGGTTATAATTTTCACTGTGAAATACCCACCAATGCCGGAAATGTTCACCTCTCAGCATAATTTTGGTCTCCTGTATTCAAGGAAGGAAACAGAAGATAGACAAGACAGCCAAGGACTTAAGGTCCAATTTCAGGTCTGTTTGGTGCTTGCTTTGTTAGGAGAGGGAGGCCCAGAAGAGTGAGAACTTTCCTATAACTTTTATAGCCACAGTCACTGAATCACAGCACCAAATGAAGAGCTGCTGGTTGCATTTGTTTCTCAGCAAGGGGCTAATTTGGAAGGAGTCAGAATTCATTCCTAGATCCATAGGAAGTGCTCTGGTTCCACCCTTACTCTAATAGATAGCTTAGAGTAGGCAGATTTGAACTGTGAAGCAATGACTAGTGAAAACTGCTCAGAAGTGCTACATATTTCCAGAGGATCGTAAGTCACTTAGAGCTGAGGTAGTAGGGGAAAGCTATAGAGAAGATGTGGGTCTTGGGTTAGAGAATGAAGGAGTATAATTCTTGGAAGTGGAGGACTGAAGACATTCTTGGTAAGAATAATAATTTGATTGAAGACAAAAATAGAAGAATGTATAAAGAAGCATAGACAAACTAGTTTCGATCATAGTATTTCAATAGAAAATTTAGTGGGAGACATGGTTGCAGGGGAAGAGGCTAGGGTGTGGAAGTGTGGAAGATAAGGAATTATTTCTTTTACTGTAGGGAATCAGAGTAATTGAAAATTTTTGGGTGTGATAATCTGTTTTGTAGGAAAACTAATCACGAAAGAGTGTGTAGTAAAGTTTGAAAGGCAGGACTGGAGGCAAGGAGATTACAGAATCACATTAGTGTTTGAAGGAAAATTAGAGGTTAGTCCAACTGCCTCATTTTACAAGGGAAAAAACTAAAATGTCTCGTCCTCAGTTTCTTTATCTGTCAAATGGGCATACTAATGCATTTACACTGACTTTCTCACAGGGTAGTTCTGAGAAAAGTGTTTATAAAGCTTAAAGTACTTCCTAAATGTAAGTGATTATTATTGATAAGTGATTTGATGCAGAGGATGAAAGAGGAGTTAATGATGATCTAGGGATTTGGAGCCTTGAGAGTAGTGATATCAATACCAGAAAAGGGAAAGTCTAAGAAGGGTGGTGATATTGTTGGGGGAAGATAATCAATTAGGTTTTAGAAATGTTTAGTTTGAGTTGATTACAAGACAAAGTGGAAAAGTTCAGCAGGCAGTTGGAAATGAGAGATAGAGAGGTGTAGTGCCAACACAATATTCACAGTGCCTGTAAATATATCAGCATAGTTCTCAATAACAAAATATAACAGGCTCTCTATATAGAAGACAGAAGCAAAACATTTATTCAGACACTAGAAAACCAAATCCCAACATCAGGAAAACTAATCCATCATAGCAACACAGCAATTACTACACCATAAAGGCAGCAGAGAGCCACACCATCCTTTAGCCTTCCCACAAATCAACACTCACAAGCCTAGTTGTCTCCCTGGGTGCATCCTTTCCTTCCTTCAGCTCCAACTGCTCTGACTCCCAGCTTCCCAGCTTCCTGTGGGCTCTGCTCTACCCTTTAGCAAACATCTCCCACCACAGGCTCCATGTGATTACATTCAGCCTATTAGGGGGCAGGGAAGATCTTTGAAGCAGGAAAGGTCTTCAAATTCCCTTAGGCTTATTATGAGGCAGGGAAGATCTTCAAATTCCTGTTGCCATAACAAGAGATTAAAGATAAAGATTTTAAAAATTTCATGTTGATATTCATGTGCATACATATTATTACTAACTGCAATAGGTTCTTTATTCATGATGATAATAATATATTTACATAATACTTCAAGATTATAAAACAGTTTGTACACAGTATCTCATTAACAGTAATAGTTAACTGCCTGTGCCAGGCAGTTTATAATTATCATCTCATTTGATCCTCACAATAATCCTGGGAAGTAGGTGTTATTATCCTCCCTATTTTATAGATGAGGAAACAGAGAAAAACGGAGGTTAAGTGACTTGCCCAAGAGTACACAGCTAGTAACTGTTTGAGGCTGGATTCTAACTTAGGTCTTTTTCAGTTTAGGCTTGGCACTCTAGCCCCTGCTCCACCTAGCATTAGATCACGCAAGCTTGTGAGGTGTAGAGAGCAAATATATTCATTCCTATCTTACAGATTTTTTTTTTTTTTGTCTTTTTGGAGGGGGAAAGGCAGGGCAATTGGGCTTAAGAGTCTTGGCCACTGTCACACAGCTAGTAAGTGTTAAGTGTCTAAGGATGAATTTGAACTCAGGTCCTCCTGACTTAAGCACCAGTGCTCTGTTCACTGTGCCACCTCGCTGCCCCTATCGTTCAGATTTTGAAGCTAAAGTTCAGGGAGATTTTGTGATGAAAATTTCCCCCCCTATTTGATTATCTCTTTTAATATTCAATCTCCACTGATGCACTTGGTCGTTATATGAAATGTAACAACTTTTGTATGAGCAAAATCAATGCAGATACAAGTAAATTACATTGTTTTCCTTGATGGCAGTTCAAATTTTGCGACTTGTCCGAGGTTACACATCCGGTTTCATCTTCTGTAACCCCATGTCCTGTGCTCTCTTCACAACAAGCTCCAACAAACCTTAGATGTCGAGGTGCTTAACAACAACCACAAGAATGATGTCAGCATAACAAAGAAAACACGTAAGATCCGAGATGGAGAGCTGCAGGGGGTCTCTGAGGCCATCTAGTTCAGCTGCCTCGTGTGACAGATGAGGAAACTGAGTCCCAGAAGTGTGAGTGACTTAGCCAAAGCTCTTAATTCTTTGTTCGCCTCATTAAGAGCTTCAAGGAAAGTCTCTAAGACGTGCACACGTCCAGCGGTAGGGGCCAAGCTGCGACCTCAAGCCCAGAAGTCTCGTCTCCCTTCCCCGCCGGGTCCGTTCCTCCCCCCCATTACCCGCCCACATTTCTCCTTCCACTCTTCCTTTCCTTCCTTATCTCCCCGCCAGCAATAAATCCCAGAAACAAACTTTCCGTCCGATTGTCTGCGCACGCGCAAGACACCCACGGAAGCCAGCGTTCTTTCGCGCTGTTGAAGCGCCGGGGTCACGGGGTTATCCCGCGGAAGATGGCGGCGGCGGCGGCTGCGGGGACGCTGACCTTCGGTCGCTTTCTGGGCCGCAGCCTCGGGGCCGCCCGGGGCCTCCCTGTGGCCGCCAGGTGTTTTGGTGTGAAGATATCACCCTCGGGGGAGAAAATTACCCACACAGGCCAGGTAACGGGGGAAGGAGGAGGAAAGAGCGTCTCTCGTCCTTCCCCACAACTCCTCTCCGATGCTCCTTGTCCCTGCTCAGTTTTGAGGCGGACTCGGGACTGTGGTGCGGGCAGTCATTCGGGATGACTGCGTTCCCTCTTCCCCTCTCTCCTTTTTTCCTCTCCCCTCTCTCCTTCTTCCCCTTCCTCTTCTCTCTTCTCTCCTCCCCCTTCTCTCTTCCTCCTCCTTTTCTCCCCCTCCCCTTGTCCCGGTCTCCTCTCCTCCCCCCACCCCCACCGGACACATTTTTGTAGCACTGGACTGTCCGGGACCTGCGGGCTCCCAGGTTCGTGCTCTGCACCCATGAATAGCGCTCTCGTAAGTGCGGCCTAGTTCAGAGCCCTTCCCGTGCACTGACATAGCCTCGTTCCATGCTCCCTCCTTCAGGGTAACCCCAGATGTCCCGGAGAAGGACATTTTTCCTCTGCCGTTAAGTGTCTGCCTTCCTCCTTTTTTTTATGCCTTTTGGCATTCGGTGTGACACCGATTTTATTTTGTTTTTAGCTTGTGTGGTGTCCCCAGCAGTGCCTGGCACATAAAGAAGCCTTAATAAAATTCTTCTTTATAGATTGGTATCTCCTTAATTATCTTCTCTTCTACCTTTTGTTAAAAACAAAATAAAGACACAAAGTGCTTCATCTTGGCCAGAATTAAATACATACAAGCTTGGTCAGAGTTAAAATCATTTTTTTTAAGGAAGGATTGTTATTCCTCTTCTGTGCTGGGTCCCTGTTAAGAATTTAAATGCTTTGGAGCCTCAGTTGTTGGAAACTGTTCGAGTTGAGTTTGCATTTAGCAGCAAAGTAAAATGGATAAAACTGTTTAGGTCTAGGTTTGTTGTATTGTAAAAGTAATATTCTGATCTTTAATATCCCTTCCATCCCTAATATTCAAATTATCCTTTGTCCAGTTATTTTGATTGTGATGGAACAGCTTCACATATTTCAGCGTGTAAAAACACATTTAGTGTTTTGGAACACTAAATTTTGGAAAATTTTTAAGATTTTGTTTTATCATGGCTAATGGAAATTTGAATAAGTGACCTGGCCTGTGTAGATTAAAACTATAAAATCTAGGTGTTTAAAATATGAGAAATTGAAATTCATCATTTGAATTATATTTACTACTTTCATTAAGTCAACTGTAATCGAAGTTGCCTGTGCAATAATAATAAATATTATTATAAACATTTATGTAATTCTTTAAAATTCGCAAAGGATTTTACATATATCTCATTTTATCCTCACAATAATCCTGGGAGGGAAGTGTTATTATCCCCATTTTACAGATGGGAGAACTGAACCAGAGAGATCAAGTGACTTGCCCAGGGTCACACAGTTAGAAAAATGTGTGAAACAGAATTGGAACTGACTCCAGGCCCAGCACTCTTATCAATCACACCACCTTGATGCTTCTTTAAAATATTGCCACAGATCAAAACAGTATGCATCTCAAAATGGTGTTTATTGTCCATCTGTGTGTGATTACAGATTTCCTCATTTTACCTTGGTTAAGTAACTACATCCAAATGTTGAGGGAAAGCTTCCTTAAACTGAAATATTTGATTGATAATGTACTTTTTAAAGAATACTTTCCCTCTTCATTTACATTAGAAAGGAGAACTCATTCTTTTAATTGTCTAAGTGACTAAGTTAGTAGGGGCAGCTAGGTGGTGAAGTGAGTAGAGCACCGCCCCTGGAGTCAGGAGGACCTGGGTTCAAATGAGGCCTCAGACACTTGACGTTAGCTGTGTGACCTTGGGCAAGTCACTTAACCCCAATTGCCCTGCCCTCCCCCCTCCAAAAAGCAAAAGAAAAAAGAAAACATCAGTGATCATTTATCAAATAACATATATGAAAGTGTTTTAAAAGGGCTTAAAAAACTTAAAATTAAGCTGGTGCTATTAATAATCTGATTATTCAGGGAAGCGTTATATAATTTAGTGTCTACTTTGACAAGTGTGCTTAAAATAAGAGAAAAATTATTGTTTTAAAGGATAAGCTGTAAAAATAAAGCATAATTTATTTTAAAGGTTTATGATGAAGAAGATTACAGGAGAGTGCGCTTTGTTTCTCGCCAGAAAGAGGTAAGCTTAATATTTTTCAGAAGAGAGTTAGGCCTTAATAAAACTCCAATATAAGAAAAAGATGAAACAGATATGCTAAATTGCACATTAAAGAGGAATAAAGGAAGTTTTAAAAATCATCTAATTTCCTGAGTTTTATGTTTCTTCAGAATGTTGTGATACCATGATTTTTGTTTCTGAGATACCTAGGTGGCAACATTGTTCATTTGAAGAAAAATAATTATGTTTTACTTGTAAACTGAATTTATTACTTTCTTTAACCCATACAAGCTTTTTTCAAGTCCACAAATTCTGTTGCTAGTTTTATTTGTCAAAACTTGCTATTTTAGTTACCTAACGGAGTGTAATTTTTTTTAGCTCCTTAAATAAGTTGGGTGGTTTGTTATTTAGACATTAGGACTCTGTTAGATACTGGAAGTGGTATATGAATCATTTTTTCCTGAGGCCTAGACCAAATTAATGTGACAAGTTAGAGGTAAGTTCTTGTCTTCTCCATCACTATTTAACTACATAACTACATACTATTTCTTGTCACCAACCATCAAGTGAATTTTAGGGTTGATCTTGGGGTCTATCTTTCTTAACTCTTCTCTGACTCTTATTTCAAGTGACAATAATCTATACCTAGGTGTTCTTTTGCCATTGACATATGCTGCTACCCTGCTAATCAACCTGTAGCTTCTCTCCTCCCCATGTATATGTGAGGGTAGGGACTGTTTTGTTTTTGTCTTTGTATAGCCAGCTCCAGACACTGTCTAGTACATTCAAATTTTTATTTAATTCCTTACTTTAAAGAAAGTCTTAACCTTGTTGCCATTTGTCACTTTCATGCTAATTGAGTTATAACCTGTCTCTTTTATCTACTATTAATCCCGCTTTTTGTCCTCCCTAGGACATCTGTAATCATTCTGTTAAACTTCACCCAACCAATTAGCTTATTTCTGGTTACTCTTCACTCTATGCTTAGCTTAGACCATGACTATTACCATACTTCTGCCTAATCTGCCACTCTAGAGTTCTTTGCCACCTTGAGCTTTTGCCATGCTGATCATTCCTATTGCCTGCTTTATCTGCTCTGACTCTAGGCCACAGAGTGTCATCACTGGGAAAGGTCACAGAATTATACAGACCTGGACTCATATAGATTCATACTGGATAGATTTATCTGGATCCTTAGCAATTTTTTGTGCTCATCTTTTCTTGATTCACTGTCAAAGTCTAAATGTGGCTATTAATAATGTCCAATTCTACTCTTCCCAGCCCCTCAGCTCTCCTATGGATAAAGTTATCTAGCATGACCTTCTCCTTTCAGCTTTGCTGTTTACTTTCTAGTATCTGTCTCTTCTTGGTCATATCAGGGAGAGAGAATACACATTTATATAGCATTTGCTATGTGCCAGGCACTGTACTAAGGACATTACAAAAATTGTCTCATTTTGATGTTCACAAGAACCCTTGAAGGTAGGTACTTTTATTATTGGTATTTTACAGATGCAGATACTGAAGCAAAAAGGTTAAGTGACTTGCCTGGGGTCCCTCAGCTAGGAAGTTTTCGAGGCTGGATTTGAAATCAAGTTTTTGTGACTCAAAGCCTAGCACCTCTATCCACCTAGCTGCCTGGTGTCTAGTGGTCAAATAGCAGGTGTTTATTAGGCACTAATATATACCAGTCATTTGTCAGGTGCTGGGGATAGAAAGAGAAAAGTGAAGCAGGGCCTGTCCTCAAGAAGCTTGTGTTCTATCAGGAAAGACAAACATAGACATAAGTAAATATGAATAAATACAAGGTTATTTTTTGGGAATGAAGCCCATAACTGATGATATTTAACCCATTTTACTCTCCTACCTCCAAAGTCACCTACAAGAGTCACCTTTCACTTCTAACAGATAAGTCAGTACTATTCAGGCAGGTGATTGCCTCATACCCCTATTCATTTTAATCTCAGATGTCAAAATAGCTTGTATTTTTAGAATATCGAGGATTCACTGTTTGAATCCATGTGACAATCTTTTTGCATGATACAAGCCAGGTGATCAGTTGATTAGGTAGCTACGTGGTCATGTGGTTAGAGTGCTGGGTCTCGAGTCAGGAAGGGCTTGTAGAAGATGTTGAAATTGAGTTTTGAAAGAAGCTTGGGATTCTAAGAGGCAGAAGTGAGGAATGAGTGCTTTCTAGGCATGAGCAACCTGTACAAAGGCATGGAATTGGAAGATGGAGTGACATGTGAGGAACAGCAAGAAGATCTTTTTAGGTAAACTACAGAGTACATGAAAGGAACTAATGTATAATAAGGCTGGTAAGGTATGTTGGAATTAGATTGTGAAGGTACAGAACAAAAGAGTCTGTCCCAGATGAAATATTCCTCTATTTCTAAGAACTCTCTTCTGCTTGGATTCTTGACCCTGTAACCTCTTGTCTTTTATGAGTCTTGGAGGAGACCACATAAATAATTTTCTCTAGCCTCTTCTATCTTCCACTTCCAAACATATTTATCTTCGCTACTTTGAAAAAAGTTTGCTTTTGTCTCTCATCATGACATACCTCTTTGACTTTTCTTTATCCCCTCTGCTCCCTAACAGTGTAGGTCTCCAAGATTGATTTGTTGATCTTGTGGTCTCTCTACATTCTCCTGAGGAGAGTTTTTCTCTTCTTCTCTTACATAGTCCATCCATCATTGCCCAATCCCATGTCATTTCATGAATTTCAGTATGGTGTAATGTGTGTGGACATCTAGCCTGAGAGTCAAGAAACCTGGGTTCACATTCTGTTTTGGCTGCACTGGCTGTGCGATGATCTTGTGCAAGTCACTTAACATCAGTGTTCCAGGCAGTTCTAAAAGTTGATTGTTTCATAATAGTTGTTGATCTCCATGGTTGGGTATTTTCTTCCCTGGGAACTCCCTATGTTGATAAGATCACTGGTTTGCTCTTAAGAAGTCATTTCATAATAAAGTCATTCATAAATTATGACCAAAATCCCACATTATTGTCACAAAACTGTAACATAATTCAACCAATTGCTCATTTATAACTGTTCCTGTCTATATTTTCAAGAAATTAATGACCTTAGGCCAGATATGCCGATTTTCCAACATGTATCTTCAATTACAGCCTGACTTTTCTTTGCGTTTTTCCAATGTCATTTTTCATTCTTCAAGGTAATGACCTTGAGAGCTGGCCTCAGAGACAGGAAAATGTGGGTTGAAGTCTTGGCTCTGACACGTTGGTTTTGTGACCCTGGGCACTAACGTCTTAGTGTTTTAGCTTCTCTAAGTGAGCTTGCACACAAGGTGCGGTTCTGAATTGGTAGAGGAAATTTGCTCACATGAGATTTCCTTTGTATACCAGTGAAATCGTAGGTCTAGTATTCTGTCCATTCCATGTTTATTCTTGCCTCTAAACCTTTGCTTATCCTGTTATTACTTGCCTGAACTCCTTTTCTCTTGTTGTCTAAATAACTCCATGTTTTAAAATTTACCATAAAGTCCATGAAGCTTTTTTCATCTGTACCCCAATCATACAGATGCAGTGTAGGTTAGTAGAAAGACGATGGTATTTGAAGTTGAGAGACCCAAGTCTGAATGTTATCTCCAGTACCTTAGTAGCTGTAGAACCATGGACAATTCACTTAATCCCCGAGATCTTTGTTTTCCTTATCTGTAAATTAAAGATGATGATCCCTATTTGTATCTATCTCACAAGGTTGTTGGGAGGATCAAGTGAGATAGTAGATGTAAAAATCTTTGTACATCTTAAAAGCATTATATAAATGTCAGTTGTTATTACACCATTCTGTAGTAATCTCTGTCTTCTCAATTTTGATAGTATTTGACTGTACATTCATTTAATACTGAATTATGTACTGCTTGTTTAATGTGTATGGATGTTTTAATTTTTTGGTGAGATTTTAAGTTCTTGGAACATAGGCATTTTATGTTGTACTTTGTGTCTCCCGTAGTACCTAGGATATTACTCAACATATAGTAGACAATAAACAATTGTGGAGATCCACATCATTTTGGTAACTGGTTTTTGTGTTCCTGAACATTCTGAATAAGGTGTGACAATCATGATATAGGGTAACGTTAGTTAGTGACTTTTTGCTTTTCTTTCTTACACATTCCTATTTGACCACGTTCATTTGTTTAGTGTGGGTGTGGGTATATGTTTTTTGTTTTGTTGGTTTTTTTGGGAGGTAATTGAGATTAAGTGACTTGCCCAAGGTCATCCACCTAGTAAGTGTTTGAGGCTGAATTTAAACTGGGGTCCTTCTGACTCTAGAACCGGTTTCTATCCACTGTGCCACCTGGCTGCCCATGTGTATATATGTTTTGATTAAGTTTTACTGACATAAAACTACTGTGACAATGGGGAGAGACCAAAAAACCACCTCAGCCTCTTTTACTTGCTATATATGCCACTGTAGTTAAAATCACTTTGCTTCTGAGCTTGTTTCCTTGTCTGTAAAATGGAAGTGTTGATTGATATTTATAAGATCTCACAGTAATGTGAGGAAAGCATTTTCCAAAACGATAAATATATTGTTGTTGTTACTACTTCTACCATTACTGCTGTTACCACCATCACTACCACCAGCACTACGACCACCATTACTATTTCTGCTGCTGCTGCTGCTGTCACATTTCCTCAGTCTTGTATGTCTCCAGGTACCCTCACTGAGAAGACAGAACTTGTGTCAGTTATGTGCTGCTTCTCTGTTTTGTGTCTTCACCCGTTTCCAGCTACGTGTTAGAAATGTCCTAATCTCCTAACTTCAAGCTTACCTCTGATAGTCACCTGTCACCTATAACAGAGTTAGATAATTCATTGCTGTTGAGGTAGGTGATTCCCCCATTCATTTTAATTTCAAGCATCAACATGGTTTGTATTTTTATGATATTAAGAGTAAAAATCTATGTGTTTGAATCCATGTGACAGTCTTTTTGCAATATAAAAGCTAAGTGATCAGTTAATTAGATAGCAAGTGGTATACTGGGTTGAATGCTGAGCCTGGAGTCAGAAATACCTGAATTCAAATCTGGTATTCCTACTGAGCTGTATGACCTTGGGCGTGTCACTCTCAGTTTGCTTCCTTTTCTTATCTTCAAAATGGGAATAATAATAGCATTGACCTCTCAGGGTTGTTAGGATCGGACACATGGTAAGTGCTATGTAAATGCTGTTGTTATATTATTATTATTCTAAAGTATGCCTTTTAGATAGGATGTTTGAGAAACTACGCTTGTAGAGATTTTTTATTTTTTTAAATATTTTTTTTGAAGGGGGAAGGCAGGGCAGTTGGGGTTAAGGGACTTGCCCAAGGTCACACAGCTAGTTAAGTGTCTGAGGCCTGATTTGAACTTAGGTCCTCCTGACTCTAGGGCTGGTGCTCTATTTACTGTACCACCTAGCTGCCCCTGGTTTTTTTATTTTCAAGCTTTTTAATTTTCATTTCTCTGAGCCTATGTTCCATTATCTTCCCTTCAACGATCCTCTTAACATGAAAGTTTTGATTTTTATGGTTAAAAGTAAGAATGCATGGGTATCTTCATTTTTAAAATATGTGAATTACTATGAATTTTTGTCCCTTGCCTGCTTTCAAAGACTAATCTAACAAAAATAATGGTGATACAAGAAGAAAGATTTATTTACCCTCAAGGACCTGAAGGAAAATATTTGAAAGTATGAATTCATAAACCCCAAGGTGCATGAAACTAGTGGTTTAGTCAATAAGCTATGTGAGTTGTCCTTTAATTTTGTCCTTCATGGTAGCTCCAGGACTTCTTGCTTGTTTTTTTTTCTTTTCTTTCTTTCTTTTTTTTTTTTTAATACTTTCTCTTGCTAGATACCAGCAAGATTAATCACTGAACTCCTGTGTCCCTCAAAACCAGTTTGAACAAGTCGGTGCAAATGCCTCAATTCACCACTCTTGAATTATCTTTTAAACTGTTTTAGTTGAAAATCTAATTTATATAAAGAATTGTAGCTTTTATTCTAAAATTAGTTTTCAGAAAAGTATAAATATAAGCATATTTCTAAAATCAGTATTCACTTAGGATCTAAACTAAACTTATTTAATTTTAAAATATTATTTAACTTATTGTTCATTTTAAACATAAGAATTTAATGAGAATCATGATTTTTAAAAATACTTTTGAGACAGTTTAATATTCTAGAGTTCTGTGGTTAATCTACCTTTTCACTTTTACTTTAATGCTGATCTTTTGTTGCTGTTCGTTAGTCTTAAATGGTGATTTTTGTCTCTGCTTACCCTTTTTGGGTAGGATTTGAATTTGACAGAGGAAACCTTCTTTAGCAATTACTGTCTCTAAAATACACCATTTAAGTCAAAGTCCTGCCTTTTAACAATGGGGAAATTTATCTTAGCATATAATATTTAATATGTATAGCTTATAATTTAAAAAAAAGACAAAACCTGATTTTGAGGCTTTCTTTTTTAGTGATATCCAAAGTAGAGAAATATTTTTCTTGCTACAGAGCAGGAGTTGGATAGTATGGAGGGTATGTGATTTGTCACAATCTTAGAAAACCCTTAGCCAATGCCATCAGTTAATCAGAAATATTCAAGGCATATGTATGACATTCAGTCCATTAATAGTACTCATAAAATAATTTTTCTCTGTTAAAGTTTCCTTAGTGATAGTAAATAAAATGGAAGGTTTTAAAAACATTATTATTTTGACATGCCATTAGCATCTAATAACATTTTTTGTATTATAGATGGATGTGTTTTTGTTGCTTCGTTCTTTACATTCTTTCAGTTGAACTGAATTTCAGGAACCAGACATTAATAATTGGAGGGTCATGATTTCCCTTCAGATGCACTGCAATAAATGACAGTAGTGTATGCCCTTTGTCAGTCAGAAATGTCAAGGCATCAAATGCCCTTCCCTCAAGGAGATGGCTAGGTCTCTTTAACTGCCTTGATTGGTACCTCTCTGTTTGTTAGTGTGGCCTGTGTGACATTTTTGTCACTCATTTAGGCATTTTATTATTTAAACTATAAGACTTCATTTGTATGGTTAGTTGCTTCGTCCGTCAGTAGCAGAGGTGAACAGTGCATCACTCGTTTCCTACCACACTATGAGGATGTCACTGTAAGGGGAGAGACAAGACTGTCAACAAATACATTCTGTTTAAAAGACCATGTAATACAGCATTAGTGTAATGCTACACAACTTGATATTTTTGTTTTATTGTAACTGCATTTTATCATAAATTCTTTCACCTTGAAATTGAACTTTAAGAGGAAAGCTTATAAACTATAGTGATGATAGTAAATTATAAATTGTAGAGTACTTTCTTTATCATACTTCTATACTTCTCTGAAACCTTATATTTGTCTGTATCTGGGATAGTTTTATTCCAGATACACATGTGTGTGTACATATATATATATGTATATTCACATGTGTATTTATTTCAGATAAAACCATCTTTGGTTAAGCATAAATTTAGGAAGACTGCAGTAATTAACATTAAATGACTTTAACAGGGGAAGATTTTTTCCCCCCATTAATATATCTTCAGAAGCAAGAGACTCGTTTAACAAATAACTTGACAGCGCTATTTACCTAACATTAGCAAGACTCTATAAAAGTTAAATAGTATTATATTGATTTTTAGATTTATTGTACTTACCTAATCCTTTTTTGGGGAAGGGGTGCATTTTTACTTTATAACAGAAGGGGAGAATTATAGGAACACTGTATTATAGGCAGGGAAAGACAGTGCTTGTCCATAGTCATTTGACATTTCTCAGCAATTCTTAACTTAATTTACTAAAGTAAATGAATATAGAAGGAATTTATTCTTTGCCATTCTTATACAGTCAGTGTTCTAACATTTTAATATTCCCAAATGGGGAAGCCCTTTATTTGACCTGGCTCCTCATCTTAGTTCTGCTGCTAATGTAAGTATGACCTTAGATGAAGGAGAATGGTGTTTTTGATCCAATGAATAAAATACTAAGTTGGAAGGAAGTCAGGTGAATGTACTCTGTTGAAGAGTAGAGTTGAAAGTGGCGAAAATATTAGCGGATGGGAATACGGAGAAGAAATTCGGCAAGCTCAAAAGGCAATTAGTCTAAAGAATCATTGTTCTGTTATCATAGAATTGTGTTTCCTGTCAACTAGTGAGAATAGAATTTTTTAATTAGGTGAGTTTAGTTCCTGAAACCATGTATTTTTCATATTCACCTGCCTCCCAAAATGTAGTAAACAGTTTAAGTTATATTGGAGAAAAATATTTTATGCTAGGCAAATTTTTTTATGTCCTGGCATTACACATAACTTTTAGAGGATTATTAAAATACCTAGCCTCTCGGTGTTTTATGCATAAAATTTAATCATTTTCTTTTTCAGTCTTTATCTGTAGTCTTGACAAATTTAATACTGTTGACATAGGACTTTGCAGAAATTCTCAAGATGTTGTTTTAAAATGACAGTTTTATTTAATGTTGAATAGAAGATTGCACTGCTTCTAAATATTTTTCAAGTCCTTTGTTCATCTTGCTATGTTACCAGAGTACTTGCCATCCCTCCCAGCCCTGTTAATATTCCCAGATTTAGTGTATCTTTTATGCCTTTTTCTGCTCTTTAATTTTGCTTTATGTGGTATTCGCAGTGTGTTCAATAAACTTTCTCTTTTGTCTCAGCATACTTTCTGGTGCTTACTGAGATCTCTATCAGTAGACAATTGCTGCCTTTTCCCTAGTTGTTGTCTTCAGTGAAGGTTCAACTATTATCAATCAGTATGTGGAAAACACACAAGCCTGTGTCTCTACTCTGTAGTCTAATCGCACTTGTCATGAGACATCTCAAGTGGGATATCTTATCACCAACTCAAATATGTCCAAGGCAAATCTTCTCATTTTCTACCCTCTCTTGCCTTTGCCATAAAGTAGATGAGTCTGCCTTATCACCATCTTTCTGAGTCTAGAAACCTCAGTCATTTTGAAAGTGTCACTGTCCTTTCGCTCCATCCATCTTTTCTAGCCTTATCCTGCTGTGTGATCCTCAGTAACATATCCCAGATCCATTCTTTCCTTTCATATCCATAGACTTAATCTGCACTGTAGCTATCTCTTATTGGAAAATGAAACTTCTGCTTCACACTTCCCTCTTTATGTCATCATCTAACTGCAGTGCTTCTCAAAACTGATTTGAGTTGTGCTCTTTTTTATTTGATCAAATCACTTACCTTCTTACGGCCCATTATGGATTTAGAGAGGCAGTGGCAGTATGACAGTCAGAACTCTGAACAGCTTGAAGTCAGGAATACTCGAGGTTGATTCTTGCCAAAGACATTTATTTCATGTCTAACCATGGACCAGTTAGTTACTTAATCTCCCTGAGCCTCAATTTCCTCAGTAGAGTCCTGAGGATCAAATGAAAATGTGAAGTGCTTTGCAGATCTTAAAAGAATTATGCAAAGAACCAGCTGCTATTATAATTATGATCATCGTCTTCTGTATGCTATTTGTTTTCTGGGTAATAAGCAACTTTGCATTTTATACCATGGAATCTTTTGTAAAATTATTGTTGTTAATAATAACTCTTAATCCATCTTAGATAATATTTGCTTAACCTTTGTCCTGCTCTTCAGTGGACTTCCTTTTTATTCCTTTTCTAAAGATATACTTAATACTCTGACATTAATATTATTCCTGCCTTCAAGCTTTTTCTTTTTTTTTAAAATGTTTTTTAATTTTTGCTTTTTTTTTTTTGGAGGTGGGAGGGCAGGGCAGTTGGGTTTAAGTGACTTGCCCAAGGTCACACGGCTAGTGAGTGTTAAGTGTCTGAGGCCGAATTTGAACTCGACACCTCCTGACTCCAGGGCCAGTGCTCTATTCACTGTGCCACCTAGCCGCCCCCTTCAAGCTTTTCCTTAAGCTTCATTCTGCAAGAGCATCTTCTTCCCTGACAATTTGCCAAACTCCTGAAATTCTGTCTTCCATGAAAGAATAAGAGTTAAGTTCTTCCACATCTCTCTCTTAGACTTCTACCTTCTCTTTTTCTGTTCGCTATCAAAATGTGCTTGCCTTTTTTACTCATAATCTAAAAATTTGTTTATCCAGTGTTTAACTGGTTTTCTGTCCTTTATATTGTAAATAAGAAAGCTTGATTTCATTCATTTCAGTGCCTGTTCCAGAGTGCTGAGAATAATTTGTCAAATGATATGGAAAAGTAGATTTTTGATGATACTACCTGATTTTTGTTCTAGGTTAATATTTTATAAATGTTTTTTGGGGATAAGTTTGGAGAAGGTGAAAATTGACTTAAAATATTTCTTGCCTCTTTTAAATAAAAGCTGTCATTCTTAATCTTAGGCAATTTTAGATATAGTCAGCTATCTAACACTGTTAATTACAACTATGTTAATCTGAATTTCTGTAACTCTGCAGTAAAGTGATATTTAATATTTATTTGTAGTAATGATCTTGAGTTTTGTGAAATTTTTTTTTGAAGTTGAAATTGTGAGCTATGTAATTTTTAAGTGGTTAGGCCAAAATTATTTTCCCTTGTCCAAAGAACATTATAAGCCATGAGAAAAACCACTTTTTGTACAAGTTTTATTAAATTAGAACTTTTGACAATTGTATTTCATGTATGTTGACCATAGCACTATTTTAACCAGAATATTTGATTAAATAGAATAATTTGTTCACAACCATACTGGATCATTTATTTTAGATTTAAAAACTTAAAGTGTTAAACAGCATTCATTTCCTAAAGAAAAAGATTTCTTTGAATCAGTACAGATAAACAGTTGATATTCTTATTTGAAAAGTAGTACAGTGTTTATTTACCTTTTGGTCAAGCAAGTTTTTGTCTGTAAAATATTTAAGTATTCATATTCATTATTTTTTATTGTCTTAAAAATTCTGTCTATAGTTACTGATTCCCATAATCCTTTTCCTACCATTTATAAAATTGTTGCCATTTTTCCCCTTGTAAATTAAAAAAACAACTCACAAATACTAAAAATTTACTTTTGTTATTTGAAACTGGCTTCTTAACATCTGTAGAATAATGATGCAGTTATTCCATTAAAGTCATACTCTCCTCCCTCATCGTGGATAAGAGGGTGACTTTGTACTTTTGAAGGTCATAATAATGGAGCACAGACTCTGGCTTTACTAAGTTGGAGATATTTTGAAGATAGATCTGATGACTGCTGTTTTGTTTGTCATCTAAGGACTAGGATATATAAGTGTAGAAAGACTTACCTACTAAAAAGTTAGCCACTGCTTGGAGAGGTTCAGTCTATATTGGTAGAGGAAATACCTACCCTGTGGGAATCTTGAATCTTTAAGAATTTAATGGAATTTTCCTTAAATAAATTCTAATTTAATTTTCAAAATTCATCAGTGGTATGAAGGAAAAAAAAAACACTATTCTTTTTTTCACCTCAGGTAAATGAAAACTTTGCAATTGATTTGATAGCAGAGCAACCAGTGAGCCAAGTGGAAAGTCGAGTAATATCATGTGATGGTGGAGGAGGAGCTCTGGGTCATCCAAAAGTGTATATAAACTTGGTAAAGTATCCTAGTTTGTCCTTTTATTGTGCTTGCATTTTAAAGTTGAGTGTTCTTTGATTGTTTTCTTTGTAACTCTCCTTCCTTACTAATCCACAAGTCTTTCCTAACTATTTGCCATTTCATACTCGTCTGTTTTACTTTATATCACATCCACCAGGTTAAGTATAGTTTCCTCTGTCTACCTAACCTAGTCTACCTCTCAGTTCAGCTTTCTACCTTTGTAGATATACCACTACACTAATGCATCCTCAGCACTTTGCATATGTAGATAATTTATTAGACTGGGAGATTTATTAGGTTCTATAAGGATATCAAGAAAAATGTAGAGATAACAGGAAAAGGATTTTTCGGGAGAGGAGGAATAACAAATATTGGAGGGAATGTGGAAAATTTGGGACACTAATATACCCCCGGTCGAATTATGAACTGATTCAACTATTTTGGAGAGCAATCTGGAATTGTGCCCAAAGAGTTAGAAAACTGTGTGTTGGGTCTGTTTCCCAAGGTGATCAGGGAAAAAGGAAAAGGATGTATATGTTCTAAAATGTTTATAGCAGCTCTCTTTGTGGTGGCAAAATTTGGAAATGGAAGGCATGCCCATCAGTTGGGGTAAACAAGTTGTGGTGTATGGTTATGATGGAATAATACTGTGCTGTAAGAAATGATGAGTAGGTTGATTTTAGAAAAACGTGGAAAGACTCGCATGAAATAATGAAGAGTGAAATTAGCAGAACTAAGAGAATGTTGTATACGGTAACAGCAGTATTGTTTGAAAAATAAATGTGAATGACTAAGTTTTTCTCAGTATTATAAATACTCAACTACGAATAACCTATGATGGAAGATGCTATCCAACTTCAGAGAAAGAACTGATAAATAGAAGTGTGCATAGTAGGGTTCTATGGATAAGTGACAAAAAAAAAATAAAATTTTAAAAAATACACTGAATAGCTCTGAATATTATGACCTAATTTAGTCTAATATCCCAGTATTAGAAGCAGGAAAGACCATTAACAAACAAGCTAATCAGGATTCTCCTAATTTATAAGGGGTAATTATTTAGTAATTATTTTTGGATTCCTTATATTTGTCAATTCCTAAAAGACTTGTCTAAGCCTGAGCCCTTGTTGCAAAGTGTAGAAACTGTAAGCTTACTTATGTAAATTCAGGTACATAATTTACTCAGGGCACTTAATGATTTCAAATATAAGGTATCTCATAAATTGTTAAATATATTTTTATTGCATTGCCTATATTTCCCAATGTATTTTTCCTTCTTAGAGCCATTCTTAAGATTAAGAGGGAAAAAATAGTTTAGGAAAACTGATGAGCTTATCAGTCTGATATTAAATGCATTGTCCCACACCCTGCAAAGAAGCAAGGGGAGGTGCCTTCTCACGTTTGTTCTTTGGGACCAAGCCCAGCCATTATGATGTCACAGCATTCGGTTTCTGTTGCTTTGTTTATTGATCTTTCCTTTTACCTTGTTGTACTTGTTATGTATTTGATATTATGAAATAAGTCCTGCTTATTTCATTTTGTATCAGTTCATACAATGTTTTCTTGTGTTCTTTGTGTTTATCATACCTATCCATTTTTTCATATATAGCACAATAATATTCTATTACGTTCATGTACTGCAGTTTGTTTAACCCTTCCCCAGTTCATGAATATTTCATTTGTTTCCAGTTCTTTGATACTACAAAAAGTGATTTGGGGCTGTGGGAGTGAAGTGGGGGAGGGATGGTGTTCCCAAATTAGCCCACAAAAGTCTGTAATACAGACATTGTACATTTTCAACAATATTTTTGTTTTTTTCATTGCATTGTATTCGAGTTCCAAACAGCTGGAACACAACCGGTTTGTAATCTGGTTATTTCTCTCATCTTTCTGCTTCCTCTTTCTCCTTTGTCTTTCTTCTGTGCTCCTTACCCCCACACCATACATATTTAAGTGTGGGGTATGTGTGTAAAATTTTAGAAGTGAACTCTTCCTAAAGAGTAGATGTGTCTTTTTATGCATCAGCAGTGTCCAGTAGTAATGAGAAGCTTATTAGTGCAATTGGGAGAGGCCCAAAGATATTGCTAAAAGAAGGTTTAGTTAGTTTATTTCTAGGTCCAAGGGAATGTGGAAGAAGTTGAGTTAGTGTTGGGGGAATGGAGATGTTGCTAATAACAACTTTTTCCTCAGTGTTCCTCAACTTCTTCCAAGATAAAGCTCAAGCAGCACCTTTTTCATATTGCATTTCCTTAATCCCTCCCAAATGGTAATATCTTCCTTTCCTAACTAGATAGCATTTATTTTGTATTCTATATGTATTTATTTTGTATGTACTTAAGTAATCTTCCTTGAGAGCAGAATTCTTTCATTTTTTTGTCTTTGTTTTCCTACTACTTAGCACAGTGCCTATGCCTAGCACATAGTAGCCATTTAATAAATGCCTGTTGATTGACATTTCTGTAATTGCACACCATTAGTTAAAAAAAAGTTTTTGCATTTCACAGTTCACTTGAATTGTATGCATTTTGTATTGTATCACTTCTGATTAACTCATAAGCATGATTTGAAACAACTATTAAAATTGTTATGTGGCAAAAGGAAATTAATTAAACTTAAAACTCTATGCTATACAGTTTACATACATGTACTTTTCATTCTCCTTTGCTGCATATTCATCCAGGTTATGCCTATTCACTGTGAGTAATTGTCCAAGGTTCTCTTTTTCTCTATATTGGGCTCTCAGCCTGAGATCTGTGATAAATTTCAGAGGGCCCATAAACTTAGATTGGTTTAATCAGCTATATCAGATGATTCCCAGAGCTTTAGATTTAGCTTTAATCTCTGTTGTGAGCTCCAGTTCTACATCACCAGTTGCCTTTTGGATATTTCAAATGGACAGCTGCAAATCTAAACAATACCTCCTTATCTTCTCCCCCCCCCCCCCCCAATTTTTCTTCTCATCTTCCTATTACGTTTGGAGATTACCACCATTCTCCCAGCTATTGGTATAATTCTCAGCTGCTTATTTGCTGCTGTGTGTCTAATTTATTGGAAGATCTCATGGTTTTTACCTTCACAACATTGCACATTTAACTTCCCTTCTCATCACTCACATAGCCACAACCTGTATGGGGTCCTACTCACCACTTGCCTAGCCTGTGCAGTAGCCGCCTGATTGGCCTCTCTGCCTCTAGTCTTTCCATTTCTAATCTATTCTCCACTGTCTTGGCAAAGTGATTTTCCTTAAAACCAGATAATGGGCATATCAACCTGGTCTCTCCTTTTATTCGGCATCACTGGCCTATTCGCTATGAGGGGCAAATCAATTTCGTTTTCTCTGCCTTATAGTTACAGATAAGTTGTTAATTTACATTTGTGGTAGAGTTTTCATGTCAGCAGCGGCCTACATTGACAATTTGGTCAGGACTAAATATACACATATATATAATACACACATACAGTGTGTCCATATATTAATTGTTGGTTGTGTAAAAGAAGCTGTCATATAAAGCTTTGTAAAGTTAATGTTTAATTTCAGATTTTATGAACTTTGATAACATAATTTATTTGTAGTGTTTAATTTATAGTGTTAGATATTTTTTTCACAATTAAAGTTGTAGCAAAATATTGTACCTGTGTTTAGAGTTTGCTTTTTCTTTTTTTACAGGACAAAGAGACTAAAACTGGGACTTGTGGGTATTGTGGACTTCAGTTTAAACAACAGCACCACCACTGAAACCAGTTCTGTTAAAGCTTTGGGCCTTGTACAATTCTCTTCATGTAAAGATTTCAGTATTTTAAAAAAAAATGCTTATTTAAGAATCACAATATAAACTTTGTTTAAAGAATATTCTATGAATAAAATGTAATTGTTAAATATAATTTAAGCTTAAGGTAACTTTTTTCCCCCATGGAATACAGTCCTTGAATTGCATTATTTTTATGAATGAGTAGCATTCAGTTAATCTTTTAACACACTGGCTTGCTTTCTTTCAAGAAAAATTAAAACCTGTCAGCAGATGTTAAAATAAAATTTCTTTACTTTAACCCAAAAGTATGTATTGATTTATTGGTAATGGTTTAGAGATTATATAGACAGCCTTATGTAGTAGAAAGGACACTGAATTTGGAATTAAAAAAACCTAGGTTTGGCTTCCCAACTCCAGCACTTATTAGATTTATGATCATATCATTTAATGTCTCAGAACTTCAGTTTCTTTATCTGTAAAATGGAAGTTTTTTCTTTTTCTTATCATATCAAACACAAATATTTCAGTATCAAGAATTGAAAAGAAAATTGTAACTACAGTGTATTATTATGTTTAGCCTATGAATGTGTGTGCGTGCGTGTGTGTGTGTGTGTGTGTGTACCTGGCACATAGTAGGTGCTTCAGGATATAGTGTTTGATTATTGATTGATTGTATGTATTAAATTTATCATTATAGTAACAAAACTACCCACTTTGGGATTTCTGTTCTTTGTATTTTTAAAAAGTTTCATTGATGATCTTTTCTTTTTCTGTGTTATTACCACAACTATCCAGTTCCTGTTCCCAATAGGGGGAAGCCCTTCTTTGTGACAGATAGCTATGGCAAAGGAAAACAAATTGGCCATTTCTGAAAAATGTGCGTCTCATTTTGTATATCTTGTCCTTCAGGAAGCAAGAAAGTACAAAACTCTTCTCAAATTTGTGTCTTTCTTGTGTAAGGGTCATGCAGATTTTCTCTGTATTACTTTAATTTTAGTATGTGTGTTGCTGAAGTGAATACTGAAATGGAGATATTAATGCTTTCATACTTGATATCATTGTTGATGTCATAGGGTTGTTGTGAGAGAAGCATTTGTAAACTTCAAAGTGTTTTGTAAATGTACATTATTCAAAAAAGCATATTCATAAAAGTTTCTATGCACAACTCCTTTTACTCACTGTTATCAGTCACAATCTGATGAGGGCATCATTTCTGCTGCAGTGGGACTCGGGGGGACAGTTGATGGTACCTAAGTCCATGATTTCTTCAGTATGTCTGTAACATATTCTGAGTAGTCTAGGAGTGCTGAGAAGCTGACTTATCCATGGTCACATAGCTGATAATTATCAGAGTCTGATATCTGACTCTAAATAAGTCCTCCATTCATTATGATACCTTATATCTAGTGTCCTCTTACCTGCTGAAATTACAAACTAATGTTGGGTGTTTTATGTGTATATATATATATATATATATATATATATATATATATTTGCCTTTTTGGAGGAAGGAAGGCAGGGCAATTGGGATTAAGTGACTTGCCCAAGGTCACACAGCTAGTAAGCGTTAAGTATCTGAGACCAAATTTGAACTTGGGCCCTCCTGACTCCAGGGCCTATGCTCTATTCACTGCTTCACCTAACTGCCCCTGGGTGTTATATTTTCAATGTAAAAAAAATTTTCAGTACATTTATGTGCCTTTGTGAACTTATATAAGCAATTTGTGCTGGCTTTGGCAGGGCCCTAAATTTTTTAACTTGGTAAATATTTATTTCAAGAATACCAGACAATTGATGCCATATCTCATATTAACTAAGAAATAGTACTAATGTATGATCTTTTATCTAAATCTTCATTTTTCTCTTAGCCTCTTTTATTCTTGATTTTTTAAAAAAGATTGGTGTTTAATATTCACAAAAACATTTGAGAAAAAAGCTTTAAGAAGAATTTTTCTTAAGATTGGGTAGGGTAGAACAAACAAAATCTTCGGGCACAGATGATTACATATGTAATCACAGAATTACTATAGGTAATCTTTTGAAAAATCATTACAAACAGAATATGGGCAAGAAATTCTGCAAACATTTGTTTTTAGTAGTGTGGATTCTAATCAGTAAGCTTATTGCAGAGCTTACCTGTAAAATTCTAGATTTGGTTTGTGAGCATTAAGAAGGGAAAGTGATGATGACTAGGAGATAACATAGGTTGACAAGGAACAAGTCATTTCAAACTGACCTACTTTCTTTTTTAAGCTTAGTGATCATATGATGGAAATTTTATAGCTATTATTTATCTTGATTTCAGTAAAGCATTTGGTTAATTTCATAAGTGCTGCCTTGATGAGGGTGAAATGTGGGCTGGATATTAGTGCATTTAAGTGAATTTACAGCTGCTTTAACTGCCTTTCTCAAGTATTAATAATGTCATTGTCAACCTGTAAGAATATTTCTAGTGATGTGTTGCAGGATTCACATTTTAATCCGAATTAAAATGTGGTTTTAATTCAGTGTTTTTTATTTGTTCAGTGTTTTTTATTTGTAATTTGAATGGTTCAGTGTTTTTTATTTGTAATTTGAGTGAAGATATAGAAGCCATTCTTACAAAATTTGTATATGATTGACTCAGTGCTGAAAAGAGGTGCATAATGGTGGTAGATGCATAGAATCAGTTAATATTCAACATAATATTGATAGACTTGTCTGCCTTGGTATTCTTTGTATCTTAGCCTAGGGATCTGCACTTAGAAGCATTAGAATAAGCATATGGTGAATTGAATAGAACTGACTAGAAATCAACAAACTGAATTCTAACAGAGATGAATATAAATTTATCAATATAAAAATAGTACAATGCTTTACATTATAATGAATATTTATGTAGTTGTTGAATGAATGTAAAGGTCTGTATTGTAGAATGTTAAAAACCTAGTTCGACAGCAAATTTTTATGAAAAAGATCTGAGGAATTTAGTTGATCATGATCTTAATTCCATTCAGTTCAACAAGCATTCAGTACTTACATGTAAGACATGCTGGTCTCTTGATATTAAAATTTTAAAAACAAAGCATTTCCAGTGCTTAAGATGTTTACATTCTACTTGAGGGAAAACAATGGAGAGGTAAGTAAGTACCAAGTACAAGTAATTTAATGGGAGAAGTAACAGATCGGGAAAGGCCTAATATCAGAGGTGCCAGCCTGAGCTGATGCTCGTAGGGAACTTGAGTTTCTAAGGAGCAGAGTTAGGGAGAAAGAGCTTGCCAAACAATGAAGGACAGACACCTTGGACAAAGGCATGGAGTTAGAACATCATGTACAGAGAATAATGAGTAGTCTAGTTTTGCTGTAACACATGGAAAAGAATAAGCCTGGAAAGTTAAGCTGTAATTAGATTGTAAAGAGTTTTAAATACCATACAAAGGAATCGTATCCTAAAGACAGTTTAGAACCACTGAAACTTGAGCAGGTGGACGTGGTCAGACTAGTGCTTTATGAAGATTATTTTAGTGGCTCTATGGAGGTTGGACTGGAGAGGGATGGGCCTGGATGCAGGAAGTTCCATGAGGTAGCTTTATAATGTCTTGGTAAGAAGTGATAAGCATAAATTAGGGTAGGGGCAGGATGGAGGGAGGGAAAAAGATATAAGAAATGTTTGGGAGGTAGTAAAATTTGCTAACAGATTTCATACGGCCCTGTCAGGATAAAAGAAAGTGAAGACTTACAGGTAACTGAGATTTCAAATGACTAGAAAGATGGTGGTATCCCCATACAGAAATAAGGTAGATGGGAAGAGCAGTGGATTTCAAGGGGAAAAAAAAACTACTGTTAACTTTTTCATGTGGAAAAAGAATTAGACTTGCTTCAGAGGGCGGAAGCGCAACAGCTAGGTGTAAGTTACAGGAGGAAGCTGTTAACTAAACCTTTATAACAACTAACATTGACCCATAATTGGGTTGTCTTGTGATTGTGAGCTCCCTGGTCCTGAAGTATTCATGAGAAAGCTATAGGAACATTTGTCAGGGAAGTTGGAAAGGGAATTCCTGCATCTGGTGAGTGGTTGGATTTAATGATCTATTTATAAGTTCCCATCTAACTCTTTAAGATTCTTTATTTCTATACAATAATAGCAAACAGCTAATAAAGGCAAGTATTTTTATGAATTTAAGCAATATATGTTAATGTAGATTTGTAAACCAGTAAGCATGTTTCACTGAAGTTTAAAATTGAAATATCAGTTTTATTTTCACTCAGTGAAGGCCTTTCCTTTCTACTTGCCATTTGTGGGGGATTGCTGCTACCATGTGTAATGTGTCCTACATGCCCATTAGGCATCTTCTCCCATCTTCAAAATGTTTGCTAGCTTTGTTATTTATTCACTGTCCTGATCTCCATTTTTGGTCAAGATATTTTAAAACTAGTGATAACAAGAATAAGTAAAGGAACACAGTAACAGTGTTTAATCAACTCAAAGACCCCAGTTACTGGAGTAAGGACTTGACAAAAACTGTTGGGAAAACTGGAAAGCAGTTTTTTGTGACCCCATTTGGGAAAGATGTTGGAATGTTTTGCCATTTTCTTCTCCAGCTTATTTTACAGGTGAGGAAAGTAGTGAACAGGGTTAAGTGACTTGCCTAGGGTCACAAAAGCTAGTGTTGGAGCCCTGATTGAAACTCAGGAAGATGAGTCTTCCTGACTTCAGGCCTAGCACTCCTTCTATCTACTGTGCCACCTTGTTAAAAAATGCTATAAATTACTTATAATGAGATGCAAATTAGAGGAACTATGAGGTTCTACCTCATATCCATCAGTTTAGCAAAGATAAGAGAAAAAATAATAGTTCTTGGGGAGGATATGTGAAAACAAGCACACTGATGCACTGCTGCTGCGACTGTGAATAAATACAACTATTGTAGAAAGAAATTCTAAATTATTCTCTCCCCTCCAAAACAGTCACCAAGCTGTGCCTTCTCTCTGACCTATTGAGTTAGGCCTACACCCCCAAAGGGATCAAAGAAAGAGTAAAAGGGCTCATATTTCCAGAAATACTTTAGAACATCCTTTTCTTTGGTAGTAGCCCCAAACTGGAAATTAAGGGGTGATTGGGCAATGTCTAAATAAGTTATAGTGTATGAATAATGAATATTGTTGGACCACAAAAAATGGTAAAATTTCGTGTTTCAGAGGGAACTGGGAAGATGTGAATGAACTGATGCAGAATGGAGTGAGCAGAACTAGAAAAACAATTTATACAGTGATAACATAAAGAAAAATAACTTTGAAAGACTTCATAATTGATCAACGAAGTGATAAACCATGATTCCAGGGGGCCAAAGATGAAGCAGAACAGAGCCACCTCCTGTTAGAAAGGTGATATTCTTAGAATAAAGAATGAGACATACTTTTGGACATAGCTGAAGTGGGGACTTATTTTGTTGTACTAACCATACTTGTTTTGAGGGTTTAATTTTTGTTTAAAAAAATTGTTCAAGGGGAAGGAAGAGGCAGATACTTATAAGGGAAAATTAACTTTTAAGAGAATTATTAGTAATGGGCAGGAGAAGGGAAAGACATTCTATGAATAGAATAAAAGTCATGGAATGGAAACCATAAGGAAACAGTATATGACCCACTTACCTTAATAGGAAATATGCTACTAGTTCCTCCACGAAGAACCAAGAAACATTTCCATAATCATGTCAGTTTATTATAAATGTGACATGCCCAAATTTCCATAAGTAATTCTTATCACGATTTATATATCAACCCAATCAACGTGCATTCTGTTAAAAATGAGGCTGAGCCCTGATCTTCAGGGTCAAATGCCTAGTAGGCTTATATGACACATACACAAATAATCCTAATGTGAATACTGTAATCATACATGGCATCTTAGGTCAACAAAGTGACAAAGGAGCCAGTTCAACAAATTTTGTTGTTAATTTCAAAATGTGCTACCATCTTTGAGGTGACCAAAATCATCCTAGAACGGTTTCAGGTTTCCAGCTTCCTGGTCAGTCCTGCTGTTTCTTCCTTTTCCATGGTCACTATCTCAATCATGGTATCTATGCCAAAAGGAATGACATTCTCAAGATTGCCCTATGGAAGGACACCTACCACATGCCAAGGCAGAAATACAAGAGGGCAATAATTTCAGTAATCAAGCACCGCTCTAGCCAACTCCAGGGTTTTTCTGGGCTTATGTTAGGATGTAGCTCAACTGAACTGCATGAGCCTGAGACCAAATTGAAGTTCTTATAATCAGGCCAGCTTTATAAAGGCATGGAACAAAAAGAAAAACAGAGGTTTCTCCCCTTATCCACTCCCTTCAATTTAGCCAGGAAAGAAGCAGATTATCTCTGAACATATGCACAACAGTTGAATAATAATTTGCATCTGAATTTAGAGAAGTTACCTATGATATCTACCATTTAATCTGGAGACATAAAAATGGAAATAGCTATTTCCGAAGCTGGGGTGAAGGAGAATGAAAACCTATTAAAATTGGACCATTCAAATAGTGGTATTTCTTTAAATAGAGCAGAATGCTACTAGAGGAGAAATTGAAAACCTATAGCCTTAGGGCTTGAGTTTTCATTTAGAGATACCTTCTGCTTTCCAGAAGGGAAAGCTTTTTGTTTCATCTAAAGAGTAAATCTAATAAGTTTCATCTAATAAATAAAACGCTTAAGCAGTACACTTTGAGGTTTAATAAGTTGATTATCCCAACTAAGCTTAGCAATTTGACAACAATAGTAAATCCTTGTCTTTGAGCTGGATTGGGCTGCTGTCTTCAAGCAGAGGAGAAATTTGAGTGTGTGTGTAGGGGTTATGTTTTGATAAGTAGGCTTTTGAAGGGGTCAGTGTTTTGAGAGAACGGGCCTTTGAAATGATTTATCTAGCAAGGTGAATAAACAAGCTTCCAATTCTCCGTTGCAATTTCTTTTTGTAACTTACTGCAGCCTGCTCAGGCCTACTATATACCTCGCCATTGATTTTGGTGAGTTCAGTTTAAATTCTTTGGCAACTACAAAATTGTAGTCATCTAGCTTTATGATTATACCAGAAATAAAAGATTTTAAAAGGAGGGACCTTTGTTTCAGGTAGAAGCTTAGATACATAGATATGCACATTAACTAATACAGAGTTAAAAGAAGTATAAAAAGTTTTTAAGAACCATGATGATTATATAACCCATGAAACAGATTATGTATGCTTCATGATTTAGGAAAAAATAACAGCCTTACATACTTGTATGTTAAATTGCATAACTACTATATAATTCATGTCCATTTTTTATTGACAATTTTTTTCAGTATTAATAGATTCTAGATTATCATTTGGCACAAAATTCACTAGCCTGCCAAAAGTAATCTTTCTTGTACATACAACACAAATATAAGTTTCAGTGCTAATCACTTCTTCCTGTCTTCAGCTCTTTTCCTGTATCTTCTTTTACTGAAACTAGTGCTAAAATGAGACGGATCTTCACTTTTCAATTA
>CM053580.1:261040212-261058857 GCA_028627135.1 Pseudochirops cupreus | reverse complement strand
AAAAAAAAAAAAGATGAGCAGGCAGACCAGGAAAACTTGCAAAGACTTATCCGAACTGATGCTGAGTGAGGGGAATAGAACCAGGAGAATATTGTACACAGTTACAGCCACATTGTGTGAAGAGTACCTTTGATAGACTTGGTTCTTCTCAGCAGTGCAAGGTTCTAAGACAACTCCAGAAGGCTCATGATGGAAAATGCCATCCACATCCAGAGAAAGAATTATGGACTCTGAGTGTAGATTGAAGCATACTATTTGTTCTCTCTCTTTTTTGTTTTTTGTTTTATTTCTTCTTTCTTGTGGTTCATTCTGGTTATAGTTTTTCTATGCAACATGACTAATGTGAAAATATGTTTAATGTGAATGTATATGTAGATCCTATATCAGAATACCTGCCAGCTTAGGGAGGGTAGGAAAGGGAGAGGGAGAAAATTTAAAACTCAGAAGTTTGTAGAATTGAACGTTATAAACTAAAAATAAATTTAAAAAATCTAAGTGATAAAAAAGTATCTAATAACAATGTCTTATTAAGTGGGCAAAGCTTTTACATATTGTATGTAATGTATGAATCAGTGATCTCACTGAATCATAACTGTGTTATAGCACTACAAGGTACAGGTAAGGAAACTGAGCTGCAAGATGCCCAGGAATCTGGCAAAGGCAATCTCTTTCCATGATGGTTTTTCCTAGACTTGAAGCCAAGAGATCAGCTTTTTTTTTTCTTTGCAGCTCCTAAGGCAGACAACTGTGATGTGTATGTGTATGTGTTTTGTGTGTTTGAAGAGTCAGAAGGGACCTTAGCAGCCCTAGTCTAACAAAAGAATCCCTGCTATGACACCCAAAAAGTGAATAGCCAGCTTGAAGATCTCCAGTGATGGAGAAACCATCACCTCCTGAGGCAGCCCCTTCCACTTTGGACAATTCAAATTCTTAGAAAATTTTTTTACCAACATGAAAGCCTAAATTGGTCTTTTTGCAGCTTCTAATCCATTTCTCCTGATTCTGCCCTCTGGGGCTAAAAATAAACTAGTTTAATCCTTCTCCCACCTGACAGCAGTTCAGATATTTGAAAATTGCTGCTATATCCTTAAGAGTCTTCTCTTCTCCAGGCTAAATATGCCCAGTTCCTTTAATTGATCTTTTATAAAAAAAATTTTAGTAATTATTTTTAAAAATTTTGAGTTCCAAATTATCTCCCTCCCTACAGCCTCCCCCTCAGTGAGAAGGGAAGAAATATTATACAAATTATACATGTTAAATCATGTAAAACATTTCTATATGTTTTTACATGTTACAAAAAAGCAAGAAAAATGAAAAAAATTATACTTCATTCTGCACTCAGAATTCACTTTTCTCTGGAGTTGGATGGTAGTTTTCATCATGACTCCTTTGGAATTGGCTTTGATCATTGTATAAGTCTTTCACAGTTGATCATTATTACAATATTGCTGTTACTGTGTACAATGATCTACTTGTTCTGCTCACTTCATTTTGCATCAGTTCATATAAGTCTTCCTAGGTTTTTCTGAAACCATCCCTTTTATATCTTTTTATGGCACAATAGTAAGTCATCACAATCATATATCACAACTTGTTCAATCATTACCTAACTGATGGGCATCCCTTCAGTTTCCAATTCTTTGTCAACATACACACATACCCGTGTGTGCACACAATTTTGATATAAATGTTTGTACATACAGGTCTTCTTTTTAAGAAAAAAATTTTTAATCTCTTTGGGATACAGACCTAGTGGTGACAATACTGGGTCAAAGAGTATGCAGTTTTATTGCCCTCATCAGGATCACTGAGACTTGGTGAGATTCCATGACTGGAATGTGGCTCTAGAAAGGAATATCTCATTCCAAAGAAACAGGATGGGTAAAAGGGCATGTGGGATTGGGAGTTGGATAGTAGTTCATACTCATGTGGGAAAGTCTAAGAACTAGAATATGGGAAATGTGGTAGAGAGAATTTGAGTGAAGAAGAAGCAATTTTGCCATTGGAGTCTATGATAGATCACTTGGACAGAATGAAGAACATAAGTAAACATAAGCCTGGCATGGAAGCCTGACACAGTATGGGAGATTTCAGATATTCAGAATCTGCTGGAGCTCTCTGGCAAAAGTAGAATAGCTAATAACTTCCTGGTTTGCCTTAGTATTAATTTCGCTCTCCAAGAGGGAGAGGAACCAACAAGGGAAACTTCTTGATTGGATCTTAGTCTAAGAGTAAAAAACTGGCTTTTGGAATAAAAATAATGGGAACATTGTGGGGGAAATGACTGCTCCCTCTTACAGGTAGTGATCAGTAAGACAAAAGTTGGGCACAATTTGACATGTATCCTAGATTTGAAGAACACAAATTTCAGATGCTTTAGGGAAGGCTCATGGACTGAAATTCCAGGGTGAAATCAGCCTACGTGGGTCAGGGAACTTTGAAGAATGAAATTCTAAAGATATAAAGGGAAATTCCAATGAAAGAGGGAAAAAGAGAGTTTGAAAAAATTGATGTGGATACACAGAGATCTCACCAATGAACTTAGATTTTTAAAAGATACAGAAGATAGAAGCAAGGTTAAGTAACAGAGGTTAAGTATAGTAGTATAGCCCAGGCCTGTAAAAATAGGGGAAAGATAAAAGCTCAAAATGAGTTGAGGATGGAGAGGTATGCTAAAGTCAATGTGTGTGTGTGTGTGTGTGTGTGTGTGTGTGTGTGTACGTGTGTCTGTCTTTCTGTCTACACTGGGTCAAAAGATTGATAGGTCACTGTTTGGAGTATACCAGATGACAATAGTTGGCACCATAAAAAAAGACTTTTATTTAATTCTTATTACCTGACCAGGAGAATGACCTTTGTACTGCCTATTACTAAATAAAAATGGATAACAAAGCATTGATGCCTAAAGTAAGGTGATAGTAAGAGAGGATTTAGAATGTAAGGAATGGTTTCATTCTTTGTATGTGTGTCCCCAGAGCATAGGGAACATCCAGTTGTTGCTGAACTTTATACTGGAGCATTCAGGCACTTGATGAAGCTGCTTTCTTCTCGCAGCATCCCACCCTCATCGGACCCTTTCAGTGTTAGAGAACAGACGCATAATCTAGATGTGTCAACTCCTCTTAGAGTTGTTTGCTGTCTTAATAGTATTTTTAACATGACCTCACTATAAATAAAATCTGATAGATTAACTACTTCTGATTTATGTATGTCCTTAACTGTGAACTGGAGCTACAAGAGGGGTTTTGGTATGTAGAGATACAGAAAGGACCAAAGTTTGAGTCCTAGGCTAAGTGCCAGTTTTCCTCCTAACTGGGAAAATTGAGCAAATTGACAGAGAATTTGTTGATTTTTGGATAAACTTCCTCAAAATCAGAACTAATCTGAATTTGGGGCTTTCCTTCTTTCTTTCAGGCTAAACAAGTCAGAGCACCACTTTGCTGTCTGAGACATGACTGAGCTGTTGGATAATTTGGCCTTACTCATTTATTCTTCCCCTGTGTGCAGAAAAACTCTCTATAGACATAGTTGAGGGCATAACTATGGAGTAGGAACATCTCTGAGAGGAAAAAAGGTATGACTGGTTCTGGCTAGCAGTCAGTCAGTCAGTTAGCGTTGATTAGACAGTTGCTATGTGCCAGGCATTGTGATAAGTGATGGGGATACAGAGAAAGGTAATCAGCAATCCTTACTCTCAAGGAGTTATCTAATGGGGGAGATGACATGAAAACACGTACAAACGAGATATAGACAGGACAATTTGGAATTAATAGTAGAAGGAAGGCACTAGCATTAAGGGGGATCAGGAAAGGCTTCTCATGGGAGATGGGACATTAGCAGACTTGAAAGAAGCTGGGAAAGCCAGGAACGGATGAATAGAGAGGGAGTTCCAGACAGGGAGGATGACCAGTGAAAAACAGATTGGCATCAGGAGATGGAGTAGCAGAGCTTGCATTCCAAAGCTAGGAACCAGAATGAGGAGGATTTCCCCCCTTTGACTTCACTTTTCATCTTTATACTCAGACAAATAGAAATGTTACATGAAGCTCAGCTGAGGAGCTGAGTATGGTTAGCCTGGAGAGGAGAAGACAGAGGCAGAGGCATGTTGGAGTCAGTTCCTAGGAGCCCGTTGCTAAATTTTCTTTTAGACCTCAGAAGTTGGCAAATGTTACAAATTAGGGCTTGATTTATTGTCTTGTTGATTGTCTAGACTTAAGAAAGTAATAGAGGAAATGTTAATAATACAGATTAAACTTAAATGTATGTCATACTTTTTTGGAAAGCTGGTTGGTAAATATTTAGTAGCTTATCCCTGTTTAGAAGGGACATGATAGCTGTCTCCAAGTATTTGAGAGGCTGTTACATGGAAAAGGGACTGAATTTGTTTTGCTTGCCCCCAATAGGTAGGACTAGGAGAAATGGGTGGAAGTCCCAAAGAGGCAAATACAGACTCTATGTCAGGAAAAACAAAGCAAAACCATCAAAACAAAAACTTTCCTAATAGTTAGTTGTTCAAAAGTAGAATGGCCTGCCTTTGGAGGTAATGAGTTGTCTCTCACTTCAGATTTCTCAGTAAAAACTCAATGACTATTTGTCAAGTATGTGATAGAGGGTAGAGAAGATTTTTATTTTTTATTTTTATTTTTGGAGGGCAATTGGGGCTAAGTGACTTGCCCAAAGTCACATGGCTAGTAAGCGTGTCAAATGTCTGAGGCCGCATTTGAACTTAGGTCCTCCTGACTCCAGGGCCGGTGCTCCACTCACTGTGCCACCTAACCACCCCAATTATTTATTTATTTCTAGTTTTCCTTTTTTGGGGGGGGAGGGAGGGCAATTGGGGTTAAGTTCCTTGCCCAAGGTCACACGGCTAGTTTTTATGTTAAGTTTCTGAGGCCAGATTTGAACTCGGGTCCTCCTGACTTCAGGGCCAGTGCTCTATTCATTACACTACCTCGCTGCCCAAGAGAAAATTTTTGTTTGGGTATAGATTGAGCTAGATGATCCCTGAGATTCTTTTTTCCCCCTTTTTGGAGGGGGGAAGGCAGAGCAATTGGGGTTAAGTGACTTGCCCAAGGTCACACAGCATGTAAGTGTTAAGTGTCTGAGGTCAAATTTGAACTCAGGTCCTCCTGACTGTAGGGCCAGTGCTCTATTCACTGCACCACCTAGCTGCCCCTGAAATCCTTTTAAACTTGGAGGTTCGGTGGTTCTGAAACATTATTCACTGAATTGGAAGTGTGGTGGGAAGGCAAGTACCTTCTGCTCTTCATTAGAGGGCAACAACCTGCAAACCTTCATAAGTAAGCTGAAAAATGCTGGCTGTTAGCTGGGTCTGTTCTGTGACTCACCTGTGATCACCATGCCCCAGGTCATATGATTCTCCAACCAATCATTAGATTTGCTAATACATGAATGCAAAATATTATAGTTTTCATGGTAATTATTTTACTTCTGTCTATAGAGAGCATCACTGAAAAAAATGCACAATGCATTTGACTGTCTGTCAACAGAGTTAAATGACTTGCCCTGGGCCGCACAGTAACTGTCTGAAGGTTGGATTTGCACTCAGGTCCACTTTTCTCCAGGGCTGGTGCTCCATTCACTGCATTACCTAGCTGCCCCTGATATATTCTCTATTGCATTTGTGTCCTCATTTTTCAGAAGAGATTAGATGACCTGCTTTGAACATTCAGAAGAGCTATAACTGAGCAATTCAATTTAACAAGTGTTTTTTAAGGTCCTGATAGATGTAAGGCTCAGTGCTAGGAACCGGGGTCATAAAGAAAAAAAACAATAGCAAAGCAGACCTTTGCCTGCCAGAAGCTTACACTGTATTCTCCTGGGAGGAAACAACATGTAGACAGCTGAGTAAATCCAATGTACATGGAAAATACCTTCTCTTCATTTTTTGGTGTGTAGGGTGGAGGTGTAGAGGGTGGGGACTAGCAGCTGCGGGACATCAGGAAAAGCCTCTTGAAGTAAATGGTTCTTGAGCTAAGCCTAGAAGGGAGCCAGGGAATCTAAGGGTGTGATACAATGAGAAAGAACATGGCAGACATCGGGGCCCAGAGATGAGATGGAAATGTCACGTGCAGGGAGCAGCAGGAAGAATAAATTAACTGGACCAGAGAATGTGTGAGAGAGAGTCATGTAATCAGTCCAGAAAGTTAGGTGGGTGCCAGATTGTAAAGGGCTTTTCTCTTGGAATCAATTAGGAGCCACTAAGTCTTCTTGAGAAGGGGAATGCGATGGTCAGACTTTTGTGTTAGGAATACAATTTGGCATCTCTCTTGAGAAGAGATAGCAGAGGGGGAAGTCTGAACGCAGGCAGACTAAATGAGATACTCATAGTGAACGAGGTGAGCATTGATAAGGGATTGAATCAAAGTAGCTTTGGGATGAGTAGAGAGAAGAGGATTGATGCTAGAAATGTTGTGGAGGTAGATTGATAAGACCTACAGATTTGGCAATTGATTGGACTTGGGTGGGAAGAGTAAATGGGAATAAAGAGTTGAGGATGACTGCTAGGTGGGGACCCTGGGTGACTAGAAGGATGGTGGTACCCTGGACATCAAAAGGGAAATTAGATAAGATCAAAACCAACCACGATTCCCCATCACCTGCCATTGAGTGTAACATATTTGCCTATTTGTATTGAATGGCACCCCATAAAGTACCACTGTGACACACTATGCTGCGTACTGTGCTACATATATGTAAGAAGAGGTGACTCTTGGTTGAGTGAGGGATCTCTGAATCTCAGATGCTGCCTGTGGCATTTGTGAAGGAGACACAACCAGATTGTGGGAAGATATGTCAGAGGAGGAGAAGAGACAGGTCAAGAGAGGTAAGTGAACACTTTTGAATAGTGGATTGGAGTTCTGCCCAGAGAGCTGTATGCATGTTGGAAAGCTGTCCCCCATCGTGCTCTTTGATTCCCCAAACCTGCAACCCCAGAGATTGCTAGGAACAGAATCTTCTTGTTGAGATCTTTCTATCTCCTCTTGAGAGCTCTGAGAATTTCTAAAACCAAAGAACACATACTCTTTGTACATATATTAGCCTATTCTAATTTGTATAATTCTTCTGATTTCTATTTACTACCTACTTTGATAAAGAAGTTTACTAGCTCTTTGTGATAGTCTTTTGTGTAACCAGTGTTTGGTTGAAAGTGATCGCTTTCATTCTGAAGTCTTAGACTACAGGCATTTGTGTGTGTTGGTTAGATATAATTCTAGTTTGATATATGTCTTGGAGATAAGAGAGTGAAGGAGAGATTAGTCCTAGAAACTGTTTATCCCTCCCTCACTAGGCTGCTGGATCTGCTCCTACAGCTCTTCATGGAAGAGGAAATTGTAGTCTTCCTTGAAGAAAGATGAGGGGTGGGTCAGATACCAAATCAAATATCTATACATGCCACATGTAGGCCAGCCATATTTTTGTATTAGAGAGCTGCCATCCACATATATAGAACAGTAATTTAGGGTTACCCCTCAAAAGATAGGGAAACTGTCCCTAAGACTTGATTGGCTTGAGGGCTAAGGCTTCATTCATGTTCTTGATGAAGCATTACGATTTCCTCATGGTGTGTTATGTGACTTCTGTTTTATCTATGGATATAAATAAGTCTACCTACATGGAGTCAGGGCTCCATACTTATCAGATGTTCCAAGGACAGAGAAGTCACCATACCCTGCCATGCTCACTAGACATGCATCTACCTGAGTTAAGTGCTGTATCTTTGTTTAACCTAAGTGAACTTCTTTTTATTGACTGAGTGACCTAGAAATGTGTTTCATTTTGATAGACATTTAACCTATACTACCAGAGGATTGGCCTAAATCAGGCCTAGACTACAATAGGTGGATTTTGGAGAAAAGTTAATGAGCAACTCTTTCAGGGAGTATATGAGGGTGCCATTCTTTATCTCACTTTGCAATTAGGAGAAACAAAGATGACAGCAAAGTTCAGTCTTTGCCTAGTTCCTGCTTGCTCTTCCTGCAGCTATTCATTTAAAATCTGGCAGAATCAGATGCTTCACACACCAACTTCTGGTTCGAGATGAAGGGTGAAGTCTGTGTTTTATCACCAAATAATAATACAAAGAAATCCCTGCTAGTGCATCTTATTAGCAACTCAGTGAAATCTATTTTCATTCTCGTGAAAGGATTAGGGCCTGAGGTTTCCAGGTTTACTGAGCATCTGAGATGTTTCTTCCTGCTAAGGAGAATCCAAAGGAGAGAAGTAACTTGGAGGGGATACATTGGACTTGGACTTGACCTAGAGAGAAGAACTGGGGATATCCCCAGCTCACAAAAGAGAAATGTGCATATACTTACTAAATAGAGCCACTGGCAAGCAGGACTGACTCTCTGTCTCTGTCTCTGTCTCTCTTTTTCTTCCTCTCTCCTTCTCACTCTCTCTCTCTCTCTCTCTCTCTCTCTCTCTCTCTCTCTCTCTCTCTCTCTCTCTCCCTACCCTGCCACCCCTATCTATGTCTCTTTCTTTCTCTCTCTCTCTCTCCCTCTGGTTCTGGCTCTTTCTGTCTCTGTCTCTCTGTCTCTTTCTCTCTGCTCAGAAATGACAACTCTAGCAAATTATTTTGGCATCTTTCACAAAATGGACTATTGAAATCTAAGGGTGCTTTATCCAGAACAGAAAGTGCTACATACCTTATTAAACAGTGTTAAGAACTTTCGATGACTTCTAGCCCATTATGAACTATAGCAATGACAGATTACTGGAATATTCACATCTGACAGGACCTCTTTAGTCATGCTAAACTGAATTTGATTCCTGAGAGGCTAATATCAGTATTAGAGTACTAATTTATTAGACATGGTTAGATTTAAAATTTCATTTTTGTGCAGTTATTTAAAATTTAAAATGATAACGTCTAACCCAATTAAATTTCAGTTGATCATTCTCCAAATGCACAAAAGTCTTATAAAATATGAATAAGGAGTCTTAAGAACTTTTAGAACAATTTAATCTTCATATAGATGATCAGCTTTTGGAATTGTCATGTCACACAGTAGACATTAGGAAATAAAAAGCAGAGATATGAATTAAGGAGATACTGTATAGAAAGGAGGTCTGAACTAAGTGACGCTTAAGTTAGTGGACTGTTTCATATACATTAAAATCCTCCTTATATATTTTGATAATTATATTATCTTATTTGACCTTTCCCTTTGGGAATTTCTGTCTTTTTCATATAAAGCTCAGAGGACTTATTTTTACCTTGTAGAGGTGGCTAAATCTTACTGAATTTTAGATTTGATGTTATTTAGTTATATCTTTCTTCTATCTTGTCCCCTCTGCTATTGCTGTCAGTTAGAAGTATTCTGCTCCCTCACTATCTGTTCCACCTGCTACACTCTTGTGACTAGCTAGTGTAAAACGAAGGTCAGCATGAGCTGATGGACTCAGCAAACATTTCAGGCAGCGTAGGGCAGTGTATTCAGAGTTGGCCTTGAAGTAGGTGAGACCAATCTCTTGACACCTACTGACTTACTATCTGAATCAATCAATTTAACCTTTTAATACTGCAGGCAACTGAGACTATAAATTGAAGAGTTGAAGATTTGCAACTCCAGGCAGGGAATTCCCTATATAGGTGAAGTCACTGATAGGGGGTGGGTGTGGGTAGGAAAAGCCACTTCATTTGATGTGGTAACAGCTTTAATTAGGAGATCGGCTTTTATTGGAATAAACTCATATAGATTAGGAAATAAAAGGTCATCACAGACACAGTCTATAAATTTATGTGGTCAAAAAGATTTTGGAATGAGCAAGTCTCCATTACTAAGGATGGCTTGAAATAATCAGTCCTTATCTGTTATCTCTTCTCATTCATGGAGACAGTAACAAATGGTACTGGTAGTGTCAGGGAAAAAGGTCTGGAAAGAATCCAGTTAGTTTAAATGATGGGAAAAGTGTGTAAGGGAACTGAAAATCTTAAAAAGGGAGGACGCTGACGGGACAGGGGGAAGATAACCTTGCTCTCAGTCTTGGTTTTTATTTTTCGCCTCTCAAATTTCCTTTCACTCCACTCAGCTGCATGGCAGAGATGAAGGGGTGATGCATCTGAAACACTGGGGGATATGGGCAACCAAAAGTCCTGGCGGCTTTTGGGGAGTGTGACTTTCAGAGCAGAAGCTGACTAATAATCTAACCATCATAGACTTAGGAAAGCACAAAGAATCTGTTTTGTAAGCTAGACTGAGGCAGTCAATGAAGCGATGCAAACTACAGTCACTAAGAAATGGAGTTAAATCAATCAGTTGGCCAATGAATCAATTGACAAGCATGTATTAAGAGTTTACTATGTTTTAGACCATATGGCACAGTGGATAGGAAGACCGCCTTGGAGTCGGGAAGACCTCTCAAGTCTCTCATGATAACTACTGACTTTGTGACCTTAAGGAAGTCACTTAAAAATCTCACTCTTAAGTCTTTAAACTGTAGATTAGGTGCCCAAATACATTGACTGAGGGAGTTCCCTCTCTAGGAGCTTCTAACACAAAATATCAAGTCCAGTTCAAGAACAACAAAAGTTCCAGTCACTATGTTAGACTAGGGATAAAAAGAAAAAAGTGTTTAACCTCATGAGGCTTTCATTCCACAGAAGGAAGCCACATATATGAATAAAAGCATATACCAGAAAATTAGGATTCAGGAAGGGATGGCGGTGAGACACAAGCAGGTGACAGTGAGGGTTTAGAAAAGCCACATGTCAAGATGATATTTGAGCTGAGGATTCTAAGGGGTGGAGGTGAGAAGGAGGTGAAAACTATATTCCAAGTGTGGAGATAGCCTATGTAAAAACATGGAAATGGGAGATGGAAAGTTGTGTGTGAGGAACAACTATGGTCAAAAAGCAGATTTAAGCCTCGGGTTTCCAACTAGCTTGGAAACACCCTGCTCTTTTGTTCAAAGAGCTTAGTGTATGAGGCAAAGAAGCTCCTGCCAAAAATGAAAAGCCCATTTTAGGCAAGACTCAAAGGAATAGACAAACCATACCATGAGGATTTTTCTCACTTAAGAAGCTAATTTTCTGGTGTGATTTTAGTATAGTAAAGGCTGCTGCTTTTCTAAAAGAACTTTTAAAAATTGGAGTTTTGAAGTTAAGATGAAGGGATAATGCTATAGCTGGGAGCTCCAATTGAGGCAGAAACTAAACAGAAAAAGTTCCAAAGCAATGTGGCCTTTGGAACTGTGACTGGAAGCAGCCAGCAACAATTTTGTATCCAGTGGAGCAATGCATCCAGTGGAATAGCATCTGGCAGAGACATATTCAGCAGAGCTTGACACAGTTGTGCACCTAGCAGACACCAGGGACAAGCAAGTATGGCAAGAGCAGGGTTTTGACATTACCAGAAGATACTGGCAGCTCTGAGGCATTGGTTTTGAGCAGTTCTTCTACATGTGTTCTCTGGCCCCACGTTCCCTACCCGTGTGGCCTACTTGGATGTCTTTCCATGCATCTTACCTATGTGTGTCCAGTCTTCCTGCTGATGGACTGTTGGAACGTGTATTTGTGAGGAATTGTGTCCCAGATTTATGGGGAAAATGTGTTGTTGCTGCTTTTCTTAAACACTATTTCATTAAATGCTTTGTTGTGATTTGTGCCCTCTGTCATACCAATAGAGGTAAACATGTTGGTTAGAGCTCGTAAGTTATGGTTTTGAAAGGATGGGAATCTGTAGAGTATCTTGAACCTGGGGGTGGGCTCCTCTGGAAGATCTTCTCACTTTGAGGTATGCCCAAGTGTTACAAATGCAATTTTTTTTTAAAAGGTAACTATTTTGGATATAGAGTTAAAAGTGTCATGGGAATCTGGTAATAGTGAAAAAAAATGAAATTACTCCATTTTAGTGCTTCTTGCCTCTCTTTTGGGAGCAATATTATATTGCCAGAGTTTCTGTTAATTTATAATCAGACAATATTACTGTTAATAAAGTTAGGATTATGCTGTATGATTTAGAGCTAAAAGGGGACCTTACAAATTATCTTATCCTCCCCCTTCATGTTATGGAAGAAGAAATTGAGGATGAGAAAATTTGAAGTGACTCAACTAAGGTCATGCATTTAGTTAAGTTGAGGAGCTGAGATTTGAACCTAAATCTTTCTCTCTAAACTCAGAATCCTTTCCACTGAACTGTGAAGGTCAAATTTTTATGGAAAAGTTACTGTGTTTTCCCTTTTCATTTGGCTTAAGATATGTTTTTATCTTACATACAATTTTATTATATCCAGGAGCCAATATTATCTGTAGCATGAAGTACCTATAATTTTGTGATGGAAGCCAATGAGAAAATAGGGCTTATGGAACAGGAATTTGGCTTGTGGCACCTTCTGCTGACATATATTTATTCTGCTAATTGAGTGATAACTGGATATTAAATGACCCTCTTGGTTTCTTTTATTAATTTTTCTCTTCATCTCAGAAAGGAACAGTAGTTTTCTTTATCTTTCTTTTGCTGCTGACATTTGAAAAGAATATTCTATTTTTATTCGTGTCTCTGGTCAGTTGATTCTTATTTCCCACTTGAACTTTCCTGACCTTGGAACCATGGCTTCCAGCCTTGGCTATTGTGGTCCTATTTATTATACTCCTTTCTGCTCCTTGGTAATCTGGCCCCAACTTTCACTTTTCTTGGAAAATATATGTGCTGCCAACCAAAGAGGAATGAATTAAGCACCTGCATGTAATTAAACCCAATTTGGAGTGAGGGATATTAAAGAGTTTTGTAATTTTGGACCCAGACAGAATTAAATATTTCATAACACGTAATTTTATGCATTCATCTTTGAACCTCTGAGTGGTAGGTAAACAATCATAGCCCAATCTTTTTTCACCCTTGGATGCACATTGGCAGGCAGGGAAGTATGGTCTCATTGCCCCTGAAATGCTGTGCAAAAGACAGAGCTGGAGGGCCCTGATGGGTGGTATCTTTTTCCAGTTTATACTCCTAGGTTTTGCCTCCATATTCCTTGACACACCATTTATTACTACTACACCATCTCTTACCAGCCTTGAAAGGACACCCAATACCCTTATGTTCCATGGTCTAGTGTAGTTTGAAGTTACAGTTAGTCTCCCTCCCTTCTCAAGTTACCTTGTATTGATTTTTCTGTGGACAGGTCATATTCTCTCTCTGCCCAAGTAGAGAGCTCCTTTGTGCTAAACAAAAAAAAAGAAAAATAAATTCTCCTTCTGGAAAGAGAGGGGCTAGAGAGACTATTTTACTTCAAACACTTCTTTACTTCAAGAAAAAATAAATGTCAGGGTTTCTAGGACACAGAGGTCGCTGAGCAGGTTGCTAGTGAACCTATTTGGTGATACCACTTTACCCATACGTATCTAAATGTAATTCATAGAGTCAAAGGATTATCGTTTTAGAGCTGGGTGAAACCTCAAGGGTAATTGAATCCAATCCTTTCATTTGAGAAAAGAGGCCCAAAAAGTATGTCATTGGCTTGAGGTTACACACATAGTAAGTAGCAGAGCTGGGATTTAAACCCAATATCTTTGATTCTGGATCCCTTGACTCTATACTACAATATGATTAAAAACATGTTCATTGATTGGTTTTATAGGGTACAAGAAGTATGCATCATGGTCCTAATCCTTAAGAAATGATGCTCTTCTTTTGAAGACAAGACTTTCACATATGAAAGTATTAGAGAACAGGACCACCGAAACTTGCTAAAATGTATGGTTCAGACAATGGGTATGGAAGGAGGTGCTTGTACAGGTATATAGAAAGTCAGGAGATTAATGTGGGATGAAGTTATTCATGAAGTAGAATTTCAGATTAACCTTAAAATATAGGTAAGGATTTAAACAGTTGGGGAGGACAGGGAGGGTATTTCAGATTGCAGGATTACATGAGCAAAAGTATGATAATAGGAAAGAATATGGCTTGCATAAGGGAACAGGAAAAATATTTTATATGTATATATTACATACATGTAGATTATACTTTATAAAAGCTTTTCATTTAATGTTGCCACCAGTTTAGTTTGAAGGAGAAAAAGTCCATTAAGCCTGAATGTCAAGATAAAATACAGCTGCTTGCTTTTTGTGGTTGATCTGCTTTTGCTTAAGTTATGCATGGCTATTTTTTAATGCCATCAATCATTATAAAGCTGTTGGCTTAGTAATTCCAAATACATGATTAGAATTTTTTGAGAATCCATCCCTGTGAACAACAGGATGATAATTGGGTATATTTTCCCCTTTGGAGGAAATTACCATTACCATTTTTAATGAATTGGATAATTTATAGTTTTCTGAAAAGAGAAATATTTATTTAGACACTAAAAAATACCAGAACCTTCATTTTTAGCATGGTGATATTATCTGACTGATAAAAAGGAAGATGTATAGAAAACAGGTGGGAGCACAGTGGTCCTGAGTAACAGAATTCTATGAAGATTTTTGTGTTTTTGGTATTTCTAGCCTTACCAGAAGTAGGAAAGGTTTTCTTATCATATCCTTCAAAACTTCAGTAGGTCCATAATCTCTATGATTTGAACACTCTCTCCAAGTTCAGTTTCCAGTCTACATATACCTTATCATTTTCTGGATCATATCTTTCTATACATAAAGAATGTGCTCATTGTGCTGGAAGCCTTCCTTTTTCAGGTGTTCTTAACTTGGTTGTCCATGAATTTGTTTTCAAAAAACATTTTGATGGTTATATTCCAATATATTGGTTTCCTTTTGTAATCTTTTCTATCTTATTTTGTGCATTTAAAGACTTTTTTTTTTCCTGAGAAAGTATCCCTAAGCTTCACCAGGAAATTTGGGTGGGGGATGGAATGAGTCCTTTAAAATTATGAAGATGGTAGTATATAACTTGGTGATCCATCTATTTTACCTTGTTCTTAATACATGGCCAGTCTATTTTCTTTTTTGATTATACATTTTCTTAAAAGCTTTCTACTCACGTCTTGGATTCAAGTCATTATGGAATTGAGAAGTTAATATCTGATCCCAGAGAAATAGGAAGCCACTGGGGTTTAATGAGTAGGGGAAGGAATGCCATGGTCAAACTTGAGTTTTGTTACTTAGCAGCTGGGGGGAGCATGGATTATAGGGGAGAAAGATGGGACCAGGATGACAAATTAGGAGGTTCTTGCAGTAGTCCTTTGAGAGGTAATGAGAACCTGAAGAAGGGTGGTGGCTGTTTGGGTGGAGAGAATCAGATAGATTTGAGATATACCGTGAAGGTAGAATTGGGGGTAGAAGGAGCTATTGGGGCAGCTAAATTGTGCCCTGGATAGAACACAGGGTCTAGAGTCAGGAAGGCTGAATTCAAATCTGGCCTCAGATACTAGCTGTGTGATCCTGGACAAGTCATTTACCCCTGTTTGCCTCAGTTTCCTCATCTATAAAATGAGTTGGAGAAGAAAATGGCAAACTGCTCCAGTATCTTTGCCAAGAAAATCCCAAATAGGGTTGCAAAGAGTCAGATACAACTGAAATGACTAAACCACAAAAAGAAATAAAAGAACAGAAAGGAGAGTGAGGGGTAAGGGATGATTGTGAAGTTACATAGCCAGGTGATTAGAAAAATGGTGATTCCCTTAAAAGAAAACAGAGCATTGGGAGGAGTAGAAGGGAAAGATAATTTATTTGTTTTGGAAGTGTGGGAAATGAAGATCCAGCAAAGGAACAAGAAAGTTATGAAAATTCAGAAACAAGAAGGCAGTGAAAATAATTAGAAATACAAATAAATCTACATAATTTAAGGCAAGCTGTTCTTTAAATTTCTGAAATTTTCACAGGCTTACCTTGACCCATAATAAGTCGCTTTCTTCCTGATACATCCAAGCCCTTGAAATCATCATTAATTTAGGATTTGCAATTCTTCCTTCCCCTCCCCTGCCCATACACACAGGGTTCATGGATTGAATTTACCGGTATATTCTACAACTCCAGAATCACCTTGAGCCAATCAGTAAGTCTGATTGCATAATGCGTTTTAGACTGTCCTTGTCCACCCCTCACCCCCCATAGTTTATAAGATGCTTTCACATTCATTATCTTATTTAATCTTTGGAATGGTCTAGTGAGATAAATAGGGCAGCTATGGCTATTCCCATTTTAAAGATAAGAATGTGGACCCTCAAAGAGAGTTAGTGACTTGACCAAAGTCCCAGAACTAAAGGTTGACAAGATCAGGATTCAAACTCAGGTCTTTAGACTACTAGCCCAATACTTTGTCCGAAAACCCTAAAAGAAATCTCTACATAAAATCAAATAAGTGGTCCTTCATAATTTTGGTGCTATTTGGGATTGAATAAGAAAATTTAAACTGTTACTGTCCATCTATCTTGGTCTTTCTACTTAAATCAATCAAAAAGTCCTTGTTAAGCATCTATTATATGCCAAGTGCTATGCTGAGTGCTGGGAAAATAAGTACAAAGAATGAAGCAATGGGTACTCACAAGGAGCTTATATTTTAACAGGAATCAATAAGCACATATAAAAATGTATGTGGCATAAATATAAAGTGAATAAATAAAAAATATACACAAATTAGTTAAATATGAGTTAGTTCGAGAGGGAAGACACTAACAGTTGGGGGGATCAGGAAAAGTTTCATGAAGGAGATATTGCTTAAACTATATTTTTTAAAAATTTTATTTTTAAAATTTAATTTAAATTTTTTGTTCCATTTCAAGTTCTCAACTGTCTCCTTCCCTCTCTACCCTTTACTAGAGGCCACTATTTCACACACACACACACACACTCACACACACACTATGTATATATATATATATATATATGTAATCTACGTACGTATCTACATATAAAACCATATACTGTGAATACTTCTATTTATAATTTTTTTTCCTCAGGAGCGTCTTCCTTCATAAGTCCTTTGTAGTTGATTTGAATATTTATAATACTCAGAATAACTTAGTTGTTCCTTTTGCAGATGATATGGCACATTTGGAAAATCTTAGAAATTCAACTAAAAAGCTAGTTAAAACAATAATGTTAGAAAAGTAGCAAGATACAAAATAAGCCCATATAAATCATCAGCATTTCTATCACCAACAAAATCCTTTGAGAAGAGATAGTAAGATGTACCTCAATTAAAATAATTGTAGACAAAATAAAATGCCTGGAGTATACCTGCCAAGACAAACCCAAGAACAACACGAACATAATTACAACAACACTTTTTATACAAATAAAGTCAAATTTTAATAACTGGAAAAATATTAATTGTTCATGGGTGGGCAGAGCCAATATAATGAAAATGACAATTCTGCCTAAACTAATCTACTTATTCAATGGCACCCCAACTATAAATTATTTTAAAATTATTTTATTAAGCTAGAAAAAATAATAAAATTCATTTGGAAGACCAGAAGTTCAAAAGACTCAATGAAAAATGTAAAGGAAGGAAGTTTAGTAGTATCAGATTTTAAACTGTATTATGAGGTAATTATCAAAACTATCTGGTACAAGCTAAGAAATAGAAAGGTGGATCAGTGGAACAGATTAAACATATGATACACAACAGTAAATTATCATAGTAACTTTGTGTTTGACAAAAGTAAAATTTAAGTTTTTAGGATAAGAATTCATTATTTGGTAAAAATTGGTGGGAAAACTTGAAGCAGTCTGGCAGAAACTAGGCATAGAACAACTTTTTATACCATTTTTCAAGATATGGTCAAAATGGATACATAACTTAGATATAAAAAGAGATATTACAAGAAAATTAATTGAAGACTAAAAAACCAAATCTTAAAAGAATGTGATTAGGTTAAGGAACAGGACATAGAAACAATAATTTTATTAACAAGAATGATAATAATGGAGGGGGGCGGAGCCAAGATGGCGGCGTAGCAACACCAACATATCGCAGCTCTCACATAGCCACCCCAAAATACCCATAAAATAGGACTCTAAACGAATCCTAGAACTCCAAAACGCACACAAAGATACTTCCCACTAAAGTCAGCTCAGCTACGAGGAACCATATCAGCACTGCGAACCGAAACCAGCCTGGCCTGAAGCCACGGCTGTGCCCCAGGGGCGGCTGGATGGGAGGAGCTGAGGAGCTTCAGGTGAGCGGATTAGCAGCAACTGTGAATGGGAATTGTGAAAGGGGGAGATAAGCTGTTCGGCTGGAAGGCCTCCAGAGCAGAAAAGTGAAAGGCAGAGGTTTTGCACCCGACTTGGCTTTGCAGCTTCCCGCCCCAGCCTGCAGGCAGCAGGGGGACTGAGCGACTGAATTCAGGCCAGGGCTCTCGCGTTGAGCGGCCTGGACAGATCGCTGTCTTGGGCCTCGGTCTTGGAGTCCTCGCTATCCAGTCAGCCAGAAGTATATAGGAAGAGTTCCCAGCCTCTTTCTAAGAGCTACGGCAGCCGGGAGGACCCCAGCGATTTGGGACAGAGCTTTCCCTTCTGGAAGCAGAGCCCCACAGAGATTTAAAAAAAAAATCACGGTCTGAAGAACCATGAGTAAGAATAAGCATAAGAAGCAAAGTAAGAACAGCTCCCAAACCCTTGATACTTTCTTTGGGGTAAAGAAAGATCATGGGAGAGAGAGGGAGGAGGAGAGCGCAGCCAGAGCACCCCCACCAGGGGCCTCCAATAAACATGAAGAA
>CM053580.1:261016990-261039712 GCA_028627135.1 Pseudochirops cupreus | reverse complement strand
CTTTAGGTTGTTTTGAACTTTAGTCTTCTTTTTACTGTTAAGAAGGGAAAAATATGAAATATAAGCCAACTTTTCAGTGAATGTGCTGGTGCCATTATATTGCAGAAAGCTGGCAAGGGAATTTCAGGGCAGGGGAAGTTTATAAACATGTATTTTTATTGCATTTAATTTTTCTTTTTCATAAATAGAGCCAATGTTTACCGCTGTGTGGAAAATTTAAATGCCCACAATAAATCCTGAATATAATGGAAGAAAAATCATCCCTCAGACAATATGCTGGCTCTCCGGCACTTTAGTTTTTGATACTCCATCATAGCAGTTCCAATGCACTTGTTTAGAAGAGGCAGGGAGTGAAATGGGAGGGCACACGGTAAATCTCCTGCCCTAATTTTATAATGGGTTCTTGAAGATTAAGAGAGATGTTTAGGAAGGTTGGGCTGTGGAGCAGGGGAGCCAATAACTTAACTCTTGTTCTAAGAACCTGGATTTTTTTGATGTGTGTGTGTGTGTGTGTGTGCATGTACACACACACATATGTAAATGTAAATATATTAGAAATTGTTTGCATATATGTATACACACATACTCATACATATGTATACACACATATATGTATGTTTTTTAAAAAAGATTAATCAAACAATGAATTGACAGACATTTACTAAGAAGCTATGTCCTAGACACTGTGCTAAGTGCTAGAGACACAAAATGTACCCCCTTATAAGCAGAAGGAGGGGCTGTAGGTTTTTCCCCCAGTTGGAAGGAGATACTGAAGGATCACAGGAAGTAAAAGCATTGTGGGAAAGGGAAAGTCCAAAAACTTTTGTTGTAGGCAGAGAAGTGAGCCAATGGCAGAGAAAAACATTGCTAATCTGAACTGAATACAATTGTAAACAGTTGGAACCTTGTTTAGTTCACTGACCCACTTCAGAAGTGATCTGCATGCACCAAATTTGGCATTGCCTGGGTGTGGAATGTGGTGAAGTTATGCCCTCTTTGAGATCCTCCTTTTCCCTTGAGACATCTGGGTGACACAATGAATAGAGGTCCTGATTTCAGCTCAGTAAGGCCCGAGTTGAAATTCTGCCCAGGACACTTCTAGCTATGTGACCTGGGTAAGTCACTGAATCTCTGCCTCAGTTTCCTCAACTATGAAATGGGGGTAATAATAGCATTTGCCTCTCAGGGTTGAATGAATGAAATGAAATAATCAAATGAAATAATATTTATAAAGCTCTTGGCACATAGTAGGCGCTTAATAAATGCTTCCTTCCCTACCTAAATACTCCCTGGCCAACTGGTATTGTTACTCTTGAAGAGTTTCCTGCTCTATTTAAACCTCCTTCCTCACCCCTCCCTCCCCCATTCTGTACTTTTATAAGGAGTTTTGCTTCCAAATAAAAATAAGCTGATTTTGGTTACATATTGAGTGAATGTTTGCTATAAAGGAGTGGATCACACATGGGACAGAAGGTCGAAAAAGAATCTGAGACCAATTGGAAGCCAGTAGTAAGATACCTCTCCCACTGCACAAAAAACAGCTTTAAAAGACAAAAACTAGCCCTTGCTGACAGTCGCTGCCTACAAGAAGCTTGCTTTCCATCAGGAGGGAGACAGTGAACTTCAACTCCTTTCTGCCAGCCAAGGGAATGGTTCTTGGCTGGTAATTGCCCATTCCTCCAAAGTGATGAAACCTGGGAATTCTGAAGCTTCTCCTACTACCTTAAAGTCATGATCATCATCACAGTGATGGTTGATCGTTGTTAGCCATTCACCTCACTGGTTACTACAGTTATTACAGTAAAGAACTCTCCTGGGGAGATGCTTTTAAAAAAGCTTATTTAGTAACTACATTGGAAAAGTCACTTTCTCTTTCCATAACTTAATACCTGATGCAGAAATTACTTGCATACGAAAAAGGCCTAGTGAAAGGTCAGTCCCTCCTCAAAGGCTGAATCTCTCTATATTGTACTATTATCTCAATACTGTATTTTCACTGGAATAGGCCTCTGCTCAAGGCCTGTTTTACTGCCTTCTTGTGGATTGGAGGAAGTTGAGTTCTCCAAGTCAGTAGAAACAATTATAGTTACTGACAGGTCCCTAACAAGCTGGAAAGGCTTTGAGTCTGATATCAGGCCCAGCAGAGCAGCTGAACAGACATAGGGTAGAGGTGCTCCTCACCAAAACACTTCCATTTTTTTAAGACACACACACACACACACACACGAAAAAAAAAGGAAAAAGAAGGGGAAAAAGAATAAATAACAGCTGATATAAGAAGCTGTGAAATAGAAATGAACCCACAAATAATTTGAGGAGTCATCGGAGAGATAAAAGAGCAGAGTCACAAAAACCCAGAGAAGAGAGTACCCAGAAGAGAGTGGCCAACAATACCAAATGCTCTAGAGAAGTCAGGAAGAATAAGGACTGAGAAAAGGCTATTGGATTTAACTTAGAGGTCATTAGTAACTTTGAAGACAGCAGTTTCAGTTAAGTGAATGTCCCAATGTTTCAATGTCCGAAGGCAACTGTCTATGTCAATAAATTATGATCAAGTTGCTGATCTGCACTGGAGGAAGGGGCTTCTCCACTGGATGTTCCCCATGTCAAGTGAAATCATAAGCCTAGATCCAAAAAATGATAAAGATGTTATAAAACTCATCTAATGCAACAAAGTCAGATTGCAAAGAGTTAAGAAATGAATTAGAAGAGAAGCAATAGAGAGAATGCATAGAGAGCTTTTTTCTAAAATAATAGAACCTCAGAGTTGAAAGAGTTCTTAAGGGCCATCTTTTCCAATCTTCCTATAAATATGGGGATTCCTTTTAATATTGGAAGGTATCAATGACTCTGATTTCCTGAGCATCATCAGCATTACAAGTAGCTGCCACACAAAGTCCTAAGGGATTGCCTGCAGCAAATGTAAGTTAAATGACTTTCACTTGGTCATACTGCTAGGAGGTGTTAAAAGGCAGAATATGAACCTAGATTTTCCTAATTCCAAGTCTAGCACTCTTTCCATTTTCTTCTACTACTTAAAACAGTGGTTCTCAACCTGTGGGTCGCGACCCCTTTGGGGTTCGAATAACCCTTTCACAGGGGTCACAGGGGTCGCCTAAGACCATCGGAAAACACATATTTCCGATGGTCTTAGGAATCGAGACAGCGCTCCTCTATCCGTCTCCAGGCGGGTCCGCCCACATGCAGATACTCCCACATACGAGTATTAAAGGGTCGTGGCATTAGGAAGGTTGAGAACCACTGACTTAAAAAAAAATTATTAACGTATTTTGTTTTCTATCACCTTCATTTCCTAATATATCTTACCTCCCCCCATTCAAAAGAACTATTCTTTATAACAAAGAAAAAAAAAGAAACAAAAGTTCAAAACAGCCAGCAAATCAGCTAAATCCAACTTTCTACGTTGGGCTTGTATATGCAGTATCCCACATTTACAGTTTCTAACTGCAAAAAAGGGAAGAAGGTACGTTCTCGTCTCTTCTCCGAGGCCAGGCGTGGTCATTATAATTTCATAGCATTGTTTTGATTTTTTTTGCAAATTTACATTACTGTAATTATTGTGCATATTTATTTCTTGGTCCTGATTTCTTCGTTTTGCATCTGATGCATGTTTTTCTTACTTTTCTGTGTTGTTTATATTCATCATTTCTTAAAGTATAAGTAAAATTCATGTAGCACAGTTTGTTAAGCTATCCCCTGGTTGATGGGTACCTACCTTGTTTCTGGTTCTTTGTTATTACAAAAAACTTCTGCTACAAATATTTGGGTGTAACGGGGACTTTCCTTTTATCACGGACCTCCCTGGGGTATATAACTAGTCTTGGAAATTCTGGGCCCAAAGACATGACTGTTTTAGTCATTTTCTTAGCATATTTAAAAAGTTATTCACTATTACCCTATTGGATTTAAACAAAAAGACACAAGTCTGACCATGTTACTCTCCTACTCAGAGACATTCAGTGGCTCCCTATCATCTCTTGGATAAAACACAAAGTCAGCCTAAGGCCTTTCACAGTTTGGGGGTATCCTTCCGGTCTTGTTTCACGTTATTCCCTCTCAGGGACATGTTTCAGTTGAGCTGGACTTCTATCACTTTTCTTAACTCAACATCCTGTCTCTCTCCTCTGTTTTTCCTCAAGGAATCCCAAGTACCTAAAATAAACTCTTTTCTCACTTCCCTTCTTTGAATACTTATCTGTTTTCAAGGCTCAGATCAAGTACTACCCTCCTATAGGAAATTCTTCTGATCTTTCCTTTCCATTAGTGTTTTTTCTCTCCTCCAATTATCTTGCCTTTAGTTATACGTGGATTGTATCACACCAAATATCCAACCCACAACTTCTCATCCCACCTCAATTCCTTGAGAGCAGGGAATGTTTTATTTTTAGCTTTGTGGCCCATGTGCCTAGTACATTATAGGCATCTGATAATGACCATGTTAAGTTGTGTTGGATTGAACTGACGTGGTTGAGTAATCCAGTGTCAAGTCATATAGTTTTTTTTAAAGGAATATATTCCGTGTATAACTTGGGATTTAGTTATACTTCACTAGGTCTGCCCACTTTTATTATGTTTGAGGAAAACTTCTATGCTGAGAATCGGGATTTTCCATAGGAAATCAATTTTCTTTGAACTATTACTGAGAGATGTGTAATAAAACTTAATTTTCTTAGGCCTGAAGCTGCTCTCTTTCAACTGTGTGCATACTTGGTTCTTAACGACTATTATAGATGCAAAGTTGCTCCACTGATTCCTGTTCTTCAGAACTGAAGTAGGGAAAAGCACTGTAATTAAGATGTTACCTTAGCAGCTTTCTGAGAGAATTAGGAGAGTTTTTTATTGTGCTAAATTGAGTTTAAGTGGAATAAACTCAGGTTCATTACTGTTACATAAATATAACTTTGTGGCACACTAGGCAAGAAGCAACAACATATAGAACTTATCAGAATACTCATTATGTGATTAAGGGCCTTATTGTTACATGGTTTAAATAGAGGGTACCCATTAAAATAAAAGGTACTTTGGGTTGCTGCTTAAGAAAATTTCTTGGGGCAGCTGGGTGGTGTAGTGGACAGAGCACTGGGCCTGGAGTTAGGAGGACCTGAATTCAAATGTGGCCTCAGATACTTAATACTTACTGGCTGTGTGACCTTGGGCAAGTCATTTAACCTCAATTGCCCTGCCCTTCCCCCCCCCAAAGAGAAAATTTTTCTTTTCACAAACCAAAGAGAATCAGATGTTTACACTGACACTTTCATGGATACGGAACATTATTTTTTAATCTCTCCTAAAAACTGAACTTCAGATGATGGGTGACATTGGCCTTGACGGACACAATGGTAACCTTGTACATAGAACCAGCTTGACAGCTATTTGTTGTAGGAATGAGTGCGCAACTTTGGCCTCCCTTCCTCCCAATAGAACTGTCTTTTTGAAATACACAATATGTAAGTAAGCAAAGCATATTTAATTAGATGAGTTTTATAACATCATTAAAATTTTTTTTGATCTAGACTTATGATTTCATCTGTCAGGGAGAACTTCCAGTGGAAAACCCCCTTCCTTCAGTGCAGGTCAGCAACTTGTCTGTAATCTATAGTCATAGAGAGTTGTCTTGGGACATTGAGAGGTTTAATCGACAGCTACCATACTTTAGGGGCAGGATTTGAAAACAGGTCTTCCTGACTACAGTGCCTGCTGCTATTAAGACAATGTGGATCAAAATTGTCACTATTGGGGCAGCTAGGTGACTCAGTGAATAGAGCACCTGTCCTGGAGTCAGGAAGACCTGAGTTCAAATCTGGCCTCAGACACTTGACACACTTACTAGCTGTGTGACCTTGGGCAAGTCGCTTAACCCCAATTGCCTTGCCTTCCCCCCTCCAAAAATTTAAAAACAAAAAATTGCCATTATTGTTGTCAGAGCTGGCTCGACAGACATTCAGTTCAACAGCTTTTACTAAATGTCTGTTACATGTCAAGCTCTGTGCTTAGTGATAGACAAACACAAAAACAAAATAGTCCCTGCCCTCGAACAGCTTACATTCTACCAAAGGGAAACAATATGTGCAGAGACATATATAAAATAAATATAAAATAATTTTTGAGGGGGTACTAACAACTGGGAGAATAAGGAAAGGCTTTTTGTAAGAAAGAGTACTTGAAATGAGCTTTGAAGGGAGCTATGTGTTCCAAGAGGTGGAGGGGAGAAAGAAGAGCATTCTAGACATGGGGAGCAGTATGTGCAAAGGGACAGAGAAAAGTGATGAAATGCTGCGTATGGGGAAAAAAATAAGCATGCCAATTTGTTGGGGGAAATACTGTTCAATCGGCCTGGAAAGATAGCCTGGGCGCTGGATTATGAAGGGCTTTAAATGCCAAATATATGAGTTTACATATGAAGAGTAACTACTATCCCATAGGATTATTTGAGGCAGAAGTCTGTGGGGTTTGATGTCTCTTCCCTTCTGCCTTGCTTGAAATTCCCATTGCCTGAGTTATTTCTCTAGGTTGGGGACAATAGAAGAATTTTCTTTTTAAAATTTGTCTTTGGCTTAAATTGTGTACCTGTCTCTTAACATGCACATTTATAGCCGTTCTGTGCACAGAGCAGCTATCGTCTTTAAAGGGACATCCCCTCTGCTCTCCCTTTGAGAAGAGATGCATTAAGATTTCTGTAACTACTGCTCTGAATGATAAAGATGAAAGCAAATCTGGGCTGCCATGAGAAGGGGAGGAGGCTGGCTGGGGAGGAAGAGTTGCTTGTGAAGGGATTGACATTTCGAGACGTCTTGGCCTCGCTTTATTTTGATCTGCCCCGTTAATGACCCAGCTTGTTAATAGAAGTTGTGCTTAATCCTTCACTTGCTGGGGTAACTGTTCAGTCCCTAATAACATCGGTGACATTGATATGTATTCCTGATCAAGGGTTTCTAACAATGTTGTGCCTGTTTGACCTTATTATTCCTTTGATGCCAGAGACTCCTCATGTGCTCATTTTCATTTGATGATCTTCTGGATCCCCTGGGGGGCAGGCCTATGCATGACAGGTGTGTTTTTGATTGCCATTATAGTAGACAATGTGAGGAGTGGGTTAGAATCACCCGAAACCCCAACTCCAAGTCCTAGATAGGTTGGCTCTATGTGGAGGTGTTGTAGCTACTATACATGTAGGAAACAAACCTGCGCTGGAGTCCAAGGACTGGACAATTACAACACTCATTCTATAGAAAATGACAACAGTTGGTCACTCATGAATTAAAAATCAGAATAGTCCCATTTGATTGTTTGTTGAAGTCTCTGTCCCAACAATTGTATGCTTTGTTCTTCCAATAACAGATAGGAAGAGTATCATGTAACTTATAAAGGAGAAAAAGTGAAGAGAAGTTTGTGTGAGACTAAAATATTGCGGTCCTTAGGCAAGTAGTGTAACCTTCCCTGATACTGCTAGAGGGCAATGTCTGGCTATACTTCACAATCCACTCTAGTATATCTTTCATTCTACTCAATTCAATAAACATTTATTAAATGATGCTAGATTAAGTACTGATGATATGAAGTTAAAAAATAACAAAAAACAATTATTGCTCTTAAGGATTCTGCTGGAGGATATCACATTTAATTGGATCACTATGTAATCACTATGCAGCTAAGTGGTGCATTGGATAGAGTGCTGGGCTTGGAGTCGGGAAGACCCATCTTCCCAAATTCAAATGTGGCTTCAGATACTAGCTATGTGACCCTGGATAAGTCACTTAACCCTGTTTACACTCAGTCTCCTCATCTGTAAAATGAGATGGAGAAGGCAATGGCAAACCACCCAGTGTCTTTGCCAAGAAAGTACCAAATGGGGTCATGAAGCTTTGGACACAACTGAAAATAACTGAACAACATATAACACCATCTCCAGATTCTTCCCCTAACTTGTTTTTCTACTCAGAAGTTCAGTCTTCATGGACCAGCTTCCATTCTTACAGGTCCTACGGGTAACACTTTGGGTCTACACTCCTAACACTATAGCTCACAAGCCCCCACCTGGGGGTTTCTCCTTAAAAATCAGTCAGGAAACACAATTAGCTTTTAGCAAAGGTATTTCCATAGGCAAGGTAAAAACAATAATTGCAAAGCATTCCCTTGCCCATTTTCCTAGGGCACACTATTGTACCAATACAAAGTACCTGTGTTAAATAAAGAGTAGGCAAAAAATGAAAGTATAAAAGGTGGTGAGACACACAAGCAAGATAGATTGGCGTTAAAGGAAACTTAGAAGTCTTGGTACCAGAGGGTTTGGAAGTCTTTTCTTTCTTCAGAGAGGCCTCATGCAGTGCCCCTTGGATGAAACATCTTTGTTGAGTGAGTTGCTTAGCCGGATTCCCAGGATTGATTCCTTTCCACAGCTCACTTCTCAATTGCCAGGTTGAACTCCCTCTTGAGTCCATAAGCATATTTCTTCTCTGCTGCCAGGAGGCCCGTTCCTTTTATTGACTTTCTCCCTCCTATCTTTCTGTAACTTTGTCTTCCCGAGGTATGTACCTGTGCTCCTTCAACTGTGCCTTGAACTGTGATATCTCCTTTTCTGCTTGGCACTGTGGTCAATGGCAAGGAGAGAAGAGGAGGGGAAAGAAGAGGGGACAGAAATCTCCTTGCCTTGCAGGGTTCTCCTCCACAAACCACTCTCCTATTTGGGTTGTCTCACTCCAATGAACTTTCAGACTCTTAGATGGTATCTCTCCTACTCTGCTGTTAGATGAAATAACTTATTGTGGGGGAAGAGGGATAAATCCTCTTCTCCTCTGTAGGTGTCTCTTCTACAAAGCACTTCAGAACCTGTACTCCTTTGAACCTCATTGCTCTCATTAAGGCTGAGCCATTTAAAGTCCTACAAAGTATGTCTAATTTTTGCTCATTCATTGAGGTTACTTGATTTAATTATGTTGGAGAGGGGGCTGTCCATATCATAAAGGGATCAGGCTGTAGATATATCTTTTAATAGTAACTTAAATAGTCTCATTAACACCATTTGGTTATATTTTTGACCTTCTGGACTGGGAGATCCATGAAAGAAAAACTTTCTAAGTAAATATAAGATAATTTGAGAATGTCGGTAACTAGTGGGAGCAGAAAAGTGCCTGTAGAAAATGACATCTTATTGTAGTCTGGAAGGAAACAAAAGATTCCAAGATATAGAGGTGAGGGATAATATTTCAGGCATGAGGGATAACCTATGTAAAAGCACAGGAGATTGAATCTAAATTTGGGGGACCACAATTCCATTAGTTTGTCTTGAGCTTCAGAGATATGTCTGGAAAGTTGAGTTGGTCCCAGATTCTGAGGGGTTTTAAATGCCAGGTTAAGAATTTTCTATTTTTTCCTAGAAGCAATAGGGAGTCAGTGGAGCTTCTTGAGCAGAGGAGTGACATGGTCAGACCTGGGCTTTAGGAACATTATGGAGAATGACCTGGAAAGAGAAGGGACTGGGCCAAAGGAGATCAATTAGGAGACGACTGCAATCATTCAGACAAAAGATGATGACGACTGCCTTCATTGTGGTTTAAGCCCCGGAATATTTCAAGGCCTCCCTAATGAGATTCATAATCAGTCAACAGAGATAACTGTAATAACCCACAAAGGAAAATCCAGATGGGTGAAGAGTGTCCAGTGTCCGTGACGGACAGCTGAGTACATTGGGTTAATCCATCAGCAGGGCTGTTTGGAAGAATCCTCTGAGTCGGCAATTCGCTAGCTCCTGAGTCATGTGTTATTTCACATTACAGTCATCCTTGTGTACTTCCCAAATATGAGCCCCGTGAGGGGCAGAAATCTTATTTTATATAAACTTTTCATGTTTCCCAATGCTTAATGGAGTACTCTGCACAAAGTAGGTGCTTGATAATTGACTAGGACATTGAATTGAAAAAAAAAGGGGGTTGTTTCTTCCCTAGAATTAATTCTGTTTCTGCTACGTTAGGACAATGCATCAGAAATCCATTAAATTGCACGAAAATGGCTCATTTCAATGGCAAAATTCAGTTCATCCAGTGGAAAGAGCACTTGCTCTGAAGTCAGAAGTCCTGGCTTCAAAATTTGACTCTGATGTTTGTAGCTGTGTTAAATGGAACAAATCACTTAATCTTTCTAGGCTTGTTTTTCCATCTGAAAAATTGAAGTGTTAGGCTAGGTAGCTTCCTAGGCCCCTCCCAGCTCAAGATTTGTGTTCCTGCTTATTTTTGGCTTCTTGGAATCCTTAAGGAAGTCAGTGATTGAACCCCACTGGGAAAGGGCTTTTTGAACACAATTATTGGTGAATCTTGTATTCCCAAATTCTGAATTAGATTGGAATGACCAAGTGCTGCCAGGCAAACCTAAATTCTTTTTTTTTGAGGGGGAAGGTCAAGGCAATGGGGGTTAAGTGACTTACCCTAGGTCACACAGCTAATAAGTGTGTCAAGTGTCTGAAGCTGGATTTGAACTCAGGTCCTCCTGACTCCAGGGCCAATGCTCTATTCACTGTGCCACCTAGCTGCTCCCAGACCTAAATTCTACAGTGATTCTCACCTTTATTCTGGTTTGGGTCTTATTTGAAAGAAGACTCTTTATCCATAACAGATGGTACTTGTCTGTATCATCAAAGGACATGTGTGGCAGGATGGTTCTTTGTATGGGTTGTGGTATATCTATTTTCCTTCTTCCTTCATTATAAGAAAATTAAAAAAAAATCTTTCCATCTTATACTCCTTTCCTTCTGCCCATCTCCATTTTCTCATGCCATGTTTCCCCCCCAGAAATTTCTGCTCTTTTCATAAGCCAGCTTGATACATTGTAAAGTCATGTATAAATCTGAGATGTTATTATTATTCCCAAAGCATAGTGCACCTTGTTCTTATCAGGACAGATAAAGGGTTATTGAAGGAACAGCCAGCTACGTGTCTCTGTATTTTGGCAGGGATCAAGAAAAGAGTAGAGATATTCAGTACTCACTCCTCTGCCTCCACTAAATCATGTTTCCTATCTGCTCTTCCTTTTGCTGTCTCCTGGGTTTCTTCAGCTATGGATGGTATGCTATCAATGTTCAGGGTACTTCCAACTCAGTAGAGAGATACCATCAGTTAGCTGGGTCTGGAGCAGCTGCCTAGTTCCTTCTAGAAATCACAGGTACTGAACTTGAAATATGAAAGGAAAACAATTTCAAATAGCTTTTTTTTATTTGGTCACTTTTTTCATTCTATCTGGCTGTCACAGGTCATTATAAATACCCTTATTTAAAGTAGTTTTAAGTAGTTAAAGTTCCCTCTAAGCAGATATATATTCCTTTTTTCTTTTGAGGGGGGAAGCAAGGCAATTGGGGTTAAGTGACTTGCCCAAGGTCACACAGCTAGTAAGTGTGTCAAGTATCTGAGGCTGGATTTGAACTCAGGTCGTCCTGACTCCAGGACCGGTGCTCTATTTGCTGTGCCACCTAACTGCTCCAGATACATATTCCTGAAGAAATGTTCTAGAATTCATCTGCCTTTGCATTAAGTTGACATTATAGCAGGTAGAGTCATTGTGCTTTAGTAAAGGGGTGGGGGTGGCTGTTTCAAAGATTAATGAAGAATTCTGCAGGTGGCTGCAAATCAGGACCCAGAGGTTACATTGATTCAATTCAAATTAGTTGATTCAATTCAATTCAATAAATATATTTAGTAAGGCATGATGAGAGAGGTTTTGGATAATATCTTTGTGTTTCCATTTTAGAATGGAAACATAATTAAAACATATATATGTATGTGCATGCAAATGTAGGGAAATTTGTGAAAAAATATAGCATACTTTCTCCTGATTTCCAAAAATTGCCACCTTGAACTGGAGCCAGCTTAATCTTGCTCAATTTCTAGCCCTGGTACCTTTCATCGCATTCCAGCTTCCCAAAGCAATATCCATTTGGGACTATCAGCTTGGGGGAGGACAATCAGAATACTCCAGAATTTTTGGTAAGGATATTTGCTTTTTTTTTGGAGGGGGCAAGTCAGGGCAATTAGGATTAAGTGACTTGCCCAAGGTCACACAGCTAGTAAGTGTGTCAAGTATCTGAGGCCAGATTTGAACTCAGGTCCTCCTGACTCCAGGGTCAGTGCTCTATTTACTGTGCCACCTAGCCACCCCCTGCAAGGATATTTAAAATGATAGCTGAGATACCAGAGAATTGGGTACGGGGGCAAGTTGAAAGAAACAGGCACAAGAAATAAAAACTGCAAAAATACAATTAATGATGACAGCGAAAGTTATCTGGGGATAGAAAAAAGTTTCCTGTTGCATTTCTTTGTCATGTGTGGTTTTTTTTAAAAAGAATTTTGGAGTTTCTCTGTTAGTAATAATAAACTTCTAACACTTATACTATAAAGTGTACAAAGCACTTTACCATGTTCTCGCATTTCATCTTCACAACAATCCTGTAGGAAGGTGCTATTATCAGCCCCTTTTCCAGAGGAAGAAACTGAGGCTGAGATGTTTAGTATCATTTTCAGAGGGGAAAAAAAAACCCCAAAACATTTATTAAGCACCTGTTATGTGACAGGCACTATGCTAAGCACATTACAAGTATTACGTCATTTGATCCTTGATGTCCCATGGAATCATTAGCTTCCATTTGGTCAGTTCTAATTTTTCCAGAGTTATTTTCTTCAGTGAGGTTTTGCATATCTGTTACCAAGCTGTTAATTATCTTATCTTTCTTTCATACTTCTTATTTGAATTTTAAAATCACTTTTAAGCTCCTTCTTCAACTTTTTCTTTTGCTCTTCTAGGAATTCTTGTTGGGTTTGTGTCCAGTCTGCAGGGTTTTGTTTTTTTTTTTTTGGTTTTGCTTGTAGATGCTTTTAAGTCATTGTTTTTCTGTGTTAATATCTTGAGTTTTCCTGTCAACATAGTTGTTCCTTATGTTTGGGTTCTTTTTTTTCTTTTTGCTTCATTCTTCTAGCCTATTTCCTGATTTTTACTTTTATGTTAGGGGTAGGCTCTGCTCACCTCTTGGGGTTGAGTAGGGATGTCTGGCCTGAGATTCCGTCATTTTATGTCCTTCTGCTGGTTCTACAGCTCAGTCTAGGGACCTTTAAGTTTTCAATGTTTCCAAACTGGTTGGATCCAGTGAGACATCTGTTCACTGCCTTCCTGGTCTGAGCTCTTCAAGTTGAGTCTGTTGGCTTGTTTATAGTTGAGTTTCAGTAGACAGCTGCTAGACTTAGTCACTATTAGACTTCTGGGAGGTGTTGCATGTTTAGAGTCACTGAACTTAGTTATCCCACCATAGCTTATGTGCAGAGCTGAGGGTTAGAACTGAGTTGTTCTCCTCCTGAGCTCAGAATCACATGGTAAAGTTTCCAGAACTTGTTTTTTGCTCACTACTCAGCTAGGCCTTACTCTCTTAAGATTGTTTCTCTCTACCCTGCATCTGTGACCCAGAACTGGGTGATAAGCAACAGAAAGGCCAAATGACACCTGTCTTTATATCCAGTGCTAGTCCAAGGCCCCCATGATCTCTTTCTGTTTCAGTGCTTCCTGCCCTGGTATTCTGTCTTGGCTCTCTTTGGGTCCTTGGGCACTGGAATATTCTCTGTCCTGACTAACCCCCAACCCAAGTGTCTGTAGACCTCTCTGTCTTCCAGAATTGCCCTCGGCTAGAAAAATAACTCCCTGTTACTTTTTCTTAGCTTTCCTGATGAAAATTTGGTCTGTCACATTTATTTTGGAGGGGGGAAGGCAAGGCAATTGGGGTTAAGTGACTTGCCCAAGTGTGTCAAGTGTCTGAAGCCAGATTTGAACTCAGGTTCTCCTGACTCCAGGGCAGGTGCTCTGTTCACTGTGCCACCTAGCTATCCCATGTCTGGCACATTTTTAGGCTGCTGTGTCTGGGTGAGCCAGACAGAAATGCTTCTCTTCTCCCTGCTGTCTTGACTCTTCCTCCAATGTCATTTGATCCTCCCAATAACCCTGAGAAGTAGGTACTAAGATAATCCCCATTTTATAGTTTTACTCAACTTTTCAAAAGTAGTGAAATTCCATTATTTAATGTGACCAAAATGTGCATACTTTTTTGGTCTTTCATTTAACCAAGTAATATTTCTTTTAATTTGTGTCTTAAAGACCAGTCTTCTATGAATTTGTGTACGTTTATAGGTTTTATTGACAATTGCGAAAAACTGAAGCAGATAGAGGTTAAATGATTTGCGAAGGGCCACATAGCCACTAAGTACCTGAGGATGGGTTTACACTCAGATCTTTCTTACCTGAGGCCCTGTTCTCTGTCTTCTTGGTCACCTAACTGTTAGCACCAGATCCTGCTTGATTTCACCTACACTGATCCCTTTACTGTGGTGACATCAGTACCCCCTCCTCCTTTTGTTTTTCATTTACCTAAGTAGTGCTTCCTTTTAAAGGACAAGTCTTGTATGATAAACTTTGTAATACATTTTAGGTTTTAGTTATTTACAGCATCTCCTCCCTGCCTTGGGATGAGAGGACTCTTGATTAGTATTGCTGATAGTGTTGTCGCTTCTATTAATTTTATTTCATCATATATTCAATCGTATATATACCTCTTTTCTCTACATATGTATTTCATATATTCATAACGAGTTGTAGCATCTATGTTAATGACTAGAGTTTGGTCTTATAAGAATACCTGTCATACACAGTATATGAAAGATTGACTATGTATAGTTATCTTCAAATACCAACCCTTCAAAAACCAACCCTTCTGACACATCATGTGTAAGAGTTATTGCCCACAGATACTTACTTGTGCATCACTTAGCTGCTTAGAATATGAACTAACAAAGTCAAGGCTGAGAGCTGGTTATCAGCTTTACCCTCCTCAAAAACTGGAGATAGCATCCCTGATCTCAACCAGCCCCCTTATGACATTCCAGGAAAGCCGGGTCATGGAGCTGGGATGGATCAATCCCAACTGCATGCCCTGAGTTTGATAAGTTAATCGATTAATTTTTCCATAAATTGGTTAATTGGATAATATGGCCTTAGTTAAGGCCATACTCTGTAAACTCCCTCTTCTCCCCTCCTCCTCATCTCCTATCACTCAAATTCCTTTCCACCATTTTCTACTCCTTTACCCCTGTTTCACATGATGAAGTGGTCTTATTCTTTACCAGCTCTAACCCCTCTCCTTGATCAAATGATCCCATTCCAACCTGTCTCCTCCAGCAGATTGCCCCCTATGTCATTCCCACTTTCATTTATCTGTAATCTCTTCCTCTCTTTGGCTCATTCTCTATTGGCTACAAATATGGTCATATTTCCTCTATCCTGAAAAAATCCTTGAATCTTCTCTCCCCATTAACTAAGCCCCATATTTCTTTTGTTCTTTATAGCCAAACTTCTTGAAAAGGACTTCTACAATAGACGCTTCCACTTCCTCTCTTCTTCCTCTCTTCTTAACCCCTTACCAATCTGACTTCTGACCTCATCATTCTGAAACTGTTCTCTCCAACATTACTAATGATCTCTTAGTTGCCAAACCAGTGCCTTTCCTAGTCCTCCTTCTCCTTGCCCTCTCTGCAGCTTTTGACACTGTTGATCCCTCTCTCTTTCTTGATACTGTCTTTCTTCTAGGTTTTCTGGACATCACTCTGTCTTGTTTCTCCTGCTAAGAAGGAAACTTCTTAGTCTGCTTTGTTGGATCCTCATCCAGATCACACTCTCTCCGTATAGGTGTCTGGTAGGGTGATCTCATCAACTCGTGTGGTTTTAATTATCATCTTTATGCTGATGATTCTACCTTTTTTACCCCACTTTCTCTGTTGACCTCCTATCTTGAATCTCCATTTGCCTATCAGATATTTCAAACTGGATGTCTGAGAGACATCTTAAACTCATTATGTCTACAGTGGAACTCATCTATACCCCTAAATCCTCCCCATTTTCTACCTGCCCTATTACTGCTCACAGTTGAGCTGGGATTCCTCGCTATCTTTCTGTCCCACCCTCCCAGATCAAAGCTATTGCCAAGTCCTGTCAATTTTGACATATACCCACTTCTCTTCTCTGACACTGCCACTGCTCTAGTGCAGGCTTTCATCCCCTCATACCGGGACTATTGTAATTTACTGGCAATGGGTCTGCCTGCTTCAAGTCTCTCCCCACTCCAATCCATTCTCCATTCAACCACTAATGTGATTTCCCTAAAGTGCGGGTCCCATCATGTTACCCCCCTACTCAATAAACTCTAGTGACTCCCAGTTACCTCCAAGAACAAATACAAAATACTTTGTTTGGAATTCAAAGCCTTTTATAACCCAGCCCACTCCTACCTTTCTAATCTTTTTACACCTTAATTAATTAATCCTTATCTACAAGCAAATATATATCACATGATGAGGTAATTGGTCCTCATTCCTACTGTCGTTTTGTTTTTGTTTTTGTTTTGTTTTAGACAGATATTTTGCTGCAAGGGCTGGATAACATCTTTGCTAAAAAGGAACAATTGTTTTTATCTATATCTGTTATTATATTTCAGTGTCTTACTCGATCACAATTCAATTTTGTCTTTCAAGCTTACTATCTTGCTTTCATTTAGCTGTGCTTTAATTTACAATTAAAGCTTCTTAATGGATTTTCTTTTTCTTTCAATTTTCTAGCAGTTTTCATTATACCTTGTAAACCACATTTGCTTCTGAGGCATGTGATGAAGTAAATACATTCACAATACTGTGATATGAATTTAAAAAAAACCCAACCAAACAGAAGCCTAGATTTATGAAATTCTACTTTTCAATCCATTCATAATATTTCCTGGCTGATACATGTCTTTTTTCAAGCATGATTTTACTTATTTTTTCCTACTCCTGCCTTGCATGTTTGACTTGTCTATTAACCCTATTTCAATTAGTTCAGAAATCAACAGAAAGCAGTTGTAATTGCCTCCTTCCAATGACTTGCCTTCTGCCTGCATTACTCACTCCACTGGCTCTTGGTCAAGCAGGGCATTGAGTTGAAGCTTTCCAGGGACTGACCCTGTCTTACTATATTTGACAGATTCTTTTGGTCACTGACATTCTATCACCTTACCTGCTATTTGCAGTCAGGAGGCCTTTTATGTTTGTCCCTGCATTTGATTGAGATCTCCTGGGTTTTCAGCATCCTCTGTGGTCTCTTCCTCCCTAATGGAACACTCTTCATCAAACATACCTGCAATGATTGACCTCAACAAACTTAAATCTCCCTTCAAAGTGCCTTTGTTTCCTCTGGCTATTCTCTCTCTGATGCAGTCGATTGTTTATGGACAAGATGTTGTTCCTACTTTATTGGTACAGGGCTTTCAGCCACTCTCTGTAGAAGGGTTTGCTTTTAAAACGAGCGTAATGATGAAGGCAAGGTGCTCACATTGTTTCATCATGAATTTTTATTATTTTTTTCATCAAATGAAATAAAAATACTTTAAACATATTTTGAGTGATCACTACTGCTATAAATGCACTGAAATGCTGCCTGTTTCAGAAATATAGGAAGGCCTAGTTCAGGTATAAAGTAGTAACACTCAGAATGTTTGTATTTTTGAATTTTTAGAGAAAAGGTTTCAAAAAGGAAAAAAAACAACCAAGCTGTTGTTTCCTAGGAAACTCACTCTGATTAAAATGCACATTAAAATCAGTGTAAATCTGAGAATTTGGGGTGAACAGAGAAAAGACCACTGATCCTTATAGGTTGCGCAGTGATTAGAGAACTGGGGCCAGAGTCAGGAAAATAGGAGTTCAAATTCAGGCTCACTTACTAGCTGTGTGGTACCAAGCAAGTCACTTAACCTCTGTCTGCCTCTGTTTCCTCAACTGTCAAATGGGGAGAATCATAGCATCTATCTCCCAGGGCTATTGTGAGGAACAAATGAGATGCTGTTAGAAAGTTCTTAACATAGTGTCTGGTACACAGTAGGAGCATCTTAAATGCCTGTTTCCTTCCTTCTTTATATTAGTCCTTAGCTGGTTTGATACTATTATTAAATGAACACTCTGAATGGATAAGAATCACTGGATCAGAACTTTTTGAATCACATAATCTGCAAAATGCCACGTTCACGAAGGTTTCAGGTCTTGAGATATCATGATTTCATTGACATAGGGGCTCCTGCCATTAATACAGATTACAACTCCTTGAACACCATATTATACCAGATAGTATTTGTAAGTCGACATGCTGAGAAAATTCATCCCTGGTGACCAGCTTTTGGGAGGCTGCTCTCTTCTTAGCTGGATTGGTCCTTGGAGGAGAGCCTTTCATTAGGCCCATACTCAAAGTCTTTTCAGTTTAGTATCATCTGCAGAGCTTATGTTCCCCTAGTTGAGCCTTGGAGAACCCAGCGACAGCTCCAGACTACCTCAAAGACTAAGAACAGGATTTGAGTTGAGGAGTTTCCAAATGCTGAAGAGAAATGCTAAGAATTGAACCTGGTATTTCCAGTTTGAGTATTAGTACCGGCTTAGGGCTGGTAAGGACGTAATTGTCATCTAGTCTAGCTGCCTCAATGATTAATCTTATATATTTTTGATGAATAGATAACTATTTTCTCTCCCTCACAACTTCTACTCCACTAGGGGGGGGCAAAAACCCAAAATTCTTGGGACAAATATATATAGTCCAATAAAACAAACTCTTTCATTATCCATTTCGAGAACAGTAACTTACCTGCTCTACTGTGCCAACTCACAACTCTCTCCTGACTGATACCTTTCCCATACCATTGTTAGCCTTCTGTTTGTTTGTTCACTTGTTTTAGTGAGAAGAGGGCCTGTGCTCCAAACTCTGCTTCTGTGGAGCCACAGTGGGAGGTAAGAGTGCAGATGTGTGGAGGTGATACATTTAAGCGTTCCTCTGTGAACCCAGTGGCAGTCATCTTAGGCCATTTGCATGAGCATCCAATAGGGAAGCCAAAGGTGAAAGTGCTGGTGTTATAAACTGGTCACATTTCACTGACCAAGGTCAAGTTAGGGCAACTGAATCTTAAAATGTTTTCATTTTAACAGTTATAGGTGTTACTGATAATATGAAGCAATGCCTTTTCTTTCTTTTTTTTTAAAATCAGCATAATTTTTATCTAAAACAATCTTTTATGTAAATTAAGATAACCTTTGAAAGTATAACATTGGGTTTAAAATGTTTGAAATCAAGTCAGAAGGTACAACTTACATTCTCTTTTCCTCATTGTTCCTCATTCCTCACTCTTGCCAAGCTGATTTATTTATTTTTAAATTGCTGGGTGCTAGGGGAATAGCTTTTTTGTTGTTATTCTTAACCTTGACAATAGGCTTGGTCCTGTATTCTCAATCTCTTTTTACCAATATTTTTAGGGCTGTAGTTGTTGTTGTTGCTACTATTTTAATTGAAAGAGCAGGTTCATGGTCTTCAAGTTCTGATTTTGCTTTATGTCCTTCATTGTGGTGCAGTTGTGACCCTGAGATCTTAAAGCCAATGCCAAGGAAGCTCTAGCTCTGGCAGGTTGTATCAAGCTAGAACAATAGGGATTCAAATAGTGATGAAGAGCATGTCTGCTGTCTGAAGACAAGTAAGGCTAATTTCTGAGAGGGTTATTACCAGATTGACTATGACAGGATTAAGTTTCTGGCCATAGTAACACTCACTCTCTTCCTCTCTCTCTCTCTCTCTCTCTCTCTCTCTGTCTCTCTCTCTGTCTCTCTCTCTCTTTCTCCCTCTCTTTTAAGTAATGCGAGAGCTATAGTTTTGACTTTATCAGTAGCAAATAGTACTTGAGATTTCTCGTTGACCACAAGCTGAGCGTGCATCAACATGGATAAATCAAAATGAAATCGTTTTATGCCAACAAGGGTATGCAAATCAATGAACTAGGAAGTTAATTCTTTTGTTGTACATTATGCATTGTTGTACATTATACATTAAGTAGGATATTCAGTTTGGGTCTTAACATTAAAAAATATGTATATTTTATTTTTCCCCAATTACATGGAAAGACAATTTCTGGCATTCATTTAAAAAATTTTGAGTAACTCTTGAAGATCACTTCCTGAACTATATAGAGGAGTGGTGACCTGTGTCAGTGGAAGGAGTACCTAACCAAATGAAATGTCAACTGTAATGAAGATGCTTTAAGATGATTATTGATTGACGATTACTAATTAATATTATCATAAATTTGCATGATGAGAGAAGAGAAGCTGAGGGATATTTGAAGGATATGGGTAGAATGTTGTGCTTATGAATTTGGATGATCTGTGATTGTGAAACTTGACTTAAGGCAGATGTACTTAATATAGAAACCTGTGAACTTCATTGGATTTTCCATGACTATGACTTTAAGATATATGGAACCACTTTGCTTGTCCAAATTCATTTATTTCCCATAACAACGACCTAATCAGGTTGAAAATAGGCCATTTATTTTTTTTACTGGTTTGCTGGTGCATGATAGAAAGAGGAACTATTGTCAGCTATTATGATCTATGGCAGGGATGGGGAACCTGTGACCTCAAGGCCACATGTGGCCCTCTCAGTCCTCAAGTATGACCCTTTGACTGAGTCCAAACTTCACAGAACGAATGTTTGGATTCAGTTAAAGGCCCATACCTGAGGACCTAGAGCAGCAGTTCTCAACCTGTGGTTTGTGACCCCTTTGGGAGTCGAGCAACCCTTTCACAGGGGTCACAGGGGTCGCCTAAGACCATCAGAAAACACATATTTCTGATAGTCTTAGGAACTGAGACATTGCTCCTCTATCTGTCTCCAGGTGGGTCCGCCCACATGCAGATATGCCCACATACGAGTATTCAAGGGTCATGGCATTAGGAAGGTTGAAAACCACTGACCTAGAGGGTCCCATGTGGCCTTGAGGCTACAAGTTCCTCACCCCTGCTCTATGGTTTTTGTGTAGCTCTGAGGGATAGAGAATGTGTAATGTAAGGGAAAGAGTTGAATAGCGGGATATCTTGGAAAGGAGGTATGTGGATATAAAGCCATGATTGAGCCTAGTGTTTTGGGTCAATCTGAATTAGTGCAACACTCCTCAACCCCATAGTTATGCTGGATGACAATGCAATAATGCTTGCTTACCAAATCAAGAGAGGTAGCATATAGGTGAGCAATGGAAAGCATCAGATTTGGAGAGACTTTGGGTATTGGATCCCTCATCTGGTAAAATTTGGGGGTTGGGCAAATAATCTGTGCAGCTGTTTCTAGTTCTTTGTTTAGCCCCCAACCAACAACAGAATTGTGCATCAGGACAAACACAGAGTCAGAGAATGTGAAGGCTAGAAAGAGCATCAGATAGCACTGAGTACAGTCCTTCATGTTACAGATGAGGAAGTTGAGAAGGAGGTGAGACTGAAATTCAGAAGACTAGACTGAATGGTAGTAACATTCCAGATTCTACCCACCCCTCCAGGGCTGGGATTGGCAACCTCTATTTTGGTAGCAGTGGTAAGAAGTACAACTTGGACGATGTTAAAAGGGTAGTAGAAATAGAAAATGTGAAATTTTGCCTTGATATAAATATGATCCTGCTTTGATCAGAACACTTTTATATGGCTGATCATAAGGTGATAAAATTGGTTAAGATCAGAAGCTTCTCCTCTTTCTCAGGGTACACTGGATGACTGGAACAAATGTTGCTTGTCCTTTCCCATGCATTTAGAGTCTGTTAGATATCCCCTCTCCCTTGTGTTGTGTACTTGGGATGTCATTAGGGAAATGGTTACACATTAGCCCCTGAGATATTATCACTCTGAGTCCCTTGGAATCAATCAATAATAGCTTTTGTCCCAGATAAAATCAAATTATATGCTTTTCAGCCCCTCCTTGAGCATCCTTAGTAATTCACTGATTAAAAACTATGGTGCTGAAGTGAACCTGATAGCTGAAGTTGCCCTAAATGTTTGAGGAAGATGATTTAGGCACTATAGACCTTCTAGAGACCTAATTCTAAAATGCCATCTCTCTGTCATCTCTGCCAGCTGCAAATACTTCCTCTCTTGGCTCAGCCTGATTCAGATTCTCTTCCTCTATGCAGTCTTCCTTGATCTCCCCTACTGACATTAATCATTTCCCTCAGATACTGGTACCTTCTCCCCCAAATTTACCTTGCACATATTTTGTATACACTTATTTATGTATATGTTGTCATCCACAAGAGAATGAGAGCTCTTTGAAAGCAAGGACTATTTCCTTTTGGCCATTGTAGCCTCAGTGCCTAGTACAGTGCTGGCACATAGTAGGACGTTAATAAATGTTTGTGAATGGATGGATTAAATCATTTCAACTTTCTCATATCATCTTGTCTGTATTTCTCCTCTGCACTTATCCTAAATCATTGATTTTGTGTATGTATCACTTTACTTTCTTTTTTTTTTTAAGGATAAATGTAACTTAACATTTTTATTTTTTTATTTATTTTAGTTTACATCATTCATTTCCATGAGATTTTGAGTTACAAATTTTCTCCCCATCTTTCCCCTACCCCCCCCTCAAAACAGCCATCACCTTGTATGACCCCTCCCCCAATCTAATCTCTCCTATGTCCTCACCCATCACTCCTCTAACTTTCTGATAGGGCAGGATGGATCTCCCCTCCACAGTGCCTGTGAATCCCAAGTTCTAGTTGGATGTAGTTAATAATAATAGTAATAATAATTGTATATATATGTATATATATACACATATATATTTTTAACATTTGATTATAGAGCTTTA
>CM053580.1:260985999-261016490 GCA_028627135.1 Pseudochirops cupreus | reverse complement strand
TCAACTATCTTCATACTGAGAAAAGTTTCATAAGTTATAATTATTGTTTTTCCATGTTGACATGTAAATAGTTCAACTTTGATAAGTTCCTTATGATTTCTTTTCCATGTTTACCTTCTCATGCTTCTTGTATTTGAATGTCAAATTTTCTATTCAGTTCTGCTTTTTTTCATCAAGAATGCTTGGAAGTCCTCCACCTCATTGAATGACCATATTTTCCCCTGGAACATGATACTCAATTTTTCTGGGTAGGTGATTCTTGGTTTTAATCCTAGCTCCCTTGATCTCCGGAGTTATCCTGATTGTGTTTCCACAGTATTCAAATTGTTTCTTCTTGACAGCTTGTAATATTTTCTCCTTGATCCGGGAACTCCAGAACCTTGGCTATAACATTCCTAGGAGTTTTCTTTTTGGGATCTTTTTTCAAGAGGTGATAAGTGAATTCTTTCAAGTTCTATTTTGCCCTCTGATTCTAAAATATCAGGGCAATTTTCCTTGAGAATTTCTTGAAGGATGATTTCTAAGTTCTTTTTTTGATCATGGCTTTTAGGTAGTCCAGTAATTTTTAAATTGTCTCTCCTGGATCTGTTTTCCAGGTCAGTGGTTTTTTCAAGGAGATATTTCACATTGCCTTCTATTTTTTCATTTGTTTGGATCTGTTTAATAGTATCTTGATTTCTCATAAAGTCATTTGCTTCCATTGCTCCACTCTAACTCTGAAGGAATTATCCTCTTCAGCAAGCTTTTGAGATTCTTTTTCCATCTGGAAAATTCAATTTTTAAGGCATTCTTCTCCTCATTGGCTTTTTTGGGCCTCTTTTGCCATTTGAGTTAATCTATCTTTTAAGGTGTTATTTTCTTTAGTCAGGTTGTTGAGTCTCTTTTCATGACTTTCTTGCATCTTTCTTATTTCTCTTCCCAATTTTTCCTCCACTTCTCTTATTTGTTTTCAGAATCTTTCTTAAGCTTCTCTATGACTTGTAACCAGTCTACATTTTTCTTGGAAGCTTTTGGTGCAGGAGTTCTGACTATGTTGTCTTCCTCCTGTTCCATGCTTTGATCCTTTTTGTCCTCAAAAAAGGAATCTAAAGTTGGATTGCTGGGATTGCTTTGCTTCCTTTGTCTACTCATGTTGCCAGTCAATTACTTGACTTTTAGGTTCACCTGCTTTCAGAGATGAGAGCTCTGTCCCAAATCGCTGGGATTTTTGCAGCTGCTGGAGCTATTAGGAGGCCACCATTTCTGCAGCCCCCACCAGCTTTGGCTCACTGAAAATGCACCTCAGGACCACCACCCAAGACCAAGATCCTGATCCACGGAGCTCAAGGCAAGAGCTCTTAGCCATGAATAATTGCTTGACCCCCCTGCAATCTGCAGGCCGGGAGCTTCTGAAGCAGCCATGTGGAGGTGGCTGCAGTGCTGCAGCTTCAGCCACTTCTAGCCCTGGGGCAGTCAGCTGGATCCTCTCCCCCGAATTTATCTGAGTTCTACTGACCTTTCACTTAGTCCTTGTTTCTTATGAGTTGGTAATTCTGGAAAACACCACAGCTGCTGGTGATTTGCGCTTCAGCCATGACTTGTTCTGGCAGCCCTTGGGCTCTAGCCACGGGTTCATGTGGTGCTGGTCTGGGCTCCCAGAGTGCTGTGATGAGCCCCTTCCCGTCTGCCTGCCAGGCTGCCTTCAGTGGGAGCTTTGTTACACTGTCATTTTGTGAGTTCTGGAGCTTTAAAATTTGTTTAGAGTCATATTTTGTAGGTATTTGAGGTGGTTATGGGGAGAGTTGTGGAGTTTTGCTGCTTCTATGCTGCCATCTTGATTTCACCCCCCAGAAATCTCTCTTGATGGGGTTGAGGATCAAGGGACTCCAATCTATTGTCTGTGACTAAGAGGTTCTGATTCCCATCAATATCGGAGCCCTTAGATCAGAGAAGGAAAGAAGCCTTGGGACAGAGACTGGAGAATTCCCACTCATGGTTTAATAAGCCCCAGGCTTACCCTAACTTCAGTTGTGGAAGGAAGGCAGTGATTCCATGCTTGGAGGACATAGGCTGTAAGGGATCCTCTCTACCAAACAGTTGAGATGGTTGCAGGGCAAATTCCAACAGAAACAGGAGCAGTCCCTGAAGCAATGGTTCCTGAGGGTTTGGTCTAATGGAGCCAGGACTGAAAGGCTCTCTGCTTCAGTCTTTTGTGGCCTGGGGCAACACTCTGTTGGCCTTCTTTTATAGCATCAACTAAATTTGTTAAAGCCTCCAGAAGGGATATGCTCTTTGCCTTTTTTTTAGGTGGCTGAGATGGGGAATTTTTTGTACTTGGCCTTGCAAAAATGAATTCCTCTTACAGGCAGCTCAAGGATGGGGATCTGAAGAGGAGCAGGTAAAATTCCTAAAGAAAATGGATTTGATAGATTTTATATATCTAAGCCATTCCTTGCCTCTCCACTAAGGCTGCCATACTCTATGCCCACCTATTTTAGAGGAAATAAGATTTCTCCTGGGTGGAGCCCCACCATTCACCTTCAGTTTTTAGAGGTCTACCCAACCACACAACCTTTTAAGTGTAGGCTGAATAGATGGCAAGGTTTGAACAAAAGATTGTGACTGTTGTAACTTGGTCAAATGCTGCTGTCAGTGTAATGGACACTCTTGGAATGAAAGGGAATGAGGATGCCACCCTGTTAGGTTGACAGGAGATGAGACCTCCAGGAGGGAGATTTGGGTGTGGCATCTAAGAATAAAGTAATTTATGGCCAGTCCAAGGTGGAATGTTTGTAAAATTATTCTGAAAAATTAAACACCAGGGTACTAGGGGCCCTTCAGCCCTACCCAAGCCTGAGTTATCATCCAAAGCCCTAGTCCCTTCTGAATGATTCAAAGGAGGATACAGAGAACTGTGCATGGAGGTAAGAGTGCTAATGGCTCAATATTTGTGGAGATCTTTTCAGCAGCCTTTAGTCATGTTATTGGGGAGAGGGTCAAACAGAAATCCTGGTTTCCTAATGGTTACCTGAACCATCCTATGTAAACACCACAGAATACTGGGTCCCCAAGGGAGTGAAAGGTATTTCTTCTTTAGTGATGGAGATGAAGGAAGTTGGAGGACTTTATTATTCCAGACACTCTTACAACAACCTTGTGTTATGTGAGGAAAGCAGATGGTACCTGGAAGCTTACAGTGGATCAGAGGGAACTGAACAAAGACATTGTGCCTGTCTCTACAGCTGTGACTGATCTTGTCAATCTTGTAGACCAGGTAGCCCTAACTCAGAGTGAGTGGTATGGGACTATCCACCTCACTAATGTTTTCCCTCTCTATTTCTGTCGCTGAAATTAGTCAGGACAATTTGCTTTCACCTGGGAGTGAGTCTGTTGTTCCTTTTCTATCCTTCCCTAGGGCTACCTGAACTCTCCTTCATATTTCCACATTATAGTGGTAAGAAGATTCCTGAAAGAAGCCTCCCTTCCTGTGTCAAATTCGGTGCCCAAATTTGACCTGCGAAACCCCTAAGTGCCACAGGAGCAGATTAAAATGTAACTGGGAAAGGTTTAACAACAACAGCAAAACACAGGTAATGTTAATTTGTGCAAATAGGGACAAGTAGTGGGAAATTAAGCCTTCTCATTAAAGTTTGTGGAATATAGTGGGCAGAAAAGCCCAGAGGATTCTAGGCACAGTCTGGAGTAAGCTATTGATACTTGCTTCCTCATGGTCCAAGAAGGAAGCCTAAAGACTTATCAGAGTCTTTTTGACTTTGGAAAACCCACATTCCCCACCTGGATCCTGATGGCTCCCATATACTGAGTCACCCACAAGTCAGTGCTTTTCAAGTCTGGTCTACAACAGTCTACAGCCCTGGGAGATGTAAAGCAGGCTGTCCAGCCATCTCTCCATTGGGTTCTTATGACCCTGAATGGCTCATGTTTCTGGAGGTCTCTGTTCACAATGACCAGGCTGGGTGGATCCTTTGGTAGGCTCCAGTGGGTGGCCAGAACAGTTCGCTGTTAGGCTCCTGGAGGTGCTAGCTCTCCAGAGTAGACCCTCACTTTATTGCTTTTGAAAAGCAGTTGCTTATACATGCTATCGTTCTTTTTCATGTTTGGTTTTGTTTCTTTTTTCCCAGTGTTCACTTATTGGTTACAACCCTTCTATACAACCAGACTGTTGTACAATGTGAAAGTATTTGCAGATCCTATACATGATTGCACACCACCATGGGGGGTGGGAAGTGAGGGGAGAAAATCTGAAACTCAAGGAATTGTGGAACTGAATCTTGTTAACTAAAAGTAAATAAACAAGTCATTGGAAAAAAAAAAAGAAAAGCAATTGCTTGCCTCTTGAGACAGCTCCCTTCTCCTGTACCACTTGATTGGCCCCAGGTCCCCTGATTCAGCTTTCTGGTTTTTGGGCATGAAAGGTCCCAAGTGTAATTGGTTTGGGCCTCTCAGACTTGGTGAGTGCCTGAGACTTCATGAGTTGCTATACTTTGATGACTTACTGACCATACATAGTTTCCAGACGGAAACAAGGAAGACCATGTCCAAGAAAGCTAAGTGCCTCAGTCAGACTATGCCTAGAATCCTCTGGGCTTTTCTGCCCACTATATTCCCCAAACCTTACTGACAAGGCTGGACCTTGGTTTTTCTCAGGATTAATTTCCCACTACTTGTCCCTATTATCAGCCACCATCTGATCTAGGGCATCTGCCATTTTGGCACATTAACATTAACTGTGTATCCTTGTATCTCCTTGCTTTGTTATTATGTTGATTTGGGATTTTCTTGGAGAAGATACTAAAGTGGTTTGCTATTTCCTTCTCCAGCTTACAGATGAGGAAACTGAGACAAACAGGGTTAAGTGACTTGCCAAAGATCACACAGCTAGTATCTGAGGCCACATTTGAATTCAAGTCCTCCTGAATCCAGGTCTAGCCCTCTATCTACTGTGCCACTGCCTCAAAGCTGCCCCAGATTCTTTACTATGTTAGTAAAAGCAAACTTCCTCCTTTGCTAAATGTTCAGTGACTTGTAGGTGTCTCATTTCATCTTTCCATTGAAACTGAACTAAAAGGATGCTGGTATTATAACTGTACCTACAACAGATTGTCCAGCAACCTGTTTTGGTTATTAAAACCTACAGCAGCCAAGTTTGCTGAAAAATTTAGCACATCATATCGACATTTAGCCTATGTGAAAATGAAACTCTTAAAGCTATCCTAAATCAAACTCTGTGCCTATCAAAGTCCTATTCCTTTGACACAGCTTTCCTGATAAGCCTCATCAGAGAATGATCTGTCCCACATTTTATATTCCCTCAGTAATTACAGTGATAACCTGTCTCATGCTACCAGGTATTAATATATCTATTGCCTTAGAGTCATTTTTTTCCATCTCTCATGGCCCAATATCTACTATCTCAGAATAGAGCATAAGTCCTGAAAGGGCAGATATGTCTTCTACTTCTTTGGTATCTGCCACAGAATTTTTTTCAGGGCATTGAATTCAATTAAATAAATATATATTACATGCTGGGTACCATGCTAAGCACTGGGGACACTAAAAGAGGCAAAAGACAGCCCCTGCCCTCAAGGACCATACAATCTTACAATGAATGCAGTTGATGCTCAGTGAATGTTTGTTAAAGTTCCTGAAGCTTTTTCAAGAAATATGATTCATATTCAGTAATTTTATCACACTTTCTTTTAAAAGGATGACACTAAAGGGACACATCACAAATCACAGTGCAAGACCAACTATTGACATTTCTATGCCCAAGAATCTATAAGACAAGTTTTGCTTTTCTGTCTATTGCCCAAATACAGAGATCTGTGTATAGTAGGAATTAAGGGTGGGAAGAATGGTGGACTGTGTTCTAGTCCAGGCTTTGCCATTAAACATTTGGATGATATTGGACAAGTCATGTAACTTTTCTGAACTGCAATTTCCTCATCTACAAAATGGGGCTTCAAGCACTAATGGTCAATGATATCATCTGTGGTTGGTTGTTTCAATAAATTAGTCTTCACTCACCATTATGCTACCCTTTTTTTGGTCGTTTTTCTTATAGCTCAAGAAGAGTACCAATGTGTGATTGGGTATGATTTTTTGTTTTTATGTGACACAGCACAGTTTAGTGGAAAGACCACTGAACTCCAAGTTGGCCAAGTCCTGGATTCAAATTCTGCTCCTGCTTCAAGTGGGCAGGCCAATTAAAATTCTCTGGGTTTTAGTTTCCTCATTTCTAAAGCATGGACTGTTCTAAACACCCAGAGATATGATGTAAACATAGCATTCTGTAAATCTTAAAGTGCTGCACAAATTTGGTTGCTATTATGGTGGAATATTTAAAAATGCTAAGCTTAATGTGGTTATAAATTCACAAAATAGCCCAAAGAGCTGTGGCTCAGTGGTACTCAGGGACCAAAGGAAAAGAGGGGGTTGGTTTTCTCATTCTGACAATTGCAAGGCTTTGGGAAATTCTTAACCTTTTGGTGTCTATACTCGTGGTACATTTTGGGAAGTCATCGGCAGGTTCCTTTGGGCAAAAGGAGTTGTTTCTCAACAGGGTCTGACACCTCCTCAGCAAGATGCTATAGGAAAACACACTGCCCGAAGCAGCCTGCTCCCACGCAGAGAGAGGAGGCTTCCAGCTGATGCGGCTGATTGCAGGCTTGTACACGGTGCAAACCCCAGCCTGCCTTTCCCTGACGACTGCAGCTCGCCTGTGGCTGCCGAGGTTGCCTAATTCTGCCGGCTAGTTCATGTAGGATTTTCCACGATGACTAAATGCTTAAATTATAGCAAAATTATCAATTTGGTAGGGAAAAATCAATGAGCATCCCCATGAATTTCCAAGGGTGTTGGCACTGACTTTGACTCATCTCCATTTCCAACCTTGAGCCAGGCTTGTACGGATATTTAGACAATCCGCATACAGATTCATTGAACACTAAAAACAAAACAAAACAAAACAAAAAACTAGCTGCTTTTACTCATCATATTTTGCCTGAATCTCATACCATGCCTCTCCTCTGACCTGACCATCTTTCCTGACTTCTTGGTTCTTACTGTCCCCTTCACCTCTGGATTCTGCCATCTCTCTGACACTAGACACCAGCTATGCCTATTCAAATACCCCTTTGGCTTTTACTAGATCCTCACCTGGCCGGTCCTTAATAACTGTGTGTATCCCAGCCTCCATTGATCTCCTGACCTTGATCAACCCTGTCAATTGATTTCTATGTGTTTCTCTCTATTGATACAGTTTCCCTTAGTTTGGCTATAGCCTTTGCTACTACATAGCACAAAAGGACGACATACTGCTCACCATCTGGGGTTCTATCTGTTGTAAAGTGTTTAAAATTTCTAAAGTTGTCATAGAATCACTTTCAGTACTCCAAAGTCTGTTTTTGGTTACCAATTTTTTTTTTAAAACATTGACTTAATTGTAATTTCTTCTTCACTAGCATATCTCTAATTTTATAATAGAAGTCAACATGGAAAGTCTTGCTACAACTAACTGAAATTCATCATTTTGTGTGTAGGTGAGAGTCTGTATGTTTCCTGCTTTTTAAAAATGAAAACAAGCCAGTTCTAAAATTTCATTTGTTAAAATGGAAAAAAAAAAGCAGCAAAGTACAGTATTGTAAATACAAAATTTTTTCTTGAAACCCTTTCATAAAGAAAAGGCAGTCACTTTAATAAATAACACTGAAGCTTAAAATACTTACAAAATCAAGATTTAAAAAAAAATTTAGACATATCACATAGTCACTGGTATTAGCATTATAATTAGAGAAATCCTATGTGAGCCAGATGAAATACATTGTGAACAACTGAACTGCCTTTCTGAAGACCTTAGGACCTGACAGTAGCTGAGACCTTTAAGGAGACTGAGGGGCAGTTACTGGTTATTGGTGGGTAACAAGAATAGCCATGAGCTCGTTGCCTTTAGGCAGATTTTGAGGCTTGCAGAACCAAGGTCAGATTCAGGTAAGCCTTGGGGATTTGCAAGGACATGGTTGCATTGTTTGGGTTTACTGGAAAATTTCCATGACATACTTGTGCCTTTGTACATCTTTCACGGCAAACGTGAATTGTAGGAAGAGTGAATTATGTTTCCATTTTCTTCCCCAATTGTGTTGTGTGCTTTGATCATGTTTGGTATCTTCCCTAATGGTGAGGGGTCAGTTTTCCTGTAATGGCTGAGTCTATGGTGAATATGCCTACTAAGCACATTTCATTAGGGTCAGTACCAAGGTAATTTTACTTTTTCTCTTACATTTTATTTTAATGATAACACTGAACATAATTTTTAATCAAATAAAATTAAGGCTTAACTAAACTTATTTTTTAAACTATCAACTAAAATTTATTTTAAGATACACATGTTAAAAATGAGATACAAAATGCCAAACTATTGTTGAAATATCAGGGCATGCCTGAGTATCCTTGGCATACCCTGTACTTAGGTCTAGTGATGATGATAAGGCTATTCAGACTGAGACTCCACCCCATCACCCTTAGGATATGTTGGAGAGACCCAGATGTGACAGCTGGGAACCAAATGAAACATGTCTAGCAAAATCTCCTGGCTAACAAACATTTTGATATGTTGTCCTTATTAGAATTAGATACTACTCACAGACTTATTAAAATAGAAATTCATTAACTTTTCCAGCATTAGGAAAGTAACCTTAAAAATTGCTCTGAATTTGAAAAGACTTGCTATATATTCTTTAATTTCCAGTTATTATTTTGGTTAGAGCCATGTTGGGATGGGGGGGGGGCATGAAAATACTATAGCTAATTCAAGTTGGATAGCGATGTATGAACTCAGATTTGAAAACCAACCAAAAAACCTCCATTATGTTTCTTATTTAGAGTCTTATTAAGTCCCTATTTATGATGTGGTACTTCTCCCTATTTTGGACATCCGACCTAAGAAGTATTTTGGACAGCAGCCTAAATTATTTCTCAGACGGAGAAAGCATGATCTGGTTAATTGCGGATGAATGATGCTTTGATTTAGCATCCAGGTTATCTATGGACATTAATCTTTATATTATATATACATTAGTATGAGATTAAAGCATATTATATAAGAATAACTTAGTTGACAACTTTTAAAAAAAGAAAATACCAAATTTCTTATTATCACAACTGGCAAAAATTGTGAAACATTTTTAAATGAATGATTTTTGTTGTTGTTGTGAAACCTGAGACATTCTCAAGGACCTAATTAGGAGATGAGCATGTTCTTCCTATCCTTAGAAGAAATAGATTTTGAGAAATATTTCAGTACACATAGGGGTTTGGGTCAGAAAAATTCTGCAGCTTATAAAGTCATTTGTTATTTTGCTGTGATTTTATACACAATGGAAGGGTGAAGAAAAGGTCAGCAATAACTCTGCTGTTGCATTTTAGCTCGAAAAAAACATAATATTGATCGATAAGAAAATGGAAAAAGCACAACTATTAGCGTCTTACTTGATCTTCTCCGACCTTTACCCTGCCATGTTGATTTTATTCTTAAATGTTATGTCTCCTGTTCCAAAGGTTTGTCCTATTTAGTCTTTTATTTAATTAATACATGATCTTCTTTACTCTCTCTAATGTTGAAACAAGAAATTCTCTTTCATTCCCTTGTTGAACCATTGTCCTTACACCATGCTTCATGTGCTACCATAACCACTTCAAATATGAATTGGTTTGTTTAAAACTACTCAGGAGTTAGAGTCAATAGGTACTTAATATCACTGTGTACTTGCAGGTCATTGGGATAAATTAGATTTTTTAAAACTAGGAATACTGTGCTGACCAGTGCCCTTCCCTGCCACCCATTACATCTATGTGAGGCGGAAGGAAGGACTTCCTTTTGGAAGTTCTCTTCTTGACTGTTTAAAGGGTCAGAATAGCTAACACAAGAGGTCTACCCATTCCCTGAAGATCTGAGTGGTAGAGGACATCTATCAAATTGGTGGAATGTTCAAATTTTAATTAACAGAGAAAATCTGCACCTTGAAGTATTAACTAATGCTTACTACTTGCTGTGAATTTAAGTGGATATAGGTTGTGTGTGTCTGTATATGTGTGTGTGTGTGTGCGTGTGTGTGTGTGTGTGTATGTGTGTGTGTGTGTGTGTGTGTGTGCATATATATTCCACTATATATATATATATTCACATAGATACACATGCATACAAACCTGTATTATACATTATAAACTATATATAGTTCGTAGTCTCTAATACAGGCATATTCCACCTCACTTTAATTATTTCCATGATAATACTAGCTTAAAAAGCATTTTAAAAAAGAATTTAATTTCCTGAGCAATTAGGTCATACATATTCCAAATGTGTCATCAATAGATAGCCTTCCAGTAGAACTTCATGACTTTATGTTGGGGTTTCCATTTGCCAAACTCTTGAGCGACTAAATTGTCTAGGGCAGCTTTGTATGTAGGTTGTGCCTCTATGAGGATAATCTCCCATTCAGAAAAGCAGTGGTCAAGTAATGGATAGAGACCTGATTTCAGGATCAGGACCACCTGTTTTCAAGCTCCAACTCTGAAATACATGGCGTGAGCCTGGGCAAATCACTTAACTTTTTGATTGTCCACACCATGCTCTGGGAATATAAATTAAAGAATAGTTGTTGATCTTCATGGGTTGAGAATGTTTCCTTCCCCCAGAGCTCTTTACACTGATGGAATCCAAGATCCAACAACAGACAACCACAAAATTGCCCTTATGATAACCTTCCAATGACTAGTCTGAAGGTGGCCTCCCCCACTCTCCTCTCCAGTACCTGACTGCATACTTTTATCTCCAGTCTGTCCTTCTTGTTTGTTTCAGTTCTCTGTGTAAGAGTCAAAATTCCCCAAATGCCCACTACTTCTTCTAAGGATTCCCTTCTAAGGATGTTAGCAGTGGGGCACAAAAGGGAAGATCAGAGAGGAGATGAATGCTTTGGTAGAGGCTAGAGAAAGGAGATGTTCTACACAGATGTTTCCATATCCTATGGCCTGTAGGTGGGTTTCTATATGTTTCTTATAAGGCTGGAAGAACATTTAGAAAAGAGACAACACTTTTAACTAAGGAAGCTGCTCTCTCTTTGTCCTTCCTGGCCCTTTCTTATTATGGTGATGATAACCAGGGAAAAAAGAATATGGATGAATTACTAGATAAATAATCCAACAAATCCATACTAAGGCGTTGGCCAAGTGTAAGTGGACACTTCTCTGGTAAGTCAGATCTGTCCCCTCAATTCCCCTGACATGAGGGGACACCTAACATCTGCCTGGATTGCAGTTGCTCATCTTTCTCCAGGCAGGGAAAGGGCAATTTTCATGTTAGTAATTTCTGATGTGGACTAAACAAAGCAAAATGCAATCTGTCAGTAATTCGTTCAACAGAGAGAGGCGGGACTGCTTTATATCATGCAACCAAGGAAGGGGAAAAAAATACCAAAACTCCGTGGAATGCTGGAAGACAAGAAGTCTCGAATGGAAGGGTTGAGGGTTTAAATGCCCAATTATGTTGCGTCTTTTCATCGTTGTCAGGAGAGAACTTTTACCCTCGCACTATTTTAGATCCCATTACAATATTGTGTGCCTTTTCCATATAAATCACTGTCACTTGCTTAGCCGGTGTCATTTTGCATGATTGAAAAACTGGCTTGAGATGTAAGTTAATTATGCATGTAACTCTCACTATGGTGAGAGGGAAGGCAAGGAAGCTCTACACTCGATTGTGTCGATGTGAATGGCTCACTGACCCTATTGAACTCCGGGATTCTCGCAGTTTGGCATTATGGCTCCCAAGCCAGCAGAGATAACAGCTACATTTCCTATAACATGTTATTCCCAATCAAGATGGATCTAATTTTCTTCTCCCTTTCCCTTATTCTCCCCGTCCCAGGTTATCTGTGCTCTCCCTTGGCTCATCTACCGTGATTCTCTTTCTCGGGGACAGTTAAGTAGGATGAGCCACAGATAAGAAACTATCTGGGATACTCACCAAGTTATCTGGCTTGACCTTTGGAGAGACTCAAAGGAAAGTGTTGTCACTCGGAGGAGATAGACGGGTCACTGTAGGCACGGGGCCAGCCAGCAACTTTTTTAGAGTATGTCAGAGGCAGGGCCAAGTGAAGACAGACTAGACTTAATCCCTTAACCTACCCTGTCAGAACTGCATCAAGTCAGCACTGCCAAATCCACAGCCACCTCATAACTCAGAAAGGTATGCATGATTGCATTTATGAATTTGCTTTTGAAAAGGGGCTTTGCGGTTTGATATTCAGAGCACTGTGGAACCTGGACCACATCTCCCCGTATGCAAATGCACAGCTAAGCAGATTCCAGCTGAATAGGCAAATCCACTAAATGAGTAAGATGAGGGGTGATATTAAAGGAGATTATGGCAAAAAAAAAATTGTTTTATCTGTAAGTGTGGCTTTTAAGACGAACAATTCAGGTTCTAAGAATGTTAGATTTCCATGTTATTTAGAAAGGAAGAAGAAAATAAGCTATTTTATTTTAAATGTGACTGAGATGGGGAATGATGAAGAATGGTCGATGGACAGAATGGATTTGGAATTTTGTTTAGTTAGGCACATTTGTGTATTATCACATTTTACAGGCATGGACTAGAACACCTGAGAGGTAAAGGGAGCTTCTTTATATTTCAGGAAAAAGCAGATTTTTTCATTTTACCTCTGGTAATATTGGGTTCTATATTAATTCATAAATAAGCAAATGACTGCACAGAAAATGCTGTAGAGATTATATATATATATACCAAACACTGAGTCACATGGGTAGATTACCTTTCAATTTAATAACCAAGGGGAAAAATCAGAAAAAACCATTTTTCTAATAGTGGCTGCCTTCTAATTCTCTGTATCTACATTAGTACAAAATAAAAAAAATGAACAAATAAATAATGGCTGCTCATCAGTAAAATGGTAAGGTCTTAAATTGTGTTTTCCTGGAATGACAACTGTAGTGCCTGAGATTTCTACATATTTTAATGTTTACACTTAATAAAGCATTCAGCAACCTGTGCTCAGCTGAATCGAGAGAGGCTTTTTCCCATCCAGGATTTAAAACAGGTTTAAAGGGTGATAAAGTCTATTATATTTTATTGAACAATTTATATGTGTGTGGCATAATTAAATTCCTGAATGCCATGTGTCAATAATTTTGGCATAAGATTACGGGCTGTAATAATGTCTGATTTTATATCATGACATTATTTTATGAGGCATGCCTATTATTCATACATAACGCACATCACCAAAATGAAAATGCACTGTACCACAAGCTCGTCATGATTTATAACACGTCTTTCAAAGCAGTTACTTTGAAATATAATTTCCACTCTTGTTGCAGAATGCATCAAAATAGTACAATTGAAAGATGATGATATGCAATTGGGATAAAAGGAATTCATGTTTTCCTTGTACTCCAGTTCCAGCATGCTTTGAAATGATATACCAGCCTTCCATGATCCAAAGGAATGACTGCATTCCAGTATAGCCAGCAAGGACTTTGGCATTTGCAGCACTTTAAAAGAATTCGGCTTTGATTTCTCTAGTAATATGGAAAGCACTATGTAAATCCTTGATTGCTTTAGGAACAGTAAGTCACCTTAAAAAAACAAATCCCTGTTATTTTGTCAGGGGTAGAGTGGAGTGGGCATTATAGCAATCCCAGTGGGCTTAGCAAACTGGAATAAAAACCTCAAGGATGGTAAATACTAGGAATGCATATGAATGTATTGATTCATATATTTACCCTCAAGCTACATATGAACATTTAAACCTATACATATAAGAAGTTACATTTGGGGGTTCTTCCTCTAGAAAATAATTGGTTTGAGAAGATTGTGAAACCAGTAGGATAAATTATTCTGTGAGATGTGAACCGGAATGTGTCATTTTTCAAACTTTCACTTGCTCTGTACTATATTATCTTTCTCTTCTACTTTTCTTCTTTCAACTTTTCCATAAGAAATTCATAATTTCTAAGATACTATTATACAAATGTGATTCTTTGGTTTTTATTTGATAAGAGAGCATATATCATATCACTTAGAGCTGTATAGTTTTTTAGTGCATAAATCAATCAAATAATTTATTAAACATCTTCTATGTTCCAGGCATTGTGCAACGTGCCAAAGATACAAAGAATAATGCAATTCCTACTTTCAAGAGAGTTTACATTCTCATCATGTAATATTGTACATTTCAATGCTCTATGACTGTGTCTTATCCCCCACCTAGGCTGTAAGCTTTAAGACATCAGGGACTATGCCTTGCCTATCTTTCCCCAGTCTCTAACACAGTGCTAGGCATGTAGTAGACACTTATTTTATTTTTGTTGAACGTTAGAAATAACTCTCAAGCAATAACAGTATCTTTTCTAGATAAGTCAAAGTGCTTTATAGAAAACAACTTAAATTTATTTGAGTGAAGTAGTTTAAGGGAAAACTATTAGTTAATGTTCTTTTCATGGGTAAAGAAAGATTCTGGAACTTCCTTCCCTCCCTCCCTTCCTTCCTTCTTTCCTTCCACATTTATTAGACATTTATTGTGCTAAATGATGGAGATAACAAAGACAAAAGTGAAATAGACCCTGGCTTCAAAGAACTTACATTTTAATAGAGGAGAAAACATGTATGTATCTAAACATACAAATAACATATACAAAATGAGTACAAGGTTGTTTCAGAAGAGAATGCATTATAAGCCAGGGGGATCTGGAAAGGCTTTATCTAGATGGTAATGCTGAATCTGAATCTTGAACAAAAAACAAAGAGATGGAGCTAAGAGGGAAAGGGCATTCCAGGCATGGGGGATAGCGAATGCAAAGGTGTGCAGATGAGAGCTAGAGCATCTTGTGTGTGCAACAACGAGTAGAGCAGTGCACCAGAATGTGTGGTGGAGAATAGTGTATAAGACTAGAAAGGGTTAAGGGACCAGGCTCTGGAGAGATTTAAACACCAAGGAGAGAAGTTTATGTTTGCTCCTAGAGGTGATAGGGAACCACTGATTTCACGAAGTGCAGAGTGACTTGATCAGAGCTGAATTTCAGGAAAACCATTTTGGCTGCTGTGTGGAGCATGTATTGGAGGTAGAGAGACCATGTACAAGGCTAATGTAATGTAATGGTTCAAATGAGAGAGACTTTCCTCAATTACATTTTAATCTGGCTTGGGCACACTTGGGAGTGTTGCTGGCCAATGCCACAGGCCATGGAGCCTCTGCCTAGTCCACAACTTTTCAGGATTCCTTGAGAATATGAAGTAAGTTTCATGTCTTTAAAAGTATTAAGACCACTATGGCAATCACTGATTATAATAATAATAATGATAATAGTTAACATGTCCATAGTGTTTTTAATGTTGCAAAGTGATCCTCTCAATAATCCTGTAGGAAAGGTGCTATTATTCTCCCCATGTGACAAATGAAGAAGCTGCAGTTGAGGAAAGTTAACTGATTTTTCCAGAGTCACAGAGCTGGTAAGCAGGACTCAAATGCAGGTAATAATGACAACCACTGGAATTTATATGGTGCCTGCTATAGGCCAGGCACTGTGTCAAGGGCTCTACAAATATTATCTCATTTGATCTTCACAACAATCCTGTGAGGCAGGTGCTGTTATTACCCCCATTTTACAGATGAAGAATCTGGGGCAAAAAGAGGTCAAGTGACCTGACCAGGATCACTCTGCTAATAAGAGTCTGAGGTGAGGTTTGAACTCAGGTTTGGGGCTTTACCCATTGCGCCACTCAGATCTGTCCAGTGCCTCTGTCCACTGTACCACTTAGCAGCCTCAAAATTGGTCCTCTGTTACCACTATTATTCTAGCTTAGCAATTCAGACTGTCACCCATATAACCCAGTTGTTTGAGTGATTTCCTGAGCTACAGGAATAACTTCAGGGTTTTCTAAAATAGAAACATAAAAAGTTTCTTAGCACACAATTGTAAGGGTTATTCTTAATTGTTCAAATGATGCATATGTGCACTTAGGCAGCTTTGCAAAGATATCCTTTGTGCATTGTGGTGTCCAGATGTTCCACATTCTTTTTGCCAACTTTTGATCTGCAGGGCATAGGGTAAATGTAATGGTAATTGTGATGGAAAAAGAAGGCGGGTGGACAGATGCTGCTGTAGATTTATTTATGTATTGCCAAATACTATATGTAATAGACTTTAAAAACTGCCTTCTATACCATCCTTTACTGATAATTGGATTACAAAGGCCATCAAAATTGTATTTGAATTTGTCCAGGGATGAGAAGCATGTTCCTTTGCTGGATAGTTGTAGCTGTTAGACAGTTTATAAAAAGGTCTTTCTGCTTCATTGGGGGAAGTAGCAAAGAGGAAGACTGGGTTTGGAGTAGAGGACGAGAGGGAAATCAGGGTTGTGGAAGATTCACCTGTGTTTCCACCTATTTTCACGTCTCTTAGAAGGTGACTCCAAGAACAACTGATTTCTCCATCCCTGATCTCAGGACATCTCACTTTGACAAATAAACCTCTCTTCCCAGGATCTTTTCAGCTCCTGGACACAGGCATAATAATTCCTTTTCTGGGGGTCCTCTGGTTATTTTCTTACTGCTTGCAGTGCCCATCCCTCGTTCTTTCCCCTTTCCCCAAGGTCCTATCCCTGTAATTGCTTAATCAATTGTAATTTTGTTGAATTGGTTACTATATTGCCCTAGAATGAAAGGCTTTTTTTTTTTTACCTCGATGGAACAAGAGAAAAAAGACTAGAAACAACAACAGCAACAATGGCCAACATTTAAATAGCACCTACTGTGTGCCTAGCTCTATGCTGAGCACTTTACAATTACTATCTCGTTTGATCCTCATAACAATCCTGGGTGGCAGGTGCCATGATTACACCCATTTTACATAGAAAGAAACTGAGTCTGGAAGATGACTGGCACATGGGAAGTGGGTGGCAAAGCCAGGACTAGGATCTGGCTTATGATTCACAGGACAATGTAAAGTGGATTAGAGTGTGAGGTTGGAATCATGAAAAGAGGGTTCAAATACTGACTCCCATACTCAGCCATGTGAGCCTGGGCAAGCCCGTTTAGCCTGGCATAATCTCAGTTTCCTTACGTGTAAAATAGGCATTGTGATAACCACAATAATACTCTAGTCGCGGTGGTTCTCAACCTGCCGTGCCCCGACCCTTTAATGCAGGTCCTCATGTTGGGGTGACCCCCAACCATAAAATTATTTTCGTTCTACTTCATAACTGTAATTTTGCTACTGTTATGAATCTATCTGATATGCAGGATGTATTTTCATTGTGACAAATTGAACATAACCCACAGGTTGAGAACCGCTGCTCTAGTGCCTACTTCTTCATCTGTAAAAATGGGTGCAATAGGGGTATAGTGATGATAATACATGTATTAATTACCTCATAGGAAAGATATCAGCCTGAAAGTGCTATGGAAATGTGAGCCACCATCATTATCCCACCACACCATGGCAACCTCCCTGTAATTGATTCAATGTGCCCTATGTAAGCAGAGAGATTTATAACTGATAGTCGATTAAATTTGGTGTTTGTGGCTATGTCTATAAAAAGATGAGCATGAGATCATGGATGTCATCCTGTACTAAATAATATTGATTATATGGATCAGTCAGGTTAGGCTTGCACTGTTTTGTTGCATGGTGTCTTCTTCAGGAATATAGTCCACAAGAAGCTTGAGGACTGCTTATATGGCATTTTTTGGTCATGTAGACTTGGCCTATGGAGTAGTAGCTTCTAAACCCGGTTGATTTATTATTTTTTCTGAGTGTGTTAATCAGAGCAGAGTTAATCATGACTGGTGTGTGTGTGTGTGTGTGTGTGTGTGTGTGTGTGTGTGTGTCTATTATTTGGTGACGAGCAGACTAAACTATGCAGTAGAAAACAAAGGGGAAGTAGTATCAATGTCCAGCCCAGCCAGCACAATGTACACCATCTTTACTGACTCAGTCATGATCTCTTCTCTAATTTTATCCTGTTGCTCATCCTACACATTCAGAAACTTCTGGGTGAAAAGCCTCAAATAGAGGATGCCTCTATTTGAGACAGGGGCTGACAGATCACTTTCTGAGGTTCTCATGTATTAACAGTGCCAATGCTTTTCAAAATGCCAACATGAATTAGTTTCTGTTTTCCTTGCAAAGAAAGAGTAAGTTTATGCCTGGACTTCTAAGTATGCATGCTACCTTAATTGATTTTATTGCCAACCATTCCAACGAGCTAGAGGAGCTCCTAGAGAAAATAACAGTACATTTTGGGGTTGTTATGTTATGCTGTGGGAAGACAGATAGTAGGAGGGGTTGGGGGCAGAGTAATGGCGTGTGTTCATGTAGGGGAGTGTTGGAGACATTCAGGACCCACTTTTAACTGTTTCCCTACTAATCAAGTGTTGGGAATGGACAAGATAGAGTTATAGATATCCTGCCCTATCAAAGCTAAAGGGAATGGGTGGGATGTGGTACAGTGGGAATGGGGAGAGGAGAGGGTTGTAGCAGCATAGCGAGGGCAGTGGTGGCCAAAGGGCAGGTGGAAGATGGATGGCCACATTCTTCTGCCCATGAAGGGTAAGGGGTCGTTGCTGAACCCTCGGTGAGAGAGGCAGAAAAGGAACCAGGCAATCTACTTGTTTAAATCATCTGGAATGTTCAACAGTGATGGCAGTGATTATTTCCAGAGATGATGGTGATAATAATTTGATTTAGACCAAACTGCTAATACATCCCTTAATATTGTGGGCACTAGTGACTGGAATGACTGGTTGACATATATAGTCATTTAATATTGTCAAAATAATAAAATCAAATTCAGCAATGTAATTTTTACCATAAAAATGATAATGCAAGTAGTCAAGAAAATGAAGCTGAAAATGACCTCTTTTTTGGTTATTTCTCCTCTTTCTGTTGTTGTTTGTCATTTTTCCTTCATGTCCAACTCTTCATGACCCCATTTGGGGTTTTCTTGGCAAACATGCTGGAGTGGTTTGCCATTTCCTTTGCCAGATAATTTTATAGATGAGGAAACTGAGGCAATAGGGTTAAATGACTTGCCCAGGATCACACAGCTATTAAGTGTCTGAGGCTGGATTTGAACTCATCTTCCTTACTCTAGGCCTGCCTTTCTTTCTACTGCTCCACCTAGCTGCCTTTTCTTCCTTCTATTACTTAGAAATATGAAAGTTTTTTTTTCTACAAAAATGTGTGTATATATTTATATAGAAATGTATTTCTCAGTAAAATAAAAACTTTAAGTAAATTTTTAAAGACCATGCATCTCTTTACATTTTTGATAAAAACCCATGAACTCAATTACTTATAAGCAAGAAAAAAGAGAAAGGAAAACAGAAGGAAACTCAGTGTCTCAAAAATGTTTACAGAAATTAAATTTTAAGGAATACTTTTATTATGAATTGTATTAGTTTAAAAGTATACTTGAATCAGTATTCTTACAATTATTTCTATTACTAATTTTTTGTATTCAAACACAGCTCCATAATTTTCTTTTTCTTTTCTTTCCTTTTTCTTTTCTTTTACACACCAAAAAGGTTATGAAAAATTCCACTGCTGGGTTAACATTATCAACGGCTTGCTGTTTTCTATGCTTACAAAGGCTAGTAGAATTTTCAAATGCGTTTAGCAACTTTATAAAGAGAATGGTGAATATCATCCACTACTTCAAAAATGTGAAGAAATGGAGCTAAGCTTCAGGAATTTTAATGAGACATAAAAGAAGAAGTCATGGTGAAAATTTTTAAACCCTGGAATGGATTATTGAGGGAGGTTGTGGAATCTTTTCTCCCCAAAATCTTTAAAATGTGGTAAAAATCTCATTTGTCAGAGAGTATATGAATACTTTTTCCTTAAATAGAATGTCAGACTCATCAGGGACAGCAGAGATCCAGTCCTCTGATTTTATAGGTGATAAAAGAGACCCAGATAATTATCCAAGCTCATGAAGCAAGTTACTTGCAGTCAGGACTAGAACCTATGTCCCCTTATTCCAGCATTCTTTCCAAATAGACTATCTCTAATGAATTCAGGACAAGGATTTGCCTTCTCAAGGCTCGACTAAACCCTGTGATTTTATAATAATGGGTCACTATTCCTCTATCCTCCATGTCTACTCCCATTCTGTCATAGTAAAAGCACTGACCAGGAAGTCAAGATGCCTCTTTGCTACTCTGAGCTTTGAAACTAACTAGCTGTCATCTAGAATGAATCATGGCAGTTTTCTAGGCCTCTGTTTACCTATCTGTAAAATGGGCATAATTCTGATGACTCTACTTAAGGTTTTCCTGACAACAACCCTGTAAGGTAGATAGTGCAGATATTTTCACCCCTATCTTAAAAATAAGGAAACTGAGGATTAGCTAGGTGAAGTGACTTATTCACAATCAAGCATGGGAGTTATTATTGCTTGCCATCTCTTCAGCTCTAAAATGCTATAACTTTCTGTACCTGTCTTTGAAGCTATTCTAAAGAGTAGACACAGTTTCCTTATATTTACTCTTCTTTCCAGTTAATAAAAACAGACTAAACTTTTGAAACCTTTAAAGAAAAAATAAGAACTTAGTTTTGTTTTTTTTCTTGGAATGGGCAGCATGTGACCAAAAGATCAGGGTTTTGAGAGAGTCCCAGAAGATGGAGCTAGAGAGCAAAAATGAATCCTGAAAATGAAACAAGTTGTAGGGTTACTGGTCTTTTTTACTTTGTGCGTAATCAGATTTGGGTGGGCAGATGTATGTCGTGTGTTTTTGTTTTGCAGGAAGTCTGATTTGGCATCACAAGTATATGCAGGTACAACCCCCACTCCTTGTTAATCCTTGAGAAAAAATGAGTTCTTTAGTCAGTGGGATATGGAATTTTTGACTGTCTTTTGCCATGTATGTGTGTTAGAAGCTGCTCTTGTATTGTTATTCTAAGATTCCTTCAGAGGGCTATGTTACTTTGGACTTGAGGAACAGGGACTATTAGAAATGTTGGAACCAGTGCCCGACAACATACAAAGCAGCAAGAAGCCTTTTCAAACAGTTGAAATCTTGACAATTTATTGGTACCAAAGTTTATCTCTTGCAAGCAAGCTCTAGTAAGCGATTCATGCTGTCTCATAGGTATCATGAGAAAGTAGAAGCATGTATCAATTTTGTTGTCTTATAGAAAGAACTCTAATTTTTCAGGGCTTGGAGTAGCCCATGCTAGGACCCGAGTCCTTTATGTCACACACACAAGCTGGGGACTTGCACAACTGGGAATGGGAAAATTGTCTGCCATGGTGCAGCAACTTGCTTTCCGGATGGAAGTAGGACTCTGGTCAGGGACATCATCAAATTCACTTCACTTTTCTTATTTGAATATTTCAGTAATTAAAGGAGCTGTAGATGCATATGTCTACGTGGTCCTTTCATCAATGTGAATTGAGCTTCTCTAGACCTAAGTAGGATTATAGATTTAGAGTTAAAAGGGACCTCAAGGATGTCTAGCCCAACCCCCCTTCATTTACAGAGGAGGAAATTGAAGCCCACAGAAATTACGTGACTTGCCCAAGGTCACATAACTGGTTAGTAGCAGAGTCAGCACAGTAGGTAATTTCATGGTGATTTTCTCCACCTCCCCTTCCTTACCCCTCCCCCCCAATTCTCACTTGGTAATAGGACTCTAGTTTGAATGAACAGTTTATATTCTTTGATTAGTTTACTCCTTGGTTCTCCTTTTCCTTAATCAAGATGTAATTATTTGTTTTGAAAGCAGATCTCTGAGGTGAGAAAGAAGACACCCCAAGCCTCCATGTTCTTCCTCTTCTCCTGGGTTGAGGGTGGAGGGAGGAACAATCCCTAATGGAGACGGGCAAACACTCATCACCGAGGAGCCTCGTCAGTAATTCTTGCTAGCAGCACCTTTCACCACCTTTTATTGCTGCTGTTCAGAGCCCAGGACTGCCAAGCTTTGTTTCTAGAGCCATATTTTCCAGGAAGTGAAGAATCCCAGAGGTAGGCAGTCTTCTATCCTTGTCCATGTGCCTATTGCCAAGCTGGCTCGGTAGGCTTTCAGCTGAAGGATTTATAAGGAAAGAATGCATTGCTCATTAGCCCCATTTGTAGCACACCTGTGCGCTTTTTAAAAGCTTGTAGCTAGGCCACACCAATGCCTTAGGAAGCAACATTTTCCTGGAGCTGTTGCAGCAGGTAGAAACTTAGTATTAAAAAAAAAATTCGCTAGCGGGGTTGGGGTGGGAGACAATCGAAAGAGCCATCTTTCCTTGGAGCAAAGACCTGAGGTAACCCAAAGGGGAAGGAAAGAATAAGTTGATGGTTTAGCTAAAACCAAGAGCAATGTCTGAGGAGGACCCTACCCCTACCACTGCCTGTTTTGTTAATAGGTTCATTATACTGGGTGTGCCTCTGGGTAAGTCATTAGTAATTTTCCTTTCATGGGAGAGTCACTGTGTTTTACTGGGATTATACTGTTGGCTGGGACAAGGAGATGAACCCAAAGGGACATGATATCTAGTCTCCACCCTGCTTGCTTACATGGGAGACAATTTTATGGAAGAGAGAGAGCTTTGGACTTGGAGTCAGAATTTGCAGGATTTGAGATTTGGAAAGTGTCTCAGTAATCGTGTCGTGCGTTCCATACACACAAGGAATCCTTGCTATAACATACCTTGCACGTGACCGTCCAGTCTCTGCTTGAAGATCCTCAAGCAGGGGGAACTCATGACCTTTTGAGATAGCTTATTTCACTTTTGGGCAATTAATTATTAGGGAGGCTCAGCTTCATGGCATTGTGAACAGAGTGCTGGGCCTGGAGTCATGAAGACCTGAGTTCAAATTTGACCTCAGACACTTACTAGCTATGTGACCCTAGGCAAGTTACTTAACCTTATTTACCTCAGTTTCCTCATGTATAAAATGAACCAGAGAAGGAAATGGTAAACCAGTCCCTTATCTTTGCCAAGAAAGCCCCAAATGGGGTCACAAAGGATCACACGACTGAATTAAAAAACAATTATTAAGAATTTTTTTTCCTGACAGCAAACCTTAATTTATTTCTTTATAACTTCCATTCTACTCTTGATTATGTCCTCTGGGGACAAACAAAGCAAATCTAATCCCCTAGCCCCTCTGCTCCCCACAACAGCCCTTCAAATACTTGAAGACAGCTATCCTGTCTCCCGCCCACCCCCATGAGTCTTCTCTTCTTCAGATTAAACATGCCAATTCTTTTAATTTGTCATTGTATGTGAATTGAGGAAGATCTGAATTCAACATTTCAGCTGGTCAATAAACAAGCATTTATTAAGTACCTACTGTGTACTCGGCACTGGGGATACAGAGAAAGACAAAAGACAATCCTTGCCTTCAAGCTATATGACCCTAGATATGTCACTTAACCTCTTAGCTTCAGTTTCCTACTCTGTGAAGTAGGGAGAACAATTTGCTATAAGGATTAAATGATTAACTTAAATAAATAAACTTAATGTAATTAAATAAAAACTCAAATGATTAATTAAAATTAAAATAGTTTATGTAAAGTGCTTTGCAAACTTTGAAGTGCTATGTGACTCTTACCTATTATTATTTGCTATTATTATGACCCTCTGGGTCTGTTTCCCTTAAAAGGTAGAGCATACTGCTGCCTGCCCAAGCCTAAGTGACATGAAAGACAGTAAACCAGAATGATAAGGAAAGCCTTTCAGATATAGGTATACCCCAATGCTTGACATTTAAGAACCTGAATTAGGAGGTGAACATTCCACTGCAAAAGAATTCATTTCTGGGTGGAGGGATAGATTCATCACACATTTCCTTTAAGTATCTGACTTGCCCACTGTGTTTGTAGTAAGCTCTGCTTTACCAGAAAATAAAAATTTAAAAAAATATTGAAAACAACTTTTCAGAAATTTGTCTATTATGCTGACAAAAAGGCACAATAAATACAAGCAGCACCAGGATAATCAGCACCGTGGGTTTTAGGGCTCTTCTATTCTTAGCTGACAACAGGCATTTGGTTAACCACAGCCCAGAGCACCAAGGAGGCTGAGGTAATAATATGCTTAGCAGAGTGACAGCTGGGAGGCCAGTGGAAGTGTCAGAGTTTTGACCTTTCTTCACCTTTCTTCATCACCTCTGACTCATGCCAAGCACACCCCTAGAGTGCTGCCACTGTGGTATTTGGAAACACTCCTGTATAGCTACTGCAGGATGTAAAGCAACAACTCCCAGATGACACAAATAAACTCGGCTGGATTTAGTGTTTGGACTCTGTCATGTGCTAGGCTGGGGCAGTGGGGAGAGAGGTGCCTTAAGTTTCTGTTGGGCAGAAGAGGACATAGCCATATTCTCTTTTAGAAAATAATCAGTAAATATAGCATATGCTAGACATATGCTACATCCCAAAGGTTCTTTGGATAGACTCTGGCCATGTAGGAGAACAATCTTAATGCTTTAGTTATGTCTGGAATATGCCTGACCCAGTCTATTTCCTGGCCCCTGATTCAAGAATTTGACTTCAGAGTGCTTAAGGTGGTTCTGTATGACATGAGGATAGGCTAAAAATAGTTTGTTTAGAAGATACTAATTCCTAGCATTTTGAAAGCATTTTTTCATTTTTCAAAAACTTTCATAAACAGTCAATGTGTATGAAATCAGGCAGTTATGTATTTGGTTCCTTAGAGGACGTGAGAAGTCATAGGCGGGTGCAGGAGAAAAAGCAACCTTTTGTGTTCCCTGAGAAAATTTTCTTGAATTTTTTTTAAGTATGGGAGGTATGGAGAGTGTGCACAGCTCAGTTGACTGAAAGCCTACTGGCACTCAGTGGTATGACATAGTAACCTAGAAAAAAAGCTAACACTAGTTTAGGCTATGTTAAAGAGCAAGAGCTGTGATAGTTTCCTGAAATACTGCCTTGATCCATCATATCTGAACTATTAGGTTTAGTTCTGGCCACCACATTTTAGGAAGAATATAGATAAATAAAACCAGAAGGGGTTGAGAATGACGTGACTGGAAACGTTTGAAGACTAGATACCATGCTATACAAAGACTGGTTAAAGAAACTGAGAATGTTTAGTTTGATAAAAGGGAGACATGGTTGCAACCTTTGAGTATTTGAAGGGCTGTCTTATAGAAAAAGAATTAGCCTACTTCTTGGCCCCAGAGAGCAGAATTAGGAACAAGGAGTGAAGATGATTCCTTCTAGCAGTTAGGAATAATGTAAGGGAAAATTCTCAACAATTAGGACTATTCAAAACTAGAAGGAGAACCTCAGGAGCTAGTGGTCTCCTCTCTCTGGAGATCTTCAACCCTAGGTTGGATAACCACTTAGAAATGTTGAGTTGATTCTTTTCTAGTTATGGATTCAAGTAGATTGGCCACTAAGGTCCCTTCCAACTTATTATTCTGTGTTTCTGTAATATTTCTGTGGCCTTACTCTGGTCTCCTCTTTTGACTCTACTATTAAGTTTTGTCGTTCTCTTTATAAATGTGTTATCATTGTTTTTGTACTTATTTCTTTACCGAGTGCTTAGAACTATATTCAGCACTTTTATTTAAAGGTTTATGATTTAACATAAGAAATAGCTCTATCCTAGGAAAGAGAGAATATATTATTCCCTGAACATGAATCAAATGGACAGGGAATTCTGACCACTGAACCATCACAGGCAGACGTTTTTCCCCAAAAATATTTCACCAAAAGGCAGAGTTCATGAGTGCTAAGAATTAATTAGACCAGTTTTCCAACTTGAATTTGTGTTATTATCAGATTGAAGAGGGACATACTAACCAACATACAGATGTGGAAGAATTAGTACCTTACCCTTACTAGAAGGAATCAAAGAGGCTTTTTCCTCTCTGAATTTTCTCTTTAATTGCTATGTCCTGCAGAATTGAAGGTAGGGAAAGGACTAAATTGGTGATATTCAAGATTTATTGAATGTAAAAGAGTGCCAGCTCCAAAGTCTTATTGTGGGATGTGGATATTACTCAAAATCTTTGTGTCTCTGTTTCATTCATTTTTTGTTAAGCAAAAGCTTTGATGAATTCAATTTTGTAGAGGGTATCACTCCCCACTCCTCATGCCCCACATACTTGGAGGTTAAACAAATATCAGTTAAGTTTCTGAGGGAATGAGGCTTTACAAACATGTACAAGAGAATATCTTTCATTAATATTATTTGTAAAACACCACCAAGGGGAGGAATGTTGTTCTTATTTTATTTATGAACAAATGCCGCACTAGAAATCAATATATACAAGTAGCTTGTTTAATTTAATTTACTCACTTACTTGACAAATATTAAAGAGTTAGTATTTAGATAGCACTTTAAAGTTTGTAAAGTGCTTTAAACATGTTATCTCGTTTTATCCTTACAATAACCATAGGAGGTAAGGGTTATTAATATAGACGGGGAAACTGAGGTGGACAGAGGTTGCCCAGGGTCACACAGTGAGCTGGTAAATGTCTGAGACTGTATATGAACTCAGATCTTCCTGACACTGGGTATAATATACTATCTCAGTGAGCTGCCTAACTGCCATATTTATTGAGTACCTCCATGGGCAAGACATGGTGCTTTTCTTTCCAGGTAAAACTGAAACAGGTAAGACATTGGCTCTGAAAGGGAGCTCAAAAGTCATCTAGTCCAATTCCATTATTTTTACAGATGAAGTAACAGATTAAGTGACTTGCCTTAGGTTAAAAAAAAAAAGTAAATGGAAGAGCCAGGATTTAAACCAAATTCCTCTGACTCTAAATCCAGCATTCTTTCCATTGCACCCTTGAGCTAGGTTTTAAAGGTTGGGCATGATTTAGTTGGGATGTAGGGATATTTCATGAAGCTGGGACAGCAAAAGTAAAGAGTAAAAAAATAACCGCCAAAACATGGAATGCATTGAGGAAGCAAATAGTCCAAGTTAATGTTGAAAAGGTAGATGGGAGTCAGACTATAAAGGTCATTGAGTGTCAAATTAAGGAGATTTTTTGGTAGACAACATGGAAACATTTAAGGTTTTCATCTGGGAAGCGGCATGATTATATTTATGTTTTAGGAAAATTAATCTGGCAATAGTACATAGAATAAATTGAAGGGGAAACACACTGGGTTCATGGAGACCAGTTAAAAGGCCATTAAAATAGTCTAGTTAAGTGTAATAGTTGCCACCCTCACCAACTAGGGTACTGGTAGTGGTAACAGAAAACTCTCATTGCAGAGAGAGAATAACTTGAACGCAATGGATGTGGGGAATGAGGGAGATAGGTTAGAGTAAAAAAAAAGGTTCTAAGAGAGAAATATGCACAAAACGATCTATAGTACCAAAGAAAGTGAGTGACCATCAATTGGAAATGACCAAATGAATTTTGGTATATTAATGTAATGGGCTATAAGAGATGACAGTTAATGGAAGATACAGAGAAACGTAACTGATCTATAAAACTAAGGCAGAGTAAAATGAGCAGAATCAGTGGAACAATTTATGCATTGACCACAATCATGTAAAGCAGTGGTTCTCAACCTTCCTAATGCTGCTACCCTTTAATACTAGTATGTGGACATATCTGCATGTGGGCAGACCCACCTGGAGATGGATAGAGGAGCGGTGTCTTGGTTCCTAAGACCATTAGAAATATGTGTTTTCCGATGGTCTTAGGCGACCCCTGTGGCCCCTATGAAAGGGTCATTCGACCCCCAAAGGGGTTGTGACCCACAGGTTGAGATTTTTTTGCATTGTAAAGGGAGATGTAAGAATTTTTTGTCAATACAGATCAATCATGATTCAAAGAGAATGACAATGAAGCATGTGACACGCTACGGCACCTGGCAAATAGTAAGTAATTAATAAATGTTCATTGACTACTGACTTCTTGTCACAGAGGTGGTAAACTACAGATGCAGCAGAAAGCAGACATTTTCAGAGATGGCCAATATGTTGGTTTGTTTTGTCTGGCATGCTTACTTGTTACAAGAGAAGGTTTCTTTTGGGGGTAGTGGGGTGGTGAAAGTATTGATAGAGTTGTGTAAACTTGAATTTTTCATGAGATAGTTTTAGAAAGAAAAGAACATCAAAAAACAATAAAAGACACACAAAAGGAACAAAAATAAATTCAGAAGGGGATACAGATGGGGGCAATTTGTTACTATCTTATTTAATTTTAAGTACACATTTTAAAAAAAAGTTCCATATACAGTCTTTGTTTTTGTTCTTTCCATATTGAAATATTCATGTTTGTGGATGATGGTTAAGCTCATAATATAAAAGAAAATTAAAAAATAAAATAAACTGACTGAGGTTTCAAACCTAAATGTCTGAGAAAATAGTGGTTCCATGAATAGAAATAGGGAAATCAGGTGGAAGAACTCATGATTAGGGATGATTTCAGTTTTTGACCTGGATTTTGAATGGAAAGTTTCAGGAGATAGTTGGAAATGTGGTACTGGACTCTGGGCATAGATCAAGCTGGAAGAAGGACATATATTCTTACGATCTCCTACCTTAATATTTATAGGGCTACACAGATGTGAAAAAGATGAGAAAAATAAAGATGTGAATAAATGTAACGTGTAAGATGTAGTCATGAAAGAAAAAGGATAAAAAACAAGAAAATGGGATTTTTTTTTTTGTTTTAATATTGAGTCTTCCTATCTCTCCCAGGCTGGAGATGTAGTATCTACTCACAGGCCTGATCCCATAACTAATCGACCTGGGAGCTTTGACTTGCTCTGTTTCTGACCTGAATCACTTCGTTCCTCCTTGGGCAGTCTTGTAACTCTCTGCTCCTGGGAGGCAGCCAACCCTATAGTGGTGCCAAGCTTAGTGCTGTTACCCAACCAGTTTAGCCCATTGCAGCTTAGAACTCCTGCACAAGGGATCCACTAGCCTCAGCCTCTCAGCTAGCAGAGACCATAGATGTGCACAACCATGCTGATTGAAAACCCAAGATTATACATTTTTTACATGAATAGAATAGATTCTCTTTGCTAACTACCTGTCACATGTTCCTCAAAATAAATCTTATGTGCTCAACATTTTCAAATAAAAGATTGAAATAAACACTAAATTTATTTCACATACCTATATGTCCATTCTGTTTTTATACTGACTTAGCTCTGAAACTTGAGGAGATTTTAAATTGATTAATCATAAAGACAAATGATATAGATTTAATCCTAATCAAGTAGTTTGAATTGATTTATTAGCTAAAGTTTGAGATAAGAAGCCAGAATATTCCAACCTAAAAGGGTCATGTGTTATTTATGCTGTTTAAAAACATTTGTCTGTCAATGAGTAAAACATACAGATTGACTTGTGTGTTCTCGGAGGGCCGGGCTGCAAGTACTCACAGAAAAGATTTGTGTGAGCAAGGTCTCGAAGCTTTTTTTATATTCCTGGTAAAATGCTGACCTGTATGGTTTCTACATTCTGTACATTTAGTCTTTTCTGGCATCAAAATAGAGCCAAATGCATAGCATTTTACATACATGATGGATTTCCAGGGCATATATAATAGATAGATCTTCATCCATTCAAGTATCCCTGGATCCAACAGTATGGAGCTCTAGGTGAAAATGAGAGATAAACCATCAGGATATTCTTTCTGAAAAGCATACATTCACACAGATTATTTTGGCATTCTCTACTGGGAAGCACTTTAGTCACAATATTTTGATATTTTGATAGACTCATGATTTTACTGTTGTGGGTACTTTCTCTACCCAATTTTTTAAAAAATGATTTGTTTATTTACTTTTAGTTTACAAGATTCAGTTCCACAATCCTTTGAGTTTCAAATTTTCTCCCCTCGTTCTCCCCCCCACCATCCTCCCTGCCCATGGCGGCATGCAGTCAAGTATAGGATCTGCAAATACTTTCACATTGGACATTAGTCTGGTTGTATAGAAGGGTTGTAACCAATGGGATGAACAGTGGGAAAGAGGAAACAAAACCAAACATGGTAAAGAAAGAGAGCATGTAGTTTGCTTCAGTCTCCATTTAAACTCTGTTCTTTCTAGATCTTTCTCTAAATGTAGATATCTTCTTCCATCCCGAGGCTTTTAGAGTTGTCTTATAGCTGTGCGTTGCTGAGAAGAGTTCAGTTTGTCAAGGTTGGTCATCACACATACGATATGTCTATGATTGTGTACAGATTTTTCCTGGTTCTGTTCTTCTCACTCAGCATCAGTTTGTATAAGCCTCTCTAGGTAAATATGAAGTCCATCTCCTCCTCATTTCTTATGGCACAATAGTATTCCATTACATTCATATACCACAACTTGTTTAGCCATTGATAGACATCCCCTTAATTTCCAGTTTTTTGCCCCCGCAAAGAGAGCTGCAATAAATATTTTTGTACATATGGGTTTTCCTCTCACTTCTATGATCTCTTTGGGATACAACCCCAGAAGTGGTATTACTGGGTCAAAGGGTATGCAATAATTT
>CM053580.1:260969953-260985499 GCA_028627135.1 Pseudochirops cupreus | reverse complement strand
CTTCTGATAATCCTATTTACCTAGGTATAACTTACCTATAGTTCTGCTAGGGATGACATGCAAGATAGAAAGGAACCCAGAATCCATCCTTTACAAAGAACTCTGGATGTTTAAACAGGAGAAAATAAAATTTCATAGGGGCACCTAACGACCTTTCATTCCAATGGGAGAGGTATCACACACATATGTGAAAAATTAATAAAGATAACCAATGATAAAAATTGTTTATGTTAGAAGGACTGGAAAAAGATAGATACAATGCTGATTAAACTTTGAATTAGTTCAAATATTTTGGAAAGTAATTTTGAATTACGATTTTAAAAAGACTAAAATGTCCATGTTTCTTTGGACCAGATATCTTACTGCTAGGCATGAACCCCAAGAAAGTCAAAGACAGAAAGAAATATCCCATATATATTTAAGTATTCATAGAAGTGTTTTTTATAGTAGCAGAGAACAAAATAGATGAAGAATGGTAAATACATTGTGGTATGTAAATATAACGAAATTTTACAATGCCATGAGAATTGACAAACAAGAGGAATTCAGATAAACATCAGGAGACTAATATGAATTGCTGCAAGGTAAAGTTAGTAGAAACAGGAAAACAATCCACCCAATGATTACAAGGAAAATGGATAGAACAGTAACAAGAGCAAAACCCCCCAAAATGCCCTGTATTGTAATGACCAAAAAATTTGACTTTGAGGAAGAGTTTTAAAAAGCTATCTTCTCTTCTCTGCAGAGGTGGAGGGACCATGGGTACGGAATACTATCTTCTCAGATTTGTTTAATGATCTGGTTTTCCAGAACTACTTCCCCTTCTCTGATTTTTCATTCAGTTATAAGAAATGACTTGCTGGGGAGGTGAAGAGAGAGGAATATATTTTAAAAACAAAATGATGTAAAAACTTAGTTGGGATGTGATGTCTTCAAATATTTGATGACTTATGAATAAGAGAGATTCTGTTTATTCTGATTGACCCTAAAAAGCAATACTAGGGCTAGTGGGTGAAAGTTGAGAGGAGCAGATCTTTATTCAATTATATTGAGCTATTATAACTGATCATCTAATAAGTATTTATCAAGAGCACTGTATGCCAGGCACTGTAAAAATCACCGAGGATACAAAGAAAAAATTGATATGGTCTTTGCCCTCAAAGAGCTTGTATTTTAACGGGGAAGGGAGGGAGACAGAAATATATGCAAAATAGATATGAGGCAATTTTGGGATGGGAGGCACTAACAGTGAAAGGGCTCAGAAATGCTTTATGTAAAGGTGACATTAAACTTCAGTTTTTAAGGAAAATAGGGCTTATAGGAAGCAAAGGTGAGGAAGGATACATTCTAGGTATGAGAGACAATGCCAAAGCACAGATATGGAAGATGGAGTATTATAGAAAAAAGAGAAATAGTAAAAAGGCCAGTATAGCTGGATTGTAGACTACATGAAGGAGAATCATATAATAAGACTGGAAAGGAAGAGGCAAGTTCATGTAGGGCTTTTAGTACCAAATAGTGCCATTGATATTTGATTCTAGAAGGGATAGGTTGATGCTGGGGTAGAAGTGTTATGGCAAATGAGGGCTTATATGGCAAGACCTGGGCTTTAGGAATAGAGTTTCAACCAATTTACCTCCAAAGTTCTCCTGAATTCAACAATGCTATGATTCTATGGATCTGAGAAACTTTTATTTCTCTTTTTCCCTTCTTTTGTCTTCTACCATTTCCCCCCTTCCCTCCATCTGTTTGTCCCTTAATCCTACCTGTGTGCGCGCACACACTCTCTCTTTCTGTCTCTGTCTCTGTCTCTCTTTCATATGTGTGTGTGCACACACATACACTCACAGACTATATCTATATCTATCTATCTATCTATCTATCTATCTATCTATCTATCTATCTACACAAACACACACATACATATGTGTAATGGCAAGCAAAGAAGTACTTAGCGCCTTGTTTCAACTATCTAATTATTTAGCACCTTGTTTCAGTTCAAGTTTCTTTTGAGCCTTGCCCATGATTATATCAAGTCTTTGTAAAAAACAGAACTTGTGAAACCCACAGTGGGAGGAACTTGTTGGTGCTACAGGAAGGGGCAGAACGGGGAGGAATTAATGACCAAATATAAAGATAAGCCCAAGCTGGGAAAGAGCAGAACTGAGAAGAGAACACTTGTAGTGGCAGAGTTGAGAAGGAGAAAACTTGTGGTATCCTGGCACTCTGTTTGTCTGTTCTGTATGTGATGATTTATGTTTGTAATACTTTGTACAGAAGCCCTGGGACCTTACTGGAAGCTCTGAAAGAGGATTTCCATGTTGTCTGTTTACAGAAGTCCTGGAGGAGGGTTTCGGAGGTCCTGGGACATACTGACAATTTGTATTGAGTTTTCAGAGTTTGTGGGTCTAGGTTGATTTCACAGGCAGAAAGTGAATTGATGATGGTGCTGGCAAATGTACATGAATGTTGTTTTGGCTCTGTTAAGCTTTGTCTTTCCAGGAACAGAAACTGTGAAAGACTTGAGGTGGACTGGACACTGTGAGGTTCAGTATGGAAGGAGAACTGGGATGAGGAACTGGATGAGAAGCTGGTTAGGGGGTTGGGCAAAGAGTTGAGAACTGTCTATCTGTGAATCCAGGTGATGACTGGGTAGATTCAGGCAGGAGCTAGACTCATAGAAGAGGAACCATGGAATTTAGGAGCCAGCCTCAAGTCAAGTTGAAAAGACCTCTCCTTGGGTACTTAGTGCTGACTGAGAAGATCATGCTTTACTATGGGGGAGGAGGGATGGGTGGGAGGGAAAGAACTTTGTACTCTGTACCTTGTACCTCTTAAGGATGATTGAGTTAAGTATGATTGGAAACTAATCTCCAATCAAGGAGAAAGAAGGCTTTTTGACTGAGAGATTAAGACAATGTGACCTAGGGGTGGAGAATTTTGACCTTTGTACTTTGTGTCCCTTAAAGAGGCTTGCTCCTTAAGGATGACTGAGTTAAGGACTTACTGAATGATATGTTTTGTTTAAAACTATGTGGCCACTTTGCTGAAAATTATGTGGTCACTTTAGTGATAAGTTGTTATGTTATAACATTGTGAATCCTGTACTTTGGTTTCTGTGAATGTTTTGCTTTAATTTACTGCTGAATAGAGAGTTCACTATACTATGTGATCAGAACCTTAGAGCTATTCACAGCAGCAGTCCTCTGGAAAGCTGCTCATGATTGGCTTTACAATATCTGTGTATGTATATATGTGTGTGTATGTATATATAGACACACACACACATATATACTTACCCAGTAAGGGCCAATATGATTGTTGATCCCTGTTCTGGAGGGTAACCCATTGTGGTCTTATGTGTGCTGTTAGTAATGGCATTTCCTTGGGAAAAGCTTATTCTACATAGCAAAATTTCTAAACTGAAAGGATGGTAGAGTATACCAATGATTTTTTAAGAATGGAGGAGACTTTTGATCATGTTCAAAAAAAGCAGAGAAGGAATCAATAGATAGGGAGAGACTGAAGATAAGACAGAGAGAGAGGATGATTGAGGGAAAATCTATTGGAGAAGACAGAAGGGGCTGAAATCAATGGTACGTGTTGAGGGGTTGGCTTTGATAATGAGAGAGGTAACCTCATTATCAGAGACTGAAGAGAGGAGAGAGGGAGAGAAGAGAAGGGCAGAAGAGAGAACTCAGTGAATGTTTTCAATTTTCTCAGGAAAGTAAAAGCCCAGTTTTTCAGCTGAGGGATGGAGAAGGGAATATGTAGAAAAAAGGGAAGGGAAATTTGAGGAAAAAAGAAATCTTGGAATACCTTCTGTGTGAAGTGAGATAGGTAATCAGTCAGGGAGAAAAAAGAAAAATAAGATTGCCCTTTTTGTTGTGAGGGTCCAGTTAAGGTTAGAAAACAGAAATTTATATTGTATTTAGTCAACAAGATTCTGTGACTTCCTCCAGCTCTAAAGAGCATCAGTAAGCAGAGAATAGATGTTGGGCATTATTCAGGGCCGGGGTTTGGCAAGGAATGAGTGGGGATAGGCAAGAGGATAGGGAATTATAGGACAATGTAGGGGTAGAATTGAATTGTTTAACTATATTATTGAGACCAAGAAGGGAAGAAAGTAAAGTCAGAACAGGGTAATGGCTTATGAAAGTACCAATGAGTGGAAGGATCAGAGGTTTTGAAATTGCAAAGAAGAGGTTTAGGAAGGGGAAAGAGATAAGAAAAGATTGAGTGACAGGAGGTTATGGTAAGTTAGAGAATTGTCAAATAAAATATAAGATCTTTACATAATTAGAGAATGTAGTTTCTTTCTGCCATTGCTAGAATGTAAGCTTCTTGTGGACAAGGATCATATTTTTGTCTTTGTATCCTAAGTACCAGGCACAGTGCCTGGCACATAGTAGGGAACAAATGATTGATCAATAAATTTCTTTCATTCTGCTAATTAGGCATTTTCACTTTTGAGCCTTCCTACACTCTGTCCTCTCTCTTCTGTGAGAGGAGTACAAAGGGGTATGAATGGTTTTCAACATGCACATAACAAAAAAGTAACATATACCATCAACATGAGGAAATTATTTGAAAAGCATTTTGAAGGAGCACATAAATCACTTTGGAACAAGCACTGTAGCTTACTTCTAGAAATATATCTCATAACTAGTACGTAACTAAGTGGCATTGACTGTTATTATTGAGCAAATAAATGGTTATTCTACTTAGTAGATTATATGGTAATTGTACTTGGACTCTATGTCAACTACAAATTTAATTGGTGTGTAGGCTGCAAGGCATAAATTATGCCTGCTGTAATTTATTTATGTAATAAAATTTACCGTTAACTCAGAGTGAGAAAATAAGTAGAAAAATAATATGTTTCACACTCTAATTACATAATAAAGTTACGATGTGAAATATAATTTGGACACCAAATCTCCTTTGGCCTCTGATGCATTGGCAAGCACGTTCACTCTTTCAGTGCTCCCATTTTTGGGACAATTTTGATGCCAATGTCTGAGACTGTACAATATTGTTTTTAAAGTTATGATACCTCAAAGCACATAGTAGATAGACATTTAATTATGGTTAGACAACAAAAGAGAGATGAATAAGAAATATGTTACTCCTCTAAGGAAAGATCATTTTCTTAATTTTTATAAATGAGCAGGCAGAAATGGTTCAGCATATTATCAGCTTCCTCAATTAAAGTCTAGGAAAGACAATAATCTACAAATTAATTATACTTGTTCTGTTGCTCTTCCTCTTTAACTTTTTTAGCCCCAAATTACAAGCATATATTTTAGACAATCATTCTAAAACATTTAAACCACAAGGATCTGACTACCATGTGAAGTTTCATGAAAAGAAAAGCGTTAAGTCTACCAGTTCTCCATGTGATTCTCTAAAGGATTAACAAATCACTTGTTAGACTATGCTGTAAAATGATTCCAGAAACATAAATGAGGCTAGCAATTTCACTGATCAAACTGAAAATGTAATTTTGAGAGGAACATTAGAATGACTCAATTTTATATTCCCCCAGGCAATTGGCCAAACAATACTCATTGAACAAGTAGAAATGTGGTAAATATTGTTTTTTTATTTATATCTAGGTCAGAAGTTCCCTAATTGGTCCAAATGAGTTCTTTGGTATTCAAAGAAGGATTGAAAACTGGATATACTGGATGTGGAAGTCAAATGAAGTTTTGTAATCTTTGAAGTTGGGGTGTGTGCGTGGGAAATGTTCAGAAAGCAGAGGAAAAAACTCTTGAAAGAATGGTGTCCACAGTATGCTGATAAATATTTAACAACCAACTCTCTGAAATAACTGTACTCAGACAAATTTTTAAGTTTAAATCTGTGTAATTAACACTTTCTTCATCATTTTCTCAAGCCTAGACATCAACAAAACAATAAATAAGGCCCTGATTTGTAGCATTTGCCAATTTCTGAGGTGAAAATGCTCAAACTGAAAATTTAACAATCAGCTCTTGACAGCTAGCGCAAGCTGGATCCAGCACACTCCTAGTCAATGTGGTGCTTTGCAGAGAAAAAGCATGGATTGTCATCAAAAGTTGGCTCTGCCATTTACTACCCTGTGTGACTTTGGACTTTTTGAAATCAGGATACTGAACTAAATGATCTCTCAGCTTACTTCCTGTTCTAAAGCTATAATCCTAAAATACCTGTAGTTAGGAGGACAAGGAAAGAGCAGTACAGGGGTGGAGATGGAAGCACAAATATATGCCCTGGATATGGCATACCTCAGCAACCAGCAGAAGTAGAACTAGAAAGTGGTAATGATATTGTCACTTACATGAACTTACTCTATGGTGTTGGCACTCACTGAGACACAATTAGGACTCCCTCCTCTGCTCTTTATCTCCAGCATTCCTTGATCAAATACCTAGTGAATATCTCCCTTGATCTTTAGAAAGAGCAACATCCTACTGAAAGAAAATGGACTGCTGTTTGCCTTTTTCAAACATGTACCTTTTCAGATGCTGATCTTTAATTTTTTTTTTTTACTATAAACAGAAAGCAAATGTCTTTCCAGTTTAGAAATAGGAAGAATAACTTAAAATTAACAACATAGAACATAAATCCATGTACTAGCTAGCAGGGAATTCTAGGGTTCAGCCAAATCACATATTTTTTTATTTAGATAATTTCTCTTGGATGCCACCTTTCCTTCTCTTATTCCTTTCTTCCCTGATGATTCATACACTTTTTAACTGTTTTCTTCCTCTTGAAATCTTTGGTAAGGTCTTTTTTTTCCTTATATTCCCCCATCACTCACTTTTTTTACTCCTTCCCCTTGCAAGGCAGATTTCCCCCAAGAGCTGAACCTCAATGCTACCTCAACTTTTTCTCATGATAGGGAATTTACTTTTTATGGGTCTCAGTCTTTGCCCCTAAGTGACTTCTGAGTGAATAGATAGGGACAGAGCTGGTTCCAACTAGACTCTAGTTCTCTTTTTTTTCCCAAGCTTGATATAACCTGGAAATCTGCTTTTGTTTCCTCTGTTCTGTCTCTGGTTTAGCATTGCTGTAGCATAGCAGTTTTCTCATACCTCTACCTCCTCTGAAGGAGGGGTAAAGGGAAGAAATGAGTTCTGTTTTGTTTTTTTTTTTGCCACAAAATAGATGGGTAAAAGCAGGGGCAGGGAGGTGGTCTGGCAGAGTTTACATCAGCAATAATAACAAGGGAATTGCTAAGTGGATCCCAGAGCACAATCCAATGGTTCCCATTATGTTACCTTACCACAGCATAATCTGGTGGGTAGGGGTGCTGAGGGAACATGTTAGAGATTAGAGATTAGCCTTCTCTGCAATTAATTCTTCAGGTTGTTGCCTCTTTAAGGTTTTTGGAGTCTTAGCCTATGGAAATAGCTGTAATTATTTGTGCACAATTTTTATTTGGGGGAGTTTTGAAAGGTTCTAAAGATTAGAAGAAATACCTAATTCTCCATTTTTGTTGGCCATGTGACCCCAGATAATTTCTCAATGGATTTTCTATGTTTTGTATCAGAATAGGTTCCATACAGTCTTGCTTGAAGAATTGGCTTATTGTTCTTCCTGCCTTCCCCAACTCTACCTGCTCTCTGTCTCTTTCTGTCTCTGCCTCTGTCTCTGTCTGTCTCTATAACACACACACAAACACATACACCATCTTACTTAGGCCTCTGGGTTTTTTCTAAGGCCATTCCTCTTGTTTGCAATGTCCTTCCCCCTCTCTCTGCTTGTGCATATGGAAGACATGCATGCAGAGGTTGTCTAAATACATAGATACTGCTCTCAAGAGGCATAGGTAAATGATCTGAAGTCTGGCCCGCCTTCACAGAGAATAGGGAAAAGTCTGTGCCTACATCACCAGCAAGATTCCTGGAGGAAGAGACAAGCAAAGTCCACAACTGCAGAGGCTGGGTAATCTTTCCTACAGTCTCCAAGAGGAACATCAGGCTAGAATTATATCTATCATCTACTTCTCAGATATCTCTGGCCTTGGACTCTAAATCTGAATTAAGAGGGAAAGTTGCTTCATTGATCACTCTTAACGGGGAAGGTAGCCCTTAGTGTACACTTCCTTCCCACCAATGCTAGTGAATAACAGACCATCCTCAAATCACAATGTGGAAACCTAAACCCATTTATTTATCCAAGCCAAATAGCAAACAAGAATTGGAAAAATTCTACAGATGAGGACGCACACAAAAAATACGTGAGTGGATGAGCTCTTCAGCTGTAAGCAAGATAATATGAGAGAGAGAGAGAGAGAGAGAGAGAGAGAGAGAGAGAGAGAGAGAGAATGAGAAAGAGAGAGAGACAGAGACAGAGACAGAGACAGAGACAGAGAGACAGAGACCATGCTCAGGGGAGGCCCTTTCTCAGCAGTCTCTATAATTGTAGGCTCTTTGAAGGTCAGTAATATGATGGGATCAACTCTCATATATGTTCACAGCTTGGAGTTCTCCACTCTTTCATTCAACCTTAAAAAAAAATCTCTCTCCAGCTTTCTAGGAGGTCTTTTATCTACCTGTTTCTTCAAAGAATCTCTGGAACCAACTGAAAAACCTCAGGTATGAGTGGAAGCTGGGCTATCCATGATCTACTTTTCTTTAAGGTCTAGCTCAAGAAGAACCTCCTCTATGAAGTCTACCCTGATGATTTCAGTCAACACTCATCTTTCCACTAACTCCTTTGCCAATTATTGTCTATTTTGCCCTGGATATGTCATGATACTCCAACCTATTATCTAATTACACTTCATAATTTAGTACTTTATTATAGGTATATGTAATGTTGAAAAACATAATTATGCTTTATTTACTTTTTTCATCCATCTTATCTAATTATTTGAGGACAGTCACCTGGACCTTATACTTAGCTTTGCATTTCTTTTTTGTAGTCCATCACATCCAGTGTGGTGCTAGGTACACAGCAGAGACATAATGATTGACTGATTGATTTTCAAATTTCATTTCTCTTTATTCTTTTTTTTGCTTTTTTGGAAGGAGGATGGCAGGGCAATTGGGGTTGAGTGACTTACCCAAGGTCATGTGGCTAGTAAGTGTTAAGTGTATGAGGCCAGATTTAACTCTGGTCCTCCTGACTCCAGGGCTGGTGCTCTTTTCACTGTGCCATCTAGCCACCCCTCTTTTTGTCCTTTCTATGAGTATTCCTTTAGAATCTCAGATTAATGTTTTCAACCAAGTTATCTTTTATGTTCATACAATTCTAAAGATTACATAGGTTATTCTTATAAATGATGATAATAATAGTAAAGTAACCCATGATTTTTAGTCAGTAAAATACTTTGCAGATCTTTAGCTTCATTTCGAAAGCATTTAAAATAGTCCTAGGTGACAATGAAAAAGATCTGTAGATCACTAGTGATGCTTTGGTTTAAGGTAAAAGTAACTAACTCTGTAGGTTCCCAAGTCTCATCTCAATGCCCTTGGCAAAAGCTTGTAGAAGTCATGCAAATTAATATAGTTAACTTAAAGAATAAAAACATATCCCAGCAATGATTATCCTGTATTTGTAAAGAGTTTAGTCATGTAAATACTTTTTCCCATATGAAAAATATGGAAAAAAAATCAAAACAAGTTGTAGTGCAGCACACAGAACTAAATTTCACTAGCTACTTCTAGTCTTAATGTTCAAAACACAAAATTACAACGCGAACAAAATGTAAGCTGGGTCAGAGGACATCAAGATGTTTGCTTTAGCAGCTGTTGCAGTTGTCTGGGTAGAGAAGAGAAATGACCCACGAAGAACCCTACCTTTATCCTTCTCCCAGTGACACCATGCAGGACATCATAAAGCCCCAAAAACCTCAATCCTAGAAATTCAACTTCTGGAAATTTTACCCAGAACTTTCCTAGTGTTCTCCCTGTGGCTTTCTGGGAATTTCCTGAAGGGTGAGGTCAGTATTCTGATACTGCACATAGGGTAATTTATATACCTTGCTTGAAATAAATAGAAGAAAGGTGGAGAGAGAAAGGAGGTGGGATTCTGTCCAACTTCTTTCCAGGAGGACCTGAAACCATCCTGCTCCCTTTGGCAGCTCTGTCTGAAATGCCTTGCTGATAAATGATCCTAATTCCTTTCCTCCTCATCATTTTAAAAAGGTCAGCTAGACATATTTTCACTTAAAATAATTTATTTAAAATTTTTTTGAAGTTAACATTCCTGGGGAGTTACCTAAAGCATCATACACTTACACCTTTTCCTGCAGTTTCAAGGAATGTCATCTTACAAAATTTTTCTTTTTTCTAAAATTTTTGAGTGAGTTTCATCTTCCCCACAGTGAAAGGTCTGGAGTCAGTAACATGAAAGGCAGGTGTGATTGCAAATTTGCCACATGGTAGGTTTGTTTGGACTCTTCTGATCTTTACCTGAAAAGCTCCAAACAGACATTTTTTGAGGCTCACTAGGGTCTCAGAACCTGAAAGTCTAGTGAATATGTTGGATTTCCCACCTAAGGAAAATAAAACAACTTGAGCCCATGGTGATACTGAAGGACGTGTTTTCTGCATGATTACTGTTACATAATGTATGTTTGAACTTAGATCTTTGGAAGGGAAATGTTGATGAATCTTAATTACTTCAATGGCTCAGTATAGGCCTTTACTTAAATACATTCAAAAGTCATCTTCCTCTATAGACTTTTTAATTTTCTCCATGCTGTCTCTGCTCAGCATTGGCTCATGTTTTCAATACACAATAACACGTGACCTCTATCTTAATTTTTTAGACACCTCCAAGTTTTGGAAGTCTTTTTCAGCCTCCATGAGATAAGTGAAAATTTAATAACCTAATTAATTCAGCAAGCATTTATTAAGCATCTTCTATATGTGAGATACTGTGCAAGATGCAAGGGAGACAAAGATGGAAAAGTCCCTTGCCTCAAGAAGCTTATGTTATAAAATATGCATAAAGATAAGTAAATACTGAACATATAGGTAAAAACAAAACCTTGTGAAGGTAAAAACAAAGTCATATGAAGGAAGAGAACCCTAACACTGGGGAGATCATTGAAGGTCTCCTTGTCACATACGTTATGAGAGTTCCCTTTTATTTGTGTACAGTTTGTACCACTTGGTCATTGTTGTCCCTTCCATCTCTCAAAATTTGTGATTCTTTTTTTTGTTTGTTTGTTTTTGGGAAGGTTTGGAGGGGGGAAAGCAGGGCAATTGGGGTTAAATGACTTACCCAAGGTCACATGGCTATTAAGTGTTAAATGTCTGAGGCTGGATTTGAATTCAGGTTCTCCTGACTCCAGGGCTGGGGCTCTATTCACTGCAACCACCGAGCCACCCCAAAATTTGTAATTCTTGAAGATGCTAAAACTGCTTCCTAAACCTATGAAAGCATCTACCAATAAATCAACTGAAAAAAAATCACAGTTCTTCCCTTTTTCTATCATGCCCCTACTTATAAGGCAAAATCATGTAACGAGAGACACAATAAAACAAATGAGGCAAAAAGGGTAATCCAGCATCTTGCCTTTCTTGTTTAATTAGGCTTCTTTAAGTGTAGCAAGAAAGTTGAGACACATGTAAATGATTAAGAAAGGAACTTGACAATTAAAGTTATGTACCTTGCAACTGCACGTGCTTTGATATCAAAAAAAGTCTCCTCAGTTAGGCAGATCTTTCTCTTATTCTCCATTTTTTATCCCTTTTAGATTTTAAATCCTTACCAGCTCCTTCAGAAAACACTATAAAATCAGATTAATTGAGTTCCCAGCATGGTGTCTAGAGGATGACATACTATATGTAGACAGGGGGGTACAGTGCAAATGATCCTGGCTTTGGGGTAGGGGAATTGGGTTCAAAACTTGCCTCTTGCCAACTTGCTTAAGTAATTTGGGCTGCAATTTCCTCATCTGTAAAATGAAGGATTTGGGCTAGTTGCTCCCCAAGGTACCTTTTAGCTCTAAATCTATTATTTTACCAAATCTAAGGATTTATTTTTTTCAGAGTACAGGACAACAACCATAATGACAATGCCTGACACTTAGATGATGCTTTCGTATTTACGAAGTTCTTTATATACATTATTTCATTTGAGAGGTATACAAAGCCTATGGCCCTTCTGTCCTAGAATACCCAATGTTCATTCCATTCTTGACGTTCTCTCCTCCATGTTTGGGGAGTAAAGGAGAAACACTTAAGATTACTCCAGACTGGTTCTGACTATTCACCAGCATAGGAAAAAGATAGGAGAACTGTCTGTCATGCTCTGGCAGCTCTTCATGGCTTTACTCTGGCATTCAGTATGGTTTCTGTATAACTGAATGGTTATTGTCTCACTGAATTCCTGAATAGGCTTAATAATCTGTTATCTATAGTCAAGTCCATTTTGTGATATCCAGTGATAATCCTTTTTTATGGACAATCCTGTCCATAATCAAACAGTTGAAAATATCCTCTGCCGGTAGGTAGAAGCTACTACATATCCCACTGACCATTATATCTGCCAGGGCTTGGGGGTCTAGAGCTCTGGGTAGACGACACACAGGCAAAGTAAAGAGACTTACAGTGCTAATTGAATGTGTTTTATTAATAACTAGGCAACAACTAATGGCCCATCTGGCAAAATGACACCTCCTGAGCCAGACTTAGCTCAATGGGATGCATTTATTTTTAATAAACTTAAGTCTGGCTTAAAGGCCAAATAGAGCTGTATGCCTTGATACAGAGAGACAGCCACATACATTTACAAAGCTTGCTTAAGTAGCCTCCCCAACTTCCTTCGGGGACCCCACAGGAATAAGACAACATATGGTGAGAGTTCTTTTAAGATACTCTTACAAGGAACACTAAGCAGGGAGAAATACAGTGGTTGTTGATGGCATCCGGCAGCAAGCATAAGGTCAAAAGTCCCCAGAGGTGTAAAGCTGAAAGCCAGCATGAGGCTGAGATCAGCTCCAAGCTGAAATGGGTTTTTGATTCTGCTCCACTAACTTCCCCCGAAGTTGAGCCAAATGTCTGACTTTCCATTGGAAACTATGTTTTAGATTGGAACGACCATTTTGGAGACCATTGTCAAGGAAGAAAAATAGTGAGGCACCCATTGACTTGTAGGATCCCCCTGACTTTGGAACAGCCTCAATTTGTGATATGTCACTGTGAGTAGAGATTAAGTGGCTGTTTTTAATACGTAAGTGGAGTGCCCATCAATTAGTCCTTTTTCCTTCTTTGTAATTGTTTCAGCCCATGCTGGTCACCCCTTCTGTTTTTCCCAGCACCCTCCTCCTTCCATCCCTAAGCCTAAGCTGAAGTTGATATGGAGGATGACATGAGGACAGTTTGCTCCAGCATTGGGACAGTAGGATGGCTATGTATCAGGGCGTCGACTTGGGAGTCAGAGGACCGGGGGCTTCAAATTCCACTTCTGACCTGGGGGAATGTCAGAATGCCTGCATGATCTTAAGTCAGTCATTTAACCACCCATGCCTCAGTTTCCTCATTTGATAAAAGGAAAGGCTGGACGTAAGATTTCTGACATCCTTCTAGCTCTAAATTTATGACTCTGTAACAGATAGAGTCCAGACTATTCTACTGCATAAAATAGAAACCAAACATTGTGAGGGGAAAAAAAGCTAAAGGCAAAAGTGGAATAGTTGGGGCATTAAGACACTACCACCCACCAGCATGAGAAATGGCTTAGCTCCCTGCCAAGAGATTTTCTTGCCAGGATCCTCTGTTTAATATCCAGAGAATGCTATGACTCCCAAAGATGTAACGCTTTCTAATCAAGTTGTAGAGTATGCTCTCAGAATGGCCTGTGTCTAGCAGAGCTGTAACTCTTTGTTCGAGCTGGGAAATGGAATACCCAGCATATTAATTGGACATTTAATTTTGCCGGGTACAGTCTGGAGAAGGCTACAGTCCTCTCCTCATAGCTTGGTGAGGTTATAATTAGGGCACTTTACCTTCCCAGTCACTGTTCTTGTCTCACTACTCCTAAAACCTTTCCAGTTCAAATGTTTGGTAAAGTGTGGGGGTGAATGGAGCATCACTGAATGGTATACAACAGGGAGAGTTCCAGGGAAGGGAGGAAGGGTGCAGTTCTTGGAACTTGCTCAGGGCTTGTGTGATGCCATAGGTTGGCATCAGTCCTCAGCATGAGGGTTCTGGCACTGAGTGGCATTTTGACCGGTCAGCTGAATGCCCTTGTAAGTGTCAAACTCTTTGGAAGCAGTCTATTAAAGAATATATACCTCAGCCTGGATGTGATCTGGCAGAACACATTATGAGAAGGGAAAGGTACACAGTGAAAAACTCCAGTTGTTCAAGTATCCTTATCTTCTCCTTTTTGTTTTGGTTATCAGTGGAAATATCTCTAGAAAATAAATAAAACTTTGTTTTTCTTTGTTAATGGTGAATAGTATGAAAAGAGGTGGGTGGAGTCAGATTAGCATTCTGGGACTGGTAGGATTTTTGTGAGCCTGATTTTTTAAAAAAATGCTTTTTTCAAGGCTATTGTTAACATTAATCTGTAGGAAAGGAATGGGAATGGATACATGCTTTATTGGTGGAATGAACTGCTAAAGAAACTCTATCTACCAATGCCTCTCTGAGAAACTTTGCTGCAATTTATGTCTTATGAAGTTGCCTGAGGCTCTGAGAGGTTGTATGACTTACCCAGGGGCTCACCATCATTAGGCATCATAGCCATGACTTAAGTCCCATTTTTCTGATTTTATAGCCACTCTACCATGGCAGCTAGCTGGTGCAGAAGATAGGATTCTTGTTGGCTTGGAGTCAGGAAGACCTGAGTTCAAATCCACGTACTAGCTGTGTGACCTCGGCAAATCACTGAACTCCTGTTTGCCTCACTTTCCTCAAATGGGGATAGTAACAATGCCTACTTCACAGTGTTGTTATGTGGATCAAATGAGAGAATATTTGTGAAAACCGCTTAGCACTGTGCTTGGCACATAGTATTCTTACTCTTTTCCCTCCCCTTCTCCCATTCTGCCATGCCGTCCAGGAACCAAATTAAGTGACAGCTTTAATGACAATAAAAATCTATGCTTAGCTTTCATTAAGGTGAATGGGAGGAGCCCTCCCACCTCCAAACTGTTAATGGTCAAGAAAACACTTTGCTCCCCTCAACCCAGAAATAGCAAAGCACACACTATCACAAGGCTTTGATTCCATTTTTGTTCAGTGCCACTCCCAAGGCTAGACTCCCACAGCTGGCTGGTCCCACTCTGAATGAGATGTGATTGCTCTGGAGTCAGGCAGAGATTCTTACTGGAGCTAAGAAATTCTAATTCTTTACTCTAAAACTTACTTCTGGGGATTTTGAAAACTATGAGATGCTCTATAAATGGTGTTTATTAGGATAATTGTTCTTCCCTATTGTAGACATTAGATTAGCCCATCCTACTTTAGCAACTTAAAGCAAACTCTTACTGCTACAACATGTGACTTTCTGTAGCTATTATGGTCTTTGCTATTTATGGAAAATTGCTAACAAAAATGATTTTAGTCATTTAGTTAAACACAAGTAGATAACATA
>CM053580.1:260954243-260969453 GCA_028627135.1 Pseudochirops cupreus | reverse complement strand
ACAGGTTAAGTGACTTGCCCAAGGTCACACAGCTAGTAAGTGTTTGAGACCAAAATTGAACTCATGAAGAAGAGTCTTCCTGACTCCAGGTCCAGCACTCTATCCAATTACTCCAACAGTGGAGTAATTCACCACTGTTCAAACTCTTCCCAGAGAGGCCCACTTATTCTTGTCAGAGTCTTCTCTCCTCTACCCCAAAGACTGACAAGTGGTTTTAGGTTTTGGTTTTCCTTCCATGGATCATAGGCTGAAACTTAATTTAATCCTAATGCCTAAGAGCTGTCAGTTAGGAAAATAATACTGCGGAAAAAAATAAGAGTAGTAATGTTGATGCATATGACATTTATGCTTTTAAAAGCATTTTCATTTACGTGATTTCATTCCATCCTTCTAACAAATTCCTGGTGGCCACTGGCCAATGCTAAGGAATCTATCAAGTCAATAGTTTCCTAAGGAACATTAATTAATCAAGCTGGACCAGAATAGGCTTTTAATATGATGAAATGCAACAATTTCTGCAGCAGGGCTAAAAAAATATATTTCATTTGAGCCAATAGTTAGATACTGTTTGATGATTATATCATTTAAAAAGTGTCACCCGTGACCTTGTATATTCTATTGGGGCACTTGTAAAGAGAGACAGCATGGAGTAGTGGCTAATAGGCCAAATTTTGTCTCTGATGTCTCTTTTATCTTGAAACTTCCCTCCTCTATCCCAACCTACTTTTATCATTGGTGGATTCTTTCTAGGAGTGTCCCTTTTGGGTATGGGCCCAGGCTGACTATGCTTCACTCCCATTCTGGTTGTACTTCTGACTCTCCAGACTTTGTCCCCATACTGCTGGGTAGGTGCTCTCCCTCAATCCCATTTTTCATATTCCTTTTATATATTGTCTTTCCCCATTGGAATGTTGGTTCCATGAGAGCAGGGACTGACTGTCTTTCCATTTGCTTGTTTTTGTAGTCCCAGTGTTTAGCATAGTGCCTAGTACATAGTGTTGTTGTTCATATGTTGTACTCAAGGAAGATCAATGACATAACAATTTTGGGGTCAAGATGCATTGTGTTTGACTGTGGTTAATCCAATATGAGCTTGGAAGACTCTGCCACAGGTAATTGTCTGTATACCTCAGGTTGAAGTTAATTCCTCTTTAGATGAATTTCCAACTGAAGAAAAGATTTTGAATGCCATTAGGTTCCTCTCATGTGGCAGAGTCTGGTTCTGATTCTATCCTAGCAGAGATTTATAAGGGGGTCCACTGCTCATACAGAAGCTGACAGAAATCTTTCAGATTATATGGCAAGAGGAGATGATCCTCCAGAAGATCCCCCAGGATGCCTCCATTGGCCATCTCTAGAAAGGAAAAGGAAAAAGATTGTCTTGTGACAAACACAAAGCCATCTCTCAGTACATAGTAAATACCTAATAAAAACCCATGCTGCCTATTGCTTACTGGCTGTGTGACCATGGCAAGATGGTTAATCTCTCAGTGCAAGCAAGTCACTCTCTGAGAGCCTAAGTTTTGGATATTTCACTAACCTGGATTGACAAAATCTTGTGTTCAAGTCTCAGGTGCCACATTTTAGGAAGGGCATTGGTAGACTAGAGAATTTTCAGGGAAAAATTACTAGATATTCGTGAAGGCTCTTGAGTGTAAGTTGAATAATTTTTGGGATATTTAACTTGAATAATAAAAGACTTTTTGAGCTGCGGGATGATCTCTTTCTTCAAATATTTACAGGATTGTCACATGGAAAGAGGACTAGAATTGTTGAACTTGTCCTCAGAGAATAATACTGGGGGCATGTGTAGAAACTGCAGAGACACATTAAAGTTTGATATAAGGAAAATTTTCTAACAATTTTAGTTATTCCATGTTAGAATGTCTTCAGATAAAGGCTAGATGACTACTTGCTGGAGATGTTGTAGTGGAGATTCTTGGGAGATGTTGTACAGGTTGATCTTTGAGGTCCCTTCTAGCTCTGAGATTCCATGAATGAAAAATCATTCAGTTGCTGGATAAGTTCTATTAATTGTACTTTGGAATCTCTCTCTCTCTCTCTCTCTCTCTCTCTCTCTCTCTCTCTCTCTCTCTCTCTCTCTCTCTTTCTCTTTTTCTCTCTCTCTTTCTCTCTCTGTCACTTTCTCTGTCTCCATGTCCTCTCTCTCTGTGTCTCTGTCTCTATCTCTATCTCTGTTGCTATCTTTCTGTCTCTGTCTGTCTGTGTCTCTGTCCTCTCTGTTTCTGTCTCTGTTTCTATCTCTGTCTCTCTCTGTGTCTTTGTCTCTCTCTCTTTCTCTCATCATAACCTATTAAACAAAACAAATCTCTCATTCCTCCAGGTCCAGTCTAATGTCACTTATCTCATGAAGCTCTCCTTGATTATTCCAGGAGAAACGGTCTCTCTGCTCCCTAATCTCCTATTGTTTTTCACATGTACCACTGCAGTAGTATTACATCACCACTACCTTGTATTGTACTTATTTAGCATGTTTCACGCCTCCCCTCCTCAACTGTAAGCTCATTAAGGATAGGAGCTAAGTCTTTTTATTTTGTTTCTAAGTCCCCCCCCTACTACTGCTATACACACACACACACACACACACACAGAGTACATAGACTCACACAGACACACATTCAGACACACAGACACAGACACATACACACATACACTGTACACAGACACACAGACATACACAGACACACACATAGACACACAGACACACACACATACACATAAACACACATACACACATACACAGTACACAGACACATACAGACACAGACACACAGACACACCCACACCCACACACCGTGCAGCACAGTACCTGGATTATAGTGGACACCTAATTAGCCTTTATAAAACAAACAAGTGAAGGACATGACCTTAAGGAGAATGTTGGAGTTCATATAAAAATTATGTTTAAGAGCATGATTCTAAGGCCATAGAAATTTAGAAATTTTAGAAACTACCTTAGGGAATATCCAGTCCCACCCCCTCATTTTACATATGAGAAAACACTGGGTATTTTGAATCTTGTCTTCCCTATGAAAATACAAGGTCTCTGAGGAGAGACAATGGTTCTTGCCTTTCTTTGTGTCCCTGGAGCTTATTGAAGTACCTAATACATAGTAGGTACTGCCTCCTGGGCACCGAAAGTTACTTGGTTAATTTGGGCTTTACTGGCTAGATTTCTTTCTCAAAGATCAAGCCTTAATCCCAATTCATTCTGGATCTCATTGATTGGACAACAATAAGTCCCTGCCCAAGCACCACTTAATGGTTATTTTTTGGGTCCTCCTGGCTCAGACAGAATGTAAATAGTAACTGTTTGTCTTTTGACCAACAATCCTAAGGAGCTTCCTCTCCCAGTTTGACTTTTTTTTTTTAATTAAAAGGACCATCCCTTGACTCCCATCACTGCATAGATGTTGTCTTACTCAAAGTGAGAACTTGAAAAGACCTCAGCTTAAAAGGGCCAAGGTCTCCCACTGTATCCTGGGCCATCTCCAACCATCCCCACTGATATCTGACCACTTGACCCAGAAGGCTGTGGAGGAGAAAGTGAGGCTGGTGACTATGCATAGCCCTCCCTCACTCAAGTCAGTCAATTGTAAGGTCATATCATCATCTCTCTGATGTCATGATCCTTTTCAAGAACAAAGGACTATACACACAACTACAACATAGTAGGGGCTTTAAAAATACTCTTGACTTGGGTCTCATTTTAAAAGCAAATTTTAAGTGTTAGTTTTTGAAAATTAAGTTTTCGTTCCTTTAATTTGATGTATAAATCCAAAGTCCTTTATCTGTATTTGTTAAATTATTTTCCTTTGAAAAATTTTTTTCTAGGCCCACACACATATTAATGAAATGAGCTGTGTATATCTATGCCCATGACTAGATGGCCTCCAAAGTCCTTTTTAACTCTACCATTTTATGAATCTGGAATGAGATAGCTGATTAAGGAGTCCAAGAAAGTTTGGACAAGAACCTCTTTTATGATTCCTAGGAGCACTTACCTGTATAAATACTCCACTCTGTAATTTAAGAAATCTTTGCTGTGTCTGAAGCAACAGCAAAGGCAAAACCCCTCATTTTGGAGATTCTATTTCTCCTCCAGTGGATTTAGATAAGATAGATATTGGGATTATTAACCTGGAATTTGTGAATTTGTTTTGTTAAAAAATTATTAATGTACTTTAATATAATTGATTTTCTTAATAATCATGCATTTTATTTTATATACTTAAAATCATTATTCTGAGAAGAGGTCTATAGATTTCACTAGACTGCTATTCATGACCCCCAAAAGTTTAAGAAACCCTTCTACAAAACTTTTGCCCACTGGAGGATAATACTATCTTGAAAGCACCTTATCCTTCACAGAACAGACAGTTTTGCCGTAGCCCTGCAGGTCTTGGACATATATCATGGAATCATCCCACTAGCAAGACCAATGAAAAGTTAAAAATCATTAAAGTGAAAATTAAAGAAAGTGAGAAACAAGATACCACCACATCTCTTCATCAATTAAAAAATGGAAAAACCCAAAATGAGGGTTGAAAAGTGGATACAGAAAGAAATGTTTAAAAAAAAATCACCAAAAATGGGATCATCAAATTGTGCTTTCTCTATCCATGAATGACCTATACTTTGTGTTGGAATGTGACTCTACAGGCTTGGTAAATTTGTCCCCTCAGGAACCCTAGCAAGCATGAACCAGGGGATCAAAGACAGCCAAACCTCAACCTTGTTAGCTGTGGAATGTATATCTTTTAAGCCAGGTATTATTTTAGGTATCATTGGATGAAAGTAGAACTAAGGATATATAAGTGAGCACAGGCAAAGAGGAACACAGATTTTCAGTACTAAGCAATTCTCTAAGTCCAGAAAAACACATATGTCAACTGCTACCAAAGATCCAAGATCCAGGTGCTGTGAAGTAGACTCTTATGAGCCAAAACAGAGTCCGTGAGAAAAGTGAAGTTATTATTTGGGACAATAAAAATAGTGAATTGCCTGAAATATTTATATAATTGAGGCAAAAATGAGGATTTAATTTCCATAGTTTGGACAATTGACTCATCCTTCACTTTGTGGGCACAACTTTGGAAACCTTTTAAAAAATGATTAGTATTATTCTTCAGTGTCATGCTTCTGAGGGTAGTTCAAGCCATTTGGGAACATTTATATATTCCTACTTGTTGCTGTGGCACTCTTTACTTGCAATATGTTGTTTAGAAAGGGAAATGGGAACACAGGAGGTCTGTGAATCATACTAGTCATTAACCTCTGGGTCAATAAGATTTGCCTCCTATCTTTTAAAATGGAAAAAAATTTCTGTGAAAACTCTCAAAGAGATGCTCAGTCAGCCTTCCTCAAACACAGAACTGATTAAAACTGTCTAGCAGAGGTTTATAGCTTAACCAGGAGAAGGTTCAATAGAAAATGCACCTTTATGCTCATCACTTTTCTAAGTTCAGAGAGTTTCTGCTGCACATTCAAAGCTAGATTCATACCCTATGCAATTAGGATAATTCAGATCAGAGTGGATATTTTCCCCCACATACAAATTTTTCCATCTCAGTGATTTCAAGGCATTTTGAAGGATGGTTCAGTGTGGCCCTGCCCTTAAATGCTGTTTAGAAACCATTTCACTAGGTGGAACAAGAAAAAGAGATTGAGTTATTGAACTTTATACCAGAATAGAGAAAGTTCAAGGTGGGGGTAAATTATATTTAAATGAGATAAAGGGCAATAACTATGCCTCACTCTCTTCTACCAGCCCTAAGAACATTTTGGATCCAGCATTTCTCTCTATCATACTTCTCTGATATTAGTGAGATGTTCCTTTTAACTCTTGTCATGTCACCAAACTCTATTGTGAGAATCATCTGAAGAAACTACATTCTGCTATGTCAATAATCCACCGATAAAAGGCTTCCATCATTAGATATTGAGACTATTTCCAGAAATTTATGCAAGAAAGCAGTAAGTACAAGAAATATTTATAAGAAGGATGTGCTTTGTTTCTATGTTAATTAGCTAATTGTCTGCCCTAGTATTTTAAAATTCACTCTGCCTAACACTCAACTCCTTTATTATCCTTCAGTTTATTAGGCACTGAGATACTGAGATATTTAATTGATGTGACTTTTATTTTCTGTTTTTCTTAGTCCATTTTAAAAAATCGAGAATAGGCCATATACCCAGTTGCAATTTTGCATGCATGCCTAGAAAAAGTAGGTGACATAAATCGCATGCATAATCTCAGGAGACAATCATTTTAAATCTTAATTGGCTGCCTTTTAAATATCATTTAAGGTCTGGTTTTCTCTGCCTCTCTCTCTAGTTAAGAAGGTGTTGTGTCAAAGTCTATTACCTTGCTGGACGTCTCTCCCCAAGTTAAAAAAAATAGAACCATCAGCAGAGGTTTGAGAGGTCGATAAAGCTTTTAGATTTGGAGATGTTTTCAGGGAGCCCATTTCCTGCGGCTAAGAGTTGTTAATGGAGCTTAAGGAATTATCTTATGACTCGGGCTGGGAGAGCAGTATATTTCTTCGCTCCTGTTCCCTAGTCGAGGCTGAATATGCTGCTGTCAAACTCGCTTAATGAAAAGTAACGCGTCGCTGATTACAGTTTTATTTGGGCCCTATGTAAAAAGCGCCGTTAATTTAGCATCCCCTCCTTTGTGTGTTTGAATTTGCCATGGCTGAATGATTTAGAGTCTCTCAGTTTCCAGCCTTTTTCGTTCTCTTTTCTTTCTTTTCTCTCCTCTTTCTTTTACAATCTTCCCTTTGTATCTCTGCCTTACACTTGGCCCCCTCCCCCCCCCAGTTCCATCTGTAATGATCTTTTCCTTGCCCAGTTGAATCAAACACTTAGAATTAATTTTTCTCTCCTTCCTTAAGCCCCTTTGTTGATGCTCCTCAAGGAAGTTGGAAGATCTTACTGCGAGTGCTCTTCCTGGTTATACTTAAAATCGTTAAAGAAATAGGAAGAGGGAGAGAGGGTAAAAGGTATGTGGCCTACTTTCTGAGAGCATGCAAATATTCTACAGAAAGCTTATGGGGTGTCTTGTTCCTGGAGAAAAAAGGAAATTCTCTAGTTTTTTGGGGGGCTGAAATGACATCTAAGTTTCTTGTCCATTTTATCCTTTCCCCGTCTCCCCAATGTCTCTAAACTGCATATTCTTTGGGTTTATTTAAATAGGATGGTAAAGCCCTTTGGGCCAGACTTCTCTTTCCTCTTCTCCCTCTCCCAGACACTTGCAAAGGCTTTCAGCTTCGAACTGTACTGTTTGTTTTTCAGGCAATGTCCTAGTTCCATTGGGAAGTACATGGCGGGAGTCAGACTATGTATGAATGAATGATTTAGAGCCACAGGTAGGCCAGAAGCCCCTGAAGCCCAGTGAACTTGGCGGGAGTGATGACGTTCCCATGGGCACATTGTGCTAGCTGTTACCCCAGCTTACTCTGTCTCTATCACCAACAAATAGCGAGAAGGCACCTTCTGAAAAACAACAGCTCCACGAGGCAGAGAATCATTCCTCCTGGGAAACCAGATCAGACTCTTCTCTTGCTCCTCTTTGGCTAGCCTGTCCTCGCCCCCAGGCGTGTGGGATCAACCCTGGGCCCCTTGGTCATGCCTCCTATCCGAGGCGTAGTCCCCCAGTGGCTCTGCTTCCGGCCTAAGTCCTCGCTCCTCTTTCTGTCCCCTCTCCCTCCCTCCTCCTCTCCCGCTTCATCTTTTATCTCCGTCATCCCTGTCCTCCATGCCTTATTTTGGCTGAAAATGATTTGCTTTGTCTAAAGGGTTGCAGTGGAAGGCTCCGGGCGGCCGCCCCGGCTGCATTAAAATTCCTGCTGGCCCAGCTTGGAGCTGAAAACGCTTCTCCCCCGAGACTCCACTTTCGCTATTACTGTCAAGTACCCTTGACTCTTTATTTTTGCCCTTTTATCTATTACAACTAATTCGAGTTCTTTTGCCCTTTTCAGTCTAAGACGTGGGCTTTCTGTAAAGCCTCCCCCTGCCACTGAGCTCTCCGTGTGCGGAGCCTTTAGAAATTGAGGGGTTTACTGTCAAAATGAAAATTTCACTTCAAATTATCTTGGCTGATGCACGTTTTCCAGGCCGGGGGCTCCTGTCTCAGCCTTTTGACAGCCAGATCAGCAGAGAGGTTCAGTGATCTCGATAATATCATCCAAGAGAGCGAAAGTCAATACAATGACAGGGAATATGACTGGATACAATCCAATTACAGCTGCTTGCAGCAAGGGAAAGGGTTTGATCTACTCTTCGCCCCCCAGATTCCTTTATTCAGTGGTTTTTCCGAGATCATCTGTCTCCAAAGTTCGGGGACCCCTGTGTTTTCATTTAGGCACACGTGTGTATGAGTGCCAATAAAATAGCTGCGGAAAGAATAGTGTTGAGCCTTTTTTTTGGGTGGTGGTGGTGGTGCAAAGTTCCTGCCCGAACCTAAAGTGTCCACTAGATTTAGGAATTTGACTTTTATTTAGTCCTCGATCGTTCACTTTTCCCCTCTTCCTTATCTCCTCTCCCTTTCCCCCCCTATCCCCTCCCCCGCCATGCTAATCATATTCTCTGTTAGAAAAGAGAACTTTGTCTGTCATAGCCGGCCAACAGTCCGGTCGGTCTTATCTGTTCTCTCTATCCCTCTCCTGTTTATTTGCCAATCTATTTATCTCTTTATCTAGCGCCCAGAACACCAACTTTCTCTTCTCTGAAATATCTCTTTATTATCATTTTTCTGTGGCTTTTTGAGTGGTAGTCAATCAGCTTTTACCTTCTCCTAGGACGCCGAGAACTTTTTTTAAAAATTTCATGCGGGATCTTAAGGAAAGTATTTAAAAAGATTATTGGAGCTAAATGTCTAGTTGCCTGAGAGAGATTTCTGAGACTCACACGTAGAAAACCCTCTTCTCTATTTAACGTCAAAACCCGCAAAGCATCTGCCCTGAAATGCTGAAATATTTATGGAGAGTTAGCGGTTCTCCACGTTGCTCAAGGATCTCGAAGCTCAAACGGTCGATTGAGAAAAAGAGGGAAAAAAAAATCACACACTAAGTTTTCCATGTGAAACAAACCCTTTGCACTACTTCAGAAGTTTCTGCTGATGTTAGGATTCAGAGAGATCCACCTGTATTTCCAGCACCCAGTTTTCTGCTAGGAGATTCCTCCGACCCGCACGACCTCCAAGACCTTCAAGGTTTCTGGGGCCATGTTCCCCTCCTTCCTTTCTAAAGTCGTTAACTGTAACCACACTCTTCTCTACTCCTTTAATATTTCAATAAATTTAGTGCACAGATAGAGTTTGGATTGATTTTTTTAGGGATGGACATATAACTCTAACTACTCAGGCTGTTTTCCCTTTGGAAGCGGAGGTTGGGGGGTGAAAAGCTGTCAAACTCATCAAACATTGGTGATGGATGGAGCTGAGTTCTTTCCAGCTGGGAAGAGCCACTAAGAGGGGCCTGTTCCTCTCTTAGCTATCACACACAGCTAAGGGAGAACTTCAGGGGTTAAACTGTGGGTATGCTAATGGAGTAAAGAATTCCAATTTCCCTCAGGTTCCAGAGTGTCCAGTTTGAAAAGATTTTTTTAGAAATTTTAAAGATTTCCAGTTTTCCCCTACCCTCCATGTGGTGATTATCCAGTGTTTGCTTAAATGTAAATGTTAAGTTATGCAGCCTACTTAATGATGTGGAGAATCAGTAAATATTTGCCTCACTGCTCTTCCCCACTTCTCTTCCATTCTTTGGGATTAATAGCATCTCAGAAGTTATCATTGGAGTATTACCAGTATAAATTCTAAATCTGGGATTTAGTCATAGGGCAATGCAAAACACCATCATTCGGTTTTATTAGTATTATTATTTTAAACCTCTGAAACAGACAATTCATTGATGTGAACATATCTCTTTAAAACATCTTATTTGTAAAGTTAAGTTTGTGCGATAGTGTAAACCTGGGAAAAGTGCTGTTTGTGAGAATTATATACTAACAATGAAATCAGAAGGGAAAAGTTTGAAAAGTCTTTATAACTAATATTGGCATGCCTGAAATGGAAAACTCACTGTCGAAATGCTATTAAAACATTGCCTCAATGTAAACCTTTGAATGTAAACTTTCTGTTTGTTTGTTAAGTATTTCTAAAATATAGCACGTGCTTTCCCCCTTCTTTTTTTCTTTAGACAGGAAGTTAAATAAGGATCCCGGCACTGATTCTTTTCAAAGTTGTAGGCAAGGGAAACTCTTCTCAGGACGGAATGAAAATAGTCTCTCTGGCAAACCTAAGCAAAACAGACTTTGAAATCCTCTATTTTGGATTACTTGGTTTGACATGGTTGGTTTGCTTGCTTCTTGATTTGTTTTAGGTTTACTTTATTTATTTATTTATTTGTAGAAAAAAGTTTATTCTTCAAACTTAAGCTCTTCCCCTCCCTATTACCCCCCCTCCCCCACTCTCTCCTTTCATTTTGTGTCCACTTCTGCCAAGGATAAGAACATTCTGGGCCCCGGTGGGGGGCGGGGCTGTTAAGAACAGAACATTTTGCTGCCAGATTTAGGAAAGGAGAGGAGCTCCTTATTGGAGTCGTGGTGGTGGTGGTGTGGGGGGAAGTTTGCCAGATGTCCCTTCAGCATGTCCGTGCTGTTCCCCAGAGAGCGTCCCAGGGTTCCCGTTTCCAGTATTGCTCCTTTAGTGGTAGCCCAGGACACTGTAGTGTTACTCAAGGCCTGATTCAAAGTACTGTGCCTGAATATGGGGTCGTGAAAGACTCCATCCACCCAGTTTCTGAGACTGGTGACAGGGGAATCTTGATGCCTATCGAGGCCGCTGGGAGCCGAGACTGCAGTAGAGGAAGAAGAAGAGGAGGCAGATGAAGTGGAGAGTCCTTGGCGCTTCAACATGCAGGATGGGTACTCAGTCTGGTTCAAAGAAGTGGCTGTGTGAGCTAGGGACCAGATCCGGGGCTTGGCCTCCAGGATCTGAGTCTCCCCCGGCTGCTGGAAGCACATTTTAGAGTTGCAGCCCCTCTGTCGCCCTCCCACTACTAGGTCTTGCTCACATTCATCTACCACACCCTTGAGGCAGTTCTTGGCCCGCTCCACATCTTCCTCCAGCTGGACGCCTCCAGGGAGCGACATTTTGAGAGAGGCGGCAGGCTCTTTGCAGGGGTCTCCTGGACAGTCTGCACCTCCAGAGGCAGCACGCATGTGGCCGCTGTCCAGGTGCTGGAAGGCTGGCTTCAGTTCGCACTCGGAACTCTCCGACTCTATCGGGTCGAAATCATCTAAGTCACTTAACTCTAGTTCCTTCTCCTCCTTGCGGACACGTTCTTTTTAGGGTGAGAGTGGGGGAAGGCAAAAAGAGAGACATCTACAGGTTAACAAAACAACATACTAAATGGTTCTTTTTCATCTCCACTAAACCCTAACCCAGACTCCTAAAGGGACTCAATAAGGAGTCAAGGGAACCAGGGAGAACCTTTCCTTGCCACCAGCTGTCTCCAACTCTCCTCTTTCCACCAGTTGTCCCAAAAGACAGTTTGCAAAGGGGCAGTGATTGTTCACAGTGGATCAAAAGATGACCAAGGGCCTAGAATAAAGATAAATTGTTTGCCCAATCCTTTAGGAACATTACAACGGGCATCTTCTCATTCTACACCACTACAGCCACCAGTACACATAATTGGATTGAAGATCCATCTATTCCCTCCCTCTTCCTACCCAGAGCCAAATGTTATCACTTCAAACCAACCATCATTCTTCTCATTTTTGAGATGGTCTTCCTGGGACTCTTCCTCTCCCTCCTCTTCCTCCTCATAGGGTCTCTTTTCATCCGAGCATTTGTTTCGAGGTGGCCAAGTCATCTTGTTCTCTTTCTTGAGCCTCCTTCGAGCATTGGCGAACCAGGTGGAGACCTGGGTGAGGGTCATCTTAGTGATGATAGCCAGCATGATCTTCTCACCCTTTGTCGGGTAGGGGTTCTTTCGGTGCTCCTGCAGCCAGGCCTTTAAGGTGCTGGTGGTTTCCCGGGTAGCATTTTTCCTCCGTGTTCCCCCATCCATCGTACCATATCTGGGAAAGAGAGAAGAGAGGTGATGGCAGAGTAACCTGGGTCGGGCAGACTACCACGTCGGGGCTTCGTCAGAAAATTAACCCTTGTGACCAAAGCAATAGAAATCCTAAGTTCAGTTCTGTTTGCTTGGTGCAGTAACCTTTGTAGCACCATGTGGGTAGACAATATTTGTTTTTAATTTAAACACACACAAGGGGGTAAAAATCTGCTTTCAAAACATTAGATGGAAATGAACAGAGCACTTGAGCAAAGTTGAGTCTGTCGGACAGTTTGATAAGCCTCTATCCAATAGAAGCTATTTAAATGACCTCAGGGCGTAAATGTTAATAGACGTATATTTAATAGGATTCCTTTATTAGTAATCCCTCCTACCGCTTTGTTCGGGAAAACGTAAAAACGAAACGCAGAAGATGCTGGACTGTACCTGAATATTTAATGTACACAGCCAAGAAAGGTCACTAGCGCCCAGTGGGCGTAAAAGGTGGAAATGGCTTAAGTGGGGTTTCAAGGTTTTAAAGCTAACAACACCGCAAGGTAACGAGTGACTCGTCTGTGAATTCGAGAGAGTCCGGGCCCTGCTTCAGGGTCCAATGTGTCTGGCAAGGAACTCAAAACAAGAAGAAAGATTTCAGGAGAGGATAAAACACACCAATCATATTGAGGAAAGGGAAATTGGGGTCTGTTTGGCCGCCTTATCACATTGAAAACATCGATTTCACCACGCTTGCTGCAGAAAAAACGCCCCCCCCTTTACCCAAAACCACAAAGGAAGAGCGAGAGGGAGATACAGGTGAGAGTTTTGTCTGGGGCTAGAGTGTCTGCCTGAATATGAGTGTGTGTGTGTGTATGTGTGTAGTCAGCATGGTTTTAATTAGAAAGGAGGGATTTAGGCTCCGTTTGGAGCCGGTATTTCCCACCTCACTTCTTTTGTTCCCTGACCATCAGGTGTTTCGGTCCGTAAGCCCACGACTTCTTGTACTATTTAAACAAGATGTTTCATTCAAACAGCCAAATATGAAAACTCACAAAAAAGACTGTACTGGTTGATACTTATTACACTACCTGGGAAGCTCAAGCCACCGGAATCTGCTGAATCACTCCTCATACCCCACCTCTAAAGTCCTCCTTCGATAGACCCAGGGGAGGATGTACGAAAGATTTGCGTCCCCCATTGGCATAGTCACTTTTTAAAAATGAATGATCACTTGAAAGTAGATCGCCAATCTATGGCAAACCCATCAGTGTTTACAGCCTGCAAAATATGTATGGAAAATATTCCCTTCGGAATTCGGCGGGGGGGGGGGATAGGGCTGCGGGGCAAAAGCCCTCTCAATGCCCTTTCTCCTCTACGGAGCTCTTTAATTGTTGCTTCTTACCTGTCGTATTGATACTGGCTGAGCGTGTGGTCATAAGGGTAGTAAGCAGCGGCTGCCTGCGTGATGCCCGCATGCGCAGATCCCGTCCCATCTTTGGAGTCGAAACTATTCTGTAACATTAAATCAAGCTTGTCGGTTTATTAATCTTTTTATTCCTCTAGGGGAATTAAACGACACTAATCTGGTTACATTTCTGATGGAATACAGAATATGTCCCTAGCAATATCTCTACTGAAAATAAAGTTCCTTGTGAAGCCTTTATTTATTAGCTACAAAGTGCATATTCAACTTCGGTTGCTACAGATTGGAGGTAGAAAATGTAAATAAAACTATTTTGTATTCCTCTCCCTTCTTCCCCCCCTCCCCTCCTCTGGTGATAAAGGACACTTCTGATGGAACATGAAATCAACATGTTTAGTTTATAAATATTATAACCCCTTGCACCTGGAGCCCAAGGCTAAGGACAGGGCCGGAACACAGCGCTCTGGTGGCTCAAACTTTGCTTGAAATCGACCCATTCATTTGCATTAGGAGAAAAAAAAAAGATGTTCCATCAGTTCTGACCTAGATATATGTTTATTAACTTTGGGGTAAGAAACAAAAGCGAGGGAGGAGAAAAAGGGAAAAGGAGGAGGAAGAAGATAAAGGTGGAGAGGAGGTGGAAAAAAACAGGGAAGAGAGGAGGAGGAGAGGTATAAAGAAGTTCGAGTCGTGGAGGATTTAGAGTAGAGCTCGGGGCTGGGGGTGGTAGGTGAGAGTGGGGGAAGGGCGACTGATTCCCAAGACTTTAATCCCAAGTGCTATGGAATTTCAGCGGGAGGGAGATCAATAGACACATTAACCCTCACTATAATGATGCCAAAGGAAAAGCTCATTCGAAGGTGTATCGATTCTTGGGGACCTGGACACATGCAACTTTAGACTCTAAGCCCCAGTAGCTCCTGTATCACTGGCATCCGTCATTAGCACCATTACTCCCTAGCACCTAGGAGACAGCAATTTATTGAGTAATTGACTCCACTACTTTTCCAGAGAAGACCCCAATCTCCGTGAGTAGATGCAACCAAAGAACTATCTTGCGAATGTTGAACAGGAACTTTCAGGTATCAACCCTACCTATCTCTAAGCACCTTACATTGCAAGAGGACAGTTCCACGTGGGGGAAAAGATTATCTAATTCTCTCTCTCTCTCTCTCTCTCTCTCTCTCTCTCTCTCTCTCTCTCTCTCCCTCTCTCTCCCCCTCTCTCTCCCCCCTTCCACTTTCTGTCTGTCTATCCCCCCTCCCCTCTTCACTTCCCCTTTCCTCTTCCCTCTGTCCCCTCCCCCACCCATCTCTCATTCTTTACTTTGTCCCTGACATGTTAGCTCAATCCCAGGAATCATAAATGCCAAGTTTGATTGAGGGATATTCCCCACCCCTCCGCCCTGGATCCAGAGCTTAGCTTACCAAAGAATAGAAGGCAGAAGCTTCAGTACCGTAGGTAACGTAGTTTCCGTAGCCCTGGGTGCTGGTATAAGGGTTCCCATAGACTCCCAAGGCAGCTGCGGAATTGAGCTCATGCCTAGCTGTTGCCAGCAGCCTGCTCTCGTACACAGGACAATAGACTGGGGTCTGAGCTGAACCGGCTGCCCCGGAGTCTGCTAACGTCCGACCGCTGGACTCACAGCAAGTAGTGAGAGAATTAGTGGTCATCAGGAACTAGAAGGAAGAAAGATGTCTTGAG
>CM053580.1:260939662-260954143 GCA_028627135.1 Pseudochirops cupreus | reverse complement strand
CCCTAAAGTACCGTGTTTACATTAGCTCCAGATTTCAAATGACCACAGAGACAAACAAACACATCTGTTATTAACCTACTGTCTTTGGGGTATTCCCCAATGTGACTGCAATTATTCATTTAAGGCACTTTGCTGTTTCCTTTTCAAAAACACAAGATCTGGAGGAGCAAGTGAAATCTGGAGGGGGAATAGTTCTCCCCTCAAACCTTGTTCCTCTCTCACAACCCAGTTCATCCCCTCCAGGTCCTACTGCGAGCTCCTTTCCTTCTCCAAATCACCAAGAAAGGCAGAGGAACCTAACACTCTCTCTGAGAACATAGCCAGCACCGCGGTTTAACTAATTTCACGCTCTTCTGATAGCTCTTCACTTTACCCAAGCAACCCCGCAGCCCGCAGCCGTTAGGAAGTGGCCAATAATCATTGGCATACAATCAATTATCCTCCGTGGACCATCAGGTCTTACCTGTGGTGCAGAAGAGTAAGGGTATCCAAACTGAGGGTATGACATGGTACAGAGGTTCCCGGTTATCAAGGAGCGAGGAGAGGCGTCTGCTCTAACACGCTACCGCAGCTGGGCTCTGCTCTACTGTACCAACTGATTGGTGACCAGAGGTTCCTAGATGCTTATAGGATGAAGCAGAACACCATATTTAATTTATCTACTTACATCTTAAAGTTTTTTTTTTAACTGAGGAAAAAGTGATCTGTAATGATTGTGGCTGTTCGTTTAGTCCCGGAAAATAGCCACATAGGGCACAGCGATCCACCAACCCATGGCGATACTAATACATATTTTTTAAAAGAAAAAAGAAAAAAAAACTCGCGGGCAAACACGTGAAGTCGCATGTACATTGTTTTAAACAGCGAAGACTGACGTCAGATAAAACCTACTCAAACTGACCTAACTGCAGGTTTAATATTCATTTGAGGCACATCTGATTGTGTGTGTGTGTGTGTGTGTGTGTGTGTGTGTGTGTGTTTGTGTGTGTGTGTGTGTGTGTGTGTGGAATACACAAACCTGCTTGTATGGCTGCAGAGAGAATGTAAATGTAAGCGAGGAACACACGAGGAAAACAAATAGCACTTTTTATGGTTTTCATCTGAAGAATCAATATTGCACCGACTAATGATTTTTTCTCCTTAGTCACTGAAGAATGGTAAGCACTTTTAATTAGAAATTAATTAATGAGCAGCTGCTTCTTCCCACCCCACTGTAATAATTAGTCTCAATTACAAATGAGACATATGAAGGGACACACGAGTGAGTCTTCATTTAAGATTTAATCAACAGTTAAAATTAGCACTAACGTTGGCAATAAACCACAGGACTACGACTTCTATTTTATTGTATGCTCTACTCCAGATGGGTTACTGAATGTAAAACTCTCAGGTTTAGGATCTAAGAAACAACTGAAGGCAGCCACATTTACAAAGCAATGGAACTGGAGAAAAACCTCAACTCTAGTTCTTGTTTCTAAACGGGAAAGTATACACATACACTTGTATATTCATATATTTGTGTATATATTTAAAACATGTGTCTCCAGACTCTTCTCACAGCCTATGGAACCAACAATCCTAATCTGGATTTTGAGAACAAATATCTTCCTAAAGAATTTTGCACATTCTTCTTTCCGAATCTCTTTTAAGTCTGGTGAGTATTTTATGCCCTCCCCCCAGCAACCTTGGGCAAGTTTACTTCACCTCTCTGGGTCTCAGTTTCCTTATCTCTAACTTGAAAGTTTTAGGCTAGACGATTTTTAAAGTCCAGTCCAACTCTCATGGTTAGATCCAATCTAACTGTAGGTCTTGAATACCCAAATTGCTTAGAGGAAAGTGAAACAAAGTCTTTTGCCACTCCAGGACATCTGAGACCCTTTGAGATAAGTTTCGCAAACTCTAGCCACTTCTTTTAAGTTCCCTTCCAAGCACAAGATCCTAAACCGCCCCCACCAGGTCCCGTGGCCTCCAAGTCCGCAGCAACCCCAAGCAGGTCCCCTGGGCTTCCACCTTCCGTCTGTCACTGTCTTTCTCTCTTCTTCCTACACGTACCCTCCCTCCCCCACTTCTCTGAGGAGTTAAAATATTCATAGCTTCATGGTGGAGGGGGGCGGGCGGTGAAGCTTAGTCAAATCAGTCCTCCCTCAGCAAGAGATGGTCGCACACATCTGGAGTCCTCCCCAACCCTGTCATAAAGATCCTTAACCCCCCCCCCCCCCGTTTTCCTGGTGTGGCAGATTGGAGGAAGAAAAAAGCTCACTTACATGGAGGCACGAAGGCCCTTTAAAGTTGTTCTGGGAGCAAGGAGATGAAAAGCCCACATCCATTATTTTCACAGCCTCACCGCTAAGATTGCGGTTTTCCAAGCCAGGGCTGATTTCTTTCCGCCCCCCGCGCAGAAGCTGCCAAAATGCTCTCCTTCACCGGGGGGTGGGGAGGAGTCCGGGGTGGTGGTGAAGAAGCGTAGGGGTAGATAGTTAGAGAGTACTAACCCCAAGACTTTCTCTATCCCATCCCAGGCTAGAGAATCTCAAGTCAAATCCTACTTTCAAGAGCCTGATTTATCGGAGTCATTGGACAAGCTGTAAAAGGACCTCAAGCCACTTATAATTACAGCGCTTTGATTCGTCTTGCCCTCCACTGAAAATCAGCTCTCTTGGCTTCCTCGGGGCTCCTTTCCTTCCTTTTCCTTTATCCCTTTAGTAAAGATAGGTCGAAAATGCAACTACCGTCCAAATTACATCACCAGACTTGGGGACACCCCCATCTCTAGATGCTGCCCAGTGCAGGTAGGAGAGGACCAAAAGCAACCCTTGTGGTTCTGGGCCGCTCCCAAAGAGCGGAGGGCAGCTGAGGGAGTGAGCCTGTGGGAGCCCTGGCAGCCCAGCGCAGGGGAACTGCTGGCTCGGTAGTGTGCAGACTTGCTCAGAGAGATTCCTGGGTTCAGACATGTGAATAGCCCCAGGGTCACACTCTAATTAATGATGATGTTCTCTTCTTCTCCCCAGCTGGAAGACTGCCTCCCAGAAACGAATCTGCCCACTCTGACAGCTCGATTGAAGGTGATTGATGACTATCTGGAGACCACAGTACACATAATATAATATCTGCTGCGTAATTGCTTTAATTTACAGATGAAAATACTAGCTCTCTGATCGAGTTAGACTATAGTAAGCAACGTCCTAACTGCTTTCAAAGGAAAGGCATCGGAAATAATGAATAGCAGATCCATACAAATTATTCAGACAGTTTAGCGTCTGTAGCCAGGAGAAATGTAAAAAGAACACGAGTCAAATGACATTAATAATTGTTTTTGAATTCTGTATTGATTTCTTGGCGAGCTGTTTATTTCATTCTCACCTGCATTGCTAATATCACCTTTGTGTAAATAATAAGAAACTAGCCAACGGGCCTTCTTATAGAAATGCATCTCTCTCTCTCTCTCTCTCTCTCTCTCTCTCTCTCTCTCTCTCTCCTCTCATCTCTTCCTTCTCCCCACTCAAGTAGAACAAGGTACTTCTTTTAATTAATTATTTAATTTTTTTTTTGCACATAACTTGTTTACAACCTTGTAAAGAGTCCACAGGTAGATGAGTGTTGGATTAGATATATAATTTATAGCAGAGTATCAGGAGAAAAAAAAGTCTCACTAGATTTGTTTTGTCTTCGATTCCAATTGTTGTGACATTGTTTGGGGGTTGTAGTGGTTGGGGTGGAGGGAGTTGCTCATTTAAACCCCCTCAGGGACCAGTCACCCAGTCCATCAAGGAAACCCCCAGGTCCTTATTTTCAGACTGGCTCCTAGTTTGAGTACTATAATTAGCAGTTGGAACCAGTGAACACTTTTAAGCAGTTGTGACAACCCCTCAGCTTCTCCAGTGTGTGGTATCCCCCTTTCTTCTGTTCCTACCCTAAGCAATTGAGCAAAAATAAGTCAGAACTGCGCAAAAATTGAGAGTCTGATAAATTTACCAATCTTTAAAATACCAGATCAGATCCCATATGTATATTCTTTATCTATTTATAAAGCTACAGTAATCTTCTATCCAGCAGCCTTAATGCAATTCCTTTGCAACCACCTCCCCCTTAAGGGTGGGGAGGAGGTGTTATTATGGGTGCACAGAAGGTCCCTTTATTAATCACTGTACAATTCTGTCATGTTTCTTTCCACCCAGTCCCTTCTACTACCGACAACTCTCCGCCCTCCCTAGGGCCCTGAGTCTCCCTGGTGTCATGATCAGTCAATGCTCTTCTGAAATGTCATTCCTAACTTCTGTTACCAAACAAGAGAGTGGAAGTTATTCTTTTCCATCTCTACTCTCCTTCCCTTACAGGTCTTAATTCTCTGGGCCCCGACTTTCCTCTACAAGGTTGATCATGGCCTTTGCTTTAGTCCACCCTGACTATAGCATCTTAGCAGTGATGTTGCCAGAACTCCAATACTCCAGATGTTCTGATAGCTCCTACTGAAGAAGCTTCATCTCCAGGCTTTGAAATAGACCCGAATTTAAGTTGTAAATTAGTACTTTAGTACTGTGGGACAGCCACTAACCTAAAGCACATAGGAGGAATTTTAGTGTCAGAAAACATTCTGTATACGATCCATGTACATCACTGTCCCAAAGCCCCTTTCCTACAAAGGTGCAGCCCTAGACAAGGGACCAGGATTTTCCTCTTCCTTGTCCTTGCTCCCAAGCCACAAGGAGTCACCGAAATATCCCATATTAGGAATGAATGACTACTATCTCATTTATCTAAACATCCTGCAATCTATATATACATGCACATACAGTACCTACATGTATATACACTAAGCCATATCCACAAATATGCTTTTACATGTATCAACAGTGTTCAGTGCTGTCTGTTGAATGGACTGTTTATACCTAGAGGTCCAGGTTAAGCCCCACGGTTTCAGCATACCGTACACTGGTTAGAAAAACTATAAGGAGAAGGTCAAAGCCACAGACTGAAAAATTCTACAGCAGATTCACCTTAAAAGTTCTCACAACTTAATTGTAAGAGGAGGGAGTGGGGGTGTGTGTGGAAGGAGAAATCAACCCGTCGCTGGAGCAGGCCCCTGCCAGAGAGCTAGGGAGACTGGTGGAGGTCCTAGGTGAGGCAAGCTCGGGGTTGTGCAGCCCCAGATAATACGCACTCTCAAGTGGACTTGACTGCGTTTTCCTCTTCTCAGGTTCGGGAGGTGCTGAGGGTAGAAGTTCCTTTGAAATACTTGGGGTCTCTGGAATACATAGAGGGACTTTAGAATGAGAAACTCACTGTCCTATGATCTCTGGTTTCTAAACAACGACAAAAACTACCGTGTTGTCCAGTGACAGGAAACCGAAGGCAGAGTACGACTTTTGCCAAGGACTGGTAGTACTCTTCCCCCCCACTTACGCTCGGGCATCTAGAGCCGCGAAGAAGTGTTTGTTTCAGAGCCAGTGCCAGGATAATCCATTTCCATCTAAGTGGCCCAGGATGGTGGAGGGAGGATAGTGGAATCGCGAGACCCCAGGGAGGCCACCTTTTCTAGTACAGGTCAAAAACAGAGCCCATTTAGGGTGTCTTAGAGCTGTGCTCAAGAGGCCAAGGCAAGGAGGTGGGAGTGATCCAAAAGACCCTAGCGGCTGCGAAGTGGGGTAGGAAGGGCGGGGGGAGGGTGGAAGACGTGAGAAGGATCCATTCTTTTCCGTGGTAGTTTTTGCATGGTTTCTAGGGGTCAGCTAAGAGGGGGGTGCTGGAGAGGGAGGGGAGATAACAGTCTGAGTGCATGAAGGCAGGCCTCAGACTCAGATTGTAGTACTTTGCAATTTATTCACTTTCATCACTCGACAATTCGGTTCTCCTGTCCTTCCTCCCTTTCCATCTCTCCCCTCCCACCAACTACCCTCCATTTACCCACTTCTAAGTTTCCAGCAGTACTCAGTGGAAATGCTCAGCACCCGCCCAAATGGCCCAGGAAGCTAAGGGCCGCGGCCCCCCCCATTGTACCGCTCCCCAGTTTCTCTCCCCCCATTTCCCCGCCTTGGGTCCCGGGGCAAAGGCGCTGCATTAGTAGACACATGGTTCATCCGGGAGCCATGGTCCCTTGGACTTGCTATTCTCAGTGACTTGTCCTTAAGCTTCCCACTATTAGCTTCTTCCCTCCTTCCCCCGCCCCTCTGTGCCCCCCAGCCTCACTCGCTTTCTTCTTCCTGCTTTTTCTGAACTCTGGGCAGCACTTGACTTGAAATCCACACCCCACTCCCACCCCCCTTAGTCCCCCGACACACACACACTCCACCCCACCTCTTGTGGAAACCAAACTTTGTTTCAGTCAGAGTAAATCCGATTTTCTGCAAAGTTTGTGCTATCAGATCCGGGACCGTAGAGGAGCTCTGTACCCTACCTTCACTTTCGCAGAAACGTCGGATCCATCTCCCTTTCCCTAAGAAAACACACGCACGCGCGCATACACACACACACACACACACACACACACACACACACACATCTCTCAAGCTCAATCTGCACTCAGTCCTAGGTAATCATTGCACAAAACCCATGAATGTACCTACGCTCCTCTCTGCCGCCCCTATTTTTCCGCTCCCCGCTTTTTATGGGAGAAAAAAGCCACCTCATCAAAAAGAAGTGGAGATCGGGAGGGGGATGGGGGTATAAGGAGCGGGGTGCTGGAGAAGGTGTGAGGAATGGGGAGGGATTGGGGAGTTGAGAAGGTTGAGAGATATTTCTGTACCTGAGAGATCAAGCCAGATTGCAACTCTGATCTTCCCGCGAGGGCTTTTCCATTGCTGGGGTCCTGGTCTCTTTCCTGTACCGGTTCACTTGCGGAGAGCTATAGAGAACTAATGTAGACATTTCTCAGTGTATAACACCTGACTGGAGTGGAATATGCCTTCCTTCAGTCCCTAGGCGCCACAATCACTTCACTAACCCCTGTACCAGAGTGACGTTCAAGTGAATAGCTCCACTGATCACACTCTTTCCTGCTGATTAACACTTTCCAACGCGAGCAGGAGTTCCCAACTTTTCCTTTGAAAACTCGACCTCGCGTATGCATTCTTGGGGGTTATAAGTGCTGGGCTGAGTGGCGGGGCGCGCGCGCGCCGGGGTGGGGTGGTGGGGATGTGTGTGTTTGCTGGGGGGAGGAGGTTGCAGAGGTTCAAGGAGGTTAGGGAGGAAGAGTGGACACCGCCATCAATAACAGGTCAGTCAAATCAGTGCTGCCACTCCAGATGTTGTCGGTGTGGCAAACAATAATTGCATTGATTCTGAAAGGACACGAATGTCCTCCGTTTAACCAAATCATCTCCAGGTTGTACACGCTGTAAGACAGCCATCTATCAAGGCTTTGATTAACTGCACCCACATGCAAACTGTAATTTATCAGGGCAAGTAAAGATGGCAAGAGCTCAATTTGCTTCCTCTCTCTCCAAGTCTCTACCTCTCTCACACAAGCGAGCCGTAGGGTAGGAAGGACGGGCGATGATTGGGGGGTGGGGGTGGGGGACGGCGTTGTGAGGAATGATGTGGATTTAGCTTATGCATCTCTACCTGTCCCATTAAGGATGACCACAGTACTCCTGGGGGAAATTGTCTATGGGCCAGCAACCAAGAATCCTTTCCCTCCCCATTACAATAAACTTGAAGCCCCTGTCCACCTGAGTCACCACCTCCTCCTTCTCCCCTTCCCCGGGAAGTTAGATGTGGCACAGCCCATTTTCTCTGCTTCCTTCTCCACATCTACTCCACCATACCTGCCTCGGCAATTCTCTTCTTCAGTGGGCTTCGGCTCAGTCAGGAGGAGAATCGATCTAAGTTTGGGCAGATGGCCCCAGGCCTCGAATATGGTGAGGAAATAGGGTTTTTGAGGGGGCTTTTCCCCCCTGTTATCTCCTAAAGGAGGGAAATGTTTGGCCAGAATAGGGCCCTACAGGAGCACTCAAGTTCAGGAACCCCACGGTTCAAGCAAAAGAGTCTATGGGGTTTTCAATATGTCAGAATAAAACAACTTTACTGTTTGAGGACATTGGGGAGGAAAATAAAAGGATGAAGGCTAGCTGGATGGGAATCAATTCAAGAGCCACTAAACCTAGGTTCAAATCCTCCAAGACTGTCATCAAGGAAGCTTCTGAGTGACTCTGGATCTCTATTTTACTGATAATTTTTATTGGTTTTTATTCCCCCTCCCCACTTCTCTCCTACTGATTTCAGGTTGATGGTTGCAACTTGCATTAGTGTAGACTGAGGGTAGACAGGGAATGGGAGAACAAAGGAGGCTATAGTTGGAGCAGACATAAGTCACAAGTCTATAGTACCTGAAATGAGAGGGTTTCAGGCTCATTTGCTCTGAATCTTATAGCCCAGCATTTAAAGATATGATAGATATATCACATATGTATATACATACATATATGATAAATTATATATGGTATGATACATGGGATATATTTCATATATTCAAAATATAGGCTTAAAATTCATTTAAAAAGAAGACTCATGATGACTTTCTGAGACAAATTATATTGAGAGTGATTTTTTTCTTTCTATCCCGTCCCCTTTGTCTGTCATTTTCACTTGGTATAGTCATTGACTTGTTTTTCCTTCACAATACATTACTGTGCAATGACATTTCAAATTTGATAGTGGATAATATAAGAAAAAATATTGCTAGATTCCTCCTACCCCTTCTTTCTCAAATGATTCCCCTCTTCCCGCCCCCCCCCCTCCGAGAGTTCTAAGAAGACAATAAAACATCTAATTGTTCTGCCAATAACAAGCAACATACTGAACAAGTATTTGTCTCCCCTTTTTCTTTCACAGAGCAAGATGACCATAAAAGAAGAATCCCCCCAAAAATAAGAGGCAAAGCAAGTCAACTCAACAATCAGTTTCCCTAAGCCTCAACTCCATAGTTTGCCCTTTCTATGAAGGAGCTGAGTCAGGGTCCTAGAAAAATGAATTTGGGCCATTTTTCAAAGAATGAAAACACTGGCTATTTACCATTGACTTGCCAGATGGAGGGACCCTTCCAGGAAATATAGTCTTAAGGAAGTCTCTGTATTTCATTCATCACCCCAGCACTAAACTCCAGACTGAATCTAGACCTTTTTCAGATAGGGTGACCTGTTCGCTTTACATGACAAAAGCTAGGACTGGGTTCCATTTAGGGAGAAAAGAATATTTCTTCTCTATGAAGGAGATGGATGTAGCTTAAACTCAAGAGGAGGAAGGAGGAGAGAAAAGATTGTTTTAAGTACCCTAGTGGTGAGAGCTTTTGGTCTTTACTCCATTACTTTCCCTTTAGGAAATGAGAGTCAAACAAAATAGACATGCAAGATGTTTAAACCCCACCTGGTTTATTTAACCAATTTTCCTTTTTAATATTTGTTACTATTTATTTAATAAGGAGAACCATAAATAGACACCAAGCCCTAACGAACATGCAAAGAAATAGGAGATCTATCCATTAAGTTCAGGCTGCAGTGGGCTTAACATCATTTCCCCCTCCTCTTGGCCCCACCTCATAGTTAGAGGTCATCTCCCAATGGATAGGACTCTGCTATTTCTAAAAAACAAAATCATTCTTCATTGGAAACAAGTGCCAGCTGCTTGTCCTCTTTCTATAACTCTCCCAAGGCTTTCTCTTTGCTTTTCATGCAAATTCTCTCCTGTTGTACACTGGGATTTAGAGCCAAACCATCAGAGTCCTGACCTTGATCCAGAATTCCAGAAGAAGACTGGAAGATCAGAAGCTCATCCCTGCCCACACACTGCCCTACCTAACCTCACAGGAAATGGGGTTATGTAGAATACTCCCACCTTATTTCCAAGGCCCATCTCTGCTTGTACTCTGGAGGAAAGATGAAAATTCCCCAAGACCCTCACCAAGAGTGCCCTGGGGAAAAATTCCACCACAGCCTTAGAGAGGATGATTTTATTCAGAAGACAGTCCCCCAGCAGCAGCAGCAGCAGCTGTAACATCAGCAGCTACGACAAAAATAGTCTTCATTGGGTCAGGGTGTATATTCTCTAGACAAATCTTACCACTTCACTCTGCCTGGATGCCACTGACAAGGCAGAGAGTTCTTACCACCCCCGTACCCAGAGACTTCTGGTCAGTACTTGTTCCCCAACGGATCATCTTTCAATTCTTTTTTTGTTTCTCCTGTTGGCAAAGCAGCGAGAGAGGAATCTGAGTAAATATTTCTGCCCCTGTAGGGCTTGGCCACTGCTACTAGATTTCTCTCTTCGAGGGAAGCTGCAGCAACAAGCAGAGACAGCTAGTGGTTTGAATGTGAGGTAGTTAGTTGAATGAGTCTCCTGGTATTTCTTACAATCATGTCTAACACAGATACAGGTGTCTTCATCTGCAAAGGGGTAAATACTAGAATCAGTCCCTACTGTCTTTCCCCAATCATACCACCAAAGTGGAAAAAAGGACAGGTTACTGTTTTGCAAGGATAAGCCAGAGTTTGCAAGAGGTTAAGGCGGGAAGTGGAGGAGGTGAATGTGGTGTGGATATTTCAGCACCCACGGTCAAAGTCACCCATATATTTCTAGATTTTCATAGCTCAAGAGTTGGAAGGTACTTCAGGGGCCGCTGAATTGATCACTGAAATGATGGCCCCATCATTTTACAGATAAGAAAACCAAGGCCCAAAATAAGTTAACATCACAGAGTGGAAAATATCAGAATCAGGATTGGAACTCGGATCCTTTGACCAATTACACAGTACTTGTTCTGCTGTACTAACCTGGGTTTTGCTTCTTGGCCTAAAGTTCGCAGAAAGCAATACCAATAGCTCCTCTAGCCAAATACTGACACAGCACAGAATGAGCAGCTCTGTCTACTGAAGTCTGATCTCTGGGAACAAAACTAGGATTTTTTTTTTTAGTTCCACAACCACAGGGAAAAACCATTCCCTGTGCCACAAGGATGGCCATCTCATTCTTTTATTGCTTTACCTTCACAATGAAGAATGTTGTTTCAGACAAGCATTATAGTAGACACACCTTACTGGGAAAATATACTCCAAAAAACCAAACAGAACAATTGTCTAGTTAAGGGGATCCCTGAAAGATGGGACCAGGGCATGTGTGGTGGTCCTGTGATGGGACCAGGACCTGTGATGAGGTCATTTTGAAGTGGAGGTTGGGGACAGAAAAAGGAGGATGAATGACCAGAGTGTTTGAAAAGCAATGCTAGTAGGGTGACTGCAAGAATTCAGTGTTGTATGTACTTTTCTTTTCCTATTATCCTCTGAGGAAGTTGGACCAACACATGGATCCAAAGAAGGAGCCGTTCTTGTTCATTATTTTTTACCATCAAGATTAGCACATGGAGTTCAAAAGACTGAACTGTTATTCTCTGATAAATCTTCTGATTCAACCCCTTTAAAACATTCCATATCAAAAATGAAAGGATATTAATTCAAACACAAATTTAAATAGGAAATTGTTCTAGGTCCAGGAGAACCCAGAGCTGCCTTTGCAACACACATACCCAGAGACAGAGACAGAGACAGAGACAGAGACAGAGACAGAAACACACATACAGAGAGAGAGACAGAGACAGAGACAGAGAGACAGAAACACACACACACACAGAGAAAGAGACAGAAACCTACACACACACACACACACACACACACACACACACACACACACACGAGAGAGAGAGAGAGAGAGAGAGAGAGAGAGAGAGAGAGAGAGAGAGAGAGAGAGAGAGAGAGAGAGAGAGAGAGGGAGGGAGAGAGAGAAAGAGTCAGTGTTTAAAAGACTGGGGAAAATGTGCTTTGATCACCCTGGAATTTAGAATCTTCTTGAATACTCTGATTTATTACAAAAATAAACAAGCAAATAAACAACCCATATTCAGTAGGGGACAAATTTTAAAAACTGTCCAAATAGGAATAATTTGTTGTGTGTGTTATAGGCATTTAACAATTAAAATGCAGAAAGATATTTGGACATTTGAAAATAGAATGCTATTGGTTTTTCTACTTGTGTTTGACATGGGGGAGGAAGAAATATTTCTTGGGCAGGAAATATCAAGTAATATTAGAGGTTTCTGAGAATTTATTTATCTGCATCAATTTCATAGCAGTCTATTTCTCAAACCCACTTAATTTTCTAAAGATAGATTGATTAAAGACAGCAAAATAAATTTTCCTAAGATGAGGAGGGTCAAGAGGAAGTGAGAAAAAGGGAGATATTGAAAGACAAAAAGTGAAGAGAGAGACTGAGATAAACCTAGAAACAGAGAGTGAGAAGTGAAAGAGAGATAAATTAAAGGGCAGAATTTGTTTCTCTGAAACAAAGTGCTGTAATTAATTCAGACTTTTTTTTTAAACTAGAGAGTTAGCTTTCAATTCAGGCTGAGTCTTCCTCTCTGCTAATTATTCCAATCAGCAATTTTAACTTCACTAAAACTCCCAATCAGGGGTTCATGGGAGGGTTGTATAATGGTAAAGATCATTTTATGACATCAATTATGCCATAGAAAAAAGTGTGGAGAAAGTCAGAAAACATTTGTCATTCTAGGATTTTTCCTTCTTTAATTATTTAATATAGAAGAGTTTCATTGTGTTTACATTTAATTACCATGTAAATACTGGTGAGATCACTTTAAGAAGCAATTTAGCAAAGTATGCTAACATTTTAGAAGCAGTCTGAAAAGAATAAAAATCTCTCTCCTTGCTTGGAAAATGTCTTGAAAACCACATATATCTTAACTTAACCACAACATAGCCAAAGGCAGGCAGGAGTTCCAACAGTGACCAGACTAATGTTCGGTGCTTTTAATTACTGTAGCAATAAATCACACAAAAAATGTCCTCCAGGAACTAAAGGATTTTCTCAAAAAAAAAAAACCATTTCAGAATATTTTTTGAAATTCAATTAATTGAAGGAACCAGATAAAAGGTACATATTCTTAATGGCTATAAAGTAACCCTCAGGGAGGAAACTGAGCTGCAGAGCTCAACTTCAAAGTGTAACAGAAATACTTACTGTTTTACTTTAAACAGTATTCAGATCAATGAATCAGTTACAATTACTTATGCATTTAGCAACCTTTTCATTTTCTTTTTGAATATGATAGCAAGAGATGCACTTATTTCTTATGATACAGAAAGTTGTTGAAATCTGCAAAAAAAAAATGGAATTGCTATCATTGTTCAGTCAGCAATAGTGTTTTGCGTTTCTAGTTCTGCTGCAAGTTCTGGTCAAACATAAAATGAATTTATTAAAAAGCCATAGGCATATTTCTTTATTTCAATCTAACTGGTGACCAAGATATAATATAATAGACCTTTTTTCTTTATGAGTTTGAATGGAAGTAAAGAGGATCCTTTGGCTTTATTCGGAACAGAGATACCACAGGAAATGAAATGGTGGCCAGAATGCTGAATTTGTAGTGAGAAGACCAGGGACTGAATTCTGGTTCTGCCTTTTACTACCCATGTAAACTTGAATAAATAATCTAACCTCACTGGCCTTGTGTCCCCTTTTATGAAATGATAATCTTTAAACCCAGAAAGCTCTTAGTCTATAATTCTGTGTGAAAGAAAGTCAACTATACAGGTCCCCAACAGGTTCCTTCCTTAGTTCAGTAGGCTGTGGGGTACTTTCTGCAAAGTACTCATATGTAAAGATTGTTTCTGCTCTTTTTGGAGGTCAATTTACCTGAATGTGACAAATTCTGCTCATTTTATCTTCTTGATAGTTACATCAAACAGTATTTTACCAGAAGGTTGATGTAGGAGGGGAGATATAACCCAAGGCTTGCTGGGCTCCAGGAAGACATTGGATAAAAACTTGTGCCTCAGCAACCTTGATGAGCACTTTTATCCTGGGCAAATTGCTTGCTCTCAATTTCAGTTTCCTCTTCTTTAAAAAGAGGGTAATAATATTTGTAGCTCATAGATTGTGGTAGGGATGTATTAAAATACCATAGATATTTTTTGCTCTATTGGACTCTTCATGACCCCACGGACCATATTCTCCATGGGATTTTCTTGATGAAGCTACTGGAGTTTTTGCCATTTCCTTTGCCAGTGGATTAAGGCAAATAGAGGTTAAGTGACATCTCTAGAGTCACCCAAGTGTTTATGGCTGAATTTTAACCCAGGTCTATCCCTCTCCAGACCCAGTGCTCTATCCTCTGAAGCACCTGTCTTCTAGGCAAAAGTGACTTGCCCATGATCACACAGCTAGTAAGTATCTCAGGTCAGATTTAAACTCATGTATTTCTGACTCCAGGCCCAACACTCTATCCACTGAGTCATCTAACTACTTCTAGTATAGGTGTAGTGGGGGGGAGGGAGAATGGGATTTGTTCCATCATTCCTCTTCAGCTCCTAGAGTCAAAAGAAAGCAAAGTGTAGTTAATAGAGGCAATGAAGTATTAGTGTGTTAACCAAGTGTTAATACTCCTCCATCCTTTTAGAAAGTATGAATACCAATCTTCTGTCT
>CM053580.1:260919658-260939162 GCA_028627135.1 Pseudochirops cupreus | reverse complement strand
GGCATTAGGAAGGTTGAGAACCACTGCTACAGAAGAACGTATAGTACAAAAAATATTTTTTGAGTGAGACAGCTTATTGTAGTAGATAGAATGTAGATGGGACTTGGGGCAAGGAAGCCAAGTTCAAATTCTGCCTTAGACATTTACTAGCTGTGTGACCTTGGGTAAATCACTTAACCCCTTGGCTGTAGTTTCCATACCTGTAAAATAGGATACCTTCCTCAAAGAGTTTTTGTGAGGATTAAATGATATAATGCATAATATCCAAAGTGCTTTCAAAATCTTAAGGCACTATACCAATTTTAGACTACTATTGTGGATGAGACAAACTTAAAACCAAGCAGATGAACTCAAAACATACAGATGATTCCGGGTCACTCATATATTTAATTTTTATATTTTTATAACTGCTCTAAGTTCACAAAATAGCTAGAAAAACTATAAGATCATAGATCAAGAGTTGTAAGGACATTTAAAGGTAATTAAAACTGATGGCTTTTTTTTTTTTTTTGATAAATGAGGAAACTAAAATAAAAAGAACTTAAATGACTTGACCAAGGTCCCATAGATCCAGTGGAGCTAAATTTAGCTTTTCTGAAGCACTCTTTCCACTGCATTGCATTTTCATCCAGTGGTTTCTTTTTGTTCTCGGGCTGGCTCTATGAAGAATGATGAGATTTTCTTTTGGAATCTTGCTACTTCCTTGTTTAATGCTCCTATCCCCTCCCCTAGGGGACCAGGACTCTTGTGCTGTTGGGACTCCTCCTGCTCCCACTGGAGAGTCCTATAGGGACTTAATCATTTCTCCAACTGATTGTCCACAGGGCATTTCTGGCCCTGAGATATATTTATTGATGCAGCCCAGAAATTCTGCCCTGGGAGTGCTGGGGATATAAGATATCATTGGGGAATAAAGGGATTTGGGGAAATTTTGGAGCAGAGTAGAGGAAATCAAGCCCATTTTAAGTGCCACAAACTGCCATGTGAAAGCATCTTCAGTATAATACGTGTACTTTAAGACTTACTATTTTATATTAAATAATATTTTAAAATATTATTAGTCTCAGTATTTTCTGACACAGAATTTCTCGTCACATGTCCAACCAGGGGGTGGTCGTCCATCTTGCTGCCATAACTTGTACATAAGAAAATGATTTGGAAGGTGTTGGACTTTGTTGCATATCTCTCTCTTTACAATAAAAACCTTTCTTAGTTTGTATCCAGAATTTCCGCATATCCAACCTGTTTGCCAAACTGGCCTCCCTGTTCTGTATACGTGCCATCTGTCTCCTTTCTCTATGCCTTTCCCCTTGCTGTCCTCTTGCCTGAAGTACAATCCTTCTTCACCCTTCCAGATGCTCTTCTGTTAAGATGCATCCTGGGCGTCATCCTCTGCATGAATCCTTGCTTGATCATCTTGACTGCCGGTGCCCTTCCCCCCAAGCTGCTTTGTGTTTAACTACAGCGTGTGTATGTGCACTTATTCATTTCATATTTATGCCATGTACGTATTTCTACTTACTTATGTCTCCCTCGTTAGGATGTGAGTTCATTGTGATCAGGGATTATTTCATTCATCATAATTGTATCTTCAGCCCCTACTGCAATCTATATTGTATAAGCAGGTGCTTAATAAATACTTGGTGGTTGGTTGATTGATTTCCCCCTTTCAATATGTGTTCTTAGGGTTTCCTGTTATCTATCATCCACTATTCCATACTTTGAATACCTGATAATATTTTTTTTTTGCTTTTTTTTTTTTGGAGAGGGGAAGGCAGGGCAATTGTGGTTAAGTGACTTGCCTGAGGCCACATGGCTAGTAAGTGTTAAGTGTCCGAGGTCGGATTTGAACTCAGGTCCTCCTGACTCCAGGGCTGGTGCTCTTTTTACTGTGCTACCTAGCCGCCCCCTACCTGATACTATTTGCTTCTGGCTCCACTGCTTTCTTCATTCCTATTCACATTTTGCATGAGATTAGTGGGCTGTCACCCATTCCTACTGAAAGGTGTTAAAAAAAATGTACCTAGTCATGTAGGAATCTATATTAGCAAGCACCCCAGCACATCCAGGATGGCCTACTAGTACGGGTTCTTTTATCTGCTTTGCTACAGGAAAGACAACTTTTGAAGGGGTCAAAGATCTTACTTTAATTCACAGAGATAAGTAGAAAATACAAGCAGAAAAGTTAGCACAGGGGATCCAACAGAGAGGGCTCCTACTGTCTGAACAAAGGAATACAACCACCTACCTACATACACCACCGGAGGAGGAGAGCACCAACATCTGAGTGGGGGAGGGGAGCTCTTAACAAACAGCTACTCAGAGTCCCATCAAGGGAATCAAAAGGTCCTTCTCATGAGAGAGCCCCCAAAATAAAATACCAACTTCACAGTACATATAATTTTCAACTAACAGCCTCAGAATCAGAAGACATCACAACTCTCCTGACTCAGTGCCTAATTAGCTCAGTACCAAAAGGTGTGAAGGCCTTCCTACAAGCAAGCCTCCCCTAAGCAAGTTCCTCCTTAGTCAAGTTCCTCCCTGAATGGGCTCTATGTGACTCAGGATGTGTCACAGCTGGGCTGAAGTTCAAAGAAGGAAGACGTTTGTGATTTGAACACATGAGGTCACAGGCCTATTAATGGTTGGGAAAGATCTTCATATTCCATTAACATTACAGAACCTCAGCATTTCCAGATGCTTTTCTAGCCCTTGTCAGTATTCCCACACCAGTGTCCAGTGATTTCAGAGAGTGCATGATATCAAATCTGTCACTTGAGATTTTTTCCTCAGTCTCCTCCAGTTTTTCAAATACTTTACCTGCCTCTTCTTCAATATTTCAGGGGCATGTCTGATTCGGGACTTGAATAGAACCTTTCCATAAAGTACTGCTATTCCCCTGAGAAGGCTGATGACTTGTATTGGCTATAGCCATCCTTCTCCAACCCCAGATGCTGACTTCCTCCTATCCTTCCAGCATCTTTAGACAATTCTTTTGTAGGAAGTATACTTTTGAATCTTTATTCCATCTCTTCTTTCTCAGAGGTGGCGGTGATGATTCTCTCTGTCTGTCTGTCTGTCTGTCTCTCCCCCTTCTCTCCTTCCATCTCTCTCTCCCCCTTTCCTTTTCTCTCTCTGTCTTCCCTCCTCCATCTCTCTGTCTCTCTCCCTCTCCTCCTCTGTCTCTGTCTCTCTCTCTCCTTTCTGTTTCCATCTCTCTGTCTCTGTCTCTGTCTCTCTTTCTCTCTCTTCCTTTCCCTCTTTCTCTCCCCACACATGCCCAGCTTCTAGATAGTCTTGTCAACTATTGTCTCACCAAGGATTTGATTTTTAGAATAATCTCCTGGTTAAATTGATATATAGAAAACAGACAGGATTTTGTCTCTTCTTGCTGGTTAGTAAATGTTTCACATCTCTCCAAAATATCTATAAAAATCAATTAATTGATCAATGAACATTTATTCTTATGCACTATACACTTATACCGAGAATACAAAGAGCAAAGCAAAGCATCCCCTGCCCTGGAGGGCCTTAAAATCCAACTGAGACAGTCATATATAGAGGTAACATAAAATAAAATAAAAAAGAAATGCGAATAAGTACAAAATAAACACAAGATTCTCTTTGGGGGCAGGGGGAGAAGGCACTAGCAGTTGAGGGGTGATGGGAAATCTGAAGTGGCTCCATCTCAAAGAGGGTGCTTAGACTGAGTCTTGAAAGAAACCAGCATTTTCCATCACATTAGACAGGTTCAAAGTCATTATCTTTCAGGTCTTGAGGTATTCCTTTAACTAGCAGTACTCTCTATTTTTTTTTAATACTAAAAAAAATTTTTTTGGAGAGGGAAAAGCAGGGCAATTGGGGTTAAGTGACTTGCCCAAGGTCACGCAACTAGTAAGTGTGTCAAGTGTCTGAGGACAGATTTGAACTCAGGTCTTTCTGACTCCAGGACTGGCACTCTATTCACTGTGCCACCTAACTGCCGCAGTATTTTATATTTTCTAGGTGCATTGCTTTGCACCAGTGTTCTAGAAATTTAGCATTTGTTTTTAAACACACTATTTGAAAACAACAAACAACAAGACTTCAATGTCACCTTGACGCACAACAGTACACTAGTCATTTTCAAAGAACTGTTCTGATTTATAAAAAAACAAACAAACCAGTAACACATATGAAAACACCATTTCTGACCACAGCTTGACTCCCACTCCCCCCAAAAACCTCCAGATGTGTCCCCGCAGGGACCCTAGACAAACTTCTGCAATGCAGTATCTAGAGCCTTCTTTGCCATAGGCCTCCTTGAAGGCGACTCAAGGTTCTGGGTATTTTGTGGATCTGAATCCCAGCCAAACCATAGCTCAAAAGTCCCCACCAATGTGTTTTACATTCTTTTTTTTACATTGTTAGAGGACATTGTTAGTGCAAAGTAAAGCTATTTAATGAAATAACTGAAACTATTTTCTCCTTTAACCTTGAACTCACTCTCTCACAAATCCACATACCTTCAGTGTAAAAAGTGCACATCCTTAGGGATCATATGCGGTGCATACACTCAGAGAACATATGGATGGAGATGTACCTCATAGTTTTGATGCTGTAGATTTGCCCATGTTTTCTGGTGATGTCATAATATTACTCTCCACTGGGTCAGGACCCTAAAGCAGAAGAGTCAAATATGTGTGTGTGGGGAATTAAAGTGAAATTTTCTAATCTTAGGTATGAGATTAAATTGCAGTTGAGGAATATTTAACAAAATAAATAAAAGTGCAATAGAACAGATTATTATCTATTTTGTTAATATATGGTTTTCTAAGTCAATATGCCACCTCTAAGAATCCTTATGTACGTTTTGGCGTCCTTCGTTTCTATTTGAGTTTGACATTACTGAGATAAAAAGTGTTGCTCTCAGGTGGTCTTTGGGGGTGCATATTCTATTTACTCTGGCTATTTTTCAACTCAGCTATCTTCAGGGTGACCTAATATGTTGTCTAACACTGCCTAAGGAAGGCTGTAAGCCAAATCCTGATTAGTGTCAGTAATGCATTCCATGAAATGGTCACATGTATTTGAATTCGCAATATTTGAGATCATAATTATGTACAATATAGTAATTTGTTCCAACCCAATGGAGACATACAGTGTGAATTTGAATAATGTGGCAATTTCATGGAATTTTTTATTTGCACTAATCATGACCTACTTGTAATTAGTAAATCTCTCCCCTGCAAAGAGAGATTATACCTCCTTTAACCACTTCTTCCATTTATTGTGGCTAATAAGAATTTCTCCTCTTGAGGAAAAGTACAGTTCTTCCAACTTGTTCTTTCAACAACCTCAGCCACCTATTGAATGTGTTGTAACTAGTAAAGCTTTCTCCTGAAGAGAAGGGCTCTTATTCTTTTAATCTCCTCATGTGCCTGAGGTATAGTCTTGCCTGAGATGCTGACTTTGGGTTCATCTGCTACCCTTCCATCTATCCAGCAGGGAGCACCGTGGTTAGTCAGTAGGCTTCTCCTCCAGAGGCAGTCTCCGTTCAACTCTCTGCTCATGGCTGCACAGTTCCTCAGACAGTTCTGTAGAACATTGGTATGCAGTAATGCACCTAGAGAACTGGGGGACCCCAACAGCAGTAAATATTCTCTTTTTAGCCAAGCTGTTCACAGATATGCGATAACTAGGTTAAGATTATGTTTGCTTTCTGAACCATCAATGGAAACGCATTGTAGTTCTTAGGTCTTAGCACAACCCCCTGACTAGGAAAATATCCTTAGAGTTTTCTTCCTCAAACTAAAAAAGTACCTGAGTATTAGCATGGTGAGAAGACTACTTATAACCTCTATATGCTCCTCAGTTCAGGTTCAATGCAAACAACAATGGTGCAGTTGGCAAGGGAAGGCTGAGAAGTCCAGTGACCTTGTTCCATTTCAGATATGCAGTGTGAATTTGAATGATGTGACAATTTCTGTAAAAAACCTTTCCGAGTTCCCCTTAATGTTAGTGCTTTTCTTTTAAGATTACCTCCAATTTACCCTGTTTATATTTTGCTTCCACTTAGTTGTTTGCATGTTGCCTCCCCCGGTAGACTGTGAACTTCTTGAAGATAGGGACTATCTTTGTTTTTCTTAGTATCCTTAGTACTTAACCCGTTGCCTGGTATATAGCAAGCATTTAAATTCTTGTTGACTTTTTGGGATCTCTCATAATGTCTGTAGGCCTTATATTTAAGATAAAGGATTGGATTAGATAACTCGCAAGGTCCTTTCCAACCAGTAGTATATTGGTAAATGTTTTAAAACTGACTCTCCAAAAAATTGTGTGTGTGACACTTTTATATTTAATCTGAATTATTAACATTTTCTTCCCACTTCCTTAAAGATAGATTATTAGCAAAATTATAAACCAAGCCCTAATTTGAAGCATTTGCTGATTTCTGATGTATGAATGTTCACAAGAAATTTTTTTTTCCTTTTTTTCAGGGGAGAAGGCAGGGCAATTGGGGTTAGGTGACTTGCCCAAGGTCACACAGCTAGGCAGCATTAAGTATCTGAGGCTGGATTTGAGCTCAGGTCCTCCTGACTCCAGGGCTGGCGCTCTATTCACTGAGTCAACTAGCCACCCTTCCTCTCCCCAAGAAATTTTTAACAACTAGCTTTGGAGCCTGTTTGAGCTGACTCCAGACCACTCCTGCTTCCAATTCTAAGAGTCTATGAGCATGTATAATGGAAATGGAACTAGATTTGTAGTCTTAGAAAAGCCAAACAAATGTATAATTAAATCTCTTATTAATTGTGTAGTCATGGGAAAGACAATCCTTGTTGGTCTCCATTTTCTGGTTTGTAACATGAAAGGGTTGAACTGAATGCCAACTGAGGTCTCTACTAGCTTTAAATCTATGAAGTTGTGATATTTGATACTAAAATTTCACCTTTCATTAGTAGGAATAATGAAATTCTTCTGGATAGTATATTTGTCAGGTTCTTTTTAGAGTTGGATACGTATATCTTAGTAAGATGAACAACTTTGTAAAGATTCCATTCTGCTGGTATCACCCAAGTCTCAAGGTCCATTGCTATTGGATTCTCTCCTCCTTGGTAAAGATCAATGCCATGAGCTAGTGTGAGTGGAAGGCAGATTTGAAAAGAGTAGGAGAGTTCCAGTCTCTTTGAGTCTTTCCATGTCTCTTCAGTCTTTTCACTTTCTTCAAGCTCTACAGTCATGAAGGGCTTTGGGTGCTTCTGTCTTCCAGTGTTTCTGAACTCCATTGCTTCAAGAGAGAAGATGGATGATGTCAACCCCACTTTAGATTGCTGAAGGGAAAATAAGATTCTGGGAAGAATCTGACATGAGAGAACCTATCCATCATATTCCTATCCCAGTTTGCTACACCAGAGATTTCAGGGACTTTCCCCTCTTTGATGAGATCTGGGACTCTCTTTCTTGTTTGAGTTGAGATATCTTGCTCACAATGGGAGTGCTCCTCCACGCTCTATTCTGTGCATATGTTCTCCTATGTATACTTTCTCTCTTTTCTGTTATGCTATTGACTTGGATAAATGGATTTCTTTGCCAGATAGATATAATTCTCACCTGGTACCCCTTTTCTCTGAGGAGAGCAGAGTGACACAATCTCTTGCTTCCCATCCTGGCAGGAATTGAAGTCTTCTTCGAAGAAGAATGGGGAGGGGAGAAGAGTCTAGAGATGTCTATTCTGCCTTCCTTCAAACTACGCAATGACACTCCCATGATTCATATGGGAGAAGCACTTGCTACACTGGGAACTAGAATAATGAGGTGAAGTGTGATGATAATAAAGTATAGCACCCCTTCTGGTGCTACTCCTCCAAACTAAACTTGTCATAGGATAATTCGTCAGAGGGTAGCTTACTACTTTTCTTCTTAGGGTTCTAGGAATAACTCTGAGGAACAAGAGTTTCTATCATTGCTTTCCCTTGATTATCAATGATTAATCTTAATTAGCATTGAGCAAAAGTCTTCAGTAAGGCAATATAGTAAAATCACTTGGTATATCAAGAGATAGAGAGAATTAAGGGATATAAACTGGATAGTTTTGATCATATCAAATTTAAAAAGTTTTTCACAAACAAAACCAATGCAGCCAAGATTAGAAGGAAAGCAGGAAACTGGGAAAAAAATTTTTATAGCAAGTTCCTCTGATAAAGGCTTAATTTCTCAAATATTTAGAGATCTGAGTCAATTTTATTAAAAAAAAGATTCATTCTTATGACCATTGATTAATGATCAAAAGATATGAACAGTTTTCAGAAGAAGAAATCAAAGATACTTAGTCATATGAAAAAATGCTCCAAATCATTATTGATTAGAGAAAATCAAATTAAAACAACTCTGAGGTACCACCTCACACCTATCAGAATGGCTAATATGACAGGACAGGAAAATGACAAATGTTGGAGGAGATGTGGAAAAATAGAGACATTAATGCATTGTTGGTGGAGTTGTGAATTGATCCAAGCATTCTGGAGAGCAATTTAGAACCATGACTAAAGGGCTATCAAACTGTGTATTCCTTTGACCTATCAATATCATCACTAGATTTGTACCCCAAAGAGATCCAAAAAAAGGAAAAGGACCTATATGTAAAAAAATTTACATCAACTCTTTTTTGTGGTGGCAAAGAATCAGAAATTGAGGGAATGCCCATCAATTGGGGGATGGTATATGATTGTGATGGTATCTACAATGTTATAAGAAATGATGAGTAGGATGCTTTCAAAAAACCTGGGAAACCTTACATGAACTGATGCAAAGTGAAGTGAGCAGAACCAGTATAATATTGTACACAGTAACAATATTGTATGATGATCAACTGGGAACATCTTAGCTATATTAAACAATACAATGATCCAAGAAAATTCCAAAGGACTTATGATGAAAAATTCTATCCACCTGAGAAAGAACTGATGGAGTCTGATTGCAGATTGAAGCAAAGTTTTTTCAAACTTTCTTTATGATTCCTGTTTAAAAAATTTATTTTGATCTGTGATTTCTTTTGCAACATGGTTAATCTGTGGATGTTTTGCACAGCTGCACATATATAATCTATATCAAGTTGCTTGCCTTCTCAGGGAGGAGGGGGAGAAGGAGAAATAGAGAGAATATGGAACTAAAAGATTAAGAATTTAAAAAAATTAAAAATTACATGTAATTAAGGAAAGAATAGAAATTAAATGAAAAAAAGTTGTTATGAAACATTCCTTCCAAACTAGGGGCACATTCTCCCCCTGCACAGTAGGGTCCCTGGGGAAAGTGAACTCAGACTCGGAGTATATTGGTGGTGACACACATCTAAAGAACAGATGTGGCCAAAGGGCAAACCTACAGCTTGTGATTATAGGAAGCATGTTTTTCACTTTGTAGAATCTTCATTAAGTTGCCCTTAAGGTTAACTCTCTGCTGGGATCTAAAGATTGGTGCCTTTCTGGAGTCCATAGCCAATATTTTTCTTTTCCTTTTTTTGTGTGTTTTTTTTGGGGGGGGGGAGGAAGGCAGGACAATTGGGGTTAAGTGACTTGCCCAAGGTCACACAGCTAGTAAGTGTGTCAAGTGTCTGAGGGCAGATTTGAACTCAGGTTCTCCTTACATCAGGTCCAGTGCTCTATTCACTCTGCCACCTAGCTGCCCCCAACATTTTTGTTCCAAAAATGATTTTACTGTCTGTTTCCATCTTTGGGTGATTGTTTTCCCACATCTATCTATCGGTATTTTCTCTGTTATCAATCACTACTATTCCAGTGGGCACTGCTACCTCTTCTGGTCACCAGGGATCTTTGATAGTATTCCTGAATTGTCATGGTAACCTGAGAAGAAGGGAGAAGAGAGAAGGAGTAAGGATGGGCACTCTTTCATCTCCTCAAGTAATTCCCTCACAGGTCCTTGGCTGAAATGCCCCTTCTCCCCAAATAGACTGGCGTACTGTTGGAATTGCCTGTGGTCTTGCATTAGCAACTAGGTAGAGGGGCATGGGAAGGATAAATAATAAATACTTATAAAAAAGAAACAAGCCAAAAAAAATTAAATAAATGAAAGACATCAACAAAACTTTAAAAAGAAAAACATCTCCCAAAGCAGCTGGACCAATTTACAGGTCCACAAATCATGTATTAATGTGTTTATCTTTCCATTTTGATTTTCTTCTTAAAATTTCACCTGCATAAACTAACGGAATAAAAAGAGGATGGTAGTAGGAAGGAAGCTATGTAGAGTACAGCCAGTCTCCCCGTCACAAAGATGAAAGAAAACAGTAACAACAAAAACTAGGTGAACATCTAATGAAAAAAAGTCAATGAAACAGCTGAGCTTTAAAATGAGCTATTTTCCTCCTGTTCCAAAAGCCTCATCTATCAAAGAAGAGTAGAGAACTGCAAAAATAAAAAAAATAAAAAAAATATTGTGACTGAGTTATCTAAGTAGTTAAAATAAAAGCCTTTTTTTGGGGGGGGGGTGAAGAGAAATCCGAACTTACTATTTGGAAAATTGTTTCAATTTTTCCACTTAGGATCAAAGAATCTCAAAATCAGAAGGAACTTTAGAGGTCATCCGGCTCAAACAGCCTATTTTACAGATAAAGACACTGAGGCTTGGGGATGTTAATGACCTTCTTAGGGTCACTTGGCCGAGTAGTGGCAGAGTTGAGGCCAGAATCCAGGTCTATCTCCTAGTCGGGTATTCTTTGCATTAATATAGCTTATTAAAATTTTTTTGTCTTCCGTTTTCTCAGTTACAAGTATGCTATCAATTTAAGTGCTCAGCATGCTTTGTTCAGGTAGATACCCTGGCTAAAGTCATTTATTACCATTGCTCAGACATTTGTGATCTTGTTCAAGTCCTTCCCAGGTCAAGAGGAGAGGAGAGATGAACGTTTTATTTAGTAAATATAGTCGATAAAGATCGCTGCTTTGCACCATTCAGGTCATAGACACACATTTACAACAGAAGGCACTAAGCTGTTAATTCCAGCCTCTCAGTTGTTTCCTCTTCTCTCCTGCCCTCCTCCTCTCCACCCCAACCATAACCAGTTTGTTTGATTATATGGATGGATTTTTTCATAGTTATGTGTGGCTGAACCTCTGCTGTCATCACCAAAGCATCCTGCGTGCTTTGGGTCAGTACATTCTACAAGTAGCCAGGAAGTTTCTCATCAGTACCTGCTGGTCTTTGCTAGCAGGAAATTAAAAATTAAAATGAAAATCAGCTAGACAGAAATCTTAATTGGCAGAGAAAGTAACTTTTGTTCCCTTCCTCTCACACTGATCACTTCTTGTTTTAATCTGGCTCTTCAAACCATCCTTTCCTTTGTTTTACAGCCAAAATTTTTGCATTTTAATTTAATTTTTGTCCTATTCGTTCGCTTGTGGTTCTATCAACTTAGGTAGCTTCCCTTCATCTAAAAATTATGGAAACAGCAAATGCAAAGAGTGGATGCCACTGGCAACAGCTTATGATTGGGGAGATGTTTTTGAACATGTACACTGACAATGCTGCACAAGTAGGTTAATTTCAAATTTGTTCTGCAGTCAGGAGCAATAGATACAGCTTTCGAGGATACAAAAACTCTGCTGTTAATCAATTAATTGACAATTATTAATTAAGCACCTACTATGTGCTTGGCTTCACTTTAGACACTAAGAATATAAATACAAGCATGAGACAGTTTCTTCCCTCAAGGAACTTATACTCTATTATACCATTTACAGATCATATAATAAATGCAGATGATTTACTGTCAAGGACCACTGCTGTCCACCTTCATCAACATTTCTCTAAATTTGTCCACATTCTCTGGTCTGGCATTTCTTAGAATTCCTTTGTGCTGTATAACTTTACTTGCTCCTATTTTTTAGTTGTTGCCTATATAATTCTCTTATATCTCAAACACTGATAAGTTATAATGAATTTTAGTGAAGAGTGATGTATTCAGAATCAGTACACCTGGTTTTGACTTTTTACTCTATCAGGTACTACCTGTATGATCTTGGGTAAGTTGTTTAACATTTCTGTGACTCAGTATCTCCACTGTAAATGAAGCAGGTTATACTAGTATTCATCTGTGGTTACTCAATCAATCAATTATTCAATCAGCAATGATTTAGGAGCAGTCTGCTGTGTGCCAGACATAATGGAAAATGTGGGCATACAGGGACAGAGACCCCTCTTTGCTCAAAATCTATGATCCTTGAAAGTAGGGAATATGTCTGGTGCTTCTGAAAAAAAAAAAATCCCCCTTAGCTCTTAGTACAATACTAAGTGTATTGTCAGAAGACAGTCTAGTGTAACAAGTAGCCCTGGGCTGAAAATCAGAGAAGACCTGGGTTCAGGGTCTGGTTCTGTTGCTAGCCAAGGGTTACCTTGAGGACATCACAGAGGCTTCCTATACCCCTGGAGTGCCCAGACAAGGCATTTGTGTATCCTTCAAAATGTTTGAAAATTGTGCTGTACGTGACTGCCCACGAGAGCTTTGGGGGCCTTGACTATAACAAGTGCTTGACTTTTTTTGTTTGGTCCAGACCTGGGATTTTATTAGTGAAGGACACTTCATCTCATCTGTAATTTATAGTCTTAGAGAATTTCCTTGGGGCATTAAGAGGTTAAATGACTTTCCCATAGTCACACAATTAGTATATGTTAGAGGCAAAACTTGAATACAGATCTCGATTGCAGCTACCTTTTTCTTGGACTCTATATCCTATATTACATAGCAACTTGACTTGTTGTTCAGTTATTTCTGTCATATCCTACTCTTCATAGCCCCATTTGGGGTTTACTTGGCAAAGACACTGGGGTGGATGGTTTACCATTTCCTTTCCAGTTCATTTTACAGATGAAGAAATGAGGTTTAAGTTATTTTCCAGGGTTATATAGCTAGTATGTGAGGCTAGATTTGAGCTCAGGAAGATGAATTGACTCATTGATTACAAAGTACATATTTACATGCCATCAAGAGGAATATTTTGGTATTAAAAACAAATCTATTACAAGTACTTCAAAAAACCTCTCACTGTGTCTTCTCACCCAATGTGTCCCCTCTCCCCATGTTTTGTATCTTAGGTAGCTGCCTGCCTTGTTTACCATTAGTCTTGACTCTATCTGTGTTTCAATTTTCTTCAACTTAGTCTACTGCAGTGATTCTCAACCTCCTAATGCCGTGACCCTTTAATACTCGTGTGTGGGCATATCTGCATGTGGGCAGACTCGCCTGGAGACAGATAGAGGAGCAGTGTCTCTGTTCCTAAGACAATCTGAAATATGAGTTTTCCAATGGTCTCAGATGACCCCTGTGAAAGAGTTGTTCAACTCCCAAAGGGGTCGTGACTCACAGGTTGAGAACCGCTGGTCTACTGGGAGCCTTTCTTTTATGTGAGAGAAGGCAGAATATGAAGGACTTTAGAGATGTCTTGATTTTGCAACCCTTCTATATATAATTTTATTATGGTTAGGTGGAGAAAATGGGATTAATTTTTATAGAAATTTGCTATAGAGCCATCTTGGTTGGAATGTATCTCCTTAGTAAAGCAGGAGGTATCTATCTATATAACATCTAGCAACACATACAAATTGATAGAGTAGAGAAACAGGGCACCAATTTTACCTATGAGTTAATTGGGAAGGTAAATTTCAGAACTGATAAGTCAACTAAATGACTACTCTTCTGCCCCCCCCCCGTTACTGTTTTGGTAGGAGACCAAGTGACTTCCTTGTTCAGCGTAAGCACCCCTCACCTTTAAAGTAGGCTTGGCCCATCTGAGGAATGCAGGGCTGGTTCCAAAAATAGCACATCTTTAGAACTTGGCTTTTCTTTTTGCATGGAATGTTTTGGTTCAGATATCATGTGCAAAAACTACTCCAGGCACTATCAGCCAACAGTTTCTGCTTCTGAAAACGTTCTTAAAAATCATCTTGAGCATTATTTTCTTATTTTGGTTCTCCACTCAAAGCCTTTCCTGAACACCCTGGACAACTGTCAACAACAACTTGCATATATCCTAACGTTTTCAAATGACCCTATTAGATCAGTAGAGATCTGTTTTCTTTGGCTCACATTGGAGCATGACAAGTATATTTTCAGCATATAAAACATTCATATAAAATACCTTATTCAAGTTTTCTTTTTTTAAGTGATTGTGAATCCTTGAAGTTGTTGCTGATTTTAGATACGTTATTAGCAGAGTGAAAAGAGCACTCAGTTTGGAATCTGAAAACCTGAATTCAAATCTAGCTTCTTGTTGTCTTTATGACCTTGTATGCTATTAATATGTGGATGTGGTATGTCATGGGACACTAGGCTAAATGCATTGAGTTCAACCACATTGCTCCAACTTTTATTCTTGTTCTCTCTCATGCAAGGTTTAATAATAGCTTACAGGGCATGTTCTGGAACATATTTTAAAAAATAGAAGGAAAGAAAGAGAGAGCACAGTTTAGTGTGTCCATGGGACTGAATATGTAGGATTTGACAAATCAAAATAATTTAAAGTATCAGTTGTGAAGACTTGATTTTATTGCATTTTTTCCATGAAAAGTGAATTCCTCTTGTTTGGTAGCCTTCACAGCAATAGCCATCGACCTAATTTTGAGGAGATAGTCACTGTACTGTTTAAATTAATGTCTTATTTTGATATTTGTTTGAAATAAACTACAGCTACTTCAGAAAACCAAACAATGATTTAAATATTTTATTTAACAATTTACTTAAGTTGATACTTGTGAAACATTGGTATGTAAAGCTTCTCCAATTCATCAAGTCAACTACCAGTATTTATGGGATACTTTGGCCATGGTATATTTGGAGTTATTATACAGGTGGAAACACAGTCTTCACAATGTCCTCAATGGTTTCAAATTTTTGTGCTCAAAGGGTGGATTTGAATTTTGCATATATTCAAAACTGTTCAGCTCCAAATCTGGTAAATAAAACGTATGATCAAGCACAATAATGCTACAATCGTCAAGAAATCAGACTGATTCTCTTATTTGGCTTGTAAGCTGCCTTTGAAGGCTATTTCCAAAGAAGAGTTTCAAATGTGTTTTGAGTAATGGCAGGATGGAATAAGTATCTAGCCTCCCAAGAGACATTCTGAAGGGCACAACACTCATTTAGTTGAATAAATGCTGTTATGCTTGTGAAAAAAAAAATTTCACCAAGTCTTGCTGCTTTCCAGCCGCACTTATTAGGAAGACAACAGCTGCCATCTAAAACAAGAGACATTTAAGTCATTTTTATTTAAACCAATAATCAATTTGTATAGCTTGGATTTTTTTTTTCTTAAAGATAAGCACAGTTAAGTTAACTAAACAGGCATGTTTATTCTTGAATTTTTCACCCATCTTAGTCATCACCATGAGCTGCAGCTTTCTAAACAAAACTCAAATAGGTTATTTCAGTCAGTTCAATATGACAAATGGAGCCCATGGGGCTGGCCAACTAATTCAATCTCTACTTGACTCTGCTTTATTTTTAGACTAGAAGAGAAAGATGAGCTTTCTTGCATTTAAAAATAATTTCTGAGGATTTCTCAGTTTGTAACATATTGGCCCAAAGGAAGAAAACATTCTATCTACATCAGAAGGGAAAACCCACTGCTATTAAAAGTCAGAGAATCATTCCAGGGCCTTGACCGATTTTCCTTAAAACATAAGTAGTAAATATAAGTTTCTTGATTGGGTCACACTCAACCCTGAAAGGCAGGGGTGATTATCTGGAACATACGAATTCTTCCTCAAAAGTTAAGAACTTTAGTACTGAATTTGGGAATGCCAACAAGAAGGGAGGAAAGAAACAAACATTTATTCAGCATCTATTATTTACCAGTCACTGTGCTAAGTGCTTTATACATATTATCTCATTTAATCCTCACAACAACCTTGAGAGGCTGGTTTGAATTATTATTAGCCCGATTTTATAATTGAGAAAACTGAGAGGCAGGTAGAGGTTATGTGACTTGCCCAGGGTCATACAGCTAATAAATATCTGAGACAAGTCTCTCTGACTCTAGGCCCAGGACTCTAGGCCCACTGTGCCATCTAGCTGCTTCTAAGAAAATGAGCTACACCTAGAGAGTGGCCCATTAAGACATATATATAAATTATATATCTTAATATATAATATATTATATATAATGTTATAATATAACATTAAAATTATAATATATTATATATTAATAAGGTATACATTAATACATAATATATATTAATATGTATGTCATATATATATATATATAGATATATATATGAGGTTGGATTTGAACTCGGGTCCTCCTGACTCCAGGGCCTTTGCTGTATTCACTGTGCCACCTAACCACCCCTTAGACATATTTTTTAAACTTTTCTGAAGAGGAAAAAAAGAAAGTATTGCAACACTACATTGGAATTTGGTACTTTCCATCATTTTATCCAATGATGAAAAATTTTCTTTTCATAAGGAAATTTTATAAGAAAAAGGAGGTACAGAGAGGGGAGATAATTTGCTAAAGGTCTCATGGCAGCCAGGACCGGAACTGAGATCTCCCGACTCCTACCTCGCCCAGTCCCATTCATTCTGTCATGATGACACTTTTGCAATATGTCATTAAAATGCTTTATTTATTTACCTCATATTTGATATGACATGCATCCCAGAGTGCCTAACGACATCAGGAAGGGAAGCAAATAGGCACAGGCTAGTCTAATAATAGCAATAATAGCTACCACTTGTACAGCACCTGTTACGGGCTGGACAATATTATCCGATACAGCTTATGAATTCTTCCAGCTACCTCATGTCATTGGTCAGACCAGATTTTCTGGATAAGCTCATCAGCATTCACTGAAGAACATTGTGGGATACTGGATCAACCCTTTCCTTTTTCCCGTAATACTATTGCACAAATGACCATGTATAATATAGTGAAGAAATTGTCCAAACTCAACTAATTTGTCATCTACTGAAGCAAAATCAAGTGGAGGGTGAAGAAAATCAGTCAATTCCAGCAAAATCCCCAAATGCTATCATTTGGGAAGGTGGAGGAGATGACAAGACCCAAATTACCCAGACTGACTTCTCACACAGATTGAATTAGCTGGATCATTGCTTAAAACAGCATGTTGCCTGCACAGACTTAGAATTAAAGGTGTGTCTTAATGTGCTCTTAGTTCAGGGCTGAAGCCCTGAGTTCTATTGTCCTAAAAGAAATTTCTTCAGACTGAGAACAATGCCACAGAGAGACAATTTTTTGAACTCACGACTAGGTCATTGAAATTATTTCATCAGCGCTAGCAAGTTCAAACTTCCCTCAGTAGAAATTACATACAGTAGGTTCTTCTTCTTTTTTATCTTTTTTTGGCCAGTTTATGACTTTTCTCTTAGATCAGCCTGTGTCCAGGGACTGTCATCAACAAAACCCTTTTAACACGACAGGGATCCTATTTCTTGCTTTTCCATGTAGCTTCATCCCAAGAGGCTTTTCCTTCCTTTCTCTTTATTGGTCTTTTCTTTCTACTTTCTTCCCCACAGACATGTCAGTCCCCTTATCACCAACCACTTTCAGGGTAGAACATTTGTACAATACTTTACTAATCTGACTGACTTTTGATTTTTATCTTTCTTTTCTAGCAAGGAACATGGCTTGGAGATAGCAGAATGGGGTACTAGAAAGAGCACTAAATTATTGGATTTGGAATCAGAGGGCCTGGGTTTGAGTTTCAGCTTGACCACTCCCTCTAGTGTGACCTTGACCAAGTCACTCCCTTATTGTTTTCTTTTTGTAAGAATATATTTTAATTTATTTCATGAAATATTTACCAATGACATGTAATTTTTTAACATTTATTTTAAAAAATTTTGAGTTTCTTATTTTTTCCCTCCCATCCTTCCCCCACTTCTTGAGAAGACAAACAATATGATATCAATTATACATGTGAAATCATGCAAAACATATTTCCATATTAGTCATATTGTAAAAGAGAACATACACAAAACTCAAGAAAAATAAAGTAAAAAAAAGTATGTTTCAGTCTGTACTCAGAGTTCATCAATTCTCTGTCTGGAGGTGCCTAGCATTTTTTCATCACGAGTCCTTTGGAATTATCTTGGATCATTGTCTTGAATGAAATAGCTCCATCTTTCACAGGTGATCATGCTTACACTATTGCTGTCTTGTGTACAATGTTCTACCAGCACTGCTTACTTCACTTTGCATCAATTCATATATCTTCCCAGGTTTTTCTGAAATCATCCTGTCTGTCATTTCTTAGTACAATAATATTTCATCATAATTTATATATCACAACTTGGTTCTCCAATTGATAGGTATCCTCCTGATTTCCAATTCTTTGCCATCAGAAAAAGAGCTGCTATCAATATTTCTGTACAAATAGGTCCTTTTCCCTTTTCTCTTTGGGATACAGACAGTAGTCGTATAACTGGGTCAAAGGGTATGTACAATTAGAAAGCCTTTTGACTGTAGTTTCAAATTGTTTGCATAGCATTAAATATGTGCCAGGCACTGTGCTAAGCAATTTGTAAATATCATCTCGTCTGATACTCACAACAAACCTGGGACGTAGATGGTGTCAATATCCTCATTTTATAGTTCAGGAAATCAGAGGTGAAATGACTTGCCCAGGATGACCCAACTACGAAGTGTCTGAGGCTAGATTTGAACTCAAGTCTTCCTGATTCCAGGCTCAGCATTCTATTCACTGTACCACCTACATCATTGATCTTATATAGCAAGATTAGCTTATGACATAGGTATTTTAGCACTCTTTTTTCTTGGCCACTTATAAAGAAACTCACGGGGGCAGCTAGGTGATAAAGTGAATAAAGCACTGGCCCTGGAGTCAGGAGGACCTGAGTTCAAATCCGGCCTCAGATACTTAACACTTATTAGCTGTGTGACCTTGGGCAAGTCATTTAACCCCAATTGCCCTGCCTTTCCCCCTCCAAAAAAGCAAAAAAATAAAAAAAAAAAGAAACTCACAAATTAATTGATTAGTCTTTTGGAATGTAAGCTGTTCAGAAGGTTGCTTTTATCACTTTGGGAAGTACATTAGTTTTTCTAAACCATCAGCAACAAGTATTAAGTATGGGCCCAATGCCTCTGGAGTGATTTGCATGTTCTACAATTTTTTTTATTATTCATTTATTTATTTTCTTGTTTACACCATTCATTTCCACAAGATTTTGAGTTACAAAATTTTCTCCCCATCTTTCCCCCACCCACCACCCCAAAACAGCTATCCCACTGTATAACCCCTCCCCCAATCTGCTCTCTCCTATGTCCCCCACCTCTGACTTTTGGGTAGGGCAAGATGGATCTCCCTGCCCCAGTGCCTGTATATCTTAATTCCCAGTTGCATGTACTTTAATAATAATGATAATAATAATAATAATAATATATATATATATATATACATACATATATATATATATTTAACATTTGATTATAGAACTTTAAATTCTAGATTCTTTCCCTTCCTCCCTCATCAC
>CM053580.1:260895247-260919158 GCA_028627135.1 Pseudochirops cupreus | reverse complement strand
GTGGCACAGTGGACAGAGTGCCAGGGCTGGAGTCAGAATATTTGGCCTCAAACCTGACTTTAGACATTTACTAGCCGTGTGACCCTGGACAAGTCACTTAACTCTCTTTGCCTCAGTTTCCTCATCTGTAAAACGAGCTGAAAAAGGAAATGGCAAACTAGTATCTTTGCCAAGAAAACCCCAAATGGGGTCGAGAAGAGTCAGACACAACTGAAATAACTGAACAGCAAGAAGAAGAACAACAAAAACATACAGCCTAGTGTCTGGCATGTGGCAGGTCCTTAATAAATGCTTATTCCCTTCCGTCTCGTTGGTGGATACCTTTGCCATTTAGATCATACTTTGTAACGGACAATTTAATAGTGATCTAAGGTCTATTATAGTCAAGTTGTTTATGACCACCAACCCAAATCAGGGAATGGGTCTTTAGAAATTTCCCAGAAGTAGAAAAGTTGTCAGTTTCAAATAGAAATAATGTAATTTATTAAAGGCTCATATTAACTTAAGATTTCATCAAATGAATCATATTATTAAAATTATGTCTTCAGGGAAAAACTGTCTGGGTGCTTTGAGGAGGTGGGTGGGGGAAGTACTTACTTACTCATTCTGTAAGCCCTGGAGCCAAGATTGACCTCAGTTAAAATTTCAAGGGTTACAGAGTCTTCCCTTTTTCTCCTTTTACTTCTCCTGAGTCTCAAGTAGATTGGTCATAAATCTATTGCAAAGTTTCCTAGACCAATGGGCTATCTATTTTCTTCTTGGAAACTCAGGTATTTATTTGATACTTGGAGATGGTTTTCTTGAAACAAACTAGAAAAAAGTTATCTAATAGAGCCAGCCATGGAATTTACACAAATTCTTTTTTTGTTCACTTTAAAAAAATATTTATTTTTCATTTTCAAAGTTCACTTTACTTTTTGTTTTCAACATCATTCATTTTTATAAGATTTTGAGTTCTAAAATTTCCCCTTCCCTTTTCTCTTCCTCCCCAAGACAGTATACAATCTGATAGAGGTTATACATGTACAATTATATTAAACATATTTCCACATTAGTCATGTTGTGAAAGAAGAATCAGAGCAAAAGGGAACAACTATGAGAAAGAAAAAAACAAAAAACAACAACAACAACAAAGAGAAAATGATATGCTTTGATCTGCATTTAGACTCCATAATTCTTTGTCTGGATACAGATAGCATTTTTCATCGTGATGAGTCTTTTGGAATTGTCTTAGATCATTGCATTGCTCAGAAGAGCTAAGTCTAACAAAATTGGTCATGCATAATGTTTGTTATTGTGTGCAATGTTCTCCTTGGTCCTGCTCACTTCACTCAACATCAGTTCATGTAAGTCTTTCCAAGTTTTTCTGAATTCTGCCTGCTTATCATTTCTTATGGGACAATAATATTTCATTACATTCATATTCCACAACTTGTTCAGCCATTTCCCAGCATCCCCTCAGTTTCTAATACTTTGCCACCACAAAAAGAGCTGCTATAAATATTTTTGTACATGTGGGTTCTTTTCTCTTTTTTATGATCTCTCTGGAATTAAGGACAGCAATAATTACAGTAATAGTTGAGAAACCAGTAAGAGATTTCTTTCTAAAAGTACACAAGGAGAGAGAGGGGGAAGGGAGAAGTCAAGTGGAGGTAAAGTAAAGGGTTAGATATAGACACCTGGTAACACCATGTCTACAGGTGAATCAATGCTCTTTTTCCTCTCCCCTCCCCTCCCCTCCCCTCCCCTTCTCTTTCTTTTCTTTGGTTGAGACTACATTACAAAATAGGAGAGTACACGCAAGAGGGAGATATAGGAGAGGATGTAGAGTGTCTGGTCAAATTGAGTCCTAGCAACAAGGGAAAAGTAATCCTTGTGATCTCTTAAGAATAAAAGAATAAAAGCCTGTAGGAAAATGGGTGAGAAGGAAGGCAGAAGTTTTGAAGAGATAGAGGAAAGAAAGGAGATCTTGCTTTGGTGTTCTTCATTTGCTGATGAAAACCCCTATGGTTGAAAAGAGATGGTCTGTGAGCAGTTATAGAGATTTTATGATGGGTGTGGTTTGAAAGATTTAGTGCTTGAAAAGACCATTCATCCTACCTTGGGGTCAGGGGGGAGTTAGAACTCCTAGGGGACACTGGCACCTGAGGTAGTGGGAGGCCATGGACCCAGGGAGAAGATTTTGAGGCATATGGAGGAAAGCAGGTAACCAGGGAGAAGGTATAGATAAGTAGTGGAATCTATAATGAAGGAAATGGTCTGCGTGTGTTGGGTCCTACCATGTAACAATGAACTTTCTATCACCCATCGACATTGTCATTGTTCTAGAAGTGAGACACAATGGAAAAGGAGAATCCTTAGGGCAAGTTCTATAAGGTAATGACAGAAATGGCCTTCAGGGGAGAGCCTAGAATAGGTGACTTAGAAGTTCTGATTCCATAAAGAATATAGAAACTGGAGAGAGACTAGTGAATTACAGGGATTGTGAATCAGGGACTGAGAGTTTAGAGTAGACAGAGGGAGGGAGTGAAATGCTATCTGAAAGAGGTATAAAGAAAACCCTACCTAACGAATAGGATTAGTTTGAGGTGAGGAGACAAAAGAGGGTTATTACCTGATTTAGAGAGAAAAAAGGGTGAGAACTAGACAATCAGATAAAAGCAAGAAAGAAAAATGAATTAATAAGAAAAACTCCAAAGGGAAAGAGGGTAACAAGTGAAGGGGGACCAGGGCTAAGACAGGAGCCTGTGGGAATAGGGTGTCCTTATGAAGGTTAAGCTAAAGCAACTGAAGAAACACAATACTATGTTTAAAGCAGAAGAAGGAAAAACTTATGACTTGAAAAAAAACAATATTAGAGAGAACTAGAGGGAAAAATATAACTTTAAATATGAATAAACAATCCAATAAAATGAAAGAGTGGTAGATTATATAAGAAAACAAAACCTTACAACCTGTTGCTTACAAGAAATACATGGAAAAAATAAAGATATACTCAAGACAAAACTGAGAGGATGGAAAAAACAAATTGCCATGCATCAAGTGAATAAAAATAAGCAGGACTTGCAATCATGGGATCTGATTAAGTGAAAATGAACATTCAAAAAATAAAATAGGGTAGATGAGGGAATTAGATCATGCTGAAAGGAACCATAGACAAGAAAATAATTATCAATAATAAACTTATATGCTCCGAATGCCTTAGCATCCATTCATAAAGGAAACATTAACTAAGATCTCTTTTACTCAAAAAAAAAATCTACAAAAATAAGTATACAGGTACCCTTTTAACATGATGAAAAGACATCTATCTAAAACCAAAAGCCAACATCATATACATGGGGATACACTAGAACCTTTTCTAATAAATACAGTAGTAAAAAATACATGTCCACTCTCCCCACTATTATTTGATATAGTTTTGGAAATGCTAGCAATAACAATAAGACAAGAGAAGGAAATTAAAGGAAAAAGGTCAAGAGGGAATAAACTCTGTTGGATCACTGCCTCATCCTGGCAGAGGGGCTTGCATTGCTCTACAAAACTATGAGCTATGCTATGCAAGATTATCCAAGATGGATAGGTTCTGACAAAGTAGGGAGTTCTGACAAAAGGTATTATACTGGAGAAAGAAATACCTTTGTCAAGACAATCCTATGCAAAGTATTAAAATTATGAAAGATATGGCATTGGATGATGAGCCTCTCAGGTTGAAAGGTGTCCAAAATGTTACTGGGGAAGGGCAAAGGACAACTACAAGGAGCTTCAGAAAGAATGAAGAAACTAGGCCAAAACCCAAAAGGAAGTTAAACTGTATATATCTGATGCTGCAGAGATCACTATTGCATAAGAACTTGGAATGTAAAATCTATGAACTAATGTAAGCTGGATGTTGTTAGAGAGAAGATAGAAAGTTTAAACATCAGCATCTTGGGTGTCGGTGAACTTAAATGGGTGAGAATGGGTGAATTTAATTCAAGTTTTCATTACATATACCACTGTGGGCAAGAATCCCTTTGAGGACATGGAGAAGTCCTTATAGTCAATAAAAGCATAAGAAAAGCAGTACTGGGATGTAATTCCCAAAATGACAGAATAATATCTGTTTGAATCCAAGGCAAACCATTCAACATCATAGTAATACAAGTCTATGCTCCAATCACTAAGGCCAAAGAGGCCAATGTTTCTTAATTCTATGAAGACCTACAACATCTTGTAGAAATAACACCAAAAAAGATATCACTTTCATCATAGGGGATTTGAGATGCTAAGGAAACCAAAAGATCAGGAATAACAAAATTTGACCTTGGATTACAAGATGAAGCAGCATAGAGACTCATAGATAAGATAACTTGTGGGTCATAGTAAATACTTTTTTTCAAAATGCCCAATGACAGCTCTACACATGGACATTGCCAGGTGGTCAATATCAAAATCAGATTAATTATATGATGATTTGTAGCCAAAGGTGGAGAAGATTTATCCAGTTAGTTAAAACCAGACTTGGAGCTGACTGTGGCTTAGATCATGAGAACTATGGACAGAGGTTTGCATTATCGTACAAGAGGCAGCAGCAAAAAACATCCCAAAGAGGAACAAAAAAGCAAAATAGCTGTCTGATAAAGCTTTACAAATAGCTGAGGAAAGAAGGAAAGTGAAAGACAAAGGAGAGAGGGAAAGATATTCCCAAATGATTGCAGAATTCAAGAGAATAGCAAGGAGAGATAAGGTTTCTTAAATGAAAAATGAAAAGAAATAGAAGAAAACAATAGAATGAGAAATACAGGCAATCTCTTCAAGACAATTAGAAATATCAAGGGAATGTTTCATGCAGAAAGGGCATGATAAAGGACAAAAATGGTAGAGACTTAGTAGAAGTAGAAGAGATTAAGACGAGGTGGCAAGAATATACAGAAGAACTATATAAGAAAGTTCTTAACATCACTGATAACCATGATGGTTTGGTTACTCACCTAGAGTCATACATCCTGGAGAATGAAGTCAAATGGGTATTAGAAAACATTGTTAATAATAAGGCTAATGGAAATGATGGACTCTAGCTGAGCTATTTAAAAAATCCTAAAAGATGATGCTGTTAAAGTGCTGCACTCAATATGCCAGCAAATTTGAAAAAATCAGTAGTGGCCACTAGATTAGAAAAGATCAGTTTAAATCCCAGTCCTAAAAAAGGATAATGCCATAGAATGTTCAAATTACCAAACAATTGTGCTTATTTCACACACTAATAAGAATTATGCTTAAAATTCTGCGAGCTAGGCTTCAGCAATATGTGAACTGAAAATTATCAGAAACGCATACTGTTTTTTGAAGAAGCAGAAGAATTAGAGACCAAATTGCCAACATACCTTGGATTGTGGAGAAAGCGAGAGAGTTCTAGAAAAAAATCTACTTCTGCTTCCTTGACTACACTAAAGCCTTTGACTGTGTAGATCACAGCAAAATGTGTCAAGTCCTCAAAGAGATGAGAGTACCAGATCATCTTATTTGTCTCCTGAGGGGCCTGCATATGTGGGTCAAGAAGCAACAGTTAGAACTGAAAGTAGAACAACTCATTGATTTAAGATTGGGAAAGGAGTACAACAAGGCAGTGTATCATCATCTTATTTATTTAATTTATGTGGAGAGAACATCTTGCAAAATGCCAGGCTGGCAGCCAGAATTGCTGGGAGAAATAGCAGCCGTCTCAGACCTGCAGATGATACCACTCTGATGGAAGAAAATGAAGAAAAATTAAGAAACTTTTTTGATGAGGGTGAAAGAGGATAGTGTAAAAGCTGGTTTGAGGATTAACATTAGAAAAATAAGATCATGGCAACTGGTTCCATCACTTCCTGGGAAATAAAAGGAGAAGAAATGGAAGCAGAACCGGATTTTATATTCTTGGGCTCAAAGATCAATGCAGGTAGCAATAGCAGCTATGAAACTAAAAGACACTTGTTCCTTGGAAGGAAAGCTTTGGTAAATCTGGATAGCGTAATAAAAAGCAGAGATACCACCTTGCGGACAAAGGTCCATCTAATTGCAGCGATGCTTTTTTTTCAGTAGCAATGTATGGCTGTAAAAGTTGGATTGTAAGGAAAGTTGAACACCACAGAATCAACATTCAAATTGTGGTGCTGGAGAAGACTTTTGAAAGTTCCTTGGGGCCAAGAATTACCTAGTGAAGTCTCACTCTGTGTCATATTATTCTGGCCTGCTTGTTTAATACAAGTGTCATAGATACCAAAGCTCCTTAAGAGTCTACTCTTTATGGCAAACCTTTAATAAACTTGGCATTACTTTGGCTGAAAAAAAGAGAAATTTCCTTGGACAGCAAGGAGATCAAATCAGTCAATACTTAAAAGAAATTAATTCAGAATATCCATTGGAAGTGACAAATACTAAAGGTAATACTTAAATACTGTGGTCCTAAATTGGAAAGATAGGACTCATTGGAAAAGATTCATGTCAGGAAAGATTGAAGGTAGAAAGGTAAAAGGGGACAGCAAAGGATAAAATGGATAGATGGTGTTATGGAAGAACATGAGCTTGGACAGACTTCAAGAGATAATGAAGAATAGAAGAGCCTGGTGTGCTATGGTCCGTGGCATCACAAAGACTTAGACTTGATTGAATAACTGAACAACAAGAAAACTGAGATAAAACTATCCCTACTGACTGATGATGTGATAGTTTACTTGGAAAATCCTAGGGAATTAGCAAAGATATTAATTGAGGAAATTAATAGTTTCAGCAAAATTGTAGGCTTCAAAAGAAATCCTTAAAAATCAATGACATTTTTATATAATAACAAAAACCATGAAGAAAAAGTGGAAAGGGAAATTCCATTCCAAATAACTCCAAAATGCGTAAATTATCTGAGTACTGACTTACCAAAGCATTCAAAAGACTTACACAGAGTCACCAGGAGCCTTTGATGAGCTACTCTACCCTAAATCTTGTCCAACGCACAGAGCTTTGCTTAAGAATAAATGGGAAACTTGCTACCTATGACCATTAATTAATGAGGAGCGTTACAGACACATTATGAATTAATACCAGAAACAATTGCTGCATTATATATCTACTCTTAGCTTTTGGTTATTTGGAAAGGGTAAGCTAATTTACAATAAAATTGTTAATGAATATTTAAGAAATACCTCTGTGCCAAACATTTTGCTGGGTGCTAGTTGTTTAGTCATTTTCAGTTATGTCCAAATCTTCATGAACCCATTTCGGGTTTTCTTGGCAAAGATACTAGAATGGTTTGCCGTTTCCTTCTCCAGCTCATGTTACATATGAAGAAACTGAGGCAACTAGGATTAGGTAACTTGCCCAGGGTCACACAGCTAGTAAGTGAATGGGGCCGGATTTGAACTCATAAAGAGGAGTCTTCCTGACTCCAGACTGAGCACTCTATGCACCATGGTGCCACCTAGCTGTCCCTAGGTGCTAGTATAGATTTTAAATTTCGATAAGACCTAGTCCCTGCTCTTAAGCATCTTACAATTTAGTAGCAGGATAGAGCCCAAGTGTAGAGTTCTATCACATATGTTTTTGTTTTTGAAATGGACTTATGATTTTATCAGTCTGTCAGAACTCGATAGGAGAAACTCCTTCTTTTAATGCAGATGAGCATCAGTACTACAACTTGTAGCCTAAGAGATTTTCCTAGGACGAGGAGAGGTTAAGTGATTTGCCCAAGGTTCCCACAAGTTAGTTTGTGCTCTTCCTGATTCCAAGACCACACTACACTGCCCTATCCTTCTATGTAATATGCTGTATATATATATATATGTATATATATATATATATATATATATATATATATATATTTAATATTATAACATTACATAAGTATATTAGATATTTATTTGACCTTGGGCAAGTCCCTTAACCTCAGCTTTTTTGTCAAAAAACAAGGGAGAGGTTAAATTAAATGATTGCTAAGGTCCCCTTTAGGTGGTGCTAGGGCAGTTAGGTGGTACAGTGGATAGAACACTGGGTCTAGAGTCAGGAAGACTCCTCTTCATGAGTTAAAATCTGGACTTAGACACTTACTAGCTATGTGACCTTGGACAAGTCACTTAAACAAGTTTCACTCAGTTTCCTCATCTGTAAAATGAGCTAGAGAAGGATATGGCAAACCACTCCAGCATCTTTGCTAAGAAAACCCCAAATGAGGTCACAAATAGATGACACTGAAATGACTGAATAGCAACAAACTACAATATGAAGTTGGAGCATTTTACAAATATTATCTCATTTGAGCCTCATAACAATCCTGGGAAGTAATATTATCCCCATTTTACATTTGAAGAAACTGAGGCATATAGTGCTTAAGTGACTGGCATAGAGTAAAGTAATATCTGGGGGAGGATTTGAACTCGGTTATTCCTGACTCCAGGGCCCACACTCCATCCATTGTGGAATCTAGTCTCCAGGCAGCTAGAATAGGGATTCGGAGCAAAGGATGTACCCAGTTGCTGAAGGGATTGGATACAACCAGGTCCAACTCACCAGAGGGAAAGTTGCCAGGTCAGGGATTTGATTGTCTTTAGGGCACAGTAAGAATAATAGTAATAATACTTGATAGTTATATAGGATGTCCTAAGAACCTTAGGGCAGTTTTAGATTTTAATAACTTAAAACTGCCCCTATGGTTTTTGGATACCAGGTAGAACTTTTTAAAAGTGGTAAAGCACTTTATATACATTATCTCATTTGATCCTCACAGCACCTTTGTGAGGTTAAGTATTATTACCCCCCTTTCATAGATAAGGAATTTGAAGTTATGATGGGGGGGCATTAAATGACTCACTCATTGGTTGTCAGAGGTGATATTTGAATCCGCATCTCTCTGATTTCAAGTCCAAGGCTCTATCTTCTGGGCTTAGAACATGAGGATGGCAGTCAATGATAGTCTTTCAGAGTGTCTGTTCTTGGACTCAGCACACTCAGTTTCTGTCAGTTTTTCATTTCTTTTCTAAATCAATGTGTGGGCCGTCCCAAAGTCCTTTGTTTCTCTACCATAAGGTAGAGGCTAGGTACGACACCTCACTCCCCTTGGCAGATCACTTGCATTTAATTTATTTTCCACTCCTGATATCACAGGTATAGAAAAGCTGGGGATCAGATGGCAAATAAAGTATGGAATGCAAGCATGAGACCAAGAAATTTGCAGAAAATAGGCTAGGTACAGGTGTTAGGCAGGAGGAGGATTTCGGAGATGGTACCAGAGAGGCGCCCCCTCTGCCCCACAACGGAAAGGCTTTTGAAGCTGGCTCAACAGTATACTGGGAATACTAGAAACTGTAAAAAATATAAGGAAAAATTTATTAGAGAGATAAACATTGGACATGAAGGGCTCAAAATATCATTATTTGCAGATGACATCATACTGAATGAAGTCAGTTCTAAGTGGAAAGGTAACTGAAAAAATGAACGAGTTCAGCAAGGTCATAGGATATAAGATTAACCTACAACATAATTTACATTCTTATTTGCTAGCAATAAGAATCCAGAACACTTTATAAAAAAGAAACCTCATTTATAACAATAACATAATCCATCAACTATATGGGAATAAATTGTCAATGAATTACATATGAATTTTCTAAGAACAATTATAAAGCTATAATTATTGAAATAAAGATCTAATTAATTGAAGATATGTTTAGTGCCCCTTCCCTGGCCCCAACATTTATTTCCAGTTGTATTGCACATTATATCCCTTCATGAACAGTTCCATCCAGCCAAGCTGGCTTTCTTATTCTTCTTTATTCATGATAGTTGATTTTTGTCCATGGATCTTGAAAATGACCATTCCTTATGCCTAGAATGCTCTCCCCCTTCCTATTCACCTTTTAGAATGCTTTTTTTCTGCTTGGGTATCACTTTCCAAATGAAGTGTTTCCTGATGCCCACAAATACTAGTATCGTTATCTACAAATTATCTCACCTCTATTTTGCATCTATCTATTCTAATGGTATTAGTGAGATTAGGCCACACTTGTATGATATCCCTCAGTTTATCACTTGACTTGTTCTCTTCAAATTTTATCATCCCAAGTTCTAAAGTAACCCAGGAATATGTTTTGATATTTTCTTTTTCATTAATTAATGAATCCAAGTCCCCAACTCAGTTCATTAAATATTATATATTCATTGAGCTGGAGAAACCTACTTTCTCAATAGGAATTAAAATTTCTCTATAATTAAAATATCTTCTTCTCTTATGATTAACTACATGTTAAACTGAGTGAATATATACAATTATTTAACAATTGAAACTGCTAATAAAAGACATAGATACTTATTTACAATATTTTGAGGGCTCCTTGGACCACAGTCAGAGTTGTCTCAAACCAGAGGTGGTAGATGGTACAGTGGATAGAGTTCTGGGCATGGAGTGAGGAAGACCTGAGTTCAAATTTTTCTTTCAATACTTCTTAGCTATGCGACCCTGGGAAACTCACTTAGCCTCTTTCTGCTTCGGTTTCCTATAAAGTGGGGATAATAATAGCACCCATCTCACAGAGTTGTGGTGAGGATCAAATGATGTGATATTTGTAAAGCACCTGGCACATAATGTGTGTTTAATAAATGCTTGTTTTGTTCCTTTGAAGTTTAGCTACAACACCATTCTCTCTGTGTTAATCTTTTATTAATTCTTCTCATATTCTAGGACCTTCACCCCCAAATTATCTCATCTATTTTGTGTCTATGTAACTTTGAACTTTCTGGCTTGCTGGGTTAGAGACATTGCCAGAAATTCAGGAAGTATCTGGGATCATTCTTTTCTCCAAGAAGCAGGTCAGCATTTAGACTCTGAAATTCCCATTTGGGGCTTATGAGGTAGTCATCCTGACTGGAAATATTCACCTCTTGGGAATGCTGTCTGATTGCCTATGTACGGGGAAAGAAATAGAAAGCAGAAGAGGCAGCTAGGCATGTGTGGTCTAGTTGCAGGCTTCTCTAGGCAAACAATGTACCCATCGCCATGGTCGTGTAGACACACAGCTGTGGTAGAATAGAGACAGGGGAGGGAAGGGAGAGAGATCTCCATTTGTAATCCCCAGACACCTTTCCCACAATGTTCAAGGAAGAAATGTCAAATCCCAAAAGACAGGTTAGAAAGAAGGGGAGAAATAATTATATATTTCCAGCAATACCACCACTTGGTCTATTTGCAAAGATGACTAGGGAAAAAGGAAAAGAATCTATATGTTCTAAAATATTTAGAGCAGTTATCTTTGTGGTGGCAAAGAACTGAAAACTGCAGGGATGGCCCTCTATTGGGGAATAGCTGAACAAGTTGTGGTATATGATTGTGATGGAATACTACTGTGCTATAAGAAACAACAAGGTTGGGGCAGCTAGGTGGCACAGTGAATAGAACATTGGCCTTGGAGTCAGGAGGACCTGAGTTCAAATTCGGGCTCAAACACTTAACACTTACTAGCTGTGTGACCTTGGGCAAGTCATTTAACCCCAATTTCCCTGCCTTCCCCCTTCAAAAAAAGAAAAGCAGGAAGACACTATCTGCATCCAGAGAATGAACTGATAAACAGAAGCATGTATAGAACCATTTTATCTATATAGATTTATACATACATATATATATATATATATATATATACAGAGAGAGAGCGACAGCATATATGTGTGTGTGTGTGTGTGTGTGTGTGTGTGTGTGTGTGTGTGTGTGTGTGTGTGTGTGTCTAATGGTAGTCATCTGTAAGGCAGGAGGGAGAGGGAAGAAAAAAAGGAAAAAAGAAATTTCCATTATAATTTTATTGTATATTTGAAAAGAATAGCAAGTTGTGCATAATTTTCAGTTTCATGTACAATTTTTATTGTATTATGTTATAGAAATACTTGTTTTATTCTATAAATTAAAATTAAACAAGCAAATGATTGGGTTCAAGGGAAAGCTATATTTAGAATAAAGGTGATATAAAACAAAAAAATTTTAAAAAAAGGAAGGGAAGAGAAATTAATAAAGTATGTGAATTGTTTCCTCTTTTAAAAGTCTATTGAATGGGCATCTTTTCCTTTTCAGTTGATATTCACCTTTGACATAGTTCACATTGGGAACCAACCAGAAGTCTTAGGTTAGCAAATCTTTTATCAGGGGGATAGAGGATGGGGGCCACCAGAAGTGGTCAGGGTTCAGCTCATATGGGAAGTACTCCAGTCCTGGAGATCAGGACAGGGCTCTCTCTGATTACTCCCACAGCACTTTTATATATACATGTTGTCTCCTCAGTCTGGATTGTGGTCTGCTTGAGGGCTTTCACATTTCTCTGCATTCCTATCACCAGCTACAGTTCTTGACACATAGTAGGTCTTTAATAAATGTTTGTTGAATTGACTAAAAAACAATACTCCAAAATAAATTTACATATTTAATGTAATGCCAATTGAAATTCCATTGAAGTCTCTTCATAGAACTAATATAAGAAATCAAATCAGCAAGACTATTCAGGAACTTTTTTTTTTTTGCAGGTGGTGAGAGTTTAATTGATAGCTGTTGAACAAAGGAGATTCATTACATTGTGGTATTCACTAACGTGGATGAGTTGACTGGTGTCTTCCATCTTCTAGATCCATACCACAGAGAGGAAGCTGTTCTGCCTTACATTGACATGTCCTTGGATTCACTTACATTGAGTATTAATCTCAAGGATTCACATTACACAGCTGCTTGGTCCTGATGACAGTGAGATGTCATTACCTTTTGTCTCCTGATCCTTGCTTGTTCAAGTTCTCTGGGGGGGATTCATTCACTAGGCCATTGCGGTCATATTCCTGACACACCAAGCACAGATGACTGTGGGCAGAGGTAGAACAACCCGATTGCTCCATCTCTGTGCTTTAAAAATTTTTTCTTCTGAGGGCCTATTTCTTCTGGGATTGCTTTTGATCTGCCCTTCAAGGTTACTTGGTTCTTAAATTGGTTGAAATGTGGTGGTGGGGGTGGCAGTCCTGGGGGGGGGCGGTGCTAGGTGCTTTGCTATAGTCGCATCATTTCTTTTCTTTTACACTTACTATGCAGAATACACATACTCATTTTCTGCAAAGGCCTTTTAGGCTCCCTAAATCATGCTCACAAATATTGTGTTAGATGATGGACCATTTATTTCACATACCCATAGAGCTCCACAGGATGGAGCCTCCTCTGTGAGACCCCTTACAAAATTTAGAAATGTAATAGTCAATCAATAGCACATTATAAAGTCCACCTAATGCTTTTAATGGTTTATGTAACTTTCTTTTACTGAATGTGTCCCTCAAATTGAAGCTTGCATTTATAGTTAGATATAAAGAACTTTTGGTGAGACTTTCCTTCCTTCCTTCCTTCCTTCCTTCCTTCCTTCCTTCCTTCCTTCCTTCTTTCCAAAATTAAGTGCCTACAATATTCCAGGTATTGAAAATATAGTGATACATGCCCTCAAGGAGTTTATATTCTATTGCCACGGTAGAGGATAATGGTGTGTGTGTGTGTGTGTGTGTGTGTGTGTGTGTGTGTATCAGATGATATCAAACTGAATGTCATTGCTAGTACAACTCCCAAAATACTTTTTTATTTTCTAAAATACTCAGTATATATTATATATACAATATGTATTATATACTGTATGTATGCATGCATATTTATATACGCACTATATGTGCACATGTATACTGAGTGTATCCATCTCTATCTGTATATCTATCCTGAGTATTTAGGTAGATAAAAAGTAATTTGTAGGTTGTACTAGCAATGAGAATTCAGGAAAAGACTTGTGTAGAAGATGACTCAAGCTGTACTTGAAAGAAGCAAAGGACTCTCGCAGGTGAGGGGAAGAAGGGAGGGCCTTCCAGACTTTAATTTAGGTACCCTTGCAGAGTATGATGGAAAAAAAGGCTGATGATGGGGAACCTACACTTTCAGACTTTTACATCATATTATAAAGATAAATCTTCAAAATTATTTGTTTCTGGGGAAAAACAAAGGCTGAGATAGATGGAACCAGACATTGAATCATAGACATACAAAAGATTAATGTTTGATAAAACATAAAAACTAGTGACAAAGTCATTATTTAGGAAATGTAATTGAGAAAACTAATTTGCAATAAGGCAGAAAATGAAATCAGAACTAATTTCATATACCTTATACACCATATACCTTAGTAAGTTCAGCTGGAAGATAGATTTAAACACAAAAGACAAATTATAAAAGCTATGGAAGAAAATATAATGTATCTCAATTATGGAAAAGAGATAATTTTTTTTCCATTAAAGACATAGAAGGAATTATTATGGTAAGATATATTTTATTACATCAAGAGAAAAAAATCCATAATACAAAAATCAGTGTTACAAAAAGACAAATAACATGTTGGATAATACCTATAGCAAATATGACATATAAAAATGTAACAACTAAAATATATAAGGAACTGCTATAAAATTCAGTGTTTTTCCCCCTGTATACCACATTGTCTCATAGCAATCTTCTCCCAGTTCAAATGGCTCTGACTTTGATTACTGTGGTCCTGTATCCTCTTGGAATAAATGTAAAGAAGTGCACATAAAGTAGTGAAGATAACTATTAAGAAGTGATTGAAATGATAAAATAAAAGGATGGATCAAACTGATTATGCAATTTCCCTTCTAGCTGGTTGTAACTTGTTTGTACATTTCATCTATGGGGCAAGACCTTTCTAATGAACATTGAGTTCATTGAGTGTCAGGACCTCCATGCCTGTACTCCAGCTTCTCAGGATGATCTATTAGATTGAACAAGTCTAAGCTTGAGTCTGATAGGTAAGCGGAAGTGTGAGTTTGTATCTTTCACGGCCAGCCTACTCCAGCTAGATTCTGGGTGTGACTTTCTACATTATAGCTTATAATGCCATGGTTCCTTCCAGTGGCTAATGTATATAATCATCTATTTATCTGTCTAGCCTTCAGCTCACATCTCAGTTTGTTTTGGTCTCTTGGCCCACTTCCCTCTTTTTCCCAACTTAATTACCAGTTATGCTAAATTTACCAACCTATGAAACCTTGTAAAGTAATTTGATTAGTTATATAACACTGAAATTGTGGGAAACTTTCCTTGATTTCCTTGTTCTAGCAGAGATTTCCTGACTAAGCTAAATATTCTAAAGAATAACAAGTATAGTTCATATACAGTCAAGGAAAAATTTTCTCTTTCATTTTCCCAACGTGAAGCAGTCAGGGAAACCAGAATATCTGATGAATGATGAAAATATTTGTTGTTGCTGTTATTTTAACATCAGTTTTCTACCATTAATTTTTATTCTGATACTTCATTGTATGGAGATGACCTTATGTTCTCTAAGTCAATATCAGTAATGGAGTATCTGAGGGAGTTTTACCAAGATGACTATAATAGTTCTATAATAGTTCATGATTCTACCTGTAACCTATACTGGGTTTCAATCTACTCTGGCAAAAGGCATATCCCCTATCACCAGGGAGGTAACATTGGATTTGGATTAAGTTATCTAAGTAAAAAGTTCAATTAATATGTGTGTGTCCATGTGTGTGTGCATGTGTGTGTGTGTGTGTGTGTGAGTGTGTAATATTATCTCAAAGATGTGACCTACTGAGTTATTTTACCCATTAATGCGATTGAGTTCAACCAAGAAAGATTAGAGAAATAGCTCTCAATCTGTAGGACCTACTATTCTCGCTCAGATTCTCTCTTGAGGCATATTTTGTATCCTGTCTCCAGAGCAGTCCAAGGGTGGACCTGCCTGAGACGTTCAGAGAAGCATGAACACATCACATGAGGGGAATCAGCCAGTTCAAGAAATGTATTGAAAGTAAATGCAAGGTAACTGGAATTGTCCAAACCTAGAGAAGGAACTGTCATAGAGGGGAATGGGCTCCCCTTTATGGAATGCCTTCCAGTAGAACAGGTAATGAAATAATGAAATACATTACCCCTTTTTGACGAAGATGTTGGATACCACTAATATGGAATGCTGTATAGTCACATGTGGTTGCTTTGTTGCTTGCTTTTGTCTAATTGTTTTGCTTTGTTATAAGGGACAGATGTGGTATTGGAGGGAGGTGAGAAATAAGGAAATAAGTGGGGTATATAACTTAGAAGGCATTAGTAAAACTTTTAAATTTCATTTATTTTATTTCTTAAAATTTTATTTTTTTATTTTTTTAAAATTAAATTGGTTTATTTACTTTTAGTTTACAAAATTCAGTTCCACAGTCCCTTGAGTTTCAAATTTTCTCCCCTTCCTCTCCCCCCCCCCCCCTGCATGGCAGCATGCAATCAAGTATAGGGTCTGCAAATACTTTCACATTGGACATTCGTCTGGTTGTATAGAAAGTAAAACTTTTTTAAAAGTGAAAAATATTTCAGGCATGAGATGGAACAGATGATCTCTGAAGTCCCTTCCAACTCTTAGATTCTCTGATTCCCAAAGGTTCAGGAGTCAAGATCACATCCAACATTGGAAAAGATAGGAGGGGAAACACAGACCATCACAGACAAGTTGCTGCAAATTTCTTGGCACTTACCTGTTAGTTATTTCTGCATTGTTCAATACACTTTACTGTGACTCTTTCAAGTTATTGGCTAGTCTGACCAGGCAAAGCTGGCCTAAATACCTCTGTGTCCTCTAAAGTAGGTTTGAGGGAAGCTTCTGACACAGTATGTTGACCCAGTTGTGTTCCTCTTCTCTATACCTGTTGCTAATAAACATGATAGTTGGCCCTCAATGTACTGCATGAACTATTACAATTTAACTTTAGTCTAGATTGGTTTTTAAAAGAGAATGCTCAGTTATCCCACTGATAATTCTTGAGTTGTTCCAGAAGGTTAATTTATTAATATCCAACAGATTATTTAGTCACTCATGCCTAGAAACATCTCAGAGTGATTGGGGTGGTTAGGTTGGGATTCCCACAACTTTTCAGTGAGTGGCAGAATAAAAATATGATGGGGATCAGATTGAAGCACAAAGTTTATTGGGATATGACTGAAACATTCAACTTATCCCCTCTCTCTATCCTGTCTCAAAGGTCAAAAACTAAACATAGTTCATCAATAACTGTAAATGGAATCTAAGCTTCCAGAAAAAGAAAAAAAAACAATTCTCTCCTTTTCCAATCTTTAGATGATTCCTTGTGGCAAATGGAGAATTGAAACTCAGCAAAGGAAAGTAATTTTTCTAGGATAATGTGATGATATAGTCAAGAATCAGGGCCTTGTCCCTAGGGTCCTCACCTCCAAAATTTTGAATAATTTATTAGAGTATGTGGTCTATTAATTTATGATTCTTTACAATTTATGAATGTATGATTCTTCGTAATTCAGTTTCTTTTGTTTATGACTAGGTCATTGTCATAGGATTCTATAGTTTGGACCTAAAAGATCCTTATATGTAATCAGTATGATTCACTCACTTTAGATCCTCTCCATGTCTCTGTTCCTCCATCTCCTTTGCTGGCTACAAGGAGTGATGGAGCTTTGACTGCCTTCTTGGGGGGTTAAGACTTTAATGGCAAGTGGAAGAAATGAGATGTAGCAGAAGGAAGCATAGAAAGGTGAAGTGCTGGGGACAAGATGACTGAACTCTGAGATTGAGAAAAGAGAGGACATACAGCTCCTGGTTACTTGACTCTTGAACTGAGGATCAGGGATGGGAATGATAGTCATGTGTTATTTCTTACTGAGGCGTCCGGGTAAATTTATTTCACTGTGAACTATAAGCAATGAGTTAGTTGTGACAAACAATAGTTGGAAAAACAATAAATCTCATGTCCACGTCCTGTGACACAAAGAAGGACTGAGACCTGGATCCAGAGTCCCTAAGTTGTCATCTAAAGCCTAGTCCTATTGGAGTTGAATATCAAGATGAGACTGTGTTATGTGTCCTATCCTCGCTCCTTGGTCCTTGACAGGAGGAGCATTCTTAGAGAATTAAAAAACCAAACTCTGACTTTCTTGTGTCCAGAGGAGATATTTTTCAATGTTAGACACTTTAAATGTATTATTTTATTGTCTTTATTGATTATATGTCAGGAGCAATGCAATGCATACATTGAAACACATTCTGCCTCTGTGGTCACGTGACTAGGACTCAATTAGATATAGCAAGTTTCCAGAAGAGGGGGAGTTTGACAATAGTGTGAGGGCGGAGCTGAGTATGATTAGGGAAATTCAATTTAAACATATGCCTTAGACTAGCAAATCATCCAAAGAGAGGCTGGGCGTTAGAAAGTCATCCACGTTCTGAGAACCAGAGAGATTTTTGTATTTCTCTATCACTTCTCCTCGGGTAGGAAAGGGCGTGTTGTGTAAAGCATCATAATGGCCAAAGTGAGTATGAGACTGGCCCATATCCTGATCCTTCCTGCTATTTATGCTCTGGTTAATGGCTAGCAGTACTTCATTAAAAGTAAGATTTGAACCCAGATCCTTTTAATCTTGACTCTGAATCTAGTGTTTTTGCCACTACATGTCAGATACACGCCAAAAGAAAGGGCCCTGTGCTGGGAGTTTTGTAAAATATTAGAGTTGAGATAATCCTGCCTGAAGGAAGAAGGAAGAAGCCTGGTACCATAGCTAGGTGAGAACACATTTCAATCAATCAACCAACCAAGAAATCAATGAAAAACATTTGAAATTCATTCTCGATGAAATGAAACAATATTAGAAAAGAGGTTGTTCCAATTGGCTGAAGGATTTTACCTCCAGGTTCTACTTAAAAGTATTAAATTAGTTGAAATCAGAGACTTTCCCAGAGATTGGAGGAAGTGTGGCTTTCCAGTGTAGCCCTGAGGAGGAACCAACTGTTGTTGGTGGGGAAGAAGAGACCTTGGCTCTCTTTCTTTCCCTTCTTCCCTCCCTCTTTCTCTCACTCTTCCTTCCTTCCTTGCTTGCTTCCTTCCTTCCTTTTCTTCCCTCCTTCCTTCTTTTCTTTCTCTCTCTTCCTTATTTCCTTTCTTCCTTCATTTCTTCTCCTTCCTTCCTTCCTTCCCTTCTTCTTTCCTTCCTTCCTTCCTTCCTTCCTTTCTTCCATTTTTCATTTTTCTTTCTCTCTTTCCTTTCTTTCCTTCCTTCCCTCCTTCCTTTTCTTTCTCTCTTACTTTTTCTTTTTCTCTCTTTCTTTCCTTTCCTCTTTTCCTCCTTCCTCCTTCCTTCCTTCCCTTCCTCTCTTTCTTTCCTTTTATCCAGGCCTTCCCTCCCTCATTTAATTGCCAGAACACTTTCTGGCTTTGAAAGGTCTGGAGGATGTTGGGTTTTCATCTTGCCATCAATGTCCTAAAAGTGTCAGTTGGCAGCAGCATCAGCATTGGGAGTCAGGTGCAGACTGGGCAAAGAAACTACACTGTGCCTATAGGGAACTTCCTGAGTGCCCCAGGAAAGAGAGAAAAGGGCATCCAGCAACCAGGAGCCAGTCATGCACTGTCACATGTGCTCTCTAAACTTGAGTCTGTTTTCTTCTGCATTCTGTATGTATTTTTGATAGTGATATAGATTTTTTTTTTGGGAGGGGATGTTTTGCATCAACCTTCTTATCATACTGGCTAATAAATCTATAGGTTCCGTGGGTGGTACCACCTCCTGGGGGGGTCTGGAACTGATGGAGAGGGGAATGGCAGTAGCCTTGGGTGACACAAATTTCAAAGTAAACCATTAAGGTGTTAAAGAAAGTAGATTTGGGGGGGGGGGAGGGAGCGCTGAGTAATTTTTTTTTTTAAATGAGATGGTAGGCCAAACAAGTTTGGGAGCCTCTGCATCAAGAACCTTGAGATGGAGATGTGGTAGTCTTAGCTCAGAGAACCTAACTCATCTATGAAAATGGGAGTTGGTGAAGATTCCTCACAGCTTACATGGACTACACACTTAATCCAAATATTTAACCTGCCAACAGTAGCAACGTTTTAAAGGTATTTCCCAGTTATATAACTCTTGTTTTTCAGTATGCCCTGCTTGACAACATTAATTAGGCCTTTCAACACTCAATCCTGTTGAGAATTACTGAGGTTGTAGATATGTGCTGAGGTACTGAAACCTGACTCAACAAAAGTCGGTCAGCAGGCTTTGTCAGATTGGTCCTTCTGGGCAAACACAAGGAATGATCACCAGAGGCCTGTCTCTGAGCCTGTGGCTAACCCAGCTTTCCTTTTCTCAAATAACCCTGAAGGCAATGTGATGGTCTCCTCTGTGGTCTAGCTTTGCAAAAGACCTGTTGAGTGAAGTTATACAAATTACTTCACGTCTCTGGGCCCCAGTTTCAGGAAAGGAGTGGTTAATCTGAGTCTTTTATGGAAGTAACCTACTATTAGTGTTGGTAAATATATATTTTTCTGTAAATTAATTGCTGATTATAGTTCTTACAACTGCAAGAACAACAATGGGTGGAAGACACTAGGTGGGAGTGTGGTCTAATGGTTAGAACTTCTAGTCATGATTCGTAGACTACATTTCTTTGGAATTTTATTTCCCTGACTGAAATAGTTCTAACCACACATGCTATTAAATTGTGTGGAAAAGCTTTATTCATTCCAGTTGGTCAAACAGATTTTGGGATGCAATGTACTGTAGTAGAATGAAGTATGCTTTTTAGAAGGGAACATTTCATTCTCAATGTTTGTCTAAATGCTATGGCACTAATGTGCATATATGTGCGTGTGTGTGTGTGTGTGTGTGTGAGAGAGAGAGAGAGACAGAGAGAGAAAGAGAGAGAAGAAGAAGAAGAAGAAGAAGAAGAAGAAGAAGATGTGTGACTTTAGGCAAATTATCTTTCCTAGCCTCGGCATTCATATTCGTCACAAGGTCATAGAACTTAGAATTGTAAACTACATTAGAGATTGTTTGGTTCTGTCTTTTCACTTTAAAGAAGAGGAAACTGAGGTGCAGAGATATGGTAGAAATTGATAATCTCTGATGTCCCTTTCAGTTTGAAGATTTATTTTACCTATTTATTTCTTTGGAAGTAAATAACTCTCCCTCCTCCTTCCTTTCCATCCTTCCTTTCTTCCTTCCTCCTCCTTTTCTTCCTCCTTCTCTTCCTCTTCTTTTCTTTCTTTCTGTCTTTTTCTTTCTCTCTCTTTTTCTTTCTTTTTTTCCCTCCCTCCTTCCTTCCTTTTCTTCCTTCCTTCCTTCTTTCCTTCCTTCCCTCCTTCCTTCCTTCTTTTCATTTTTTTTTTCTTTCCCTTTCTCTTTTCTCTTTCTTTTCTTCATCTTTCTTTTTCTCTCTTTCTCTTCTACTTCCTTCCTTCCTTTTTTTCTTCCTTCTTTCCTCTCCCTTTCTGTCTCTCTGTCTCTGTCTTTTTCAGTTCCCAGATTTGCCATTTAATAGTTGTAGGCCTTGGGTAAGTCACTTAACCTCTCTGTTTCTTTATCTTTATAGAGCCTAACTTATGAGGCCTCTGCTTAAAGCACTATCAAATACTATTTTTCTGCTTCTGAATGGGAATTTCCCCAAAGTTTTATATACAAAGAAAGTTTGCCTTTCATCTGATGAATCAAAAGGTAATCTAGGGCATAAGGTGTGTGGCACATGATTGTGAGCAGTAAAGGGAAAATGCAATTTCCTACCCATAAATCACAAGCCAGACTGAATAGAGATTTCAATATTCTGGACAGCCTCTTTCAATACCCAGTGTCAGGATCATCCCGAAAGAATGAAACTTCAGAGGGAAGTCCTGAAGAGATATCAACAACGAGAAAACAAAAGCAAGGAGGATGCCAGAGGAGGGAGGAGTGATGGAGTTTGTTGCTAAATGTTAGGATCTTCAAGTTCTTTCAGAAGAGAGAGACCAGGTGGCAGTCAGGTGTGTTGGCATCTTCATGGAAAAAGCCTCTTTGTTCGAAAGATTGGGGAAAAAAATGGGAGCCCCTGAGGGCAAGTCAGATGGGAACATTGCATCACTATGTAAAACATGGGCACACACACAATAAAAGCTCACATCTGGAAACAATGTCTGGCACACACCCTTCACCTTGAGCCTGCAGAGACCAAATACTTTACAACATGCGAAGAAATAGCTTTTCACATATTTGTCACATGTTGTCTACACAGCATCAATGCCTAAAATGTGGATGTGGCACACACACACACACATGCACACACATACACATATATGTGTATGTATGTATGTGTGTACATATCTATGTGTATATATCTATATCTATATCTAAACTGTAATGGTAAGGGAATTTGAAGATCTTCCTTGCCCCTTGATAGGCTAAAATGAATTTGAGAACCTTCCTTGATTTGAAAATAAACTCTGTCTTCTAATAGGCTAAATGTGGTCCCATGGAGCTTATGGTGGGAGGCTTGTTTTTCAGGAATGCCCACACCTTGTTACTTTGTGATTGGGCAGTGGGTCATGAGGGTTGTGATGTTCTCTGACCCTGGAGAAGGTTGTTTATACCCTGATATGAGGTTTTGCTTTGGGGCTTAGTCATGGGAAGAGTTTTGTGATTTGGCCAGATGAGACTTTGGGCAGCCACTGAGCCCCCTGGCTTTGAAAACCCAGATGTTGGTGTTTCTCTCTCTGATAATTAACACTGTATGTGTGTAATGGTCAGACAGCTGGAAGCCCTGTCGGCTGAATTGTGTTGTTTTCTCTGTCTGTATTTTTTTGTCTGCTTGTAACTTCTGTTTGTATTCTCTGAAGTTTAGAGTGCTGACCTTTTCCCCTGAACTAGATAAATTATGTGTGTTTGATTAAAGTAAGATTGTTAACCCTTTTTGAGTTGCTTTCCTCTAGAAAAGCAGATCAAACAACCTGTGCTATCAGCCATCCTGGGTATGCTAGGGTGCTTGCTGCTACAATAACATATGCAATATACATATATATACATCCATATATACATGTATGCATGTATATATGTGTGTGTATGTATACATATGTAACACTAGATTTAAAATGAAATACAAGATTTCATTGTATTGGCAACATACAAAATAAACTAGAAATACCATTTAATTGTTTTCTATAGATAGGCCAGAGGTTTGGTTAAGGCATGTGGAGCTACTTTATACTTCCAAATGCTTAACGTATTTCATTCTTGCTACATATTATAGTGAACTTGGAGTCAGAGGATGAGGGGGTAGCTGAAAAGCAGTTGGAGATGTAAGATGGGAGGTCAAGAGAGAAGTTGCAGCAAGATAGGTCAATGTGAGAAATATCAATATAGTAATAAAATCCATGATAGCTGATGAGATTACCAGCTGAAGTACCAAAGAAGAAGAGAAGAGGATCCAGGACAGAATCCTATGAAATACTGATAGTTAGAGGGTGTTATCTGGGTGAGGATTTAACAAAAGAGTGGTCAAATAGGGAGGAGGGGAACCAAAAGAGAAAGATGCCCCAAAACTCAAGAGAGAAGAGAGTATCAAGGAAGAGAGAGAGTGATTAACAGTGTGGAAGGTTGTAGAGTGATTGAAGAAAATGAAGATTGAGAGAAAAGTCATTAAATTTGGTTACTATGAGATCATTGATAACTTTGGAAAAAGTATGTGAGATAAAATGATAAGGTTGGAAGCCAGGTCACAAGGGGTTAAGAAGAGAGTGAGAGGAGAGAAAGTAGAGGTACCTATTCTAGATGACCATTTTCAAGAGGTTAGCCACAAAGGGCAGAAGAGATACAAGACAATAGTTAGCAGGCAAGAAAGATCAAGTGAGGGTATTTTTGAGGATGGAGAAGATGTGGCCATGTTTGTTGATAGTGGGGAATGAGCCAATAGGGAGAGATTGAAAATAAGTAAAAGGCTGCCAAGAGGAAGCAATTTGAATACTGTGGAAACACAATTAGGACAACCCAGGATCTGGCAGCTTCTACACTGAGGGATCAAAGGGCCTGGAATATGATATTCCAGAGATCAAGGGAGCTAGGATTAAAACCAAGAAT
>CM053580.1:260871331-260894747 GCA_028627135.1 Pseudochirops cupreus | reverse complement strand
TTTTTCTGTTTGTTTGTACCTTCTGTTTGTATTCTCTGAAGTTCAGGGTGCTGACTTTTTCCCCTGAACTAGGTAAATGGTATTTGATTGATTAAAGTAAGATTGTTAACCCATTTTGAGTTGCTTTCCTTTAGAAAAGCAGATCTAAGAACCTGTGCTAGCAGCCACCCTGGTTGTGCTGGGGTGCTTGCCGATACAAGAGGTTAAGTGACTTTCCCAAGGACTCATAATTAGTAATCATCTGAGACAAGATTTGAACCCAGGTCTTCATGTCTATAGGTCTATTGCCCTATTCTCTACTCCACTTTATTTCTCTGTTCTCTCTTCCATTCTTACCTCCCAGTCTCAAAGCCTGAGGTTGCTTTTCTCCTTGAAAAGCCAATCCCTCTTATGATATCCTTGGTCTAATCTCTTCCCATCTTTCCCGGGACCTTACTTCACCTATCATCCCCTTTTTCTTTGTTTTGTTTTCAATTTCACCCTAATGTCTTTTACTTCTGTCTACAAACTTGTTCAGGTACTTTTATGATACAAAAAAAAATCTTTCTTTTGACTCTGTTCCTTTCGAGTTGTTCCTTTCTGATCCACTGTTGAATGCAGTAGTCTAGACTCATTTCCTCCAAATCCTTTTCCATAAACTCATCCATTACCTCTTTGCAATCTGACTTCTGTCTCTCAAATTCTACTGAAACTGCTCTCGTAATGACTTCCTAGTCATTAAATGTAATGGCTTAAAAAATCCATCCTTAATACTTTTCTAATATAGGACTTTGCTAACTATCCCCTCCTTCTTGATAATCTCTCATCTTTTAGGTTCTGTGATATTGCATTGGAATGACTTTTCTCTTTCCTCTCTGACCTCTTGGTCTTCATTGGCTTTTCTCCCTGATCCTTAAAGATGGGCCTCCCCCAAGATTGCCCATATCCCTTTTCTCTTCATTCTCTCTATATTTCCCCCATCCTCTCATCCATTCTCAGAACTTTAGATACTGAGAGTTGAAAGGGATCTCAAAGGGCACTAAATAAAGTATGGAAAGATAAAGAAGTCCAAAAATGTACATGATGACTCTGTTATAGGCAATTTAGTAGTTTGAGGCAGGTGACAAGCACACAGAACTGTTGGATAGAGCTGCACTGCCTAGCAGCAGCTTTGTAAAGCTATCCCCTCTTTTTAAGGCCATGTTCACATTCGCTATCCAACAAACTATTGGCTGGTTGCCTTTGGAGCAAAGAAAACCATAGTTACAATAGCAAAAGGAAGACAATGAAGGGGACTTTACAAGGTTCCTACCTCCTCATCCTTTCTGTGTGGAGTTTCTCTTCTATCTAATTCAACACTCAGGCTCACCTCTTCATCAAGTCTACCATCCTCCTCCCACCAATTGAATACACTAGTGGAAACTGGTTCAATACAACTAATATTCCTATGTAAAATTATACCCAAATCTAGTTTTTTCCTTCTCTTTTTATTGATCATTGCAAAAGATTAATCTCTGAAGAGGTAGTAGAAGAATATCGAAAATACTGTAAAGCTTGATGGCAGGGTGAAACTGAATTGTTCATAAAGTACTTACATCAGTCAACATCTTGATTTTTTTATGGGGAGAGGAATCTTTGCAAGTCTTGGCCTTACCCAAAGCTATGGATAACTGATCATTAATGGTACTACTCAAGAAGTTAAAACTCATTGAAGGGCATTCTGAGTTAAATGGTTTCAGGTTGGAATATCCTTTACCCCAAGACATGGTGTGATATAATGGAAAGAATGATGGATTTGTACTTAGAGGACTCAGTTTCAAATTGTGGCTCTTGTATGACCATGGACAAGTCAATTAACTTCTTTAGGCATCAGTTTATTTATCTGTAAAAGGAGAAGATTGAATTAGATTACTTTTAGAGTCTACTTTCTACCATTCTATGAATTTCCAATATTTCAGGGAGACCCAGAATTCTAAGTATCAACAACTATGTTTTCATGATATCCTAATCAAAGGATCAGAAGATGAACCTTCAGAAAGAAGCACTATATTGTTTTAATACATTAGGTATCTGAGTGGGGCAAAAGAAAAATGTAGAATGAGACCTCCCAGTGACATCTTCTTAGGCTACTTCATCAATAATACAGGTATTCAACCCATCCAAGATGAAGTGCATGGAATCCATGATATACCCGCCACCAAAATAAAAGAAGAGGTTAAAGCCTTCCTATGTGTGCTCGATATTTATCACTTGTCTTCCTCAACAAGAAACTTGCCGATTGCCTTCATTGCCCCCCTGGGGAAAAGAGGCACTCCCAGATTTAGATGATGATAGCTAGAGGATACTGCCAAGAATACTAAAAAGTTGTTGACTTCATATATAATAAAAAGTTGTGATTCATCACATTGTTTATGAATAAAAGCTATTTCTTTTCTTTATTACTGATAATTCATCTTATGGTATGAGGAATGCTTATCTGCCAAAATACCAAATTGTCTTGAGACAGCAATTATTCTTCAAGAGCAATGTCATTGACAGAATGACTCTGTGCAAATTGGCAAAGAAGCTAGAGTCAAGAAGTCCCACAACTACAACTGTTCTTTTTTTTTAATGATCACAGTCCTCTTGTAGGACTTTTTCCTACAAAATAAGACTAGAATGTTTGTTATGTTACCCCATAAGATGCCCTGACTGTGACTGCACATTGTCTACAATTCAACACATACTTTAAATAAAAAAATATTATTCCAATTTTGGGGGAGCAATATAGCATGCTGATGCCCTCAGCCAAATGTAACTAGGATCTCACATTAAAAGCTTAGACCTCCACTGGATATTTTGATATTACAAAAGCCTCTTTGGTCCACCTTCTCAGGATAATAAAATAACATTTGGTATAATTAAAAAGTTAAAGATGTACAGTATAGCTCCATAATTGGGTGCATAAGGGGTGACAAGTATAGAAACTGTATCCAGAATTCAAGTCATTCAACTGTTATCAATACAGGTTGATTATTTTTTATAGGGAAATAGTAATAATATTGGCCACGTAACAGATTGCACTTTGTTCTCACGGAAATACTGGCTAGAAACTTTGTCTTGTGGTCTGGAATTACTTTTGGTATTGAAAACAATTTAAAGAATTGTTGCTCATGCCAATCTACCTAATGTAAACTAAGAAATGCACCTGATTGAGTTTTGGGAATTTTCCAAATTCCTTTGGTAGATGGGCTTCAGACTACAGTAAACTAGTTTTCAGAATGACTTGTCATTCTTCTAGATCAGTATCAAATCTTTAACTCTTCAGTCAAATGAAGAAATAGTTATTTCTGACAATGAGTCTGCATTTACTCAAATTTAGCAAAAAAAAAATCCCATTAGTAGTCAAGAACCTTATCTTAGTTCTCATAACCACTCATCACTCTATTGGAAATTAAATTTGCAAACAAATTTTGCTTGGCTTCTCATTGCTCAAAGTATTCAGTAATAGGAGTCAACATATAGGGAACTTCTATTGAAGAAACTTCCTGTAACAATGCAGATAGACACAAACTCTTCAGTTTGTAGCCTTAAAGACTTGTACAGAGTAGTGAGAAGTTTAGTGGCTTGCCCAGCATCATGCAACTAGTATGTATTAGAGGCAGGACATTAACCCAGGCCTTCCATAAATCTTCCATTAATCCACAATGCCCCAGACTTTTGTGACTTATTCTATATAGAGATTATTCAAAGTATTTTTTCTTCTTTTACCCCAGTTCTTCCCCTACACTTCGAGGGAGTGAGATAGTCTTTTACTTCACTGAGGAAACTAAAGCCATCCCACCCATATGAACTCCTTCTGCTTTTCTCTTCCATCTTTTGGTATAATTGATTTCTTCCTCCTCCTTTCCTTTGGTCACAGAAGACCTACTCCTTCTCCTCGAACAGACCAATCTCTTTACTTTTGCCCCTGATCTCATTGTTTTCTGTATCTTCCAAGAATCTTGCTCTTGCAATCATTGCTTCCCTCTTGTGCATCTCTAATGTCTCTCATCTTTCCTTTTCATTTCCCTACAAGCATGGTCATGTCTTCTCAGGCCCTACCTTAAGAACTCCCCTTCCCTTAATTCATATTCCCCATCCAATTACTATCCTCTCTCCCTCCAAACCATTACTATTCTAATTAAAAAAAAAATTGTCTCCACATGCTTTGACCTCTTCTTCATTGCTTTCTCTACTCTTCTTGATTACTTGTTACTGAGTTTCTGCCTCTATCACTCTACTGAGATTGTTCATTGGGCATCATTGATTTCATAATGGTTAAGTTTAATGGCCTTTTATCAGTCCTGACAATTTTTGACTTCTGTAGCTTTTGATACTGTTGAAAATCCACTCCCACTGGATTCTCTTGCCTCCCGTAGCTTTAGAGAAGACAAATTCCTGGAATTCCTCTTGCGTCTCTAATTGTTCTTTTTCTATTCTTCCATTCTGTTTTTTAAATTCTTTCTTCAATCATTCATGTTTACGCTTCAAGGTGATGTCCTTGTCCTTAATTATTTTCTCTACACTCTCTTGGCACACTCATTCAGTCCTGCATTTTAACTACCTTTGCCAAGCAGGTAATTCCCAACTTTATATCAACCACTAGTCCTAACTCAGACTTAAATCTCTGACTATCTAATGGACATCTTCACCTGGATATCTCATCAATACCTCTAACTTAACTGAGCTCCAAGATGTAATCAAAATCTCTCCCTTTAAACTTGCTCTTCCTTATGACTTTCTGTCTATGACATCATTATATGTTTATCCTCCAAGGTTCACAACCTTGTGATTCTTTGACTCTTCCCTTCCCCACATCTTTCATATATGACTAGCAACCAGGTTCTTTCATAACATCCCTTGTCGTACCTCCCAGGCTATTGTAATATCCTGCTTCCACATCTTCCCCAAACCAAACTGTCTCCTCTCTAAATTACTTTTTATGACACTGCCAAAATAATCTTTCTAATGCACATATTAGATCACATTATTCCCCTTCCCCTAAATCTTCATTGACTCTATTATTCATTGAATCACTTTAAAATCTTTCTGATTGTCATTCAAGATGCTTTTTACCACCATACCACTTTATCTTCCTCGTTATATTTCATAATGTTTTCTCCATGCACTGTATACTTTAACCAAACTGGACAATATTCTGCCCCTGAAAACATGACCTGTCTTATTCTGCCTGTATATCTTTTCTGTGGATATTCCTTACACCTGGTTTACTCTTGTTCCTCTTTCCCAGTGGAATTCTTACCTGTCCTTTAAAGCTCAATTAGGATGCCCTCCTAGCTTAGGAATCTCCTTCCCTTCATCCCTGTACCTCCTACTCCCTTCTCTCTGTATAGCTCACAGAAATTATTTCTTTTGGGGGGAGATGAGTAATTCTCTAATGTCTCTATTTTCTAATATTATGTATTATAGCTATCTGTATGTCTCATCTCACGCATCCCTCCATTGTGTATTATTTAAAAATTGCAATTTTCCTATAAGTGGGACAGTGCTCTACTTATAGTAAGAAGAATAACTTTTGTTATTTATTGACTTTGAGTATAATGTTCTTTTCATTTTTTTATGTTGAATCAAATACATGTGCTTGTTTTGGGGAGATATTTTCACTCTTCTAAATAGGAATTTTACTCTGCGTTAAGTTTAGAATCAGGTTTGTGGAGCTATATGACTTGTACATGTGATATTGTGGGAAATGTTGCAAAGAATGTTATGCAAATATTGGTGAAGATAACTCCAAGGTACCTGAGAGTGTTACCAGTGACCACAGTGAATCCCATCCCTACCCTAACAAGTGTCTAGCCCCAAGCTTACCTCAGCAAGTGAGGATTCTTTCTTTCCTTCCCATCTGTTGCCATGGTCCTTGGGGATATCAATAGTCATATTGTTGATCCCTTTAGCAATCTATCCTTTCAATTCCTTAATTTCCTTAACTCAAACAAAACCCTTCTCCATCTCATATCAATCACATACTAGATACCACAATCACCTGGAACAGAATCAACTCCAACCTCAGGAATTTTGGAATCACACTGTCCAACTACTATCTTTTGTCCCGTCTCTTTCATATTAAACCTTCTTCCCAGAACAGTTCCCTTGACACTTCCCCATTCTTTTAGACTATGTTACTTATTGCAGTTATTATCCCAGAATCCTTTGCCTCATCTCTTCTACCATTTCTGAGTCATGAATCATCAGTAAATAAACCCATTTCTCTCCAGTTCTCTCTCATGATAGTTTAACACTGATCTGGAAAATCATGAAGTCAAGCTGACTTCCCTCACTACCAACTTGTAATAGCCAATCATTGGCTTCATTGGGTATCAACTGGACCCTAACTTGTCACCAGTCCTTCTTTCTCTATATTGATTTCCTTCCTATCTCACTGCCAACAGCAACTATTCCAAATCTTTTCTCATCTTTCTTCCCCACCTCCATGCTCACTTCCAGGTAAGGTTCTTTCCATTTCCCCATCCTCTTCACTGCTACATTTTTTGGCAGACTTGTCTGTACCTAATGCCTACACTTTATTACCTGCTGTCTCTTCCTTCTTTGACACTTGGGCTTCTGCCAGCACCACTGTCCTGAAAATGTTCTCTCAAAGGTTACCAAAGGTCTCCTAATGACTGGATCCAATATAAATTTTAATCCTAATTCTCTTTGATATATCTTTTCCTTTGACATAACCTCCTATTGAATATTCTTTCCTTAACTGCTTCAGAGATTGCACGTAGAACTCTCTTAACCTTCCTCCTCACTGCCCAACTATTCTATCTTTACTGCTTCTCCATATTTATCTTTCCACACCCAGCTTCTTAACGTGGTTTCCTCCTAAGCTCCTCTCTTTCTTTCTATACATTGACCTGTCAAACTCATTCATGCTTACAAATATGACTTTATCTTTATGCAGATGGCTTCCAAATCTATTTCTCCAGACCTTACTATAGTGCCAATGCAATATTCACAGTGCTAATGGTCACTATAAATATACCTGCACAGTGCTCAATTGCAAAATATAACAGACTCTCCATATAGAAGACAGAAGCAAAACATTTATTTAGACACATAAAACTGAATCCCAAAACCAGTAAGCCAATTCCATCATAGTAGCAAAGAAGTTAATAAACCACAACAGCACAGAGAGCTGTACCATCCTTAGCCTTCCCACAAACCATATTTACTCACAAACCTGGGATGCATCCTCTCCTCCTCCTGGTTTAGCTAGCTCTGACTCCCAGCTTCCTGTGGGCTCTGCTCCACACTTCAGCAAACTCCTCCCACCACAGGCTCCATGTGAGATTACATTCAGCCTGTTAGGAGAAAGAGTATATTTTTAAAGCAGAGAAGATCTTCAAATTCCCTTAGGCTTATTAAGGGGCAGGGAAGATCTTCAAATTCCCATTACCATTACACTTATTTTTCACCTGAGTTTCAGACTCACACCTCTAACTATGTTCTTAATATCTCTACTTGAATATCTCACTATCACCTTAAATTCGACATATCCAGAAGTCAGTTTATTATATTTCCCCCTAAATCTGTTTCTTTTTCTAATATTATTATTTTTGTCTGTGGCATAATTTTTTTACTTAATTTTTTAAGTTTATATGCTTAGGGTTATTTTTGACTTTTCCCTTCTCACCTCACATTTATTTAGTTATCAAGTCCTAACTACTTCACCTTTGGAACATCTCTCATATCCATCCGTTTCCTCTCTATATCCATTCCCACCACCCTAGTAAGTCACAATTATCACTCACCTAGATTATTGTGACAGTCTCTTTACAGACAATTGTGATAATCTCCTTACAGGTTATTGTGATGCTCTCTTCTGTTCTCTCCCTTTTCATCCATCAGATGTAACATACATACACAGATCTAGACATACATCTTCTCATACATCGATCTAGACACGCCACTCTGTTGTGCCATCCCATTCTCAGTTGCTTATCCACCTTGCCCCTGATTTCTTCTATCCCTTGTTTAGTTAAGACTTCTCCCCTTAGCCATTGTTGTGCACAGTGAGCATTTTGCTTAACATATGAGTCAAAATACACAAGCAAAACCTTGAACTTGTGTTACACTTTGTGCTTTCCTATGGCATGGGTGGATTTGTTCAAACACTGTACTTTATGCCACAGTTTTAGACTGTTTACACCTTAAAATCATTGTTTACTTGAAATTTTCAATAGAAAGCATGCTTCTGAAGGACAGGGACAGTTTTTCATTTCTGTCTCAAAAATTTATTCCCTCAAGAAAAGAACATGAACTTGATCTGGAATTATTTATTCCTGAAAAATTCATGTTGTCACTTGGGGATCACTGCTTCTATTTCTAAATAGAAATTATCCCTTTAATAATGTTTTCTAGAATTTTGTGAGGAACTGTATTTAACTTCAGAGCACATTGTTGGAAGGAGTAATTTTCTCCCTTTTTTGAAAATCTAGGCATTCACATATTTCCAATTATGCAGTTTTTCCTCTACAGTTTTTGTAAGATCCTGAAGAGTGGCTCATCAATCACATCCACCAAAACTTTCAGTGGTCTGGGATGCAGTTTGTACAGCCATGTTAACTTGAACTTATTGAGAGTTGCTAAGGGCTCATTTACCAATTCTTTAATTATCTTGGGGTTTCATTTTCTATAAGTCAGTTTTATTCTATATTTTGCAATCTGAAGCTTATTTTCTTTGGTAGAGGAAACAGACATGAAGGGATAGTTAAGTAGTTTGGTATCTTTTCACCATCTGTTATAATTTTTCCATTTAACTCAAGAAATTCAATTAAACAAATATTTATAAAGCACTTTCAATGTGCCAAGCACCACACTGGTTACTGGAAACATAAAGAAAATGAAATAATCTCTGCCTTCAAGGATCTTACATTTTGCTGGGATCTATTCTTTCTTTAATCTTCCTCTTCTCTTAAGTATAACTTTAAAAAGGTCCTTTTTGTTATCCTTTACATTCAACAAAAGATTTTATGTGGTTTAGGTCTTCATCTTTCTGATTTTATTTTTTACTGTATCATGGTGCACTTTTATAACCCTCCTTAATTACCTGTTCTTGGTTCCATCTTTTGTCCATATGTTTGACAATCTGAATTGGTCGACGAATTCCCTATGCATCAATCTTCCTAAACTGTTTCCCTTTCCCCCTTATGAAAATTATTTCTCATTTGAATATCATTTTTGAGAGATTCTCCTCCCTCTGCTCCTAATGTGTCATTTAGAATATTGGTCCTTCGATATTTATTCTTTTTTTCAAAGCCTTTGAAATCTATTGTCTGATTATGCCTAGTCTTCATCTACTGCAAATTCTAAGATGGCATAATCATGGGACCCTAAGGTTCCCATAATTTCTTCTTTGACAACCAATTCCTCCTTATTGTATAGAATCATATCCAGAATACTACTTTATCTTCTGAAATATTAAGTCCTCAGCAGAACAAATCAAGAATTGCTCTGCTACTTTGCTTTTAGTAGAGACAGTTGTCAGCAGATCTCATACTAGTTGGAGTTTTCTAGGATAGCTTAATAATCCTCTCCTTAGATCTTATTATTCTTTTCTCCCTTTTGGACAGACAGTCCTGCTGTGGTATTACTTCTTTTCCTTCTTCTCCTGGACCTTACCTCAATGGTTCCTACCATGCTTTCCATTGCAGTGCTTTTGTATGTAAAAGTATATCTTCTTGATACACACTTTACATATAACAAATAATTTAGAGTGTTCATAATGTTCTACACTATGTGTTCTCCAGCATCAGGCACACTTTCAGTCCAGCAAGGGACTTCTGCAATCATCCTAACTCCTCCCAAATCTCCACTGTACCCTCTACTTTCAGTTGGCTTTCCTATCCAGGTATGCTTCTGAGTTCTCTGTGTCCATCGTTCTGGGGAAACAACATACCACAGTGACTAAGCTCAGTTTGGCTCCTACATCATTTCTAGTCTGCTGCTTGTAGTTCTCTCAAATCCAGTGGATGAGACAAGAATATCAAATATCAGTAGATTGGAATAAATAAGATTTTCTTAAATATCTGAGTTCATTATAAATAAATCAACTAAAACATTGACCTGAGTAATTCCAACTTTAAATCTGTCCTTGCTTTTTCGTATGCTCATTCTCAATATTTCAAGTACATCTTTCTCAGCATAAATCACCTCAAATGAATTTGGTAAAGAACTTGAGGCCACATGTGGCCTTGGATCCTGGATACTGTGCCCTTGGGTCTGGTCTTTTGAGTGAGTACAAGTTTTACAGAAAAAATGCGTTCATTAGGGAGATTTGTTCTGTGCAGTTTGGATTCAGTCAAAGGGCCTTACTTGTGCACCTAGAGGGCCACGTGTGGCCTTAAGGTTACAGGTTCCTGACCCTTGGTCTAGAAGCTAGGTGGAATTAAACAGAGTAATTTTGAGGTATAAACAGTTTAAAACTGTGGCATAGAGTTCCGTGCTTTGGATATATCTACACTTCCTCCCCACCCCATGCCACAATTTTTGTTATATAAGATTGAAAAAGCATGAACAAAATCAATGCAGTTAAATTTAGAAAAGAAGTGAATTGGGAAAATTATCATGGCAAATGAAGTCCAGTATCTAGGATATATAGGGAATTGTTGTAAATTTGTAAAAATAATAGCAATTCAATAATAGATACATGGTCAGAGCATATGAACAGTTATCTAAAGAGGAATTTCAAGCTATCCATGATCACTAAGTAAGAGAAGTGCAAATTTAAACAACTTTAAGGTTTTAGCATGCATTCATGAGACTGGCAAAATGATAGAGGATAAATTTGCTGAATGTTGGACTTTGCTAATCCACTGTTGGTAGGGGTGTGAATTGGTTTAACTATTCTGAAAAAAATTGGAAGTATACAAAAATTTCACTAAATTGTACATATCATTTAGCTTAGAAATATTAGGTATTTGATGACCAGGAGCATCAAGGACAGAGGGGAAGATGACATAAATAATACACACACATACATACATATATACTAAATGAAACACTTTTTATAGACAACTGAAAGGAAAATTGGAGAATGACTTAACATGTGAATACAATAGAATATCATTACATTATAGGGAATGAAAAATATTAAGAACTTAGAGAAACTTGGGCTAATTTATATGAAGGGATGTGGAATGAAGTAAGCAGAACAAATTTCAAGGGAAACAATTGCATGATGAGCATAATAATGTAAAGGAAAACAACACTGAAAGAATTCAGAACTTTGGTCATACAATAATCACTTTTTCAGAGGACACACCGGTGAAGCAAATCTTCTACTTGTCGGCAAAAAAATTTCTGGACAATGTGTTTAGAGAGAGGCATATATTTTCAGATCTGTTGTCATTCAAATGCCAACATGAAGTTTCCTAAGCATAGCTTGGACCATTAACCCTGTTACCTCTAGGATTAAATAATCCTCCAGCCCTTACAGCCCCTAGTAACTTGGATGTTTTATACCCTTCCAGTCTTATTATACTTTACTCCCTTCAAGTCTTTCTGCAATCCAGGGACACTGGCTTATTTGCTGTTTCATGCACAGGACAATTTATCTCCAGACTCAGTACCTTTGCACTCACTGACTGTCCCCCATACCCAGAATGCACCTCTACCTCCCAGCTTCCATAGTTTCCTTTATGCCTCAGTTCAAATCCCATCTTCTCAATAAGGCCTTTCCCCTTACCCTCACCCTCACTTCTAGTGCCTTCCCTACAAAATTGCCCTTCACTCATACCACATATATTTTGTATGTACGAAGGTATTTTCATGTTGTATCACCTAGTAGAGTGAGCTCCTTGAAAGAAAACACCTTGTTTATGTCACATCTTACATGTACATAATTATTTGCATGTAGTATTTCCTATTAGAAGCTGGTCTCCTGGAAGGAGAGGACCTTGCTTTTGCTTTTCTTTGCATTCCCAGGCCTTATACCATGCCCAATTCATAGTAAATATTTAGCAAATACTTGCTGACTGACTGATATAACTAACGTGTCAGTTTGTTTGTCTTGACCGTATTTATTTGTTGTAAGAAAGGGTTCTCTGGTGGGTTATACCATTGGAAAGTGAAACTGATATTACCAAAAGACAAGAGAATCAAGAAAACATTAAAATAACCATCAAACAAAGATAGGGTAAGTCATGTTTTCCCTACTCTATGAGATCCTGTAAGAACTGGTCACTACCCATTAAGGTTTGGACGAAAACTTTTAAATTGATTTTCCTTATGATCTAGAACTGATAAAAGCTTTAGCTTCTGGCTTGGCTTTCTCTCTTTATATGCATTAAGCCGGGAATGCCAAGGCAGTTGTGGAAATGACAGAGCATCTCACTGAGCCTCTGCTTAATTGGAGGACCTGTGATGGAGTGGAACAAACATGGGATCTGGAATTATAGAACATGAGTTCAAATCTTGTCTCTTTTATTTACCACCTCAGTGACCTTAGTAAAGTCTCTTAAATTCTCTGGGCCTTCATTTTCTTTTCTGTAAATGAGGGCATGGATGAGATGGCCCTTTTCAGCCCTTCATGTTATGATACTTTGGCAGTACTATCAAATTGGGAATTCTCTGAAGAGTATATCAGCCTCTTCCCAGCACTGGTTACCCTCTTCCTTTCCAGACTTCAAAAGTTGTTGCTTAGGTCAGTGGAAATCAGATCCATGAGCAGCACTTTGGAAATGTTATATAAGAAATGAACCACGGCATTTTTCTTTTCTTTACTTAAAGGGTGATTATGATAATGATGATACTCACTGGCATTCATGTAGTCACTTCATGTTTTACCCAATGCTTTACTTACATGACTTCACTTGATCTCCTTAACAATCCTGTGAAGTTAAGGGCCATAGTTACAATCTCCACTTTATAGATGCGTTAACTGAGGTCTAAAGGTTGAATGACCTCTCAGGCCGCCTAGCTAGTAAGCATCTGAGCAAAGATTCAAAACCAGGTCATCTGAGGAATGACAGGATGAAAAAATTGCAAACCACCAGTTTAGTCTGACAGGATATTTTCAGCTTTATGTGTATTGTTTCTACATAATTTGAAAAGCCGCCTTTATTTGTTCTGTACATCTAGCCACTATCTAGCTAATAAACAAATGGCACACTTCAGAGATGCAATTTTCAGATTCAGTTGGTGCCACAGAATTACTCAAGGTTCTTCTCTTTAGGAGAATGTGGGACAATTTCTCAGCTTGTCAGAAACAATGCCATATTCAACACTGCCAAAGAAATTGCAGTTTGCCCTACCTTCTTTTCCAATGAGCCTCAAAAAAGAAATGAACAAGCAAAAAGAAAAAAAAAATTAAAAGCCACTTCACATTAAGTGTGTCTCATACCTGTGATTTTTAATATGTTTAGTTGAAAAATATTCAAATGAATTCAGAGTATTTTGATTGAAAGAATTTGTAATTGGATTTCCAAACATACGGCTTTCATCTTGAGCAGTTCAACATGCACTTTGATAATCATGTAGCTGTCATTAGAAAGAGCTCCATTTACCAGTTTCAGCATAAAATGAGATACAGAAAAGACAATAATGTACTTTTCACATAACACCCCTTAGTGTTTCATCATATTCTGCTGATGCCTTATGAATGACTAGATTTGTACAGGTGTATAAGCAAGTGATTTTCCAGGAGGGATTTCTTAGGCAGGTATTATGGCTTCCTGGTCATCCCCAAACATTTCTATAACATGACCTTCATTTTTAAGTAAAAATATAATCCTCTTATTATGTCCCTGCTTTGGTGATTTTGTAATTTGCAAGAAAGGAAATAGTGACACAGGCTTTGTGTCTTCTACTGGGTTAGTCGGAAGCAGTGAAAGGAGGTAACTTTAAATGTGAAAGAATCCTATTTTAAAGAAAAATGCCATTGTCTTTGTCCCAGCTTCCTAAAATGATGGCTCCCCATATTCCATTTATTGCCTTATCTTTCTGGTAATTGAACCTCATCACTCTCTCTATTCTAAGTATAGGTTACATTTTCTGGGTATTTAATGGCCATGTATGCAAATTGAAATTGCAGCTACCTAAACTTGTTCAGGTAGTAAACTGTACTGCTTGAATTATTCTACTTATCTAAGCTTTTCCCCCTTATAACATTTATGCAATTACTAGCACTAGTGGGATGATTGTCCCCATGAAATCAGAAAAATTGAAATCCAATGAACCTCAATCAGGACTGTATTTCAAGCTTTTCTGAAAGGAAGAGCAGGAAAAAAAGTGAAGGGCTTTGTTTAGCTTTAACTAAATCCACAGGCATAAATCTGATTCTTACTCTTGCCACTGGGTTTAAGTGTATGTTAAGCAAAAGAAGTGTGACTAGAATCTGGGGAAAGAGCACTGGATTTGGAATCAGAATACCTGAGTTAAAGTCCAGGCTCTGCTATTTGCTACTTGTGTGCCCTTGGGCAAGTCACATGACATCTCTGGGTTTGCCTCAGTTTCCTCATCAGTAAAGTAAAAGTGCTGACCTTGAATTCTTTAATACTTTCCAGTCACTGATTCTATGAACCAAAGACTTCTTTCTGAGAGTGAATGTTACTTGGTGAGTGAGCCCTGGTCTGACATTTAACCTTTGACCAGTCTGAGTATTTGTTGCTACTGTTTTTTAATTTCTTCTCCAGTGAGTGATAATGCAGCTTCTTCTAGGGACTCGATCAAATTTATTTCTAATGGCTGTGTGGATTAGTGAAAAAAGGGTTTATCTGTTATCCTGAAGAAGCCATTATGTCCCTCTAGGCTGCTGTTTCTTCATTTGTAAAATGAGAATAGACTAAATGGTTTTTGCTGACATTTGAAAATCTAAATCCTATGACCAGGGTTCCAATCCTAGTTATACAATACAATACGATGCAATGCAAGGTGATTCAGTACAACACAATAAGTGCCAATTATGTACCAGGCACTATGCTAAGTGCCTGTATTACAAATAAGTAAAAGAAAGACAGGGGGTCAGGCTCTGTGGTTATGATCTTCTTTTCCTTTCAGATCTATAACTTATGACCAAGGGTCAGTTATAGTCAGATTTTCTGGACTAGCCCATGGTAGGTTCAAAGGAGCAAAAAGTCATGCACAAGTTTTCTTTTCTAATAAACATTTAAGAATCTCCCTTGTGTAAAACACCATTGCACTCATGTTCATTCACCTCACACTTTTATATCTTTATGTTCCTATTCAGGACATTGGGTATCAATGATTTTTGCTGATGTGACCACTTCTCTCACCAGATCAGATTGTGCCCTGCTTATGACTCAGGAGATGATCTTCTAGAATTTCTCTAACTAAAAAAAATTCTGCCTGGGTACACCCAGGTGATGAGTCTCTCTGAACTTAGTTAAGATTGCCTTTAGACAATAGACATACAGACCATCATCTATCCTCCAAGCCTTTTGCTTTTGTTCTGTCAGCATACATTTTTGAGAACCCATAGTCACTCTCATGCCGTAAGGCGGCAGTATAGCACATTAGAGGAGACCTTTTAAGTTCTATTTTTTAAAAGTTCCTTTTCCTGGGCCTCATTTTTGTATCTCCTTCTGAATCTTTATTTTTATCTTGGTTAATAAAGATCCTCTGTTTTAGTAACCTTGTAATTTTCCTTCCTTCTCCTCTCTGTAAGGTTAATGGGATATAAGATCTCCTTGATCATTAATAGGCCTCACATGGAGCCCTGATGCTCTGAGCTCCAGGGATCCCCAAATTAAGTGCTGATTTCCAAGCTTCTCAGCACTAAGCCAATCAAGTCTTTGCTTGGAAACTGTTGCTTGTGGGAAGGCTTGACAGAGAGAAAGCTTGCCATGTTGGCGCTCCCTGGATTGGTGATGAGTATCTTACTAAACCTTGCTCTTTGGTATCCTGATAGCAATGTTCCAAATAAATGCTTTGGTTTTGTCTTGGAGGAGGAGGGTTTATTATATTTTGTGAACAAACCCTGGGAATATGTATGTATATTTATAGAAGCTGCTGTGGGTATCACATTGGCGTTATGCCTCCCCATCCCACAGTCAGTTATGAAAGATGCTTGAAACTTCAGAGACAAATTCTGATCCAATATGTGGAAATTTTGAGGGTTAATTGATATTCCTAGCAAGAACTTTCTTGTGGAGCTATAAAAAGGTCAATCTTTACTTTCTTTTATTTCATTTGTAGGGCAGGAATTTTTATTTGGGAAAATTTATTTTGTAAGTTACTCATAGTTTTTATTATTTCTCATTTAAAATTTGTATTTTTAATTAATGGAATAAAATTTTTTAGAATAGTACAATAAAAAGATGATTTTTGTAAAACTGCAAATCTACTATGTACAACTTGCTATTCCTTTCAACAAAATTATCATGTACTTTTTCTCCCTTCCCCCACCCTGTACACTAGAGATGTCTACCATTAGACACAAATAGGTATATGTGTGTGTATCTATGTATATATACATATATATATATATATATACACACACACACATATATATATATATATACACACATATATGATTTTTCTATATATCTATCTGTTGTTTTTTCTATGAATGCAGGTAGCATCTTTCTTCATATGTCCTTTATAGTTAATTTGGGCATTTATAATAGACAAAATAACTTATTTGCTCAAAGTCATTCTTAAAACAATACTGCTGTAACTGTATACAATGTTCTCTTGGTTCTACTCATTTTGCTCTTTATTATTTCATGCAAGTCTTTCCATGCCTTTCTAAGATCATTGAGCTCACTATTTCTTATCGCACAGTGGCACTCCATCACAACTAAAATCATACCTTGTTCAGTTTTCTTAAGTGCAGTCACTTTATCTTTCTGGCTCAAAACATGAGGACCTGTCTTGCATTGATTTATTTAGAGTACTCAATTAAAATAATGCCCATAAAACATATACATTTAGGAGGAAATTTTTATTATAAAATGAATTTGTTCCACCTTTGTTATTTTAGAAATAACAATTTCTTCCTTTAGTTCAAGCGCTCTTCAGAATACTTTGTCGTAAGAAACCTAGTGTGTTTGAGGTCATTCTTAACAGTAACAAGAAAGATTGGAAGAGCGAAGATTTTGGAGAGAAAAGATAATGAATTTAGTTTTGGACATGATGAGTTTAAGATATTCACAAGGCGCTCATTTGAGATGTTCAATAGGAAACTAATTATTCCCTAAAAGTTTGCTTGAGTTCTTTGTTACTTCACTTTATGTCGAGTTCACTTTTTTGAAATTAGATTAAGATCTCTATTTAGTGTTTTAATTTGAGTGTGTTATATTATTGTAGCTCATTTTCTATTCCTTTTGAATTCTCATTTCGGCAGATGTATGACTGTTAGTAGGTTCTGATTATGCCTTTGTCTTCTTTTCTGTAGATCATGATCTCACTTTATGCATATTTTATCTTGTTAATTTCATTTTTGTCCTTATTTTTAGTCAGGTTAAATGAAGGTTTATTAATTTTATGTGTCTGCAAAGAAACAGCTTTTATTTTTGTCTGATAGTTCCATTGTCTTTGTGTTTCTGGCTTATTTATTTCTCCTCAAATTTTCATTTCTGCTTATTTAAGAGTTCATTTGTTAATTTTCTAATTTAAAAGAATCATATCAATTTCGTGAATCTTCTTTTCCCCTCAATTTTGTTAATATGTGGTCTTAAGGATGTATTTATTTATATTTTTCCCTCTACTGACTGCTTTAGTTTCAGGAGTTTGGATATATTGTCTCATCATTATCATTCTCTTTCACAGTAACATTCTGAGATATGTAAATTCTTTTATATTCCCATTCAAAGGACTTCAGAAGTTTTTCAGCTTTAAATTGTACGAATTTGTTTAAGTCTACATTTTCTTTCTTGTCTATCTCTCTCATAGATTTGTCCATTATCTGGAAGAGGAACAATAAAGTTTTTTTTTTACTAGTATTATGTTTTTATAATTTATTTAACTTTTCCTTTATGAATTAAGATGCAATACTACTTGGAACATATGTGCTTCGAATTTTTTTGTTTATTGCCTGTAGATCCTTTAAACAAAATATAGTTTCTTTATCTTTTATGTTATTCAATCGTTATTATTGCTGTATTTAATAGCATGATTGAAGCTTTGTGTTTTTAGTCTGATACATAGTGAATTTTGTTCCAGCCTCTCATTTTGAATCCCCATATGTCTTCTCTTTTTTTAGATTTTGTTAATACACCAAAGATTGTTCTCTTTCATTTCATCGGAAGGTTTAATACATTCATATTTAAGGTTATGATTGTTCTACTTGTATTTCCTTATTTATTTCTCTGTTACTGCATCTTTAAAATCCACTTTCTCTTTTAAGTCAACACATTGCCCCAGTTATTAGTTTTGCTAAAACTACTTGATCTTAATCTATTCCTATAGGTTTTCTGTTTTTGCCTCCTTTTACCTGCCTTTTTTTTCTAGTTCTAAAATATAATTGAAATTATTTTCTTTTTCTTTAATTATCTATTTTTCCTTTTCTTTTCTTTCTAAAGTTCCCTTTTCCTTCCCATTCTATTAAGTGGGTAGATCAAAACTTTCCTACTCACCAGTCCAACTTCTTATATTTAATTTTTTACTGTATTTTTTATATGAAGTTTTTCCTTTGCTTTCTCCCCTTCCACTTTTTCTTTTATGAATTATATTTGCTACTTTGTTCCTTCTTTGTTCTCTCTCTGTCCTTCATGGAATTAAAAGTACTAAAGTACCAGGTTGGATCTCTTTCTTCTAATCAGTTTCTATCTTATTGCCTTTATTGAAATCATTCTATCCTTAATTTTTTTTTCTGATGTGACTCGTCCTTGAAAATATAAATTCATGAGGAAATCAAATCAGTGTTGGATGGGAATAGCACAGAAATTGGTAGAATTTATCCCATGTTTGAAATGATGGAGTAGTTGCCTACCCTCCCACCAGTCCTCACCAGACTCTTTTAGTCTCCTTCTGAAAGGATGTGCCATCTCATCTTTAGCTCTTTTCTTCTCCCCATTTTGAGTGTCATCTCCCTCCAGGAACCCACATAACCCTTTTCCTGGGGAGAGTTGAATCTCATGAAAGCACATTATTTTCTGAGAGAAGGTGCTCTCTCAATGCACAAACTTTCCCCAGATTAATTATCTTCCTCAAAAGGTCCTTGACTCCCACTGTAGAAATATATATTCTTCCCTTTGGGAGTTTTCCTTAGTGTTGTACTCTTTCACTTCTGGGTTCAGACTCCACTCCTATCAGTCCCTAGTTTTATTCCTTCCCCCTCTGCAGCCGCTTCCTTTCAATTATAACAGTCCTTCTTGTGATATTAGAAAAATCTGATAGCCTTGCTCTTCACTTATAAACTTGGTAGAGTACAGTACCTGTTGCTTTGTTTGCTACTTTCCCCTCATCATTTATGTAACATTTATTCTCATTCTCTCTCTCCCTCTCTCTCTTCCTCCCCCTCTCCCTCCCTCCCTCTCTCTCCCTTTCCACCTTACAAAAGATTAATTTATGTGCTGCAAAGTTAGGAGATATAGTCCAGATATTTTAGGTCAATTCTTCCACTTTTACTTCTACTAATTCTTAATTCTGCTTACAACTTTATTCCTTGATAACTCTTTCTTACCCCATAGGTCAATCTCTCTCTCATCCTTCCTTCCTTCCTTCCTTCTGTCCTTCCTTCCTTCCTTCCTTCCTTCCTCCTTCTCCTCCTCCTCTTTCTTTTTATTCTTCTCCTTCTCTCTGTCTCCATTCTCTCTCCCTTTTCCCTTCCCTTCCTCTATATGCCCCTCCCTTCTCTCTTATAATAAACTTCTAATATTATTTATTTTTTCATTTTCCTTTCCTTGATGAATTTACTTATTTATATTTCTAATGTTTTTCCTTTTTGGGGTTTATAGAGAGAAATGCTGAATGTCCAACTTTTAAAAAAATGGTAATTAGGTTCATGACATTTTGATTTGCAGCTTGAACTTCTTTTCCTTTTGGCAGATGCTATTACATTTCCTTATGCAATTTTTCATGACTGTGGAATGATCTTGCATTATTTTAACTTTTCTTCCTTTGTATTTGAGGGTCTTCCTTTTAGCCACATGCAAATTTGTGGTTTGTCATTGAAATTGTTAAATGTAACCACTAATGTCTTTCAGTTTTTGATGCAGTTTTTTTTTGGCAGTGATTCATAAATTGTCTCAATTGATGCCACTTGCATTGTGGAAGTCAGATTTTTGGTTTGTCATATCATTTAAAGAGACTTATGATCCATAAGTTATGTCTTCTATCTTGGTTTTAAGGTCAGCTGCTTTAGCTTTTCGTAAATGAATGTGCTCTTTTAAAGCTATCTTTTGCTTATCTTCTGCAAAATTTTTCTCTACATCAGCATTTTTCTGTTCCAAATCTATTCATTATTATTGTACTTCTCTAGAGATTCTTCAAACTAAATTCTTTTTTTTTCTAATCTGATATTTGCATTTCTTTAGTTCTGTGTTGAAAAATTTAACTTTTGACATTCTCAAACTTTTAAAAATTATTTTATTCTCTTTTGAACCACTTTGTAGTTCCTTGTTGTTCTGTGTACTTTGGAGAGTTCACATGATTCTGTCTTTCATCAGGAACTATTGTAGATTTAGATAGGGTTTTCTACGTCCCAGATTTTATACATCTAAATATAATGCTTTTAAATCAGGCCAGTTGGGTCTCTGCATACTTATTTAAACCCTATTATATGAGTTCATCTATATTACACATGTTGTTGTTTGCCTTTCATACTTGAAGAGGATGAATGACATAAAGATGTTGAAGTACAGTGTGTTAGACTGTGATTTATAAGTCCAATATGAGCTCAGAAGGCTCTACCATAGGTTGGGCATAAAGAGTCCTTTTGAACATTCGGAATAGAAATGTCCCTAGATTTTCACATCTCATGTTTTCTTTGTAGTACTGTGATTCTACTTTGCTCATTGAGTACAGCCTTCTTTGATACTGGTCAGTCGTTGGCTAGCATCTCACATGTCTCACAATTGATACTAAACGTCTTCAGGGAGACCTTGACAGTATCATTGTGTTGCTTCTTCTGACCTCTATGTGAGTGCTTACCTTGTTTGAGTTCTCTGTAAAATAGTCTTTTAGGTAAATCTATAATTGGCATTTGGGCTGTATGGACAGCTCATTGGAGTTGTACTCTCTGCAGTAGAGTTTGAATTTGTGGCAGTTCAGCTCAAGAAAGGACCTCAGTGTCTGGTGCCTTATCTTGTCAAGTAATCTTCAGAACCTTTCTAAGGCAATGCAAATGGAAACAGTTCAATTTCCTGGCATGGTGCTCATATACTATCCAGATTTCACAGGCACACAATGAAGTCAGCACAATGGCTCTGTAAACCTTCAGTTTACTAGGCACCCTAATATCTCTTCTCTCCCATACTTTCTTTTGGAGCTTTCAAATGTTGAGCTATATCACATACAGATAATATATAGAAGAGTCAGAATTCATTTCCAGGTCTTTTGATTAAAAGCTAGAATTCTTCTACAGTGATGGGAGGCAGTTTATGGTCCTGTTTGACTAGAGCGTAATACATGCAGAAGAGAATTGTTTGAGATCAGGCTGGAAAGACAGTACAGTGTCTGGCCATGGAATGTTAGGCTAAAGAGTTTAAGTATATTTTGTAGGCAACATAGAACCATGAAGGATTTTGAGCAGAGTTATTGTTATTATTAATTATTATTATTTAAATTGTGAATATTCCTTCTATACCTTAAGTAGATAATTTTCATGATTTGCCACATTATTTTGGTAATGGACTTCTCTAAACTTAACTGCGATGATCCGTAAATAACAGAAACAGTTTATTCTCAAAAACACATTAAAGGCCCTTTAAGCTTGGTAGGATTTTTCAAAATTGGCACTCTGTGAATACAATCTTTAGGACTTGAGTGGTAGATTTGGCATGACAGCGCTACCTAACTATATCTCAGATAGTTATAATGTGTAATATATATGTTATATCTTTTCTCCTAGAATGTGCCATTTAAAAAAATCACATGCATCTTGGATGAAAATGACCTGGAATTATATTCTTCCAGAAAATAGTTTAGCCCAGTAGATTTGAAATTAGATGATTCCCAGAGTGATTCTCCTTGCTAAGACCAGCCTTCTGTTCTTGTGATCTTGTTTCCATCACCCTTCCACATCTTCCAGTACCTCATTCTATCCATTGTTGTCCTCATCTCACCCTCTTATCCCTTTAATGTCTTTCCATTAGTTCTTTAACACTCCCTCCAAACATGCTCAAGTGTCTAGCAGTGGGGAGACAACTTGTTAGGGTTCATCTAACTAAAGTAAGTCTTCTTTTCACTTAATCACTCTCTCAAGCATCTCGTTTCTCTCTTTCCTTCCACTTTTAAACTTCTAGAAAGTTTCCTTTCCACCTACTCACAAATGACTTACATTGCTGTCAAAAATATTGGGGTAGCTAGGTGGCACAGCAAATAAAATGCTGGTTCTGAAGTCAAGAAGTCTCATCCTCATGAGTTCAAATTTTGCCTCAGCCACTTTCCAGTTGTGTGCCCCTGGGCAAGTCACTTAACCCTGCTTGTCTCAGTTTTCTCATCTGCAAAATGAGTTGGAGAAGTAGAATTGGGGGGCGGAGCCAAGATGGCAGAGTAGCAGCAGCAACATATAGCAGCTCTCACATAGCCACCCCCAAATACCCATAAAATGTGACTCTAAACTAATCCTAGAACTCCAAAATGCACACAAATATACCTTCCACTAAAGTCAGCTGGGCTATGAGGAACCACATCAGCACTGTGAACTGAAACCAACCTGGCCTGAAGCCCTGGCTGAGCCCCGGGGGCGGCTGGATGGGAGGAGCAGAGGAGCCTCGGATTAGCGGCAGCTGCAAGCAGCGTTCAGAACTAGGTCAATGGTACTTGCAAAATCAGGGGAGAAAAGCGTCCAACTGAAACGCCTCCAAGGTGGGAAACCAAAAGGCAGAGGTTTTGCACCCGCCTCTACATTGCAGCTTCCGTGCCCGCAGCCTGCAGACAGCAGAGGGACTGAGCGATTGTTCAGAGGCTGAGTGCTCTTGCGTTGAGCGGCCTAGATCCAGATCATGGTCTTGGGCTTTTGGTCCTGGAGTCTTCATTATCCAGTGAGCCAGAGGTAAGTAGGAAGGGACCCAGCACCTTCCTGAGAGATACGGCAGCCGGGAGGACCCCAGTGATTTGGGACAGAGCTTTCCCTTCTGGAAGCAGAGCCCCATAGAGATTAAAAAAAAATCACGGACTGACCAACCATGAGTAAGAATAAGCATAAGAAGCAAAGTAAGAACAGCACCCAAACCCTAGATTCCTTCTTTGGGGAAAAGAAGGATCATGGCAAAGAGAGGGAGGAGGAGAGTGCAGCCAGAGCACCCCCACCAGGGGCCTCCAATAA
>CM053580.1:260835932-260870831 GCA_028627135.1 Pseudochirops cupreus | reverse complement strand
CAGTCATATACCTATGTATGTATGTGTATATATATATATATATATATATATATATATATATATATATATATATATATACATACATATATTGCATTTTGGAGGGGGGAAGGAAGGGCAACTGGGGTTAAGTGACTCGCCCAAGGTCACACAGCTAGTAAGTGTTAAGTGTCTGAGGCCTGGATTTGAACTAAGGTCCTCCTGACTCCAGGGCAGGTGCTCTATTCACTGCACCGCCTAGCCACCCCTTAAATCATATTTTAATTGACATATTTATCTGACCTTCATTCCTGAAATGTAGTGCAATGGGTGGAGAGCTGGTTTCAGAGCCAGGGCGACCTGTGTTCAAGTCCCAGATCTTACACTTGTTATGGGAATCTGAAGATCTCTGTGCCTAGGCCCTTCAATAGGCTTAAGTGACTCTGAGAACCTTCCCTGATTTGAAAATAGACTCTGCCCCCTAATAGGCTGAATGTGGTCACATGGAGCCTGTGGCAGGAAGCCTGTTTTTCAGGAATGCCAACACCTTATTACTTTGTGATTGGGCAGAGAATCAAGAGGATTGTGACATTCTCTTATCCAGGAGAAGGCTATATATACCTTGATGTGAGGTTTTGTTTTGGGGCTCACTTTGGGAAGAGTTGTGTGATTTGGCCAGAAGTGACTCTGGGCAGCCGTTGAGCCCCCCGGCTGTGAAAAGCCCAGATGTTGGTGCTTCCCTCTCTGGTAACTAACTAGGTATGGATGTAAGGGTCACATGACTGGAAGCCCATCTGCTGATCTGTTTCTTTGTCTGCTTGTAACTTCTGTTTGTATTCTCTGAAGTTCAGGGTGTTGACTTTTCCCCCTGAACTAAGTAAATGATATACATTTGATTGATTAAAGTGAGATTGTTAACCCATTTTGAGCTAGCAGCCGCCCTAGGTATGCTAGGGTGCTTGCTGCTACAACACCTGGGAAATTCATCTACCTTCTCAGTGTTCTAGACAACTCTCTAAAATGATAACTTACAGAGACTGTTCTGGTCATTGTTGTTGGGAGTTTCTTCATCTGCAAGTTCTCTGTATTGATGCAATTACAGATTTAGATTCTGTTCCTTCATTTCCAAATGTCTCCCTCCTCTCTCTCCTATCCAGCAAGCTATCTTTTATATCAAAGAAAGAAAGCCATTCATGGACATATCAACGGTATCAGATTTTGTATTTATAGTATTCCAGGCCCATAGTTGCCCACCTCTGCAGGAAGGAGAGCAAAGTGCTTTTTGTGGATTCTTCTCAAGCTCCAGTCTTGGCCATTTTAAACAGAGTTCAGTTTCTTCGTTGCTGATGTCTTTCTGTCTTTTTTTGTTATACTATTTTCCTGGTTCTGTTTTCTGCATTAGTTGCAATAAATTAAAGGGGCGTGTGTATGTGTGTGTGTGTGTGTGTGTGTGTGTGTGTGGGTGTGGGGGTGTGTGTGTGTGTGTTGAATTGACTGTCCCAAACAATGCCACTGTGGCTATAAGAGGCAATTGTGTAATACTGACTTCTACTTTGTGATTTCCTCCTGCATTTATCTCAAGAATATTTCAGAAAAATGAGCTTACTCTGCATTTTCATGGCTAGAATATGCATATATTAAAATGTGGCAGAGCCCAGGTAGATTTCATTATCCATGTGCTTATTTTAAAGAAGCAGATGAATTTCCTGTTCAGGTTTCTTTTTTAAGATTTTTTTTTTCCAATGGGAGAGATGAAAGAAGTATATGTCTCTGATTTAAAAAAAAATGCTCCTCTGCACGTTATTTCTCCAAAGGCAAAGAAAAGTGATTCTGAGAGCACAACAGAAAATCAGTTTTTAATCAAGAAAAAACAATCCGAGGAAAATAGAGATGTGCTGCACCATCTAAAAGAAATTTCAGCAGTCATTGAACCATGATCCCCCAATTTGCAGATAGCACAGCTTCTCTTTTCTAAGCATTGGAACGCTGGGCTACATTAAATTATGTAGTATTATCCAAAAGGTCACTGAAGCTACTCTTTGGTTTGGCAATGTAACAAACTGAGTAATATGGGAGCCCAAAGAAGCTCTCAGCTCTCAGTGTTTGTGTTTATACACGTGGGGGATAATTCTCTACAGAGATTTCCTTTAGCTGAGTGACTGGAAACTTCCAAAATCAGGGAGATAGTGAGGCAATATGGAAAGAACATTGGCCCTGGAGTCAAAAGATGTGGATTCAAATCCTGCCTTCAATGATGACTAGCTGTGTGATGTTGGGTGAGTCTCTTAACCTCCCTGGGCCTTAATTTTCTTATCTGCAAAATGAAATGATTAGATTAGATGGACATTGAGTCCCCTTCCAGCTCTAGATATAGGATCCTGACAAACTGGACTCTTCTCAGCAACGTAGCTATAAGACAACTCTACAAGTCTCAGGATAGAAGGAAATATATACATTCAGAGTAAGATCTAGAAAGACTAGAGTTTAAATGGAGACTGAAGCAATACATGCTATCATTCTTTTTCATGTTTGATTTTGTTTCTTTTTTTCTCATTGTTCACTTGTTGGTTACAACCCTTCTATACAACCAGACTGTTGTACAATGTGAAAGTATTTACAGATCCTATACATGATTGCACGCCACCGGGGGGGGGGAGGGGAGGAAGGGAGGGGAGAAAATCTGAAACTCAAGGGATTGTGGAATCTACTAGGCAGGACTATGAATGATCTTAGAACTGTTACAAGTAGGGAGAGTGCTTTACTCACCAGTTCACACTGCTTTTATTTATTATTTTTTAAAATAAGCTTTTATTTATGTCTTCTGTTTTTGTTTCATCATGGTATACTTCATCATCCTTCCCTATCCCCCATACCAGAGTCATCCCTTATAACGAACAGTATTTTTAAAGACAAAAAGAAGAAAAAAGAAGAAAAAAATCAGCACAACTGATCAATACATTGAAAACATTTTAAAAAGCCCAGAGTTGTATAATATATAAACCTGTGGGTTTCCCACTCGCACAAAGGGGTGATTTGGGGGTGTCCTGTCTTATCTCTCCATTCAAGTCATGCTTGAGCTTTATGATTTTGCTACAATTGCTTTTGCTTTTTTTGGTGTGTTGCTGTTTTTTCTATTTGCATTGTTGTAGTTATCGTATGTGTTTTCTTGGATCTGCTTACTTCGCCCTGACTGGATGGGTTCACATACATTCTTCCATGCTTGTATTCATCACATATATCAATGTTATGTCATTCATGTACCACAATTTGTTTAGCCATTCTCTGATTGATGATATCTACTTTGTTCCCAATTCCTTACTATCACAAAAAGGGCAACTATAAATATTTTGGTGTTTTATGGAGACTTTCTTCCTATCAATGACTTCCTTGTGGTATAAGCCTCATATAGGCTTATCCAGATATATACAAATATACAGATACATTAGTCATTTCATTTGGATGATTCCATATTACTTTTTTAAATAGTTGTACCATTTCATGGCTTTACCAATAGTGTTTGTATGCCTATCATTCCACAACTTTCCCAGCATTAACTATTGTCATTTTTGTCATCTCTGTCAATTTATAAGATTCACACTGCTTTCACACTACCGTGGTAGGTCATGTGTGTGCCATAGCATGCTGCTAGATAGATATTCTATTAAATGACAAGCTCCCCAAAGGAAAACTTAACATGAACATAACACACGTGCCTTCATTCAGAGGGAGTCATGTCCAAACGAAAGCACTAAACAGAAATGAGAAAATGCTAACAAGCAGTTTGTGTGTCAGTAGCAGAGTTTCATTGTGACATGTGTTTATTGGTAATGCTATCATTCCAGAATTAGATTGTTCTCCTTCTGAAGGAACCAATAATGAAGGTGATCTTCCCATTACTAACCAATGTATTCATTCACAAGACACAGAGAATAGTTTTAGAATGTTACAAGTACAAGACCTTGTTCAACATTACTGTTGAACAAGATATGTAGCTTCTTTTTGTATGGATTGACCTTTTCTTCTATCATTGCAAAATGGCTAGATGAAATGAAAGCCAAAATTTAAAGAGAAGGTTTTTGCTTTTGGTATGGGTTGGATGAGAATGACTTCAAAAGTATTTTGAACTCTAAGATTTTATAATTCCAATAAAAATTGTACTTCAAAAATAGGCATCCACCTCAGGTATCTAGTGCCCCAAATCTAGACTTTTGATCTCCAAGTTTATATTATTGTAAAAAAACCCTAATACCTAAAGTTATTACAATGATTTGAGTACCATTTTAAATATAATGTAAACCTCCTTATTATGATGGTATTGGAAATGGTTAACTGGAGATTACAAGTGAAGATTACAACCAGAGGTCGGAGGCTAACAAGTTAATTCATCACATAGGACCTTTATTGTAAATAATGTATAATAGAATCAAGTTCTAGCAGAATGCAAGCTTATTGAGGTCTTTTTTTTGGCTTGCATTTATATCTTTAGCAGCAAATGTAGTGCCTGGCACTTAACAGATACTTAACAAATGTTTGTTGAATTAAATCGAATAACTATTATGTCCAATGGTAGAGACCCTACAATCAATCAGTATTATAGTCATGTTTTGTAGGTCATGACTGGTTCATAGATTGTCCAAACCTATAATAATAAGCCACTTATCAATGAGATCTACCAATAGAAGTTTTTCTATAATTAAACAGAAAACATTTTAGTTCACTAAAGGAATCTCCTGCATATTTTTGTGAGAAATGGTAACTTTTCCTTAAAAAGGGAAAACAACAAGAGACAGCAGTAGGAATTTTCTAGAAACATGAACTGAAAGGGATGAGAAGCCTTCCCTTTAGCAGAATTGCTTTATTGCTAGTTATTGATCCTGTTGCATGACAATAAATTTTGCTGGAGCAAATCTGCTCTCTGATAGCTATTTTTTTGGCAAACCCTCTAAAAGTTGCCATGCTTTTTGATACAGCATAAGCTACAGTGTTGCTGTCTGAAAGCAGTCTTTGGGGATCTAGGCGTGGCATAGATCTCTCAGTGGTATGTTGGCAACATCACACATAGTGGCAGGCATGAGTATGTGATGACTGTTTGTTGTTTTCTGTGTGCTTCCTTGAAATACCTAATTGTACAGAATACACTAATTTTGGGTGAGTGATCCACTGCTTTTTTGCCCTGCAATGATTTCAATAACACTATGCCTGCTGCCTTCTGCATCTTTGATCCACCACCATTCATTCAGTTTTAGAATTTTTAGTCTGGCTACTAAATTATGATTGCGTTCTCTTTGACAGAGCAAACTGACTTTTGATAGATGGTATATGAATGGTGGACAAGGTTTTTTTTGCCAGTGAGGGAAATTCAGAATCATATTACCTTTTCTTAATCATATAATGATTAACAAACTGCGTACAATGTCACTTAAAATCAACAAATGTAAGTATGCAAAACCAAAACAGCTAAATATAAGTTGCTATTAATGATAATAGTAACAATATTGTAATAGATGGAATTGATATTGGCTTTTTTGGTTTACAAAGTGCTTTGCAAACATTATTTCATTTAATCTTCCAACATCCCAAGACAGGTGATACTATTACAATTGATATTTTGCAGATAACAAAGCTGAAGCTTAGAGAGTTTGAGTGGCTATGGTCATGCCCCCAGGAAATATTGCTCATATTTGTCCTTTACTCTTGAAGAGGGCCAATGACAGCAGGAAAGTGATGTCTTGATTTACAAATGAATTGGATTTAAATGAGGCAGAGTTGGGCAAAGTCATCAGCCTCATTTTCTCCTCTAGGGCCATCTGAGTTCAGTGGCAAGACAGATCAGGATGACTGGAGATAACCCCAGATGCAGTGGGAAACCTTGGCTTTTTAAGCTAAGATATTTCCCAGGTCTCAGTTTGTCTGAGGCAACACCCATTTAGTGATTAAAGGCTAGGTAATAAATGAGGTAAAAGATGACTTAGTTTGCCTGCTCAAAAAAAAAAAATGAAACTGGGAGGGAAAGACCCTCAGGATTTCTGACCAGAACAGAAACAGGTGCTATTTATCACCCAGCAAACATATGAAACAGAAGTCAAACTCATCTCACTTGATTAACTTCAAGGAGCTATTTTCTCTACCTTATCATATGAACCAGAAACCATGCCCATTTTAACCTTGGAACTCTTGGGGCCTTGCTCTTTTGATTAATGAATGCCAATCAAATCCCCTTTGTCTTTTAAGTTTATAGACCAAAATATCCTTCCCTGGCTATTGTCCTCTCTCTTCCCCACCCCCCCCCAATCTATATGTGTTGTATTTGACTGTCTTCACTTTTGCATTATTATCCCCCGAGCTTAGCATGATGCTTGACACATAGTATGTGCTTGTGATTCATTCTCAGAACAAAACATAAAGGTAAAGCATAAACTTTTAATTTTCTATAATACTTTTCTACTGACACTCTTCAGCTATTCAGTCAAACGTCCATAGCAGAAATGAACTTCATGTTTCTCTTTAGATCTGTTCTTCCTCTCCAACTTTGCCCAAAAAAGAAGTATGTCAGAAGTTACCCTAGGAGCTGTTCTTTCAGCACCAGTGCCTGATCTAATATGAGAGAATGAACTTTACTTAAAAACCAAAACAAAACACACATTTCTGTAGCTTTTTAGAGTTTATAAAACATTTTCCTTACAAAAAACCTGTGATGTAAGTAATACAAGTATTGGGATGAGAAAACTGAAGATCAGATCTGTGAAGTGACTTGTCCATAGTCACATAGCAAGTTTCTAGAATGGGAATCAAGCTCATGTAACCAGAATTAAAGAAGTCTGTTGCCCTTTCCTCTAAACCATACAGAAAGGTGTGTGAAATCTAGCTAGCTCAAGTTTCTTGCCACTTTGCCAAAAATTGGCTGGGAACTTAGCTCCTTAATTCACCTTCCAAACTCAAACTTTCCCCTTTTCTATTTATATAAACCATAAAATATTGGAAAGCTAAAATTTATGGTAACATGAGACTTATAGTTGGAATGGATCTTAGAATTTTTCCTAATATTGCTCCTTTCAAGTCCATTTCTAACTCTTCTTTATGATTTGCTTGCCTTCAAGCCAAAACCATGTATGAACATTATTGGGAATGCTAAGTTTTTGCTCTTAACTTTCTCTGGGGCTCCCCCCTGACTGAATGTCAACAATGGCTTCTCTTAACCTCATGGCTCTATCCTATATAATCAGTGAAAGAGGGATAGCCTGGATGTAAAATCTTATTAAGCTAGAATGAAGGGCCAAATCCAGTAATAAAAGCTAACATTTTATATGCTACTTTAAGATTTTCAGTGTCATTTACATAAGTTCTCATCTGATCCTCACACAAACCTGTGAAACAGATGCTATTATTAATTGCATTTTACAGATGAGGAAACTGAGACAGAGTGGTCAAGTGAATTGTTCACTATCACACAGCTAGTAAGTGGTAGAGGCAGAATTAAAACTTAGGTTTTCCTGATTCCCCATCCAATACTATTTAATATGCTTTCTGGTTGTCTTTGTTTAATGATCCAATAAGCTGAAATTTTAACAAGAAAAAAATAAAGTCCTATGAAAGTTAAAAAATCAAGGTACAAAATTCAGGATAGGAAAATAGATTGCATAAAGGAAATATGGGGGTTGCTCTGGACTAAAAGTTCTGTGTCATATAATAGATACAAAAGTTAATTTAGGGGTCATCAAATGAGATCTAGCTTTCAGAGCAAGGAAGGTTTTAGCTTTCTGTGCTCTGGTCAGAACACACATAGAAGTTGTAATCGGTTCTGGGTTCCTTGTTTTAGGAAGGACATTAACAAGCTGGATAACATCTAAGGGAGGTCAATCAGTGTGGTGAGAATACTGAAGACTTTACCATCCGAGGATTAATGAAATGGGGATCCTTCGCCTGAAGAAGAAACGACTCATAGGGGATGGGGCAAGATGACTGTCATCGGTTACTTGGCTTGTTTTCATAGGCAGGGAGTTTGGCTGTGTTTTGGTTGGCCCCAGAGAAAAAAGAAATAGGAGCAGTGGCTAGCAATAACAGGAAGGCAGATTTATACTCAATGTGAAGAATAACTTTAATAATAATAAAATAATAACAGTAGCTAATATTTATGTAGCACTTTAATGCCTATAAAGTGCTTTACTTCATTGTTTTATCCTCGCAACAGCCCTGGGAGGTATGCAGAATCACTGGCCCCATTTTATATACAAAGCAGATGAGGCAGACAAGGCCAATTGGCTTAACTTTCTAACAAGTAGAACTAACCCCAAAATGGAGCAGGAGCTACCCCAGGAAGTAGGAGTTTCCCTTTCATGGGACAATTCCAGGGAAAGCTGGATAATGATATGCGGGGTTTTTTCTTTTTCTTTTTCTTTTTTGGAGGGGTAAAGGCGAGGCAATTGGGGTTAAGTGACTCGCCCAAGGTCACACAGCTGGTAAGTGTTGAGTGTCTTAGGCCAGATTTGAGCTCAATTCCCTCTGACCCCAGGCCTGGTGCTCTATTCACTGCGCCACCCAGGCCCCTTGGTTTTTTTTCTTAGTGAATTCTGGCTCAGGTACGGGTTGGAACAGGAGTGAGACTGAGCGACATGAATGGAGTGATGGGATGGCTCTGTTCACCCTTGAATCTGATGGCCAGATCTTTTTCCCTTGGAGAGACATCAGCCAGGATTTTGAAAAATGATTGTTACTGCGGCGTTCCTAGACTCTAGAGAATATGAAGCTGCTGGTCAACTTAGCTTTGGCTGACACTTTCAAAATCTACTTCTGTTAAAACCTCTGAACGTTCTTTTATTTTAGCCAATACAACATCTGAACATAGCTTTCTCCACAGAGCGTTTGTCAAGAGTCTCCATTATAATAACACCAATTTTTAAGAGCTGGGGGTGTCCAATATTGTAGTATTTCTTTAGCCACTGAAGATGATCTTCTTGTTGACTCAGACTGTCTCTGACTAGTTACATTTATCTTGTTTTCAAGCTTGAGATGTAACAATGAGGGTCCATAGCCCAAGGTTTCCAAGAAGACAGAATGATTCTAAAAAGAATTGGTGAGCCTCAAAGTTATTCAACTCCATTTTCCCTTTAATTTTTTCACTTGGTTTTCAGCATAAATGGAAAGGTCAGGAAATTCTATTTTTAAATTTAATTTAATTTTCAGCTCCAAATTTTCTCTCTCATACTTCTTTCCTCCTTTCCACTGAGAAAGCAAGAAAAGCAAAACCTGTTACAAACATGTATAGTCATGGAAATTCCTACTTTGGTGGTGTCCAAAAAATGCCTGAATATGCACTCTGAATCTATCACCTCTCTATCTGGAGGTAGGTAGCGTGTTTCATCATGAAAGAGAATTATATTGTTAAAAACTGTTGACATATTGAACTGAATAATAGATTTTAAACAGACCTGAAGATAAAAAAAAGTAAACAGAACCAAACAAAATATAACACAACATAAAAACAACTAGATACCCATGCATATGATACAAATAGGATGGTTGTGTTGTGATCTGATCTAGATCTGAACAATGATAAAGTAACCAGGCTTATAGGTGCGTGTATTTAAAGCTAGAAGGAACCTTAGAGACCATCTTGCTCAACCCTCACTGTTGCAGATAAGGAAGCGAATAGGAATGCAAAAAAATGCTATGCTCTAAGCCATAGAGATGTGTACTCCATAGAGAATGTCTGAAGGGTTCAGTTCTCTATGGATACCATTACTCAATTTCTATATTGGACAGTGAGGTGGAACAGTGGATGGAGTTCTGTGCCTGGAGTCAAGAAAACTGAATTAAAATCTAGCCTCAGATACTGTGACCCTTGGCAAGTCACTTCACCTCTCTCTGTCTCAGTTTTCTAAACTGTAAAATGGGGGTAATAATAGCACCTACTTTTCAGGGTTGTTGTGAGAATTAAATAATTTTCTAAGTGCTTAGCACAGTGACTGACACATAATAGGCACTTACCCAATGCTTATTCCTTTCCATTTACCTCCCTAGATGGAGAGAAGGAAGTTTGGTAATCACTTTATCATCTGTTAACCTTATCTCCCTTCTGATGTTAGTTTACTAGTACAGAGTACTTTACTAGGTAGGTTTATAGAGTTCTTTGGCTCCTAGCTTAATATTTTGGTCTTATACTATGCCTTTCTAATAAAAAAACTTAAGTAGCCTTTATATAGAAAATCTCAGAAGTGCAGAGAAAAGAATTCTGGCTCTTGAGTCAGAGGACCTTGATGCAAATTCTGACTGCAATTTGCTGTGACTTTGGGCAAGTCATCAAACCTCTTTAGGCCTGTTTCTTCATCCACTAAATAACTTGTTTGGACTTGATGATCTCTAAGGTCTCTTTCATTTCTAAATCTGTGATCATACAGCTGTAGGAGTTTTTTCCTCAATATTTCACAGGAATATATAGTCCATGTTTCAAGCCTCCATTAATGAGTTGACTATTTAGAAGTCAGAACACATTTTCTGCATAAAACCTGCTTCAGAAAGATTTTTCTGTATATACAATGACTATTCTAACACAAAACAAAACCTTTAAAACCAGAGAGATAAGAGAGAAGATCTAGCTTTGTTAGAGCTATGATACCAGACCAAGGCATCTACTCCTTGACATCGATCTTTTGTCATAGTGAAGAGAAAGGTCCATGGTGGAGTCATCAGAGAACAACTGAGAAGTGCAGTAGATTTTGACCCTTTGTGTATTCGCAGCACTTAGCACAGTGTCTGACAGATAGTAGGTGCTTAGTAAGCACTTATTAATTGATTGATTGAGTGATGGCCTTCTACGAGATATTTGTGTTAGAGACTGAATGTCCCTAGGGTGTCTACACTGAGGGGAGACTACATGTAAATTGATATAGTAGAGTCTTTGGAGCTGAAATCACTCATTCATTGGTAACAGGGTCTTTTAAAAGAAATATTTCTTTCACAAAACACTTATGATGTGTTATTGTGAACTTGAAGGGATCTTATGGATCAGCTTCCTCCTTTTATAGATGATGAAACTGAGGCTCAGACAGGGGAAGTAACTTTCCCAAAGCTACATAGGTAATAATAGATCTGGGGCTAGAACCCAAATCTTCTTATTCCTTGTCCAACACTCCTTTCTATACCAGAGATTCTTAACCTGGGCTTTGTGGATTTGTTTTTAAAAATATTTTTATAGCTGCATTTCAATATAATTGATTTCCTCCATAATCCTATGTATTATATTTCATGCATTTAAGAACATTCTTCTGAGAAGGGGACCATAGCTTTCCCAGATTGCCATAGGGGTCAGTGTCATAAAAGGGTTAAAAAACCCCTGTTCTACACCATGTTGGCTCAGCTATATTTGAATCAGGTGCCTGAGCAACAACAAATACATCTAGTAGCAGTTTCATGTGATGAAGGGAGGTCAAAAGGGATCAATATTGAGACAAAGTCATTAGATGGATTGTAAAGTTTCTGAAATGATAGCAGTTGTATATGATGCCATAAGAGAAGCAGAAGTATAGATGGAGGGAGCCTGCAGGTGGTAACTGATTGGCTGCTGTGTGTGCAGAGCCCTATACTATAAACGTTTATCTTCCACAAGAAATGGAGTTCACCATATTAAGACATTAGGGTTATTTAAACACAAGACGGGGCCTTAGAAAATATACAGAGCTAGTGTTTTCAGTGTGCATAGTTCTGAAAGAGGCAAGTGGTCATTGGAAAATTTCCAAAAATTGTGTTAGGAACTGAAACCTGAACGACCAAATTTCTGTCAAAAACCCATATTCTTTAATTCATATTCAAAAACCAGATTCTTTAAGTCTCCCTCTTAGTCTTCAGATGCTAGTTTATAATGGAAGCAATAGCTCACATTATTTCAATAATAATTTAACAAAGCATTCTGCTGGGTTCTGCTGGGCATTAAAAAACTCCTAAGGGAAACAGATTCTGTCCTCAGGACAATGGTGCTGGTGAAGTAAGACAAAGATATAACTAAAAAGTAAGATAGCATAGTAAATGATGTAAAAGAGGCAAAAACATAGTGTTCTAAGGATTCAAAGAATGAAGGGATCATAGTTTGGGAGAATGTGGGAAGGCTTTGAAATCTATTATACACATATATATGTGTGTGCATATGTGACTATGTGTTATACATGCATGCATCCAACCCATATTTGTCTCTTGTATTCTAGCCTTTCATCAGCAATTTACTGCTAAACATCTCCACTAGGATGTCTTCTTTGCACTTCAAATTACATGAGGCCAAAGCAGAAATCTTTATCTTCCTCCCCCTCCCCCAAATTTACCCCTCATCAAAAATTTCCTTTTTCTTTTTTGAGGGTATCACAATCTTTTTAGTTACCCAGGATTTCAACCTCTAAGTCAATTTAGGAGGGTAGGATGAATGTGTTCTCCTTTGCCTAACTCAGTCCCATCAAATAAACGAGAACAGTAGTCCTAACCTGTAGTAGGATGGATGTTGAAAAAGAATTTGATTAATAAAACTGATGCATTTTAGTTTTAGGTAGATACAGGAGAAGATTGTATACCAGTTGTATAAGATAAATGGCAGTCTGTATTTGAAATTTCCCTTTCATTATTCATAAATTCCCTTGAATACTTGGGCATATACTGAGTTTAGTTTGTATTATATTTTTCAAATTCTCTCTTAGGATATTCAGAAATAAATAAATGCCCAAGGTCATACGGCTAGTAAGTGTTAAGTGTCTGAGGCCAGATTTGAACTCAGGTCCTCCTGACTTCAGGGCCATGCTGTATTCACTACACCACCCAGCCGCCCCAATAAATATTTGATTTGAAGGAGAAAAAAAGGCTGTCTTAAAAGCTTTCCATCAAAGTGTTCCATGAATTTGTTAAAATCATGAAAAGTTTGCCTTATCTTTCTGGTGCCTAGGTCTCCACATCACTTCTCAAGTGTTTTCTTATTGTGCTTATCTCTCCCAACACTCGCCTTGCCTTGTAGCATCCCTCTATTTGTTGTCTTTCTTTATTCAAACGTAAGTTCCTTGAGAGCAAGGACTAACCTACTGACTTGTAGTTTTATCTCCAGTATTTAGCACAGTTCCTGACACATTATAAATGATTAATAAATGCTTCCTTGCTCTATATATCATCTATATGTCTTTCTATTTATCATCTACTTACCTACTTACCTATCTACACCTCTATCTCTCTATTATCTATCAATAATCATCTATTTACCTGTCATCTGTCTATACCTCTATCTGCTGTCTCTCTATATCTGTCATCTCTCTCTATCTATCATCTCTCTATCTCCTTATCTTCTTATCCACACTGAGGCACAGAGAGCTCATTTATCCATAGTGGTACCAGAAACCTATTATATCCACTACCTCAATCTCCTACCTCCTGGTTCCATTCTCTAGACTCATTTAAATATCTTTGACATTTAAAATTTGAATTGAATTAAGTTAAAAATTAAAAAATTAAAATTAAAAGTTAAATTAAATTAAAATTATCTTTGACATTTAATATTCACTAAACATCATCATGGCCATCATCGTTATCAATAATTGAGTAAAATTTGTCCATTGCATTGGAGAAGCAAGCAGTCCTGGAACTTCCATTAACTATTTCAAGCAATGAAAACAATTGTCTTCACGGTATTTTGAACTGCAGATCCCTTGAACAGAACAAAAACTTCACCTACTTCTAGCACCTCTAATATCTGTCACTCATACAAGCTCTTTTGGGGGTCAACACACTTGAGCTACTCCACTCTTGAATTAGCTGATTTTTGTCATTATTATGAAGTATCAGAATGAGGAATCACAAAGTGTTTTTTTTTCAATGTATGAAGTAGAGAATGAAGTTATAAGGAAAGCCACTAGAATCTTCTTAACTCCCTCAAAGATGTAGTGGAAAATTTCCTGTAATAAGGACAGTCAGAGTCCGCAGCCTCTATTTTTCTTTTTTCTTCCTATTCTGGCTGTCAAACTCATCCAACACCAGCATCTGTCCCCCTTTTATTTTGGCCCAATCTATGCACCACCTGGAAGATCCTCATGTATCATGCTTTCAAAACTATTGCCTAAGCAATTAAAAAAGGTCTATTTCTGCACATTCAGGTATTCATTCATCCAAAAAGGGTTAATGCTGTATCGAAAGTGCCAACTTTCTCTAAAAGTCTAATTTATGAACTGAGAAATTGTGGTTTACGGTTTAGTGCTGTGTATTATAAATACATACTGTATGCATCACTAGAAAGTGAACTGTTAAAATTATCAGAGAACTCATATAAGCTAAGTAACCACCAGAATGTAGTTATAAAGAAAGAAAACGTGTCTATTTCAAACCACTCATATAAAATTGATTAGTTTAAAGCTTATAGCAGCCTGACAGATGTTTTATTTGTTCCAATGGTATCCCCTGGTTTTATTGTGAATTTTGTATTTGCTACATTAATTATTTTCATGACTTTCAATAAATAATTTTAAAGCTAGGTATCTCAATCAATAGACAAATATTATTGAGTTACTCTTATGCATAAGGCACAGTGGGAAAAATATGGACGTATAAGACACAGTTCCTTGTCTCAGAATACAGCTATGGAGACCAAACAAGAAACATTAAATAGTAACATTTCTAAATTTCAATGAATCAATCAGTGATCTCACTGGCATGGATATTCTCGATTCTAATCTTGAACAAGTTATTTTCATCCTTTTATTTTGTACAGTTCTTTTCTATGTCTTCCATACATATAAAGGTATAAAGGCAGGTAGGTGACAGTGAATAGAATGCTGGAGAGAAATCAGGAAGAAGTGAGTTCAAATCCCACTGCAGACACTTACCAGCTGTGTGATCTTTGGCAAGTCACTTTACTACTGCTGGCTTCAGTTTCCCCTTTTACAAAATAACAATAATAATGTACTTTCATCCCTGGATTTTTGTGAGGATAAAATGAGATAATATTTCCATAGTGCTTTGCAAACTTTACAACATTATATAAATGCTATCTTTTGCTGCTGCTGCTGCTGGATATACTTATCACCTTAGAGGCAATACAATATGTCAATAATACATGAGATGTTACATATTAATTCACATTGAATTACCAAATGACTGCTATGGATGATAAAAGTGATAAATCTGAAGGAGGAGACTGATTTGTTTTGGGAGCTTTTAATGAAATAGAATCTGAGCTGAATCTTCCAAGAGATGTAAAATTTAAGTAGGCAGACAGGAAGAGAAGACATTCCAAGTATATCCAGAGAAGTAGGTCTTATAATCTAACCATGGATAAGAAGGTTTAGCTGAATGAAATAGGAAGGTATGGAATTTTCAGTCCATGATTTCAGAAGTAAATGCAATGGGTGCTTCCATTCCACCTACTGTGTCAACAGGATCCCTCAGTGGGGATCTGAATTATCTGAAGGTAATTATGTAAGTACCTTTGTGTGTGAGCAACTTCCTGCCCTTTATTTCTGCTCTGATTTCTAAAATTAATTATTCATCTTGATCATATTTATTTGAGATAATATTTTATTAGTTAATACTAGGAAAGGAATTGAATTAAGGCAAGGTAGACCTGATGGCCATAATGGACATGGGTTTTATTACCTTTGAGCACTCTTTGACTCATGTCCAAATTGTGGGATTTTCAATGATAATTCACCTATTTTATCTTGCTTGATTGCATCCAGTTAGAGAACTTGGGATGCCTGAAGTTATTTTACAGATGAGGAAACTGATTCTCAGAGTGATTAAGTGATGATTGGAATACATATCACGTAGGTACTAATTAGGAGAACTGAGATTTGAACCTAGATCCTCTCATTCCAGTTCCTGTGCTTACCTCACAACATCATATAAGGTTCAATTACCAGTGAATAACTGTGCAACCTCAGGCAGGTCTCACCCTTGCTGTGTGTCACTTTTCTCATATGCTTATTTGTAGCATGAAGAAATTGGATGGAGACCATTTCTAAGAAGAAAATTCCCATACATTCCAAAATACCGATGACAGCACTTTTAGTGATAGCAAAGAATTGGAAATAAAATATGTGCCCATCTATCAAGAATGGCTAAAAATTATGGCATATTAATGTTATGGAATATTACCCTACTATAAAAATGATGTATGTGTTAAATACAAAGAAGTATTAAAAGATATATATGAACTAATACAAATTGAAGTAAGCAAAGCCAAGAAAACAATACACAAAATGAATACAACCATGTAAACAGAAAGAATGACCATACACTAAAAATCAAAAGTAAATGTAATGCAATTATAAAGATCAGGCATGACTAGGATAAAGATATATAAGAAGATACCCCTAATCTACTCCTTCATGGAAGTGAGAGGTCCACAGGTGTTGCCCATGGTTTCTAAGTTTTCCAAGGTATTGATTGGTCATGCTGATTTCCTCCTTCTTATTCTTTCCTTTTCTATCTTTAAAAATGCTATTTTTTAAATATAGAATAGTTCTCTTGGAAGGAAAAAGGGAAGAATACTGGGGGAAACTATGATGATATAAAACCAGAAGATATCAATAAAATTTTTACAAAATGAGAGGGATTGCTCTTCTGTTAAAATTCACCCCCAATTCTTCTATTCATCCCTGACTCCTATTCCTAGATTTCTGGGATTAATTTGGATGATTTATTTTGTTCTTTCCATTGACTGACTTCTTATGGAGGGAGACAGGAACTGGATAAACCTATGATTTCATTGATAAATGAAGAAAATACCTTTCCTAAATACAGGTGGGATGCTTTTCTCTGTCTTACACTAATAGAGAATGCCCTAGAGCACTAAGAGCTTACAAACATGATCCTTGTCCTCTAAGAGTTCACATTCAAATAGGAGAGTTAGCATTCAATGACTTGTACATACAAATACATGTACATACTTGTACATACAAAAAAAATGGTAAATATCAGAGGGACAGCACTAACAGTGAGTGGTAAGAGGAGGACTAGAAAGGCCTCTTGAAGAAGGTAGCATTTGAGCTGAGTCTTAAAAGGGAATCAGGAAAGTCAGGAGATCAAAGTAAGGAAGACAAACATTCAAGATATGGGAGACTGCCATTGAAAAGGCATGGGATTGAGAAGTAACTATCCCAGTTATGCAGCCAGTATGTATTGGAAGCAGTAATTGAATCCAGGTCTTGTTGGTTCCAGTGTCAGTTCTGCATGTACTATGCCTTGATGTCATTATGTGAGGAGATACCTATTTAACATGCAACTAGGTAAATGTAAAAGTTGATGCCTAGGGAGTATTTATGTAATTGGGCACAAATTTGACACCAAAATTACTTTGCCATCTAAACATTAGGTTTAGAGTTTGGTGAAGATGTGTTTATTTGTGCATTTACATGCTCAATCAACAATTTTTTTATTAAGTGCTTATCTACCAGGCACTGTACTAGGAGCCAGGGGTATAAGTAAAAAGAAGGAAATAATCCTCATTTTCAAAGAGTTTATGCTCTAATGAGGGAGACAAGTACATTTACTACTATAAAGTGAATAACTACACATATATGTGCATGTGTCTATATATACATATCTACATATATGTAGTATCTAAATCCAAGGTACTTTGGGATAGGGCTCTAGCAGTTTGGAGGATCAATAAAGACAATGCAGCAGATGGTGCTTAACCTACATCTTAAAGAAAGAAGGGGACTCTATAATGTGGAGATAAAGAGTGAATGTATTCCAGGCATGGGGGATGGCCAGTGCAAAGGTATGGAAACTAGAAAATAGAGTGCCATATGTTTGACTGGATTGGAGAGTGCAAGAAGGAGAATAATGCCAAATGAAGCTGGAAAGAGACATTGGGGCCAGGCCACAATCTTTATTGCATGCCATCATGGGGTGGGGGAGGGGGGTTGGAGAGAGAGAGGGGAGAAAATTTGAAACTCAAGGGACTGCAGAACTGAATCTTGTAAACTAAAAGTAAATAAACAAATCAATTAATTAAAAAAAAGCCTTTAAAAGTTATACAGAGGAGTTTATATTTTATCTCAAAGACAATAGGAAGCCCTGGATTAGGTTGACTTAGATGGTCAAATTTGTGCTAAAGGACAATGACTTTGGTAGCAATGTTTAGGACGGACTACAGTAAAGAGGCTTGATTTAAGGAGATCATTTAAGAGGCTGTGGCAATAATCAAAGCATGATGTGATGAGGATAGGAACTAAGGCTGTAGCTTCATGAGTTGAGAGAAGAGATTAGATGTGAGAGGTGTTGTAGAATCTCTTTCCAAAATTGGTGTTATGGTATAGGACTAATGTCCATGTTGAAAACTAACCTCTATATTAAATTCTTACCAAAGCAGTTGTTAAATTTCAGGGCCATGATTTAGTTTGTGTTTTGGCTGGTTTTACCTGACACTGGTATTGATGAAATAATGAGTGATGGTATATCCAACTGTATTGTATTTGCAGTTTCAAATAGTGAGTCTCTGGTATGCTCTCACCATATGGCTAATATGGATAGCAGTCTGCCTGTCAAAGGAGTAGTTGAAGTTATGTCTACTTTAAAACATCAGTGTATCACCTTTAGTTCATTATATTTAATGTATGTGGGTTAGAGCATTCTGCTGGCTACACCCTCACAAATGGCAATATGATGCAATATGACAATGCATGCTATTTACTTGAAACAAGATTCAGACTTATCTCTTTTGAAAAAAGATAGCTTTTATTTTCACTCATATGCTTGGTCCAAGGTTATATTCTTCTTGAAGTAATTGGAAATGATTTCACAAGGAGAAAGAAAGAAAAGAGAATTGAAAGTCTTTCCTTTATAATAAGAGCATCAAACGCTTGAAAAAAGTTATTTCTTCTTTCTTAGATCTCACTGGTTAACTAGCACTCTACGTATTAAAAAAGAAAAAAAACCCACACAAACCTCTACAGTCTCCACTTTAATCTTCTTCTCCTTGTAGTTATTATTATCTTTCATACTGTCTGTTCACCTCCAGCACTGTAGCCTACACAAGCGTTGGCGATGGTGAGTATTTGTGGCAGCTGCATAGTCTAAATGCTCCATTGTAGATTGTGCTGCACTCCCAGTACAGCTGTTACAGATGTATCACTGACTTTTTATTATTTGTTGAAACTTTGTGATTGGCTATGATGAAGTCATGTTTCTATCTCCTTTCAAAGCTGACTTGCCTTGAGTTTTAACCTATCCTCTTCTAAGAAGTAAAGAGGGAGGACTTACTTTTATATAAAATGCCAAAGATCTACCTTTCACTGTAACCATATGCTTGCACAGAGAATTTCACATGGGAGATTCTACCTCTTTTCTAAGCAAGCTAAAAGCAGTATCTTCCCCTGATATTCTAGAATCTGTTACTACTTGGGTTTGTCTTATCAGCCCCAGTCCAGTGCCTCAAAGCTTGTCTACTGAGAGGCTAAAGATGACAGTGGGCTTCTGTTGTCCATCCTCCATTCCCATGCCTCATCTCACACCTCAAACCTCCTTCCTGGAATACTATGTTCAGTTTGGGTGCCATATTCTAGGAAGACATTGATGCACTGGAGAGTGTCCCAGGAAGGATGATATGAGTGAAGAAATGATAGATGTTTATTATAGATAAGACTTGATCAGGAGGAGGAAACATGAGAGCTGTATTGAAATGTTTGAAGGGTTGTTAAGATAGAAGTATGATTAGGATCCTTGTGCTTGGCTTGAAGTGTCAGAACTCAAAACAATCAGTGAACATAGCAAAAGCATTTTCAGGTTTAATGTAAAGAAAAGCGCTTCCTAACAAAATTATTTAAAAGTGGAATAGGCCATTTTAGGCATTAGTGACTTTCCCATCACTGTAGTTTGCTATAGAGGGTTTTCTGTTTAGGTATAGTTTGCAATAACTGACTCTGAGGTCCTTCAAGATTATGAGATTTTAGCACAATACCTGGTATATAGTAATTATGTAGTTTGAGAAATGCTTATTGACCAACTGACAGATTCTATGATTCTGTGGTATATCCATACTTTTATAAACTGTAATTTTGATAGTTTATAATTTAGCAAATGATAGTCAATAGTAGCTATAACCCCAAATTAATCACCAAAATTCATTATAGCTCCATTCTACAAACTTTATCTTCTCCCTATTAACTCCAGGGTAACATATAGAATTCTGTTTGGCCCTTGATCCCTTCATAACTTTTTCATTTTCTTCTACCCTAATTTGCTCCCACATACCTTTTGATCCACAAAAACTGGCCTCCTTGGCATTCCCTTGTTCTATCTCCTGATGTTGCTTTTCCCCTTCCTATCCTCCCTGTTTGTAATTCTCTCCCTCATCTCCATCCCTTGGATTCCTTCAAGTTCCAATTAAAATACCAATCTTTACAAGAAGTCTTTTTTTGATCCTTCTTAAGACTAGAGCCTTCCCTCTGTTGATTATTTCCAATTTATCCTGTACATGGTCTGATTGTACATTGTACAATGTTGTACATTGTGGTCGCTAAGTACAACTTCTACAATTGTTCCTTAACTTATTTACCAGAGTTACTACTCCAACCAAGGATGCAGAGGTGATAGCTACATTAGGACTAATTATCATGTCCTGGAACCTGTCACTTGTCACCCCTTCTCCAGAAATGGAATCCTGAACTCCCATCAGGATTCGAAAGCTGCAAATAAAGACCACATGTGCTATGTGTCACTGTTATGCTCATCACCCCTTTCTACATTATGTGGTCAGACTCTAGAGGACTGTAGGCCCCATGGAAATAAATGCAGATACTTAGGAAATAAAGGTATACCATGACCCCTGCCTGCTTCTCCCAAAGGACTGTCCCCTTGGGTGACCAGAGCAAAGAGTGAGGAGCTTGTGATTCTACCTTCACTGTTTCCTGGAGCCTCACATATATATTCATTTGCTTCCACATATACCAAAATGCTAAATAGGGAATATTACAGAAACCTGGCCAGTTTGATTTCTGTACCCAAGCATCATTCTGGAAGTCTGGCTCCACATACAACCTTTCCTTTCTCTATCTCAAGTGTTTGTGTTAGAATTCACTTCTAGCTATAACCCATGCTATGTTTCTCTGACCTTGTACTCAATGCAAACAAAAGTAATTTTGAAAGTCATTAGTTGTAAGCCAGTCAATGAATTGTGATGCTAGACAACGGCTAGTGTCACCAAAGATCTTTCATCTAGCTCACACACTTTCTCTGTAGCAGGTCAGTTTAGTTCATAATGGTGACTTTTCACTGCCCTCTGACTGTTGTTTAAATTTACCAACAGCTGAACTGGCTCTCTGCTGTTGGAAATTGCATTTTTAAAGGAGATCATGTCTTTTCTGAAAAATTTTATAATTCTTTTGAATAACCAACAGTTTTTTCCATGAGGGTGGATGACAACATCAGCATCATTTTGGAGACATTCTTTTGAGAGGTCACCGTGTCCTTACAAAGACCAATTGTATTTAAGAGAAGGCTGAAATGTAAGGAAAAAAAGTCAGGCTTACTGACTCCCAGATTATTAGACCTGAAGGGCATAATGTACTGTATTGAACAGTCCTCATTTTTCAGATGAGGAAATTGGAGTTTTTGAACTGACATCTTCATCTATGAAATTCAGTCAGCAGGGACTGGAACTGAGGTCAACTGCATTTAACCACAGGGAACCAATCCTATAGAAGGTGAAGCCAATCTTTGTTGTCAGCGAGAAAGCATAGAGAGACCAATCCAGGTCAGAAAGCACTGTGGATGGGGATAGAGATGTAAGTCTAGACTTTTTGTTCAGGCTAAGTCCCTATAAAAGCTTCAATTTAGACAGTTCAGGAAGGATTACTCTTGCTTGTTATAAGGAAGGATGAAGACACTGTGCTACCATGGGTATGAGACCCAGGACTTTCCTGGTCAGACTCCAGGATTATAGACTAGAGGCTCCCTCAGTGGATGCATATGAAATAGTGGAGATTTTTTAAAAAAAGAATCCATTGTTCTGTTATATTTGATGTTTTTAGTAGCATTTTTCTTGTCCAGGGTAATTGTTATGATGGACCTCACAGTTCAAGGTATTAAGGATTTATGAATGTGTGCAAGTAGGTGTGACCAAAAGATGAACCAAACATCTTATTTATCACTTGTACTGAAACTATAAATGCAAATTCCATTTTTTAAGACTCCTTTAAAAACATTTAAATTATAATGTACTGTAATCCTTTTTGCTTGCATGCCAAGTTCATATTTCTAAGCATAGTTACTTGTAACCCCATATTTTGCATGTTAAAAATTCAATATTCCCTCCTCTCTTTTGCAAGAAATTGAGTGGGTTTTTGCCACCTTTACTTGAAAGTTAAAGGTGACTTCTTTTAACGTCATTTACATGATAATTCCTATTATTTGAATTAGATAGACTGTCCACCTTGAGATAATAGCTACCTCACACCGTCACTAAACATGTGTCATTCTTAGGCTAATTATGAGATAGTGCCCATTACTGACCTTCCCACAACCTCCAGAATTTGAGCTTTCAGTCTTGAAAGTGTGCCAAGGCAAAGCTGTCCTCAGGCAAATCACGAGGTCATTAATGACTATCCATGACCTCAGTCACCTGGCTTATGGGCAATTAGTGCTCCTGTATCTTCAAAGCTAATTATGAAGATATATATATTGCAAATAACTGACATAAGAGATGGAACTTTTTCTGTTTATTAATGATAAATGAATTATCACGTAAATGATAAATTCTTTTCCGGTTAAAGACCTACCCTGTAAGATGTATGTTACTAACCACTTTGTTGAAAAGAACTACTCTTGCTTGCTTTCCACAAACATAGACTCTGATGACACATGAAGACCTGCCAAAAGCCCACGGGAAATATTGGAGTCAGTCTCCTTCCATCACTTTTCTGTTATCTTAGGATATGGTTGGCTATGCTTAAATAAAACCTACTTGGATAAGGAAATTGTACATTAGGTTCTTTAAAAATATACACACACATACACCCACATACAATTTTACCTTTCTCTTATTTGTGGCATTCTGGTAATGCTAACATCACTACTGTCCATCTATATAGCATTTCCTGCTAAATGTTGGGGAATAAGTAGGAATGACTGATCACATCTCCAGACCCTAAAATTAATCCCAGTGAATGATATTCATTGCTGCTTATATCAATGGAGCATATTTAAGACCCAAGTAGCCAAGACATATTTTATGAAAGATTCCCCCTCTAGCCATTGTCATTGATACAGTATTTTAAGAGGAATATTTACAATATGGGGATTATTGAGAGAAGAGTGATGGAGATGATTAAGGGACTTGAAACTATTTTGTATAAGGAGTGGCTTAGGAAATTGGTCATGCTAGCCCTAGAGAAAAAGGGGCCATAATAGCTACCTTACAACATTTGTAAAGCTATCAGGTGGATGAGAGAACAGATATGTACTGTGTGACTTCAGAGGGGAGAATTAGATTAGTTGGTGGATTTCAAAGGAGGGTAGATTTTGGTTCACTATAAAGAACTTTCTTTATATGAACTGATAACTGAGTGAAGTGAGCAGAACCAGGGAGAGCACTGTACATAGTAACAACCACATTGTGTGATGACTGACTTTGATAGACTTAGCTCTTCTCAGCAAAGCAAGGGTCTAACAGAACTCCAAAAGACTCATGGTAGAAAATCCTGCTCACATCCAGAGAAAGAACTTTGGAGTCTGAATGCAAATAGAAATCTGCTACTTGCTCTCTCTTTCTTTGTTGTTGTTTTGTTTCTTCTTTCTTGTGGTTCCTCTCATTGGTTCTAATTCTTCTTTACAACGTGACTAATGTGAAAATCTGTTTAACATGGAAGTATATATAGAGTCTATATCAGATTGCATGCTATCTTGGGGAGGGAAGAGAAGGGAGAGGGAGAAAATTTAAAACTCAAAATCTTACGGAAGTGAATGTTGAAAGCTAAAATAAATAAATAAAATTTAAAAATAAATAACTTTCTAATGTAGTTTTCTGACAATGGAATCGACTGCCTTATGAGGCATTGGCCTCCCTATTGCTGGCAGTGTTAATAAAACTGGACAAAAACTGTCAATGATGGTATAGAAAATTTCCAAGTTAAGAAATTGGCCTAGGATCTAGGTAATCTAGGTGATCACCTAGCGTCTTGGTGATCATTAAGATACCTTCCTTAAAGTTACCTTACCCTAATATCCTATAGTTCCATCTGTGTGAATAGCTTTTTTTGGGGGGGGGGGGATAGGAGGAGGGAGAAAGTATATTGTATTTCTTGCAAAGGAGGTTTTTACTTTCAATTTACTTTTATTCTTTGTTTCGCTTCCATTTTTCTCCATTTTTAAGGATGCACTTTATTTATTTATTTTTATAAATCTTGGACACTAAATTCTTATTGGAGATATTCAGTACAAAATTGTTTTTTCCTCAATTGTTCAGTTCCTTTCTTATCCTAGATAAATTCATTTTATTCATGCAGAAGCCTTTAAATTTCATGCTATCAAAATTATCTATTTTGTCTTTTGTAATGGCCTATATTCCTTGTTTAGCTTACCCATATAACCTGATTCCCATCTAATTTTCTATGATATGACTTGAAATATTTAGGTCATGTATCTATTCTGAGTTTTTTTGGTGGAATATGGTGTAAGATGCTCTCATAAATTTCTGCCATATTGTTTTCTAATTTTCCAGTTTTTTTTTCCAGTCAAATAGGGAATTATTTCCTAAATAATTTACGATTTAGGTTTATATATCCTTGGGTTCCTTGTTTATGATTCTCCTTTGCCTTTTCCATTGATCTGCTTTTTTAAATTTGTAACCAGAATAAAATTATTTAGATCATTACTGCTTTATAATGTAGTTTGAAATCAGGAAATGCTACCTGCTTTTTATACATGCTTTCTTTCAGCATTTCTCTTGATATTCTAATATGCTTTTGATTTTATCTAACTCTGTAAAGTATGTTTTTGTTGGTTTTATTGGTATAGCATTAAATCTGTAAATTCACTTTGGTAGTATTGCCATTTTTATCATGTTGGTATGGTCCAGTCATTAGCACTGAATACTCCTTCAGCTCTCTAGTTTGTTCTTTATATTTTTAAGGAGCATTTGTAATTGAAGCTATGCAAGTATTAAGTGTGCTTTTGTAGATTTACCTGTATTTTTACATTTTATTTATTTTGTAATAATTTTTAAAAGATCTTTATACTAACATTTTGGAAACATTTTTTCCCCCTAAGTCAATAGTAAGGGATGTTTCCAAAGTGAAGGTAGTCAGTTTTCAAACAGAAAGATATTTGCAATTTCAGATCTCAGTTTAGGACTTTCTGTAAAAAAGATATTCTGGAATTTCAATTCTGGAATTTCATTATAGCACAGCTTTTATAGTACAGAATTTTGTGTAAAAGGGGATGTCATGGGATTCTGTCAAAAGACAAGAAACACCTTGTCATGGCAGGACTTCCATTATCATAGTGTTAAATAATGGGGTTATTGAGGACAGATCTATACTAAACTTCCAAATTTTTGTATGGCAATTATTAACACTGTTCATGAAGATTTAGGAATATACAATTAATTTAATAAATATATTTCCTGGCATTCCCAGGAAAATGCAAAATTTATGTCTTCAGTTCCCCATCTTTAAAAAATCCAATAAATTCACAAAATAAAGCAATGCATCCAATTCATAAAATAGCAGAAATTTTTAATGCTAAAATGAGAGTTTTTTTTTCTTTTTTTCTTTTTTTTCTTTTTTCTTTTTTTGTAGGGGGAAAGGTAGGGCAATTGGAATAATGTGACTTGCCCAACGTCCCACGGCTAGTTTTTGTGTTAAGTGTCTGAGGCCAAATTTGAACTCAGGTCCTCCTGACTCCAGGGTCAGTGCTCTATTCACTGGGCCACCTAGCCACCCCCTGAGGGTTTTTTAAAAAGAAAAATAATCACTAATCCAATAAAATTTTTTTCCTGTGGAAATGGTACGTGGAGGATATAACATGGATATTTTGGTGAAATTAGTTTGCAAAGGCAGAATTTCTTTGGTCTTTTTTCCTGAGATTTGAATTTTTTTATTAAATCAGCTTTAATTAATTTGATCTATGAATCCCAGGATTCCTCTTATAAATGTTCAATTGATTGCCTCATTCTTAGTAAACAACACTTCCTAGAAATTGAAAGATATCTTTGTTAATGGTTCCTATATGCATTTCACTGTGCAACATAACTTAGGAGATTTTAGGCATTTAACAGAACTTTGCCTGTTTTCTCTTCACTGCAATTGATTTCTTTCAGTATATAAATGCAACAATTTAAAACTGTTGACAATGCTAGCTAGCCTACTGAAATCCCAGAATTTATAAGCCAAGAATCATGTGTAGGTGACATCAGTGTACATGGAACTGTCACTGAAATGAGAACATTCATCTTGATCTTCTACTGTTGAGGTTTATAAAGCTGAAGTAAAAAATAATCTTTCAGTAAATAAACTTTGGCAAAGGAGAGAGTCCCTCTAGAGAATTTAGATACTAAAGTAACTATGAAATTATCTCCACTTCTCTTTGGCTGGTGGGATGTATTCTATGAAGGAAAAATCAGTGCCTGCAAGTTAATAAGAGGGCTAAGGCAAGTTAAGCAGTGGAAATGATAAGAAGGCATTTAAAAAATTTATACCCCAGCAACCCAGTTCTCTAAAGAAGGTACCATGCCCTATGATTTAGAACTGGAAAGAATTTTAGATTTCATTTAGTTTGACACCCTAATTTAGCATATGGGAAAACTGAGACCCAAAGAACAGAAAGTATTTGCTCAAGTGTACACAGGCAGTATAGGTAGTAAGTAGCACAACCAGGATTTGAATCCACATCCTCCAACTCCAAATCCAATACTCTTTCCACTAATACAGAATCATAGTCTCTCAGATGGAAGAGCCTCAGCTTTGATCTAGTACAACTCATACTTGAATGAGATTCCACTCCACAAAATGCATAACAATTGTTCATCCAGTCTTTTACTGGAGCGCTCCAAAGAAAGGGAGACCATTGCCTCCTAAGGCAGCTCATTTTACCTCTGGAAAGCCTTCATTTTTAGGAAACATTTTCTTATCCTACACAAAAGTTGCTTCTCTGTAAGCTTCATCAATTCCTACTAGATCTGCCCTCTGGGACCAAGTAGAACAAGCCTAATTCCTCTTCTATAGGACAGTCTCTTAAAACTTGAAAATAACTGTCATTTTCCATCTGCTTACAACATTTTTTCTCTTCTCTAGGTGAATTATCCACAGTTCTTTCCACCAATAATCATATATGAGGATTTCAAGGCCACTCACAATATTGGTCTCTATCTCTGAAACCTTTCCATCTTAATAGTGTCTATCTTAAAACATGACACCCAAAATTGAAAACAACATTCCAAACATATACTTAATAGAACAGAATATAACTGAAAAAGAGAAACATAAAGAATAAACTTCCTGGCTTTCAAATATTCTCCCTAAACATTCCTCAGTGACACATGAAAAGCTTTCAATTTAGATAATCTGTGTAGACCGTTATTCATATGATTCAACCTTATTAGACTATATGCTCATATAATTTACAGAATAGGGGATTTTATATCTACTTCAGTTTTCCCTGGCCTATAATATGTAATGAACTCATAATAGACCCACATTTAACAATTAGCATAGAAATTAATGTTCACCAAATTGAGAGTCAGGAAATTCTTTTTAGTCCATCTTTGAAACTGATCTCTATGCACGTAAACTCTGAACTTCTGAATTTCTCATTGACGGTCCACTTCAAATCCAAAAATTTCCATTTGTGTATGAGACAATGTGTCTCTATTAGTAAACTTTATTTTGAATAATTTAATGAGTTTCTGGTGGCTTTCACTCTTTTGGTATAAGAGTACTTGAAAGCTTTTGAGGATAGCATAAATCTCACTGGTACATGCATGAGACAGTTTACTAAGTCCTTAAAAGCTTATTCATATTTTTCTTCCATATGATCTTAAAATAGTGTTAAAGGGGATGACATCAAACTGACCTTTTGGAGCTTGTGCTTTTGCTTCTTCCCAATCTCATACGTGTGAATAGAGGCTTATTGATTGCATAATTCTTCATGCACTTTTGCTATTAAATATCAAATCTAGAATAATCCTTAGTTCATGAAGATTCTTTTGAAGTAGCAAATTGATCTTCTTTGGATCAGAAATTACTTTTTGTTTGAGCACTATATGTCTTTCTATCTTAGAGAGACTCTGAAAAACTGACATTTGTCCAGATCATGGCACAGATGAGACCATTTTTAAAAAAGTCAATATGACACTTTTTTTTAAAAAGGCACACAGATTTTTTTTTTCCAGTTCCAAATCCTCCAAATCCTACTTTCCAGATTTCCCAATATTTTTTGTCACATGGTGAGTTCTTGCCCTAATATCTGGGATCTTTGAGTTAATTAAATATTAGGTTACCGTGTTCATTTGCTTCAATATATTGTGTACCTAATTTGTTTTATGTTTGTAGATGTTTTCAAGTCGTTGTCTTCTATGCTTATGTCTTGAGTTTCTCTGATACCATTATTATTATAAAATATATAAGAAATAATTATTACTCTTTGTGCTGGTTTCTTTTTGTTTGTTTGTTTATTCTTCTAGCCTATTACTTTGGTCTTCATGTTAGTGTTGGGCTTTGCTCACTTTGAGATGGGGAGGATGTCTGGCTCAAGATCTCATCTTTTCGTATCCTTCCACTGCTTTCACAGCTCAGTCTGAGGGCCTTCAACTTTCTGGTGCTTCCAATGTGATGTGATCTGAGGAGAAGGTTTTTCACTGTCCTCCTATGAGTTCTGCAAATTCCTGACACAGGTTTGAATATGTTGGGTTGTGTGTGATTGAGTTTCAGTAGGTTGGTGCTAAACTCAGTTACTATTAATCCTCTTGGAGGTTCTATATATATAAATAAATATATTCAGTGTGGCTGAATTGCTTGATTCTGCTTTGATCTGGATTTCCTTCCTTGGTTATTCTACTGTAGGCTGGCATGCAGGGATGAGAGAGTGAGGCTGATACCTTTGCACAGCTTTCCCTCAATTAAATTCAATTCACTTGCAAGTCAAGACATCACCCTCCTTATCTTATCAGTGTGCAGAGTCAAAGGTCATAATTGAGACTACATTCTGCTCTTGGACTCAGAGTCACAGAACTAAGTTTGTGTAATTTGTTCCTTGCTTTGCACATGGGTATAGCCTTTCTTGTTTGGTGCCAAAACTATAACCTTGGAACAGGGTAATAGGTATCAGAGCACCCATTCCTAATCCCAGGGTTCAGCAGTCCCCTGAGATCTTTCTGTTCCAGTGCTTTTAGCCCTGGATCTCAGTCTTAGTCCCATTACAATCCTTGGGTACTAGAATCCTCCTCAAGACCGCTACTGTTACCTCTGTCATGGCTGCGCTATTCTCCTGGTCAGCTCCCATCCCATGTCTGCAGAACTTTCTATCTTCCTAAGTAGTTCTGTGCTGGAAAAATGAGTCATTGTGACTTTTTCTTGGCTTTTTCAATCAGAATTTGGTTTGGTATATTTTCTAGGTTGTTATGGGTGGGTGTGTGTGTGTGGTGTTTGTGAATGAAGTGTGTTCAGAGAACTATGTAAAAATTCAGACTCAGTCTATTCTTCTTTTCACATGTTCTTCTAAATGCTTTCTAAAGATTATAAAAATCATTCAGATTTGCCAATACTTCCAGGTATTTCATGTCTCTAATAATTTTCTCCATTTGAAATATGTCAGGTGTTCCCAAGATTCTTTGGGTATGTATACTCAGAAAGATAGAATATCGCTGGGCAATAATTCACATGAAAGATGTCATCTGTGTTTCATTTTTTTTTTTCATGGGGAAATAATAATATGTGCATCCCAGAATAGGTCCATATTGGAGAAATACTGACTAACTAGCAAATAATCCAAGGCATCTTGAATTTATGTTATGATGTACTGGTCCACTTTAGTTTTCTTGTTATGTCCAGCAGTCTTTACACATTTAAGTATTTCCAGTTTCCTTCTATACCACAACTGTGGGCAATTCATGCAGCTTGTAGGGCTCTGTGATAATGACATTGACTAATACTTCTTTCCAGTGTTTTCTAAAGTTTTCCAAGACCTCTGTTGGGAATTTCAGCTATTACTGAGGATTTTGCGTTTTGCTCCTTCAGTACATCCCTTAACACTTTGGTTTCCACTTTGAATTTCTTCCTCAACTCATCCTTTGCAACTTCAGTTATTGGAGAGTCATTAAAGTCAGATGTCTCTAGAACCACTCTCAAGTTGGAGGCTTCACTGTTCTTTGCCACTGTTGCTTCTAGTTTCTGCACAGGGACGGATGGTTAAGGTATGAAGATATCATCTCAGTTGGCTGCCCAAAGTATTCTTCTGGTACCTTGGACAGGATGGAGTTAGTTCTAATCAGTATAAGCACATCAAAGATGTTTTCTGAGTCTAGACATACCAGACCAATGTATTCATAATCCACCTTATGCCTGCAGCTTCCTTAGGGAACTTCAAGCTTATACTAACATAGACTGAGTATGGGTAGTAATTCTCAGTCAGTCAACAAAGTTAAAATGCTTGCATAGAATATAAAGATATCTTTTGCAAATGTCTTTTATAAAATGACCAAAATTCAAATGTCAACTGAGATCCACTGTCCAGTATAATAGGATATGCTACATTATTTATCTTCATAATTCTTTGTGTAAGAAGTCTCGTGAGTCCAAGTAGAAAGGTCCTATGAATGGCTAGTTGTTTTTGAGGTCAGGGTTAAAGTTTTCAGGGTTTAGAACATCTCTATCCCAATTTCCCAACATTGTTTCAGATGTTCTTCTGCAACCACGGTTGTAGCAGAAGATAGCTCTAGCTCTTTGTGCTTTGCTAATTATGCTTTTCAATCAGATTGTTCTGACCACTTGTCCCATGATTCTTTGTTCTACTAAGACTATCTGTTCTGCCCATGGTTCCATTTCTCAGCATATTTTTCCCAAATTTCTGACTTTGGCTCTAGGCACATGGAGATAAAGGGTCTTTTCTTTAATGTTAATGATAGTTGACATTTATACAGAACTTCAAAGTTTATGAACCACTTCTCTCATAATAACAACATAAAGGAGGTAGGATTGGTGTTATTGGTCTCATTTTATAAATGAGAAATTTGAGGTTCACTCATTCAATAAATATTTATTAAGTACCCAGGCACTGTGCTAAGTGCTGGAGAGGTTAAGAAGGTTTTAACAATTCATTTAGGTAATTAGTAGGTACCACGGCCAGGACTAGAGTTCAGGTCATCTGAATCTAATACCCGTCCTTTCCCCACTATACCATGCTGTCTCCCTTCCTGGGTAATATCTCTCAGACATGTTCCTGTCAATATCTTGGTTTTGGATGCTAGGCAGAAAATACAATTAGGCAGGCACTCAGCTTGGTATGATTGCATTCATTCTTGTGGCTCTGCAAATTATTTGGAGCCCACAGATGGAGAGATCATTTGCTTAGATTCAGAGGTGGTGCAGCTGCCAAAAGGGTGTATCTGCCCTTTAGCAGAGCCTTGGGGAAGCAGTGGTGCCTGCATATTCACCTCAGGGCAGAGACTATGTGAAACAGCAGATATGGGTACCACCCATTGCTAGTTATTATCTCTATACCTGTATGACTGTCCAAATTTTCTAAATTTACCTAGCATTTTGACACTGAGCCTGAACTGTTTGCAGTACAACTGTTTGGCAGAATGACAGGACTGATGAAAAACCACTTCTTTATCTTTGGATTCCTGAATCTCCTTTACCCCTGGTGTATAAATTTTATGTGGTCTTTTCAGGGTTAAAGGCTTTGATCACTAACTCTAGACAGAGATGTCTGGTTATCAGTGATCTCAGGAGGGTAGAATCCTATTGTAAAATCTCCCTGGTTTACGTATGCTGTCAGGGGGTGGTGGCCCTCAGGGAGAGCTCTCATGTTAGCAGTCACCAGATCATCACTCAGTGCTGAAATTTGGTTTGTAGAATTTTGCCTGAGATTGAGAATTGGTAGGAATACAATGGTAGAATCAGCTAGTCTTAATATTTACTGTAATTTCATTCATTCTATCACCATTCTAGATCAGTCTCTCATCACCTCACACTTAGATTCCTATGATACCCTTAGAAATGGTCTCCTTGCTTCTAGTCTCTCACACTCCAAACTACTGCAGATGCCACACTAGATTAGCTTTCCTAAAATGCTGCTCCCTTCATATTATTCTGTAGGCTAAACCAGCAATAGTTCCTCATCATCTATAGGATGATGTACAATTTCCTAAGCCTTGCATGCAAGTCCTCTCTTCCCAATGCTATGTATGACTTTTGTCCATTAGGTACCTTCTGCTATAACCAAACTGTTCTCCTAATGTCCTTTGGTATGCATGAAATATGCTTATCATGCCAATCTAAATGTCTGAATCCTACCTGTTCCTCAAGATTTGCCTCTCACCTCCCTAAAGGTTTTCTTGGCCTTTTAATATTTATTCAGTGCTCCTTTCATCCACTGAAATCCTATTGGTTGTGTTGTCTGCACCATACATTTATCACTTAATCAGTCTTGTGATAGTTCATATTGTTTTATGTCATGTTGCCTTATTTAATATTCTTGCTTATTTTTCATTGTACATGTGTCTTCCTCCTCCAATATATCCTTGAGGGCAAGATCCAAGTAATATACTTCTATTTGCACTCCATTGCACCTAACACAATCCTTTGAACATAATAGGCACTAAATGAACGTGTATTTTATACATGTCAAATTTGGTTCTTTTCCTTTCTCAGCATTCCATAAAACTTTTTTCATCTCTGTTTGATCTGGCTCTGGTTTCTGACTAGATTTAAGATGTCAATTTAAACTTATTTTGTTTGAAAGATTGTGCTTACCCCCACTTTCACTACCCTTTTTAACTGTTTATTCATGTGAATATTAGAAGTGTAAGACTCATGTGATAACTGGGAAAAAAATTAGTAGGGATTAATTATCATTAGTCTCTCCTCTCCTTCACTTCTTACCTTGACCACAAGTACTCCTCAATCTATTTAGAAGCCATTTCTAGGTCATTCTAGACATAAATAGATACAGATAACTGAACTCCCACAATATACCTTCTCTGAGGGATGCAAGCAAGATTCAGTAGGTTAATTCACCAATAGAAGAAGGGTTAGACTTTATGGGAACACAGTTCCACTTTTTTCTCCACAACATTAAATTCTAGAGTTATTTTTCTGTGAAAAACTCTCCCATCAGCACAAGGAGGATAGCCAGTGCAAAAAAACAGACCCAAACCAAACCAAAACAATCAGCCAGGTTTTTAATGCTTTTAGCTTCTCACTGGGATTTAATAGAGCTATTATGAGAAGGGAAAGGATAACAGTGAAGTCATTTGGGCACTGATGCTGTATGCAGGTACATGCCTGTTTACATTCTTCAAACAGATGTAGCTTTCAGCCCCTGAGCAGTACAGTAGCCTGGGCCCTAAAGGTTTCAGAACCACAAACAGCTCCTAGTAGCTGTCACCCTGAATCTAGAGTCAAAACCTTCCTGAGGCATGAGTATAGTTCTGCAGCTTCAACTCCCTATCATTCAGCTGCTTTTAACTTTGCTACTAGTAGTGAGATTTATTAAATCTTAGAGTTGGAAGAGACTTGAGTTATCATTTAATCTGCCCTCTCATTTCACAAATGAAGAAATTGAGCCCCAGAGAGGTTAAATAACTTGCCAAGATCATGCACCTAGTTTGAAGCAAAGCAAACATTTGAATCAAGCTCCTCTCAATCCCAAATTAGCATTCTTTCCATTAGACTATGTAACTATCTTTGCCTACTGTACATCAAAAAGAAACCTTAGGTCTTTCCAACAGTTCTGGTTACCTTGTTGAAAATTCTTGTTATTTTCCCTTCCACTACTAAAATCAGAGTGTTATTTACAGAAGAACTGGAATAAGATTGGTTCTGGGATGCCAGGTTGGCAGCTTGACATGTTAGTTTAAAAAAAAGTTCCAGTAAGGATGTTTGCCATGTGAGGAAAGTTCAGCAAGAACATTTGCTATATTGAAGGAACTACAGATTAAGGCCTTTGATCCTGGACAGCTCAGGGCAATTCATTCTACCCACAGCATCCCAGGAAACTTATACTTTTAAAGAGCTGTAGTCATTATATCATTTATAATTCCTCTGAATGGAAATAGGCATTCTTAACCCAACAGGAGTTTTTGCTATTGGTATCTGAGAAGAGAGTTCCATCCTTTAGCTAGATTGGCTACTCCACTGGGTTTTGAACAATTCAGAGGTGTTAAACTCATGACCCACTGCCTGCAAAACTCCTGAGTACTACAAAACCAGATTGAAATGCTATCAGAAAATGTTTAACAAAATAAAAATACAAGGTAATTAATGCTAAGTTGTGTTTTCTAAGTCAATATGTGGCCTGCATGGAATCATTTCTATTTGAGTTTGACATCACAGGTGCACATTATATCCAGGTGTCAAAGACTTGTCTCCAAGGTCTCCAGGGGTGGCACTGTGTAACGATACTGGGATTTGAAGATCTTCCACGCCCCTTGAGCTTGCTGATGTAGCAGGAAGGGGTGGAGCAAGAGAATGTTGGAACCAAGCTAGTCTCCATGTGGTGCTGACTGGAAGTGGCGGCAGAGGCAGTGGCTGTGGTTGTGAACTCCTTTTGCTTTGAGCGGGCCAGAATCTCTGCTAAGGACTCCTGCTGAGGACTGCCAGGGATGGGAACTGCCAGGGCTGGAGCTGCTGGGAGCAAGCTGCCTGGACGCTGAGCAGTTGTGTGCATGAGGAGAGGAGGATCTTTGCCTGAGGTAGCCTGTCCTGTTTGAAGGCTTGAGAATGTGGGTGTTTACTACTTTAACCACAT
>CM053580.1:260794117-260835832 GCA_028627135.1 Pseudochirops cupreus | reverse complement strand
AGTTTTCTGGTATTTAAATGAGTGCTCTAGCTATATTTCTTATGTAGAGAGCCTGTTACATTTTGTGATTAATAACCATATCAGCATATTTATAGTTACTGTAGGCATTGTGAATACTGCATTGCTGATACACACTGTTCCTTCTAGTGTCAGATTCTTTATTGCTTGTGAGATAATTGTGACCCAGAACAGGGACATGATCTTACAGGAGGAACAGAAGTGAACAGAATAAGCATTTATATAGCACTTACTATGTTCTAAATATTGTGCCAAGTGCTTTTTACAAATATAATCTCATTTGGTCCTCATAACAACCATGTGTTATTATTATTTATTCCCAATTTGCAGTTGAGGAAACTGAGAGGTTAAGTGACTTGTCCAGAGTCACACAGCTCCTAAGTATCTGAGCATGGATTTGAATTGAAAGTCTTCCTGACTCCAGGCCCAGCACTCCATCTACTATTCCATAAGTTGCCCAAGACCCTAGGACTTAAGTTTCTCTCAAAAGAAAATCCCATAGCTTTTCTTTAGTTCTTTATTCTTTACAACAGATGTTGTAAATAAACTGCAATTGATTCGATATATTCTTTTAGCAAATACTTATCACAATCATTCTACCACAAGATGACCATCTGTTTTATGAAATGATTTTTTTTACTGTCTTGAGATGCATAATAAAACTAGCTCTACCAACAGATTTATTTAGTTCTCTAGGTAGAAGCTGTGAACTATCTTTCCATTCAGTTGCAGCTTCCTTATGTCTTCTGGTTACACTTATCAAGAGAACGTCAAGATTGTTATCATCCTATTTCTTCAGCAATGTATCTAATCTTCAGGCACTGAACTAGGATTTCACATTTGGCATTTCAATAGGTAAGCTAATGTTAAGAAACAGGCTAAATCTTGTAATTCTTTGTACCTTTAACCCTATTTTCTGTCATTATACTACTATCACTACAGCAGAAGGGGCCATACAGGCCAAGAGCCATTTTGTAATTTTCTGTTTTATGGGCTGCCATGACCAAGGGAGTGATCATCAACTGGACTGTCAACTGGTAATGAGCCACTTTATACTTATCTAGGCTTGTGTGTAAATCCCTTCACAACCCGGCCACAATCTATTTTTCCAAATTTATTAAACATTACTAACTTACTAGCACTATGTGATTTAGTCAAACTTGTGTGCTTACTACTCCTCATGGTCTAATTCCCATTTTCATGCCTTTACATTTCCTGTCCCTCTGCCTACAATATTCTCCTCCATGCCTCAATCTCTTCGAATCCAGTTTTTTTCTTCAAGATTCAGTTTCAATGTCACCTTTTATTTAATAAAGCCTTTCCTGATTTCCCTTGTTTTTAGAGTCCTTCTTCTCAAAATTACCTTGTATTTATTTTATATATATATTCTATGTATATTTATTTAAGTACATAATTTCACCACCACAAAATGCAAGCACATACAGTACAGGGTTATATCTCTTTTTTTTCCTGTCATTAATGCCTTATACTATGCCTGGCACATAGTGTGCATTTAATAAATTCATTGATTGATTCTTACTGAGACCATATTAAACACAATGAGGGCTTTTGGTGAATTTTCCAATTGAATGACTTGGCTCAAAAGCAAAGGAATAGGATGTTTCCTTCAAACATTAGTCTATTATTTTATGTTTCAGTACAACAAATTAATAAATTATGGATATTCTTATTTACATATCAGGTTTAAAGTATGGGGAAATGAATTTGAATCTCAGTTCTATTATTTACTACCTGTGTGATGCTGGTTAAAATATTTTCCTGTTCTGGGCCTCAGTTCCTTCATCAGTCAAATGGATGCATTGAATTGGATAATCATCAATGATCCTTCTGACTCTGCATCCTGGGATACTATGATTTCATGACCTTCGATGTAAGAAAAATTTAAGTAATGGCTCTAATTCAGCCTTATGATGGAACAGGTATAAAGCTACATGACAAGATAATGAGATGGAAGGGGACAGCAACAAACTGATTATAATGGAGGGAGGTGGTTGAGTCTTGGCCTTTTTCAGGGCCAGTGGCCTGAATTAACAGTAGGGAGAGAAAAAGCCAGTGGGTTAGCCTCCTTAGTAAAAAAAAAAATATTAAGTAACCTTTCAGGACCCAAACTGAAGCATTTCTCCAATCCAGGGAGAGCAAACATTCAGAGGACCTAGCAGAAGGATAGAGAGCATCCTTCCTTTCCTCACTCTTACACACAATTGGCTCTAGAGTGTAAGTCCTTGGATAAGGACAAGAAAAAAAAGTATATATATATATATTATATATATGTTGTCTTGAAGTTTTATAAAGATAGGGGTAAAAGGATTTTTAACCCATATATTTAATAACATCTTTCTAAAGGAATTTGGTTGCTAAGGCAATGTTAAATAGAGAGGGACAATGGTACAAGAGAAAATGTGCTTGGATTTGTCTTAAGAGGATTTAGATTTGAATACTGACTTTTCCATTAGTTACCTGTTTGACCTTGGGCAAGTCATTTCACTATTCTGAGCCTGGGGTGGTGGTGGTGAACTTGGGGCCAAGGTAATTGTGGAGAGACCAAGAGGCCTCTCCCTTGATTAGTTGCTTATCCTCAGCCATGAGATAAGGGTCTACTGTTTTGTGAGGCCTGGGGCTCCTACTGATCTTATAGGAGGCCTTATTTCAATTCTCTGGTTAAAAGAATGTTGGACAGGGGATCAAAAGAACTGAGTTCTAGTCTCTCTGGTGACACTAACTCTGAGTCTCCTTTTCTTATTCTGTACAATGAAGGACTTGCATAAGCCTTCCAGCTCCAACAGGCTGGGAGTCTATGAGCTTTAGGCTTTATTTGATTCTGTCTCCATTCCCACTCATATTTACTACAAACTGAATGAGCTCAGTGTCAGGCAAATTGCTTCTCTTCTGTAAAGTCAAAAAGCTGATCTAGGTAGTTTATTAGGTCCCTTCCAATTCTTAGCACTGTGCCTGGCAGGTAATAAGTGCTTAATAAATGCTTGTTAACTGACTGACTATTCAGAATGGTGTCTAGGTGGTACGTCAGTTACGTAAATGACTTCTCAGCATTCACCTTTAATATAGAAAAAGTCTCATCTTTGATAATTGTGAAGAATTACTTTCACCCACTTTTCAGGGGTTTCTACATTGTAATTACTGGGGAGACAGGTGCTGTCCGTTATCTCCACTTCCACATGTATGCATTGGATGTTGAAGGGCGTGAAAATATGGGATTGGAATGTTTCCTAATTTATTTGAGATTGGATAACAATGGGGATATGTTCTGGAGGAGCCACTTGGCTTAAATAGAAAGTTTCATTCTTTCAATCAACATTTCTTAAGCACCTACTATGTACCCAGGCACAGAGTTAAGCACTGAACACACAAAAAGAGGCAAAAGACAATCTCTTCCCTCAAGGAATTTACAAACGAATGGGGAAGACAACACATATACAAAGCAAGCTAGATACGGGACAAATGTTGTTGTTCAGCTGGGTTTTTTTTGGTCATGTTCAACTCTTTGTGATCTGATTTGGGGTGTTTTTTGGCAAAGATATTGGAGCCATTTGCCATTTCCTTCTCCAGACCTTTTTGCAGATGAGGAAACTGAGGCCAAAAGGGTTAAATGACTTGCCCAGGGTCATACAGCAAGTAAGTGTCTGAGGCCAGATTTGAACTCAGTAAGATGAGTCTTCCTGACTCCAGGCCCTGAACTTTATCCATTGTGATAACCCAGATGCTACAGGATAATTAGAAAACAATTAAAAGAGAGAAAGCCTGCAATTAAGAGTGGTTAGGAGAGGTTTCCTGTGAAAGTTTCCATTGGCAGATTAGGGGAAGACCTTCTCTGTAGATTTTAGGGTTCAATTTGAAAGCAAGTGAGATGTGATTAAAGCTATACAGGTAATGGAGGATGGTAATCTTTAACATGGTCATGAGTTTTTCTAGAGAATTGTAGCTCAAAATTACCAGATCAAGTGGATGGCCTTGAGTGGCTTTGTGATGACTGAAGGCCTTTTGAAGGAGGCACTTAGTGTTTGAATGTTGAATCCCAACTCAGGTTTTAGAGAGGAGCAAGGAAATAAACTTCCAGTACACAAAGATGCTAATATGGGATCAAGGACTCAATTATGAGTGTGGCTATATACAAATGTGTGTGTGTGTGTGTGTGTGTGTGTGTGTGTGTGTGTGTGTGTGTGTGTGTGTGATCTATCAAGTAATGTTAATTCATTTACATTCCCTTGAGGAAGGATGGTACTTGCAATTACAAAGTATAAGAAGCATATAGGGCAGCTAGGTGGCACAATGGATAGAGTGATTGGCCTGGAGTCAGCAAGACCTGAGTTGAAATCTAGCCTCAGACATGTATCAGCTGTGTGACCCTGGGCAAGTCACTTAACCCTGTTTGCCTCAGTTTCTTCATCTGTATCATGAATTGGAGAAGGAAATGGCAAACCACTCCAGTATCTTTGCCAAGAAAACCCCAAATGAGGTTGTGAAGACTCAGACACAGCTGTACAACAAAAGAAGCAAATATTCTTATACATATCATAAAAAAGGTGAAAGAAACCACAAATCAAATAGTAGAAAATGTATCAGGGAAGTCATAGTTAAATAGATCCTACAACACACACTTCCTTTACCCACCTCTAGAAGAAGCCCCAGCACAGAAGTTCTCCCAACTGGTCCTGTCTCTGCTTTTATATTTGGAAGAATATGTTCGCTTTTCAGTGGGCTATTTAAATTTTCCACACTTGGGCAATTCCTGTATCTGGAGCAAAGCCCCATTCGACCTGGCCTAGTTATAGTTCCTTTCATTCCTTTGATAATTCTGTAGTACACTAATAATTACTTGGTAGTTCTGAAGTTGAAGTTTAGCTGGGAGATATGAAAGTGTGAAAAAAAAATCATTGTTTTCAAAGTGAAAATGTCTATTAAAAGAAAAAAGACTTTAGAAACTTTTAACTTTCTTACCTTCTCATTCACTTATTTTTTTGTAATTTCATTTCACTCTGCATTTGGGATAATAGATGATCTTGTGACTTTGACTAAAAAAGGTAATTTTTTTCCTTCAGATGATGCATTCTTCTTCTTCTAGTTGGAACAGATTCAATTTTTAAAAAATCATATGTATGTATGTGTATATATATATGTATATCTACATGTGCATACATACACACCACACATATATCTCATTCATAGAGAAGAATAACCTATAACTTGTACTGTTTGGTAATTTCCTGGGGACATTAAGAAATTAACTGACTTGCCCACACAGTTTGTGTCAGAGGAAGAATTTGAATACAGATCTCCCTTTCACTAAGCTAGCACACCACTCTCTTGATGAAATTTTTCTCTTCAGATTATGATCCCATGTTTCTATTTCTCAATTTGCTACTGAAAATGATTGTTATCATATTTCAATATTGTAAGAGGCTTTATAGTCTCCAAAGAAATCATTCCATTTAATGTTTTAATAGATGCAAGATTTCTTACACATAAATATTATTTCAGGTAAGAGGATTAGACAGTCTATAAAAACTATAAAAATCCATGTCACATGAAACAATTTTTAAAATGAAAATTAACCTGTGGGTCTACAATTTTGTTTTATTTTTGGAAACCCATAAAACTGAGCCAGAAAACCTTTATCTTGACTGGTTAAAATTCCATGCCAAATAAAAATGCAACCTCTTAAGCATCTTTTCTGATCACATAAAGGGTAACTTTACTTGGGTGCCCTGGCCTCTTATCAGACTATATATCTTTTCTGTCTTTGTGAACAGAGTTTGAGAATATGATGTGAAAGATGACCACACTGAATCCTTTAGTGGATTAGTAATAATAAACACTGTGTCAGAATGAATGTATTGTCATTAGTTTTTGATTAGTGCAGACTGAGAGCTATAGTTACCTCCTGTGTGCAATGTTGGCTTATTGGAGAAGTCAATTTCTCGTTTCCTTTTTTTAACCGATTTAGAACTACAGCAAAATTCATCATGAGGTTGGTTCATTCCCTTTTGCTTGTCAGCATTGTGTTCCATGCTAAGGATAGGACTTTCTTAGCACAAGAAACAGAGTGTCATTTTAGCAAGAATCAGACCTGATGGCAAAGTTTAAAGTGATTAAGGCTGATTTCAATATGTAGTAATGACTATTTGGTTTGCTACAGCTTTCTAGATGTCTGATCATTTGTATCTAGAAATACTTCCAGAACTTCCATTTAAGGAGGCCACCCAGGCCTACAATCTCTTCATTTCCCACCCAGCTTCAGTCTTCTGGATTTCTCCAGCATACCCAGTACCAAGTACCTCATCTACCCCCTCTCACTTCTACATTTTGTCTTCCCCCATTAGAATTTAAAGTCCTTAAAGAGATTACAGTGCCCTCCTTAAATGGAAGTTCTGGGAGGAATGCTTTGTCCTCCAATTAGAGGGAGTGGCCACAGGGGTAGAGGATATCAGTGAAGCTTGAGTTCCCAGAAGGCTGACATGTTCTTTCAGGATGTAGAGATTCCTGAGGCATGATAGAGAGGTCCAGAGGGTACAGTCAGGTGGGAAACAACTTCAGGAAGGAAATTTGTCACCATTGCCTCTCCCCACCCTCCAAAGGTACCTCCTTTTGATAACATGAAGGGACTTTAGCACCCTATTTTGCATCCTGACAGTGATGATGCTGAGTCTTTGCCTCAAATTTCTTCATTTTAGCTTCTTGCATTGATTTGTATTTTGAAGGATTGTCTTTTGGATTCTTCTTAATGTTTTTCAATTTTGTTCTGTCGTTCGTGCATATTGACTTGCATATACACACATTTCTGCCTACCATTAATTAATATATTTGGCTTCTTAAAAATGCACCATATTTTGTTTCATATGTGAGCTCTCAGAGACCAATTCAGGAGCTTGGATTTTGCCCCATTTCTCATAGGCTGCTTGGTAACTATCATCTTCATGATATATTAATGAGTATTCATTAGGATGGAGTTGGGAGAGAAGTATTTGAGAAGCAAAGCTCAAGTTTTTATTCCTATTATTAAACTACAAGTTGCCCAGGGAACTTCTAATCAAACAGGACTACAGTCACGGAATTTGAGACTTGAAAGGGTCATCTTATTCAACCCATTCATAAAAATAACTCTCCCATAACAGTCAGCTGGTCACCCAACATTTGTCTGAAAAATTTGGACCCCGGATCATGAGAATTACAGCCTCCTCTATTAAATTGCATTGAATTCTGTTATCAGCGTATCTGCTATAAATATACTTCTGGGTGCCATAACCAATTTATAGCTCAATGATCGAGATTGGAAATTAAAGTAAATAATTGAACATTGTCTCTTTCTATGAACTGAAGTAATTTAGCTCTTATTTTTCAAAATGTGCCTATTTAAAATGACTCTAAGTAATCATGCTTATCTGGCAGTAAAAACTACATATTTGACCTATTAAGCAAAGGAAATGAATTGGTAGTTTAATCCTTAGTTTCCCAGGAGAGAGAGCTATTAAACTCACAGTTCATTATGGTTATAATCTCCATTTTGTATCAGAATTGCAAGTAGAGGTGGAGGGAAGAGGATCCTCTATCAACCTGCTTGAAGGAAAGACAAAAGAATAGCATGAAAAACCACTGCAGGATGCTTATTTTGGGGCATACTCTCTCCCAGGTTTGGGACTCCTGTCCCTGAAAAGAACACAGTGTAAAAAGGCCCAATATGGCTTTCAGACTGCATCTGTACTATCTAATGTATAAAGGCAAGGTGGATGTTGATGCTTGACTGACCAGCTCACCTTTCAAGTAGTTTGTTAAATTCCCATTGGTTGGCCTCTGGAGAACTGAAAGTGCAGCAGCTGGAAACGGGAGGCCGAGATAATTGTACCTGGTCCTGCTGAGATTTTCTTAACTGCTTCCAGAAAGAGAAGAGGAGTCCCCCTAATCCCTGGGCTGGGTCCCTCAAGAAGGCCCCAAACACTATATTCACTCATATGTAAATAACACTGATTTTTATCACATTGAGCTGTAAGTTCGGGTGCACTAGTGGAAGACCACATTATATAAACATCTCTCTAGGTAAAAAACTTCCAAGAGCTTATCATTCATTCTTTCTTCCTTCCTTTCATTCTTCTTTCTTCTGTCTCTCTTTCTTTCTCCCTCTCTTTCTTCCTCCCTTTCTTTCTTTGTTTCTTTGTTTCTCCCTCCTTCTCTTTCTCTCTTCCACTTTCTCTTTTGTTGTCTTTTCCTTCCTTCCTTCCTTCTTTTCTTCCTTCCTTCCTTCCTTCTCTCCCTCTTTCCCTCTTTCTTTCTTTCTCTCACTTTCTCTTTTTCTTTCTTTCTTTCTTTCTTTCTTTCTTTCTTTTGTTCTTTCTTTCTTTCTTTCTTTCTTTTCTTTCTTTCTTTCTTTCTTTTCTCTTTCTCCCAATCAACCTGATAGGACTATAGGGTGTTTGGCCATTATTAGTCCTTGATCAAATTGAAGTTCTCCAAACAGATTGTTGACATTAAAGAGAAAAGGAGAGCAACTAGACTGGCTGCTGGAAAACTGAAAGAGCTGTGGATGGAGACTGAAGGTCATGATGATGATCCTGCTGAGATTTTCTTGACTGCTTGCACAAAGAGAAAAGGAGTCCTTCTAGTCTGGGCTAGCTCCCCCAAGAGCTCACCACTCCCATGAGTTGGAACAACTTCTTTTTATAAGCTTTGGGTAAAGGAGACTGCTCTTCAATAGCCAATCACTAAGTTCTATCAGTTACCTTTGAGCAATGATCACTGCCCTATAATGTCATCACTTCTACTGGAGAACTTCAATTTATTTAGGGAATGGCCCCATAATATACATTACTAGATTAGCTATGGAGTTCCTCAATTTTATGAGTGACTTTCCTGACATATCAGTTTCATAGTGGAAAAAATTTAACCAATAAATAAAATGAGACCATTTTTTCAAGTATCATATCACTTGTCAATAGGGGTATAAGATCTATTAATAAAGGACAGGTCATGACTCTGGAAAAGAGAGTGGGACTGACTTTGTGCAACTCTGCCTCACTTAATCCAATTCATGTGCAAGTCAAAATATCACCTTGAGATGTCATTGGCCCTCTTTGAAAAGGAAGGAGGAGCAACAACCACATCTTTGGGAGGGGGGAAGGCAATGGGCTGGCCCTCAGACTGCTGATCATACCCCTCTCTGACTCCTAAGGAATGCAAGTTGCTAGCAGTCTTAACTAGCAAAACATAAGCCATCTCAATCAGGTTTTTACTGGCTTGTTCTCCTCTTTGTAGAATAGGTCACCCCAAACTTTAAAGAAAGGAGCAAGGTCATAGATCTTATTGCCTTCAGAAAGGTCTAACTCAAACGGGGTCCTATTTATAGAGTAAACAAAAGGCAGGGTCCCACTTGGGGGGGGGCCCAGCCCAAACCAGTTAAGGAACCTTGGGGCTAGGAGCTATCCACATTACTCAGATCAGTACTTTCAGTGACTAATTGACCTTTTCAGGAGTGAGGTCTTGAAAAAAGAATGGATCTTAAGTTAATAATTGATTATTAATATAATTATACAATGTTAATTTTCTTCAATTTTAAAGGCAGCTAGTGATACAGTAGATAGAGTGCTGATGCTAGAGTCAGGATGCTTTAAGATCAAATTCGGTCTCAAGACACTTGTGTGATCATGGGCAAAACACTTAATTGCTGCCTCAGTTTCCTCAACTGTAAAAATAGGATAATAATAGTACCTACCTCCCAGGGTTTGTGTGAGGATCAAATAAGATAATATGTAAAGCACTTAGCGCAGTGCCTGGTATGTAGGAGGCACTTAAGCAATACTTGTTCCCTTTATATTTAAATGAGTTAGAAGAACTAATGAAGGAACTCTAGGTGTTTTTTTATGAAACGTAGAATTTCTCACAATATGAATAACACTTTTGAATGGGCCTGGATTTCACTAAAGTAAAGAACTGAAAATTGTCACTTATGGTGAACTGAAGTAATAAGGTTCTTATGTTTTTTTTTTTAATGTTCCTGTTTCAAATGACTCTAGGGAATCATGGTTCCTGATGCGATTAGCACAATATCATCTGCAAATTGTAGCACCAGGAGATCCTCATTCTCTCTAGAGAATCCCTCTTCCATTTGTACTTAGTTCATGAAATGTTCCATAGTACTTGGCTTATATTTGTATGGGTAGCTCTTTGAGGTTATCCACTGGTGTCTTGTACAGGCACTGTGGATGAGCAATAGGCTATGCCCCAGAATTTACTAGAAGGTAGAAAGTGGGCACTGGATTGTATTTGGCAAAATGCATCATTTTCTATAATTACTTTTTCCTGTCACAAATACCCATCTTTGGGGCAGCTAAGTGGTGCAGTAAATAGAGCACAGGACCTGAGTTCAAATCCAGTTACAGACACTTAACCAAGGTCTAGGTGTGTGACCTTGGGCAAGTCACTTAACCCCAATTGCCTTCCAAAAAGCAAAAACAAAAAAACCCAAATACCCATTTTAGCAATGCTAATATTCTCAAAGTGGAGTGATATGGTTGCAAATAACATGATACTGTGTTCTCAGAAGAATGAAGATTGTAGCTAATACAAAAGGCAATGGAGAGACACCTGGAATAAGCAGGCTGCGCCATGCTACCAACCGTGATCTGCATACAAGTAGACATGACATTAAGTAGGACATACATCCTTGGAGGAGGACGCAATCTTGGCACATACTGAGAGCAAAGAATAACAGATGGATACCAAGAATTGTATTAGTATCCCTAATATGAAAACAAAACAAAAAACCTAGAGAAAGCCTTCCTATATGTTGCGTAGTTCCTCTCTGGAGCATGTATGGAAGAATCACAAGCATTCTTTTATTGCTCCAAGTTATTAAAGTTTTCCTTTTGTGCAAGTACTGGCCTACTCCATTTTTTAAAGAAAGTATGTCCTGGAAAACTTCTATGTGCCTCAGTCTTAGTAGGTGATTAAATGAATGGGTGGGTAAATGAATTATGATGACTATGTGAAGCACATCAGTAATTGCCTCTTCATCTACCTGTTTGGGATGTTCAAAGCTTTTTTTAAAGTAGGGACCTACTAGATATTCTTGCTTCCTTCCTCCCCCATTCCTTGATTCATAGATTTTGCTCTAAATCGACAGAAGGCAGAGTTATTAGATGCATTCTTTCCTGTACTTCTTTTATAGAATTACTTGTTTATCTCAGAGCAGCAATGTGTATGATGTGAGTAAACCAGCAGAATGTTTGGAAGGCTTTTTATCCCTTGTAGCAGGAAGGAGCAAGGTGTGTGGAAAGAGTACTGGTTGGGACCAGAAGTTGTTCATTTATTTCAGTTATGTCCAACTCTTTGTGACCCCATTTGGGGTTTTCTTGGTAAAGATATGGGATGGTTTGCAATTTTCTTTTTCCAGCTCATTTTATGGATGAAGAACTGAGGCAAATAGGGTTAAGCGACTTGCCCAGGGTCCCATAGCTACTAAGTGTCTGAGACTGGATTTGCACTCAGGTCTTCCTAACTCCAGGCCTTGCACTCTATCCACTGTGCCACCTAGCTAGAGCAAGAAGACATGGTTTTAAAAAAAAATTAACCCAATCACACACTAGCTATATGGGTAAGAGGGATTGAACTTGCAATCTCCTTGATATATAGATTTGGATATGAGAAATGTCCTTTATCACCATAGGCAGGACCTTCTTTATAACTTGCAGTCTTAAAGAATTGCCTAGAACACTGACAGGTTAAGTGACTTGCCTAGGGTCATGCAGCTAGTATGTGTCAGAGGTAAGACTTAATGCAAGGTCTTCTTGCACCATAGACCAGCTTTCTGTCTATTACCTCTGTTTTCCTTATAGCACCTGGCACTCCCACATGATCTCCCAGGTGAGTACTAATCAGCTTTGGTCCTCATTACCTTCTGAAATAAAAAAAAAAAGATTCAATATGTTCATAGACCCAATAGCTATATGTCCATGATAAAAATCACTCAAATTCCCTGAGTTTCAATTTCCTCATCTGTAAAATGGTGGTAATAATATTTGTACTCTCTGCCTCACAAAGTTACTGTAAAATGTGTTTTATAAATGTGAATTATTGGAAGTAAGATTAGTACACTTAATGGTTCATTTGGCATAAAAGGTTCTCTTTTCCTCACTCAGAAATTCTTCTTCAGAAATAAATGTTAACTTTGTTACAAGGGAAGGCTTGCTGGACAGGGGAGGTAGAAAGAGATATAGGGTAGAAATTAATGTAATATAAAAACAAAAGGCCTAAAAAGAAAAAAATAAAAGTGATTAAGTATTTTTAATTGAATACTTTTCAATAAATCTTTTTTTGAACAGTAAGCAAAAGGTTTACTTATGTGTAACAAAGAAAGGCTATGCAACAGAGATACAGCAGGGTTTAGCTTTTACAGATGGGGTTCTATGTAGGTCTACAGAAGGACAGAGCATGCTTACTCCTGTGGTCTTCAGATATCTACCAATTTGTAAGTCTTACAACTCCTTGTGGTTGAGACTTTTTGTGACCTTCGTGGATCGGAAAACTCTCAAAGAAGGCAGCAATCAATCTAAACCTGGGGAAGTTTTGTTAACTTTTAGGTAACACTAGTTCCTGTTTGAGGGGAAAATGTAATACCCTGGTCCTATCACATAGAGAAACAAAGCTCCTGATGACAAATTCTAGTAGAATAAATATTTCTTCTTTTCTCTCTCAGGAAATAAAGTGGCTGGGCAGACAGAAAATGCATGGGCTTCACCTCCAGCTTTACTACCTGTGTCAAATTATCACTGTATACCTAGACTGGATAGATTTTCTTCCTAGCTGTCCATTAGGACTCCTAGCCATTTCTTACAATAAGAGGTCCCTTAGCTTCGAGAATGGGAGCTACTTCTCAAATTGACAGAAGGCAAGAAACACAATTCTTTAGGAGTAAAATAAGAAAGAAGAAGTAGAGCTCTCTATTGAGTCTTCTTCAGTCTATTAGGTCTAGTTGATCCCCAGTCTAATGAAAGAACATAGAGAAAATAATCTCTAAAATTACCAAGGATTAAGCTAACAAAGGCTTAAGAAATCAGGATTAACACCTTAATTACAACAGAGAAACAAAATGCCAAAATCCCTTCCAATTCCAAACCTATGTTCTGATGCTTACCACCACTATTGCCTTAGTATGACCTCTCAACCTCTTATTACCTTATATGTTAAATGGGGATAATAATATTCACATTCATACTTAACTGTGTTTTTGTAAGAAAAGTACTTTGTAAATCTCTAAGTGCTATACAAATATGATTTCTTATTATTATTATGTGAAGTTACTGATCTGAGTTGACTAGAGCTTTGAATTGTTTTTCTACTAGTGTTGAGATATTTGCTATGATTCATCCACATTCTCTCATCTAGTTCCTCCTTCTTGAGAAAACCAAGTAAAACCTTTTCTTCAACAATGATATTTGAATCACATTCTCTAAAGTGTTGCCTGGGAAGTATTAATGGCATTAAGGATAAACAAATAGGGTTAGATCAGACCGAGTTTACATAGTGAGAGCCCATGCCAGAGGCAATACAATTTTGAGGGCACTGAGGGATCAGTACCCAAGATATTTTAGACAGGGAAAGATAACGAATGATAACAAAAAAATCACAAAAGGTATTTACTATAAAAAGTACCAGACTAAGGAGAACAAAATGCAACTTTATGGTGTCTCTTCCAACAAGGTATCTTCCATGTACGGGGTAAGATGAAACAAGTTTTCTTGGTACACTCAACAACAGAGATACAAGTTTGTTTGATGATTCCTTGCTTATTTATATGAAGTCGGGCATAAAACTTGTACACTCACTGAGGTTGTTTGCCATTGTCCCGTATGATGTCTAGTACAGAGTCCAAATGCAAACAATATTCCCTATAGATGTTGAAGACCTTCAGATGCTCCTGTTTGGGGAAGCCATTGTGCTGATTGCATAAAGATCTAGAATATTTTCAACTTATAATATGTATAATAAATTCAGCTTGCCAAATTGCTCAGGATAAAACAACTCAAGGAGGATTATCTATTTTCCAAATTATGGCATGCGTTTGAACGGACAACCTATATTGCTGGTCTATCCAGAGTTGGACATGGCACATAGTAAACACTAACAAATGCTTGTTAATTGACATGAAACTTAAACAGATACTAAATATAAACTTTAAGCAGAAACCAAAAGCAATAGAAGTCTATTAAATTAAATTTGTTTAGTTACGCAGTTTTGAAAGATCCTCCCACCCAAGATTCTTCTTAGACCAAAAACCATATTTTAAACACTGATATTCTTCTAGTGATGTTATATGGCTGAGAAGTTTGGAATAATATAACTTTGTTAGGTATCAAAATTGCAGGTCACCCAAAGGTTAATAGAGAGATGAATGGTATGTATAAATATACCGCAATAATAGGATATTACTATTGACTAAGTGGGCCAGTCATAGAGCAAAAGTAGTGGGTAACAGATAGCCTGTATGCTGCGTGATGACTTATGCAATGGTAAGAGAGTTAAAGAAAGGTCTTTAGTACCTGGGATAGATCACTTCTCTTTTGATGTGGGCTACTGGAGGGCACACCCATATCAAAGAGAACCTAGACCCAGTGCAGTTTCTAAAGTACTGTGAGACGTCATCTAGTTCTCCAGCTGTGGATAGGATCCTCGAATGTTTCTTTGGATATTAATAACTGGCCTGTATTGGGATTGACCTGATGATTCTAGCATCTCAGTAGCATCATGATATAAACAATTGAGCTAACAGGTCATAAAAAACTATTTTATTAACTCTACATTGAAAAGGTAAGTTTGGGAGTTCAACTAGGATTTTACAAGAGCATCATTGTAAAGACACAATATCTGTTCTGCCCTGATTATGACAATTGTAGGGTGGCAGATTCTTCAAAAGAATACTGAGGTATTGAAGAAAGAAGGTCCCATGCCAGCTTGATAATAAATTGGTCTTACTAAGATTAATTGGGTTGATTGGGGAGTTTACTCAAAAGACATAGTCCTTCTCAGCAACAAGACAGAGTGGTGAATCTCTGCACCTTCTTTAGTCCAGGCCAGGTATTTTGTGGAAGAATGAGGAGGAGAAGGAAGAAGAGGGGGAGGAGGAAGAGGCATGGTGCCAGTGATGGCCTGTGCTCACACATAAATATTCCCATAAAATAGCTGGAGCTTCTTTTGTTGTGCATATTTACTCAAGGTAGTTTACATTCTCTGCGGATTCATATGTCACAATCCCATGCTCTGGTTCCCATTATATAAATATTCAGGACATAGAAAAGAGATGGTCACAGGTGAATTTACCTATTTGTGCTTAATTCTAGACCACATTCAGTTTATTCTGGAAGTTTTAGAATAAAAACCTATTATATTGTACCATAAGAAATAGTGAATATGAATAATTCAGAATAGCACATGTAAATTTGCCTGAACTGATACAGAGCGAAGTAAGCCAAACCAGGCAACCAACATGCACAGTAATTAAAATTATATAAGCAGAAAGAACAATAAAATGAAATTGAGTATTGCATGCAAATAAAAAATATGAAAGATTGTTCTGAAGAAAGGCAAGTATTTTCCCAATTCAAGAAAAGAGATGACAGTTGTGTCTGAGAAGTACGGAGCAGTGAACTGAGTGCAATTCCTGATAAAATTCTAGAACGTATAATTCAAAGGATGGCAAGAGAACATCTAGAAAAAGAAGTAATGATCACATAGAGTCAGCTTGACTTTTTTAAGAACAAGTCATATCAGATTAACTTTATTTAATTTTTGATGAAATTATTAGACTGGTAGATCAGAGAAATTATATATAAATATATTGTATATTTATATATATTTATTATATATTATGAATATATATTTATTATGTATTATGAATGTATAATATACACAAACTAGGTTTTAGTGAAGCATCTGACAATGTGATTTACTGCTACTTCAGAAAAAATGGTAAGATGTGGGCTAGAGGATATTGGTTTGGAAAAAGGCAAGATGTAGGCTAAACAATAAAATTAAGCTGAATCATAACTCAGTGAATGGCCAGAAGCAAAAATATTCATTAATAGTTCGGTGTCAGTTTAGAAGGAGGTCTACAGTAGTGTGCCTTAGGGATCTGTGCTTGTCTTTGTGCTAGTGAACACTTTTAACAATGACTTGGATCAAGTTAGAGATGGTGTGCTAATCAATTTTGTATATTGTATAGAATCCATAAATGTCTTGATAGATAAAAATGTTGGATTGAACCCAATAATGCAAAATTTATTATGGATAAGGTAATATATTTGTCAAAATATTAATTTCCCAAGTATAATATGGGCAAATCATGACTTTATCTGAAAAGAATATGGGATTTTAGAGGACTGCAGACTTTATATGTGTCAACTGAGCAATATAGTTATCTAAAAAACTAGCTTTATATTAGCAGTATTAATGAAATGATAATTCCATTGCACTTTTCTCTGATCAGTCCACAGCTGGAATATTGTATTTATTTTTTGTCTGGGTCCAATATTTTAACAATATTATTGACAAACCAGAGAGTGTTCAGAAAGGGCAACCAGAATAATGAAGGGCATTAAATTTTCAATTTAAAACCTGCATAAATTTGTCTTTCTCAAGGAGAATTATGGGAAACTCTATTTTGTTGCAGATCTATTTTTCTATTGTAAGAAAATAATCAGCCTTGCAGATCGATTTATTTTGGGGTATAAGAGTAACTTGAGTACCTTCATTTTTTGCTATAATACTCTGAATTTACCTTTTATTTTTCTTCTTCAAAGAGTAATCATATGTAATTTAAACTGAAATGTCCAGATTGGTGAATTGTCTTCTTCTGGAAGCTTTTATAACACTTTTTTTGACCTTGAAACTCTAGTGCTTGATGACTATATTTCTGGGCAGGTTAAACTTAGGTATAACCTATCTCTCTAACAGTATAGTGTATTTATTCTATATGGTATATTTTATTGATGTCCATTTGGATCTCTAATCTCTACTTCTTCACCATTTTCATTCATGATTTCCTGAAATAATGTTATCTGGCTTTTTATTCCATTGTATTTTTTCTTGGAGAACTAATTCATTTTACATTGTCTCATTGACTGGTGAAGTGGGAATGTGGGGTTTGGAGTCAGACTGCCTCAGTTTTTATCCTGTTATTACCACTTGTTATCTGTGTAAGCTTTAGAAAATTATTTTTCCTCTTTGGGCCTCAGTCTCCTCAGCTATAATACTAGGGATGGTCTTAGGTATTCTCTAAAGTTCCCTCCCCATCCTCTTAACTCTAAATCTATGATACCATGAACTGTCTTCAAGGTTAATTGCCTTAGTTTGTATAGTCCTGTAGTGCCAACATGCTATTTACAGCACCTATGGTGGCTATGAATTGCTAGTGTAATTCTGAATTGCAAAATATAACAGACTCTCCACATGGAAGACAGAACCAAAACATTTATTCAAACACTAGAAAGCTGAATCCCAACACCAGAAAGCCAAATCCATAATAGCAACAAAGAAATCTATAATCCATAACAATGCAGGGAGCACTGCCATCCCCAAGCCTTCCCCCTCTAGGGCCTTCCCATAAATGAGCACTCACAGTTTGCTGCCGGCTTCTTCTCTCTCCCTCAGTTCTAACTGCTCTGACCAGCTTTCTTTTAGCTCTGTTCCAGCTCTGCCTCTTCCTATTCAACCCTTCCTGGCTCCACCCCTTCCTGTTCTACCCATTCAGTGAGCTCCTCCCACCACAGGCATCATGTGACTCAAATTCATGTGACTTAGGTTTCCATGTGACTGAAGCAGGCCTATGTCCTACAATGGATGGGAAAGATCTTCCCATTTACATTATCATTAAAAACTCTCAAGTATTTTTTTTCAATTTTGGTGTGTCCTTTGACTCTGTTCCACTACTTCTTATTGCACATCTCTACTTTTGTACTCTGTTTCTTTCATTATTTCTATGTTTATTATTTTATTCAAACTATCCAACTTTTTGCCCTAAATCATTTATTTTTTTGTTTGTCTTTTTCAAATTCTACTTTCGTTCCTTATTTCTCACCTTAATTACTTTTTCAATCTGGGGGTTATTTCAGTTTTTTCAAACCCATTTGGGAGCTTCAAGTTATAATTGAAGTATTTTCATCTTCTATTAAAAAAAAGAGATTCGTATTAGTAATCCTTTACTCCACAGTATATTCTTACTGAATTGTGACATCTTTTGTGTTTGCTCAACTTTTTGGTCTCTCTGCTGGCTTTTATGGGTTTTATAAAGATTTTTTTTTTCTTTTGGGAGGTTTTTGCTACTGCTGTTAACATTTATTTGGTACATTTCTTTTCATTTTGAGGTGATGATCTAGAGATGAATTTAGGCATAACCAGTGACTCAATCATTTTGAATTGTGGAACAGACATATTGGTTTTGTGATAACTGGCTTCTATATGAGGCAATCTTAGAAAGCTGCTCTGTTGAAGAGGGGCATCTACCCCAAATCTTTTTTCAGCCACTTATTTTCTGGTAGGAGTTTGAATGGGTTATATTTCTCTGACAATACTAAAATCTTTGTTGCCATTTCCTAACCTTCTTCCCAGAATGTCTTGACCCAGGTAAATGTTTCAGAGGAATTGTGGTATAGTAAAAGAGGAGTGACTTAAAAAATCAAAGAACCTGAATTCAAATTCCAGTTTCGCAATGAACCTTCTCTAAATCTATCCGTCATTCTGAGTCTCAGTTTGCTTATTTCTAAAATGATGAAGTGGGATTAGTTAATTAGTTAATGTTCCCTGCTAGTCTAGAGTCGTTATTCCAAATGAGGACCAGGTCATGGTAATTGTGACAAAAGAAAGAGGGCAGATCCCGAGTTTGTTCATTTGTTACTGTCATGTTAATTCCTCATTTCTGTTTTCTTCTGTTTAGTAATCATATATGATATACCTTTTCTGTTATTTTGTCACTGATGGAGAGAAAACCCCCATCTGCAAGATCACAAATCCATTGATGTCTGGCACTGATAAGTTCTAAGTTAGAGAATTATACATCATTAGAGCAGAAAGGAAACTTTGATAGCCCACAGTGTAAATTCTTCATTATACGTATATGAAAGCTGAGTCCTCAGAGACAGAAAATGAGTGTTCTAGTGTTATAGATAGTCAGGGGTAGACCTAGGACTATAATGCAGACTTCTGTTCTAGCCTAGTACTCTTTCTCCTCTAACACACTGTCCAAGGCTTGGTGCTCACATAGTTCAGTGAATTTTATTAAGAGAAAAGCTTAGTTCTTTTAGTTCTGTGTCCTATCCCTGCTAACAATAACAAATGTAAAATGGAAGCCCATCATCAGGTAGATCAAGAGATAGCAAGAACATCTCAGCCTTAGTCATCACCTTTAGTTGTCTAATGAGAGGTCATGTCATGTATATAGATGGGAAAATATCTTTATGAGGGAATAATTATTTGAATCTGAAGGAACTTTTCCATCCTAGATGATTCATTCTAGCTACATATTTTTAAGCGTTCAACCTGAATAGTATAGTGTAAACATAAAGAAAATTTTGATTTATTAAGTAATAACAAAGCCAGTGGAATCTTTCATGAGAGTCTTTTGGGAAATTTCGGAAATTGTATCCACAAGTCACTTAGCTGCTTTCTAACTGCTGGATGTATAAGCAGTCTTGCTCTGTTGAACTCTGTTGAGAAAGGCAAAGTCTCTGAAGCTCAGATTCCCCGGGGCTGACTTTAAGCAAGCCCTAGGGCCTAGAAAGATAGCCAGTAGCAGATTGTGTAAAGCCTTTAAATCTAGGGATTATACAGAGACTTGGCTTTAGAGAGAGGCTCCGAGATGGAAGGAACAAAATTAAGTCTGATTGCTATCCAGAAAACATTCTGTTTAGAATCCGACGAATGTGAATAAAATGCACAATAGAAGATGCTGTTAATGGCTAACAGTCTGCTTCTTGCCTACTTTGTGTGCCTCTGCCTGTGTGCCTCTGCCTGGTAGCACATATGGTATGCCTCCTGACCCACTGTGTACACAGTCTTATGATACCTAGGCACAACTGGATGGGTCAGAGGTGGCTCCATAGGGGCACCCAGTGCATCTGCTGGGGTTTTGCTGTAAGTCGGCAGGAAACTGTCCTACCTGTCGCAACTTGCTGACTTGCTTTGGCAAAGACCTGCTTTGTAGGAATCCGGTTTTTGCACCATCCAAAACAGATTCCAGGAAGCTTATGTGCATGGGAGGGGGGCCAGAAGGTTATGAATAGAGAGAATAGATTCATTGAGGAATAAAAATTGAGAGCAAATGAAGTAGGTGTAGGTTTACTAATCTTTTAAAGGTGTTAATGGAGTCTGTAAATAGGAATTGGTATAGGGTGAATGTGAAATACACACATTTGATGGGTACATTTGCAAAAGACATATTTTTCTTGATATCATAATGAGTCTCAGCTTGTATCTATTTTTCTATTCTTGGGGAGAGGTGGAATGGTAACAGAACGGGAAAAAATGGCCTTATTTAGTCTAAGGTAGACAGAACACTGGATCATATATTTAGAGCTGGAAGGGACCATTAATACAACCTCCTTGTTTTACAGAGGAGGAAACTGAGGCACAGAGAAGTTAAATGACTTTGCCAGGGCCACAAATTTTTAAGTGGCTGAGGCAAGGTTTGAACTCAGATCTTCTTGATACCAAGTTTAGCACTTTATTCATTACTCCACACTGCCTCCTAGGATTAGAAGACCTAGGTCTGAATTTTGGTTCTGTGTGACCTTGGATAAGTCACTGAACTAAGTTTCCTCATCCATAAAATGATACTTACCAGATTAGATGAGTCCTCAGGTCCTTTTTATAGAATCACAGATTTATATCTGGAGTGGTTAAGTCTAAATCTGTCTCTCTCTTTTTTAAGAGAGAAGGAAACCAAGACTGAGGAAGTGACCTCTCCAGGTTGACATAGATGGTAAAAGTAGCGCAGCTAGTACTAGCCCCCTGACTACTGACTTAAATTTCCACATTCTCTCTCTTTCACTACTCAAGCCATAGATCCTATGATCCTAGGAAACTGAACTCTGCTCAGATGGCTATGATGCTTGTTGCCCATGTAATTAAGAAGCTCTTAACTTCTCCTTGTCTTTTCACATCTCTCACTTCTTCCTGTCTAAAGCCAATTTATTTGGTGACTCTTCAAGGTGGTGGGATGGGAAGATGGGGGATTAGATGAAAGGAACATGTGATCCCCCAGAATCTTGCTCTCTCCAGGGATGTAGCTCAGGAAAGAGGATAAATTGCTGGAGCTACTGGTATTATAATGTAGCTGAGAGAAAGAGAAGGAAGGGCTGCCTAGGGGTAAGGCAGCCAGAGAACACTGCCTCAAGGACTGGCTCTGGCCTCTGATCAGGGAGATGAATAGAATGCATTGGGATGAAGCCTAATAATCTCCAAAGAAAATAAAACTGATGGTAACAGCAATTTGTGCGATGATCAACTTTGATAGACTTGGCTCTTCTCAGGAATATAATGCTCCAAGACAATTCCAAAAGACTCATGATGGAAAATACTATCTACATCCAGAGAAAGAATTATGGAGTCCGAATGCAGACTGAAGCAGACTATTTGCTCTTTTTCCTCTCTCTTGGTTTTTCCCTTTTGTTCTGATTCTTCTTTCACAACATGACTAATGTGGAAATATGTTTAATATGATTGTACTTGTATAACCTATATCAAATTACTTGCTGTCTTGGGGAGGGGGAAGGGGAGGAAGGGAGTGAGAAAAGGATTTGGAACTCAAAACCTCATAAAAGTGGATGTTGAAAACTTTCTTTACATGTTATTGAAAAAAATAAAATGCTATTAAAAAAGAAGAAAAAGAGAAGAAAATTGATGAACAAGGTTCAGATGTATGAAAATCAGGCCAGAGGCGCAAGGAACGGCCTTTTTTTTTTCTTCTTCTTTAATTTTCACCAGTTTTTTACAAAGACAAACTATTCACACATATATGCTCATTTTCTCCTGGAACTCTGTATTTGATTTATGAGTTTCTCATCCTTTTAATTTAAAAAAATGTTTAACAAGGATTTACAGTTATCCCTTCCAAATCGCAGATGTTAGATAGAGGTGCTTACACCCCTGATGTGGAAAATCTGCATCCCCCTTCGTTTGTACCAGGGAAGTCTGAATTTCTTCTTTTTCTTGTATAGCGTGTTTACAGTATTTTACTGTAAAATTTGGGATTAAGTATTTGGTCATAGGCTCTGTGTCATCACCTGGCCTTTGCATGTCATCTGCAGCTTCTGCAAAACTCCCCTAATATTCCTCTTTAATTTGTTTTGCTAACTCACAATATATTGAAGCTGTGATGGGGAAAGTAGCAATGTGGAAGAGATAACTGTATTTTTTTTCTCCCTTTCACCCTCTCTAATTCAAAGAAAAACACAACTATTATGACAAATATGAAAAAAGAAATTCCCAAATTGCCCATGTTTACAATAAACTTCTCATTCTGTATCTTGAATTTTTCACTGTCAGGAAGTGGGTAGCATAGATCATCTTCAGTCCTCTAACCCAGTGATGTCAAACTCAAACTGAAATGGGCCACAAACTTATATATAAGGATCCTTGTCTTTTTAAAATCATCTTTAAGAATAATTTTTCTTTTTCTTTTTTCTTGAAGGAGAGAAGGCAGGGCAATTGGGCTTAAGTGACTTTCTAGTATGTGTTAAGTGTCTGAGGCCTAATTTGAACTGAGGTCCTCCTGACTCTGGGGCCAGTGCTCTATTCACTGCTCCACCATCTTTCTTTTTAAACATCAACACAGGCAATGGGTTACAGAATTATAACTGGAAGTGATTTTAACGATCATCCAGTTCAATCCCTTTCATTTTACAGATAGGGAAACTGAGGTCCAGAGAAGCTAAGGATCTTGCCTAAGGTCACACAGGTAGTTAGTGTCATAGGAGGCATTTGAATCTGATGCTCTTTCTATACACCATTGTCCTTCTAACATCATTCTTATCCTTAAATGTCACTTGTCAAACACTTGATTATAGATGACACTGTTTGAAACACAAGAAAGAGAGCTAGAAGCTTAGTCCCAGTGTTTTGTTCTTATGAATGTCCATGGCCCATGTATAGGATAGATAATTAAATAAAACTATTGAAAAAATACATTAATGAATGGTTTATGTCAGAATCATAGACTCTCAGGAGCACATTTTCTAGATTGTGTAGTCTAAGCCCCTTAATTTACAGATAGGGAAACTGAAGGACACAGAAGTGAAATGACTTGTTCAAGATCACATAGCTAATTATCAGATCAGTGCCTAGACTGGAGGACAGGTTTCCTAATTCATTGTGCAGGGGTTTTTGAGGAGCAAATACATTTATAGCTTTTTCATATTTTCTTCATAATTAAATACCGAGGACATTGAAGGTAAAGACTATGTCATCTATGCCTCCTGTTTCTTTTGTATCTTCCTGTAGCACCTGGTACTTTACAAATAATAATAAATGTCAACTGATACAATGTAGAAATGGAAATGTAAATGCCCCTATGGGCCCTTTATATGTATGGGAGGCAGTAGGAGAAGAGATGTCCATTTAGAGGCCAGGAGACTGAGCAGCTAGGTGGTGCAGCAGATGGGTGCCAGGCCTGGAGTCAGGAAGACTCATCTTCCTGAGTTCAAGACACTTATCAACCATGTGACCCTGGGCAAGTCACTCAACCCTGTTTGCCTCAGTTTGCCCATCTGTAAAATTACCTGGGGAAGGATGGCAATTACCAAATCTTTGCCAAGAAGATCCCAAATGGGGTCATGAACAGTCAGACAAAGATGGGTTCCATTTCTGGTTCTGTTCACTAAACTTATTTCAGATCTTGGGCAACTCCCTTTGTGCTTCAGTTTATTTAGCTATAAAACAGGTTAGCAACACTTGGCCTAACTACCCCCATTGGGCTATCATGAGGATAAAAAATTTGTTAGTAGGAGATGGCTAGGTGGCTCAGTCAATAGAGAAGCAGCCCTGGAGTCAGGAGGACCTGAGTTCAAATCCGGATGCAGACACTTAACACTTACTAGGTGTGTGACCACTTAACCCCAACTGCCCAGCCTTTCCCCCTCCAAAAAGCAAAAAAAAAAAAAAGAGTTAGTAGAGGGGAATAGTGTTTAAAAAAAGGCTCAAGTGCCATAAATAGTCAATATTATGACTATCAGAAGCAGAACAGATAAAGAAAGAGAAAAAAGAGGAAGAAGAATTAGGCAGTGAATGTCAGAATATAATGGTATATATATGTATATATGTATGTATGTATGTATAAAAAGGATGTGGTGATTGTCGTGGATTGCGACCATAGGCCAGGCCTTGAACTTTGATTAAGTACCAGCCAATGCAAATAACAAAAAGAAATAGTTTCTATCTTCAAGGATTCACATTCTATTGGGTGAGACTAAGCATGGGCAAATCCATGTGGCTTAATATTTATTGTCTGTCCTTCATTCTCAAAGAGGATCATGACATCAGGAAGGTGACGCCATGACTTGCAAGTGAATTGGGTTTAAGTGAGGCAGGGCTTTGCAAAGTCACCAGCCTCATCCACAGTCATCTAGGTCCAGTAGTGAGATATAGATCAGGATGAGTGGAGATGGCCCAGGATTCAGTAGGAGGCCTTGAACTTTTTATGCTAAAGTCTTTAACAGGTCTCTGTTCAATTGGGGCAGTGGCCATTGAAGGCTAGGTAAGAAATGGGGCAGAGTCAAAAAAAATTTAATACAATACAAATTGAGTGTGTGTGTGTGTGTGTGTGTGTGTGTGTGTGTATGTGTGTGTGTGTGCACATTCATGAGCAGTGGTGGAGAGAGCAACAACAGCTGTGAATCAGGCATTAAATTTACCGAAGAGAAGGAATTTGGAATATCACGTAGAGTGGAACCAAGTCAGCTCTTTGGTTCAGAGCCATGAAGATCTTAAATCTAAGGTAGACACCTTCCCTATCCCCATTCTCAGTTGGTTTCAGATAGAGAAGGGGGTGGACTGATCGAGAAACAAATCAACACTTGTAATTAATTATTGATAAACTTTTATCTAATATTTGCTCTGTTCAGTATGTTGACCTTAGTGTAAGGTAGACCATCGAAAAAAGCATTTTTAAAGTGCTTATTATGTGTTAAGCACTGAGTATACAAACAGAAAAAAAAAGGAGGATAGTCCCTTCTCTCAAGTATCTCATTCTCTTATTGGGCGATGCAATATATATAAAGAAATTTCAGCTAATAGAAATGCCCATAAATCCAAAGGTACAGCAGCTTGGTGGATGGTAAGACCTTGAGTGCATCAGTAGATAGGATGGCAATATCTAGGGGTCTGGAGGTTATAGGGGCAGGCCAAAAGATAAGGCCGAGAGGACTTATAACAAAGTGACAGGGCAAATGCTAAGACCTGTTCATCTTATATCTCAATGGAATTAGAGTTGTTGACTCCCATTTCATCCAAATAGAGTTAGTAGTCATGTCACTGATGCAGGGTGTTCCAATGGAGTTTGGATAGCCTAGGAGCAAGGGAAGAAGCAAAGACAAGTGTAGGAGGGCGCCCTCAGTGGTGGGTTTTACTGCCACTTGGACACTCTGTGGAATCTGTGTAGCCTAGGAATGGAGAAGGGTGTAAAGAGAAGGCAAAGCTGCAGATCATCCCTGGTAGCACCAAGAGAGAATGTGAGACATGGTCTTTGTCCTCAAAGAGGATACCCTCCACTGAGAGGGTGGGCAGCAGCTGGCATATACTGCCTTTGTTGCTGTTCCTACACAGATCTCGTACATCTCAAATGGTATAGGTCCCTTGACCAGACAGTGCTATAGAGCCGGATTCTCCCATGGGAATGCAGGCTCAGAGAGAAAAATATGAAGGTCAATAGATTCCGGATGGGTTGTAAATAGAGGAGGGCAGGTGATGATGGGTAAGCTGGTATTCCGCTGGGAGGAGGAAGGACTCCATCCTCCTCTGAGATGGTAGCTTCCTGGGCTTTTACCCCATCTCACTGCTAGCTCTTCAAGAGGAAAATATTCAATGTTCTATTTGCTCATAAAATGTTTCCCCACACCTGGGAGTGTTAAGTGATGATGCCAGCATGATGTCATCACCTACTATAGCTGGTTAAGCCTGTTTGGAAATGCAGCTTCCAAAGCAGCTTTTGCTTCTTAAAAATGCTGAGGAAACTGGGGAGGTTCTTCAAAAAGCTAGCTAATGAGAAAATGGAAGCCAGCAGCAAGAACATCTGGTCACGCCCTAAACAGTGTTATGTGCTAGGGCTTGTGCTCCTTCCTGAATTCTGTCCACGGGAACTGTTATGAATTCTGGGGAAATGAGTCAGGAAATAACATGAATATCACATTCTTTATTTCTCATGTAAATACTTGGGGGTAAGGGGAAGAGTCGTTATGCAAATAGGGTCAGAGAATGAGCCTCATCGTTTCATTTGTGTTTTTGTGATAATTATATCTAGTATTTTAGGTAGATCCAACCTTGGCCAACATGTCCTTACGCAATCCATGGATCAACATTCTGAGTTCTTGGTTTACATGTACCAGGTGTGATTTGGGAGGCTCACCCTTAAAAACCCTATCTCTTTGACTTGTATTGCCCTCACTCATAGTTTACTCTGGGAAAATCACAAAATACACCTCCTGTCTAGGTCTCCACATATGTAGATAAAGGGGCCTAAAGTTCTACAAAAGAACTAAAAAAAAAAAACACAGTTATTGGGTATGGGACAATCTTTATCTCACTTGGAGAAAATATTGAAAATACAAAGATCTTATAGGATGCAATAAACAAATCCACAAAGTACATAAAGATCTCATACTGACCTGCAAATGATGAGTACCAAGCTCTCCCTGATTTCCATTTACCACTGGGTTCTTGACATCCTCAGCACCACTCCATTTTTTTTGCATTTCCTTGGGCTGGGAACTAATCAAGTGGTTGCCTGGGTTCAGCTTCCTGATATTCCAGGGAGAACTTCTTTCCTCCAAGTTTCATGCAGACTGAGGATGCCATCCTGAGATTTGAACTTTCTTAGTAAGGGAAACACCTGGACATTCTTGTCAGTCCATCTTCAGACCCATACTGACACTGAGGCTTATAGTAATACTCTCCCCAGAAGGGAAAATTAAATTTACCAAGACAACATTTTCTCCCTATCTCACTGTAACAATGTAGTATGTGGTGCAGATCCCTTGATTTTCCCATGTCGTAGGTTTAGTTCTTTGGTTCTATTCCTGCCAGCATCAGGAGTCGTGTGCATGAATGATCCTCTTCTCTCTAAGAGGCACACTGCACAGGAACTATTTGTGCATCAATAGAAGCCAGAAATTTGGGACTTAAATTCAGGACTGCTAAGAAGGCCAGGATCAAGAATTTTTTGCTACTTTGTGCTTTTCCTTTCCATTTTTTCTCTCACCAAGAGATGCCTGCTCAGGAGAATCCTCCTCCTCTAATAAGTAGGCTTGGGTTCTGGAATAACACCTGGGAACTTCCCTCTTGAGCTACATGGACAAACACATGTCTGGCTCTGCCAGTGGCCTTTTCAGGGCCTTCACCACTGTCTCCACAGGCTGCCACCTCTTATTCAGTGAAACTCACTGTTAGGTCTCTGTCTGGTCTTTGGCCTGAGCTCAGAGAAGGGAAAAAAAGGCAAAAGGTGGTTAGGAACTTGGGGTCCAGGAACTTTCCTACATCATGAGGGCATGAGAACAAGTAGTTTAACATGTGACTTTGTCCCAAGGCTGCCATCAACAGGTTTTTAGGGGAGCCCTGATCAGATTCAGGTCTTCTTTTCATCCTCCTGGATTCTCAGCCGCTTTCCAAAAGAAAGGTGGATGATGTAAATTGGCCTGATAAAGTCTCCCTTTTTCTGTCCTGCGCAAAGGAGGTGTCTTCTAATCTTTCATCCCACAACAATGGGAACCAACTCACCTTGGGGGCAGCCTTTGTCAATGAAACTTATCTTTCAGGAGATGGCAAAATATATATCAGCCTCTAGAGCAGACCTGTATAGCTTAGCAGTAGATAGAGGCTAAAATTAAAATAGGCTAAACTTCTTCAGGTTGTAGAAAGGTTAGACTAGACAGACTATCAATGGTTAGTTGCCGTGGGTCATGGGACAAAATAGGAGAGTGTGCACAGTGGCCACCATACATTTTTTGGGGCTACTTGAAATTCTTTGGTGTGCGAGGGCCATATGTTGTGTAGATGTGCTCTAAAGGTAGATGCCATCAAAGGTGACAAAGGCTCATCACCTTGTAAGCTCATCAAATTGATCCAAGAACCCCATTATCAAACCCCTGCACTTGTTACCTCTTTCAATTTTAGTCTTATTTTGCATATAAGAACAATGAATTACAGAGAACTAAATACTAATACTTCAAGTTATGATTTTATTGGATTTATTCCTCCCTGTATATAGGTTACAACTAATCACTTAAGCATCTGCTATATCATAGGCACTGTGTTTTAGTAGACAGTCTTCGTAGGTTGCTGTGGCCAAAAATATTTAGCTTGTGATGAATCTCTGAATTTATCAGGACTGGTCATCGGATGATAGACATATAATATTAGCACAGTGCCTAGCACATAGTAGGCACTTAATAAAAGTTGACTAATTAATTTGATCTGCCACCAGGTTCGTAGGAGACACATTTCCAGACTAGGGAACCCACTAGAGAAAGTTCATGTCGGCTATGGCCATGGCATAGTCTTTAACAGTCTAGGCAATATCCATATTGTAATGAGTCATTTAAGCCAGTGCAGGGATTAATAATGCTAGTCATTTACATTTATATAGCACTTTGTGACTAAGGAGCACTTTTTCACCCTCTGAGTAGTGCAAGTATCATAATCCCCATTTTACAAATGGGAAAACAGATTCAGAGAAATTAGGTGATTTGCCAAAGTCACAACATTAGTGGTAAATCCCAGACTAAAATCTCGGCCCCCTTAATCTTAGTGCCCCACCTTACTATGGCCTTCTAGTTTCCTTGCAGGAGTCTCCACAATTCCCTTCTTAGCTGAAACATTTCACTGATAGCACATGGCCCATCTCGGCTGCATTTCTAGGCTGTATTTCTAGGCTGCTAGTTTGGTTTCCTGTGATTCCAAGGTACGGAGAAAGGATCCTCAGGGCATTCTTGCTATCTAGAATTTTATCTCCAGGATCACAGTTTAATTTCCAGATAATGTTGCCTCCAGCTGAGGCAGCTGACAGTAGTAGCCAACTCTCTCACTTTTACTCCCTTTCAACAAGAAAATACAGTGGGTGTGAGAGAGGGATGGGGGTGGTGTCTGGTCATACTCACCTTCTCTGGGGGCCTCATTCACTGATTCAGAAAAGGAAGTTTAGAAGGTAAAGAAACAAGAAGAAAGGAAAGAAAATCGTCTAGCCAAAGACAACTGGAGGAAGGGTTATGTTTTCACATGTGCAAAACCTGGCAGGTAGAGCCAAACAGTTATCAAATAAGCTAAGACTGGGAAGTGAAACAATGAATAAATGGAAGACACAGTTGTTTATTCTGCCCTGAGGAGAGTTGTGCTTTTCAGGCCAAATTTCCAACAGTGCTCTTGCTTTGCCCTCCCTTTTTTTCTGTGTAATTTTTGGCTTTGGGGTTTTTCCTTTACAACCTCCTGCACACACCTTTCCCTTCTCTTCCTCTTTCTACACACACACACACACACACACACACACACACACACACCGCATGCACACACACACACACACGCATGCACACACACCAGTCACATGCACACTCCAGTCACACATATTTTCCTCATTTCTCAGAACAGCATTATAGCACAAGTTGGTTAGGGCACCTACATAGCCCATATCTTTGCATGCCAAAAGGATATTTCTTTTTATTTCATTTTGTATTTTATTTTGTACTAGCAAAGGCTGATAGGAGTGTGAAGGAATGCATATTCCTTAAGACTACATATGAAGTTTTCAAGCCTCCTTTTACCTAAAGTACTATTAATGTTTTTAACTATTCACTCAATAGCTCTCTGAGGTGAAGTCATAGTTATCATGAGATGTCCATTTACTAGGAGAAGAAACCTAATGAAGCAAAGTGATTTATCAAAGGTGAGTGCCTAAGAAATGATAGACTCACTTTCTGTACACCCAAATGTCCCAGATGCTTAAACACACACAAAAAAGAAAACACCTAGCTTCCCCTTCTAGCTTCTCTCTTCTTCCTTTTGGGGGATTTTATTGAAATGAGGGACTCCCATTGAAGAAGCCCCTTCTATTAATGAAAATTAGTGCCTGTTCTGCAACTTACAGTCTTGGAGAGTTGCCTGATTCTGAGATGTTCCATAACTTGCCCAGGATCACACACAATCAATATGTGTGAGAGGTAGGACTTGAATTCAGGTCATCCTGACTCCAGCCCAGCACTCCATTAATTAGGGCTTATTATTTCTGTTTTTTCTTTTTTAATTAAAGAAAACTCAAGAATTTGAATGGCAATGTTATGGTATCAGGCAGTCAGTCAATAAGCATTTATTAAATGCTTACTATGTGCCTGTTGCTTTCAAGTCAGACCAAGAGATCTAATTACCTGAATCCAGTGGAGCATGTAATTCATAATTGGACCATTGTTCAGTAACTCAATCAATGTGCACTTACCAGTACCTACTGTATGTGAGAAAGCACTGTCTCATATGTAAAGGGCATCAAGAGGAAAGAGGGCTTAAAAGAAAAAAGATGCACACACACACACACACACCACTTTCTCAGTATATGATCACATATACAATAATTTCATATATACATATGCATACACACATGCACTTCTATACATATGTAACCACATTGCAGTGTGGTCATATATGATCATATACATAATATAATCACAGATATATATATATATATAAGATAACATTTAATAATATAATCTATATATGATCACAGGTGCAATGTGTGTTCCCATCCCTTTAATTCTTTTAGGTGTGGAATCAGTGAAGAACATACTTTTTTAAGGCAACCAATTAATTAAGTACTATATGATTTTTAACATGGCAGACACAATTCCCCAACTTTCATTCAAGACTTACATACAGTGTAACTTCTTATTCTATTTGCTCATCCAGCTTCCTAAAAAGATTCCTGCTTACACCATTTAGTGCAAAATGTCTTCTCCCCTGACAATAAAACATGCAGCTGGCCTTTTTGCAGAGGGTGGCTGAACAAGTAAGTGTAGGCTATTCCCGTGATGGGTTTGGAGGCTGGTTATCATGGGAAGTCTGAGAGACCCCTGGCATTTAGTTCAAGCTAAGCAGAATAAACACAACCATTAATGCTTGTGTGGTTGTTTTGGGGATTTTCCAAAGGACCTCTGTAGAAGTTCGTTTTTGCATGCCTAACCTTCAAGCATCACTAACACCTGGGTGATGCCTGAGGCATGCCAGCCAATAATTATAGGTCTATGTACTTCTTTCTTGACAGTCTGTCATCATTAGTTTCAATTGCTTGGTGTTTCTCATTACTATGTACCACCCGCACCAGCTTCTTCATTAAGTGATAGGACAGATTCATCTTCATCTCCATCCCCCCCTTTTTTCCTTCTTCCCTCTTCTTTCATTCATCCTCAACCCTCCTCCCCGCACCCCCTCCCCGTCTTTACAAAACTTCATGCAATGCAATTTTCCAGCAGACTCCTGTGGGTTCTGTGCTCTTTTTAGTTAGACAGAAGGAGGGAAAGACAAAATCAGAGAGGGACACAGGAGAGAAGCAGGGAGAGATAGACAGAGAGACAGAGAAAGAAGAGAAAAGAGAAGAGAAGAGAAGAGAAGAGAAGAGAAGAGAAGAGGGGGGAGGGAGAGGGAGAGACAGACAGAAACAGAGACAGAAAATGATAGAGACAAAGCACAAGAGAGCTAACTAGAGACAGGCAGACAGACAGACAGACACACACACACACAGACAGAGACAGAAAAACAAGAAAAAGAACAAGGGAGAGAGAAAGAGAAGGACAGAAACAGGGAGTAAGAAAGTGAATAGAAAGAGACAAAGACATAGAGGAAAAGACAGAGACAAAGAAACATCAACAGAAAAAAAGACATACATATTTGAAGTAGCTTAATCAATCCCATTCAAAAAATAACCAGTGTTGAATGGAACATAGTCAAATTCTTCATAGCTGATCAACCAACTGATAAACATTTATTAAGCACTCTCTATGTGGCAGGCATTGTGCTAAATATTTGCTTATCACTGGGATTGGAAGCATTTTTCTTTTAAGAATTTCTTTATGATTATCATCTTAAAGTAAAAACATCAAATAGAAGAAGTAAGAGATGACCCAAAGGCATATATAATATATATATATATATATATATAGATAGATAGATAGATAGATAGATAGATAGATAGAGATATATATCTATAGATATATATGTATTTGGCAGAAATAATCTGTCCATCTTCAAATTTTACCCTTTACCCAACTTTCTTTTCATACTAGAGTTTATCAAGGATGTATCAATACTTCCAGTATAACCACCTTCCAGACATTTCACTGGAATGTCTTGTTTGTAAAGCTTCCTTCCAGTGCTTTGATGACTCTTTGTGGTGTGAAATTGACTCTTAGTTCTCGAAAATATAGGCAACCTAAACTTAAGTTGACCGGTTTCCATTATCTTAGAAAATATTTAAGTATGGATGGTTCTGGCACAAACTGAGTCTGGTTTTCAAGGAGCAAGTTTTAATGTATAGAGAAGTTTATTAATACTAGACTGTCCACATAGTGATGAGATCTTCAGCCTTCACAAAATGAAGAAAAAATACAAAATGATTCAGTCTTATATATCTATTTCCCTTCCATGGTGATGGCGGTAAAGTGGCAGAAAAGGGGATGGAAGGTGCTAAAAATGATACAATTTTTAGATATGACTCAAAATTTTGTTTTAGCGGCTGGTGATTTTTAAAATTTCTTTTAAATTTTGTTGATTATTTTGTTTTTATATTCCAAATATCTTCAATCACCTCTGTGAGGGCTCCCTCGCAACAAAATAAAACAAGTAAGCAAAACTAAAAATATCATGGCATCATATGAAAGTACCTACATCCACCATTCCATATCTGTACCCCCCCCTGACTTCTTCATTTTCAAGTTTTTAAATTAATAGAAATCTATTTCCTATTCCTCTAATTCCCACTCCAATGGAAAAAAAGGGAGAAAATAAAAACAAATTACCTGATTGTATATAATAAATATTATATGTAAACAACATGAACATGTGTATTCATATATGTATACATGCACACATATTTCTGCATTCTAAATTATTTGTGCCCTCTCTGTCATGGATAGCATGTTTTATCATCTTCCCTATGGAACCATGAATGGTCATTGTATTGATCACAGTTCTTATAGCTTTCAAAGTTGTTTATACAGGGAATTAACAAAAAGAAATGCAAGGGAAGGTGATCTAGCTGTACCAGATCTAAGATTGTATTTTAAAGCAGTAATCAGCATAAACTCTTCTTATTTCCATAGATCTGGTAAGTGTTTTTTCCCCATGTTTCTCTAATTTGTTTATGATGTGACCTTTTTTTAAAAATGTAGATCATGTATCCATTTGACACTTATCAGTTCTCAACTGTGGATCATGACCCCTTTGGGGGTCGAATGACCCTTTCACAGGGGTCGCCTAAGACCATCAGAAAACACATATTTTAGATGGTCTTAGGAACCTAGATACCGCTCCTCTATCTGTCTCCAGGTGGGTCCGCCCACATGCAGATATAACCAGATACGCCCACACATGAGTATTAAAGGGTTGTGACATTAGGAAGGTTGAGAATCACTGGTTTAGGGTGTGATATGCTAGTCTAAATCTAATTTCTGCTATATTGCTGCCCAATTTCCCCAGCAGTTTTTAATCAAATAGTGAGATTTTATTCTGGTAGCTAGAGTCCTTGTATTTGCTGAGTACTGATTATATTTGCTTCCACTTGTTGTGTAGCTAATCTACACTGATTACTGATACATTGATACACACGTTATATATACATAACAAATATGAACTTGTTTTGAGAATTACAGCTTTAGAGTATACTTTGATATCCGATACTGTTAGTTTCTTGTCATTTCTGTTTTTTCACTATTTATGACCCATATTTTGGCCTATATATGAATTTTGTAATTTTTCTAGTTCTATGAAGAAATGTTTTGGTAGTCTGAATGCTATGGTATTGAATAAGTAAATCCATTTGGGAAGCATTATCGTTTTTATTATACTGACTCATTCTACTCATGGGCAATTAATATTTTCTCAATTAATTTGGTGTGCCTTTATTTCTTTAAACAGTTGTTTGTAAGTGTGTTTATATAGTTCTTATATTTATCTTGGTAAGTGCATTCCCAAGTATTTTATATATACTATAGTAATTTTAAATGGAATTTCTCTTTTTATTTTATTTTGCTTGATTTTATGGGTATTATATAAAGTGCTGAGGAGTTCTGTGAATTTATTTTAATAGCCTACAAGTTTGCTGAAGTTATTAATTATTTTGACTAATTTTTAGTTGTCTCTCCAGCATTATTAAACTGTACTATCATCCGTAAAATTAATAATGTTGTTTCTTCTTTATCTACGCTAATTTCCTCAATTTCTTTTTCTCGTATTGTGTCAAAAAGAAGTGACAACGGAATCCTTGTTTCACCTTGCTTCTAGTTTTTCTCCATTAGATATAATGCTGACTCTTAGTTTTGGATATATACTATTTATTATATTAAGGAAAGTTCTCATTCCTTTGCTTTCTATTTTTTAAGCAGAAATGTGTGTTGTATTTTGTCAAAACTTTTTTTCTGCACATATTGATGTAATCATATGATTTTTACTGATTTTGTTATTAATATGGTTAAGATGACAGTTTTCCTAACATTGAATCAACCTTGCCTTTGAGGTACAATTCAAACATAGTCATAATGTATGATCTTTGTAATGTCATTTTGGCCTTTTTGCTAATATTTTCTTTAAAAATGTTTCATCAATATTAACAAAGAGTATTGGTCATTTTTATTTTATTCTTCCTAGTTTATGATTCAAGACTGTACTTATGTTATAGAGGGAATTTTATGGGATTCTCCTTTTTGATGTTTTTTTAAATTAGTTTATGAATGTTTGATAGAATTCACTTGTGAATCCATCCTTTTTTTATCCTATGGATGTTCATTTACGGCTTGTTCAACTTCTTCCTCTGAAATAGGGTTGCTGAATTCTTTATTTCCTGTCTGTTAATTTGGGTATTTAATACATTTTTTTGGTAAACATTTATTTCACTTAAATTGTCAGATTTCTTGGCATATAGTTGGAAAAATAGTTTCTAATAATATCTTTTATTTTTCTTTGTATGAATTTCCTTTTATTTTTGGTACTAGTTATGTAGTTTTCTTCTTTCACATGAAATTAGCTATTGGTTTCTTTATTTTATTTCATTTATTTTGACCTTATTTTATTTTGCTCTTTATTTAATTTGTTACTCCACTAATAGCTCCTACTCTTATTTACTAATTCATCCGTTTCTTTTAAATTTTCCTAATCTTTTTTTTTTCTTCAGGATTTCTATTTTGGTGTTTTTAAAAAAATTTCTAGTAAGCACTGAAGAAATGGTAATCATTGAAGAAATATTTTTATCTAATATAATCTAATTTAATAAGTGACCCAACCAAGCAAATTCATCTTGAGGGTATTTAAGGATATAAATGGAAGGAGGACAACGAACAGATGCAAAGTGGAAAATAATCTGCAAAATTTTGTACCACAAACTATTTTCAACATCAAACATAGCGGAGTGACTACAATTGGACTCCAACAGAGGAGGAAGGAAAGATGCTAGTGAGAACAATGGAAAGAAGAGCAATCATATTAGAACAGTTGGATATAGATTAGGTCCATGTTGAGGCCAACACTATTGTGAAGGTGTTGAGAGATGGTTTCACAAGGTATCTAAAGTAAAGGATATAGTTTAGGATATATATGTTATGTTGTGTTGTATTGTGTTGTTGTGATGTGATGTGATGTGATACGAAATGATATGATATTATGGCAAGGAAAAATCTTGGGCTATTTTAGTATCAAAAAAGGGGGGTTATGGGGAGCATCAAGTACTGCCAACCTACATGTCCACTTTCCCATCTATACAAACTATTTATGGAAATCATCTTCACATACAAGGGTATTCTTAATGATGGTATTATTAGGCAACAGAGAAGCTTTTACATGGGATATTACACAACAGACCACATCTTTATTATCACATAATTGACTGAACTGAAAGATTGGAAGGAGTACATAATTATGAAGTTCTTATTGTTTGTTCATTATACAAAGGCTTTTATTTGATGGAGCAAAATGCCATTGGAAAAGCTCTTTCAGCAAGATGTCTCACATCATTTCAGGAAAATAATTTAAGATTACTTGAAAGATATTACAATAGAGATAACCTTACTCATGACTTTTTCATCATAAGCAGGTGAGGCATAAAATAGGGACAGGAATGCTTGTGAAAAGGGTTCAGTGTTGTCATAGACAAATTCTAGCACAGTGACCAAATTGAAGAAAGAATCACTGTGGATGTTGAGGTCCTTCATGTGCTCCTGTTTTGGGCATTTTGTTTTGCTGGTTCTGACACAGCTTGGAATTTTGAAAGTCTCCTAGGAGAAATCTACACCAAGTTTGTCTTGATCATTCATAGAGGAGAAGTATATTTAGTGAATGAAGAATGTATATTGCCTAGATTATGATTTGCATTTGAGAACGACCAATAGAGTTCATCCATCCAATGCACATGCACACGCACACACACACACACATGCACACACACAGCTAGGACATTCCATATCAATGGACAATTAATTCACCCAGAATTAAACAAGGTAGAAGAACAACCTAGAATGTCTATGGAAAATGGCAAATCTCCTTTCATGACACACCAGGAAAAAATACTCACATTCCAGTAGTGTTGGTATATAGTTGTGAGACACAGAATACAATGCTCTCTGAAGAAATGAAAATGAATACCCTCAGAGGATAATGGAGATGTTCATAGTGGTAGCGAACAAGTCACAACTTATGGAAAAGAAACAACTTTGAAGAATAGGAATAAAGGGAAAAGTATAATCAAAAGAAAAGCAAGTTTTCTCACCAGAAAAAGACAAGGGATTTCAGATAGACCTCCTAAGTGTTCCACTGGTATTCTGGGAGTATTAGGAGAGGTTGTCTGTAACAGGTGAATTCCCCATAGTAAACATGTGGATATGGATAGAATAACTTGAACAGAAAATGCAGGTTTTGGTGTTGTGACCCATGTCCTTAGAGATAGCTTTCAGCTCATTTAGATAAAAAAAAAATCCATTTGAGTACTGAGTTTTTTGTCTCAGATCTATTTGGGACATTCCACATCTCTTTATCTCATTCCCTATCATTAGACTATCAACTCTTTGAGAGTAGAGACCATGTACTTTTCATCCTTCTATCCATATTGTCAAGCACCTAGTAGTAAGTGTTTAAAAATGTTTTCCCTCCTAAACTGAGGTAACGTGGTATATTGGATAATGCCCTGAATTTGGAATCAGGATGTCCCAAGTTGACATCCTTCAAATTATACATTCACTGGCTACATGATCCTGGTTGAGCCATTTAATTTCTCTGATCTCCAGTTTCCTCGTGCTCATCTGAGAGGGCTAGACTCAGTGGCCCCTAAATTTTCTTCCAATTCCAAATCTATGCTCCTATGAACTTTTTTATGACTTCTCTCTCCACACCCCCCTCCCCCAAATACATTGCATTTCTTTGACCAATGTGATATGTTTCATTTCTAACTCACTGAGAATATCTTGGTGACCACTGAATGATTTCTAAATGCCAAATTTGTCAAAGGATCATAAAATCTCAGAGTTTGGAGGGAGTTCAGAGAGTGTCTAGTCTACCATACATCTTAGCAAAAATTGCCTTTACAACAAACTTAAATTCATCTCTTTGGAAATTCCACCTATTTCTCCTGGTTATGTCTTTTGTGATGAGACAGATTAAGACCAATCCTTCTTCTATGATAACTATCATATCTATTGCCCCATACTTCCCCTTTCCTTGTTTTATCTTTTCCATGGTAAACTAATTGTTTCAACTGATTATCATATGATATGAATTTGGGGCTCTTCACCATGCTAGTTGCAATTCCTTGTTCCCCCCAATTTTTCAGTGTTCTTTCTGAAATATGGTATCAGTAATTGGACGTACTACTCCAGATACAGTCTGATCAGGACCACGTACAAAGGGACCATAGCAAAATTCTCAATACCACTCCTTTCAATTCAGTGTAAGATTGCATTAAATTTACTGACTGCCATTGACTCATACATACCTTGCTATCCACTGAAAGTTTCCTTTAAGTCCCAGTTAAAATTCCACCTTGCACAAGAAACCTTTTCTAATCCCTCTTAATTCTAGTATTTTCTCTCTGTTATTTCAATTTTTCATATATACACACATCTGTCATACATGACATCCATGTCATATATGAATTTATCATATACACATATGTATATGTCTTTTCCCACATAGTTGTTCACATGTTGCCCCCCTCGTTTGATTGCGAACTCCTAGAGGGCAGACACAGTCTTTTGGTTTTCTTTGTATCCCCAGCACTTAGCACAGTGCCTGGCACATAGTAAACATTTGAAATCCTATTGACTGATTAACTAAAAGTCCTGAACATTTCTCTGGAGTGATGAGCTTTTATCTACAGACAGCTATCAATCAAAACATTGGTAGGCATATGCAGATGACATTCTATCACAACCACCTTAAAGAAGTCAGTCAAATTATTTTATTATCCTGAGATTTTGTTAGGTTAAATTTTACTTAAAATAAGAGGGTTGTTATCTGTGGTTTGGATTTTTTTAAATTATAGAGCAATTTCTGTTGTATGGTGTTTGCTGTGATAGGATTTGACATATATAAATAAAGCCAATATTCATGCAAACCCTGAGCTGAGACAGATACCATTTTATGACTGAACACATCTGGATATTGAAACAAAATCCTGGCTACTTGGAAAAGCCAGACACCAAAGGAATAGTGCTGGAAATGGTCCAGAGGAAAACAACTAGAATGATCTAGGGGATAGACTAAAACAAATAAGTATTTTTTATTGTAGAAGAACAATTGAATAGAGAGGATGTGATAGACATTATGAAGGACATACATAGGGCAAGCATGGACATGATCACTAAACATTGAAATCTTCGAGTTTGGCTGCTATTGAAGCCTGGCAAATACTTTCAGAGCAGTCATGAGTAAGTCCTTCTCTCAAAATTGAGCACTTATGGAGCTTGTTAGTTTAAAAGGAAGGTGTGTGCTGAAACTATAACTATATTAAGAAGGGTTTCAATAAATCATGGGTGATACATCTGTAAAAGATTGCTAAGTGAAATCAGAGTTGTTTGGGGGTTCATTCCTAATCTTTGGAACCTAACTATATCCTCTGGGTGGCACTCTAAGAAATGGAATACTGAGCTAGAAGAAGGACCACTGGTCTGATGCAAAGTGGTGTTGCTTGTATCCTTATGTCCTCATATAACCATCTCCCCTTTATTTAAAAAAAAAACCCTGGGAAATTATTACAAATTTACTTGGAAATGTATCCAAGAGATTCATAGGCCACAAGAGGGCTATAAATTTGTATTCATTTATAAGTGTTTGGGTTTTGTGGCCTTATATTGTGATGTCAGGTTTAAAAAAATAATTAAGGAAAAAAATCAAAGCCAAACCAAATAATTCTTTTTAAAAACTTTTTTTGGCTTGATATTTGAAGGTCTGTTGGAACAGAACTCTTTAGTTTATACAAAAAGGCCAGATAAAATTAGATTTATATAGACTAGAGGGAAGGGGAACCCATTTAGCTACCTGGATAAATGAAGTAACAACATCTTCCTAGACTTGGTCAAAAAGTTTTCACTTTTACTTCACAGTGCTGGTGGTGATTTACATCAAGCATTAACCTCACAGTGAACTGAATTGTTTGCATAGTGATGCCCCCTTAGTCTCCTTAGCAAGGCAGCATGATAGAGTCAAAAAAGGTCCCTGAGACTTTTATAAGCCCTTGAATAAGAGAACTTGGTTAGAATCCATGCTTCACCACTTAAAAAGTTGTGTGATTTTAGACAAGTAATTTCCTCTCTTTATAGCTTAAGTCAGCTATGAAGTGGGCATAATAATATTTATAGCACCTACCTCACAGGGTAGCACTTTGAGGAAAACACTTTGTAAATCATAAAGGGTTGTATAAATGAGTTATTGTTGGAGTTGTTTTTACGCTTTCACAACAAGTTGTATCTTTCACAAATTGCATGAACTCTTTGAGACTCTTAAATTCTTACTCTTCAATCTTCAAGTGTTTGCCCAATGTACTTAGAAGAATTTCCCTGTGATCATGCCCATGATATATTTCTCTTCCTTCTTAGAGTTACCCAATTCATTGTCAACCTGCCAACTAATTTGTTATTCAGATTTCCTCTATAATATTTTTAAATGAAAATAACTATTGAGAGGAGGGCGGAGTCAAGATGGCTGCATAGAAACAGGAGAACTCCACCAGCTCCCTCCAATACCACCTCCAATACCTATAAAATATGACTCTAAACAAATTTTAGAGCTCCAGATTCCACAAAAGTAATGGAATAACATAGATCCCACTGAAGGCAGTCCAGCAGGTGGTCATGGAAGCGCACTGGAAGCAGAGCCCAGCCCCATGCTGTTTCAGCTTCAGGGTGTCCAGGAGAAGCAGAGGCTGTTGCAATCAGGATCATCAGCAGCTGTGGAGATTTCCAGAATCACCAATCCTCAAGAGCCAAGGACAAAGGGAAAAGGTCAGTGGAACTTGGCTAAATTTGGGGGAGATGGTCTGGCCTAACTGCCTCCAGAGCTAGAAGGAGTCTGAAGTGGTGGCCCTGCAGCCACCTCCATGTGGCTGCTTTAGAAGCTCCTGCCCTGCAGATTGCAGGGGGGCCAAGCAATCATTCAGAGGCTAAGTGCTCTTGTCTTGAACTGCCTGGATCAGATTGCGGTCTTGGGTGGTGGTCCTGAGGTGTGTTTTCAGTGAGCCAAGCAGGTGGGGGCTGCAAAAAATGGCAGCCTCCTAATAGCTCTGGCAGCTGTGAAAATCCCAGCAATTTGGGACAAAGCTCTCCCCTCTGAAAGCAGAGTTCTACTGAGCCCAAAAGCCAAGTAATTGACTGGCAACATGAGCAGGCAAAGGAAGCAAAGCAAGCCCAGCAATCCAATTTTCGATGCCTTTTTTGGGGACAAAAAGGACCAAAGCATGGAATGGGAGGAAGACAACATAATCAGAACTCCCACACCAAAAGCTTCCAAGAAAAATATGAAGTGGATAGAGGCCATAGAGGAACTTAAAAATGATTTTAAAAACCAAATAAGAGAAGTGGAGGAAAAATTGGGGAGAGAAATGAGAATGATGCAAGAAAATCATGATAAGAGAGTCAACAACCTGACTGAAGAAAATAACATCTTAAAAAGTAAACTAACTCAAATTGCAAAGGAGGCCCAAAAAGCCAATGAGGAGAAGAATGCCTTAAAAAGCCGAATTTGCCAGATGGA
>CM053580.1:260775540-260793617 GCA_028627135.1 Pseudochirops cupreus | reverse complement strand
ATCTGTTTGATAGTATCTTGATTTCTTATGAAGTCATTTGCTTCCATTTGCTCCACTCTAATTTTGACGGAATTATTCTCTTCAGAGTGCTTTTGAGATTCTTTCTCCATCTGGCAAAGTCGACTTTTTAAGGCATTCTTCTCCTCATTGGCTTTTTGGGCCTCTTTTGTCATTTGAGTTAATCTATTTTTTAGGGTGTTGATTTCTTCAGTCATATTGCTGACTCTCTTTTCATGATTTTCTTGCAACATTCTTTTTTCTCTTCCCAATTTTTCTTCCACTTCTCTTATTTGGTTTTAAAAATCCTTCTTCAGCTCATCTCTAGCTTTAAGGCATTCTTCATGTTTATTGGAGGCCCCTTGTGGGGGCACTCTGGCTGCACTCTCCTCCTCCCTTTCTTTGCCATGATCCTTCTTTTCACCAAAGAAGGAATCTAGAGTTTGGTTACTGTTCTTACTTTGCTTCTCATGCTTATTCTTACTCATGGTTGGTCAGTCCGTGATTTTTTTTTTTAATCTCTGTGGGGCTCTGTTTCCAGAAGGGAAAGCTCTGTCCCAAATTGCTGGGGTTCTCCCGGCTGCCGTAGCTCTCAGGAAGGTTCTGGGTCCCTTTCCTACTTACTTCCAGCTCACTGGATAATGAAGACTCCAGGACCGAAAGCCCAAGACCATGATCTGGATCCAGGCCGCTCAATGTGAGAGCACTGGCCTCTGAACAATCACTTAGTTCCCCTGCTGTCTGTAGGCTGTGGGCGCAGAAGCTGCAACACAGAGGCGGGTGCAAAACCTCTGCCTTTTGCTTTCCCGCCCTGGAGGCCTTTTGGCTGGATGCTTTTCTCCCCTGATTTCGCAAGTCCCACTGACCTAGTTCTGAACGCTGCTCTCAGCTGCCGCTAATCCGAGGCTCCTCCACTCCTCACGTCCAGCCACCCCCGGGGCTCAGCCAGGGCTTCAGGCCAGGCTGGTTTCGGTTCGCAGTGCTGATATGGTTCCTTGTAGCCGAGCTGACTTTAGTGGAAGGTATATTTGTGTGCATTTTGGAATTCTAGGATTAGTTTAGAGTCATATTTTATGGGTATTTTGGGGTGGCTATGTGAGAGCTGCAATATGTTGCTGCTGCTACGCTGCCATCTTGGCTCCGCCCCCGAGTGTGGACATTTTAGTCACTTTTTTGTATAATTGAATGAATGAATGAATGAATGAATCAAAGCAATATTGCTATACACTTTACATATATTCCTGGATTGAGAGAGCCTTTGTATCTGAACAGTAGGGGAGCTCTGAACATATAGCCACTCAGAATCTCGACCAAATTACTTTCCTGAATAGTTATACTCATTCACAAATCTACCAGCAATGTCTATATATCTTAGTACCACTCTCCAACAGTTATTGGTCCCATTTTTTGGGTCATTTTTGCCAATTTAATTTGAGTGAAATAATAACTCAGAGTATTTTTCAGTTGCATTTTTCTTATTATTAGTGATGTGGAGCATGCTTTTATATTGTGGTTGTTTGAATTTCTTTTGAGAATTGCTTGTTCATATGCTTTGACTATTTATTTGAGGTGGAGTGGAATAGCTTTTGGTCATATATATTTCTATAAGACCTCTATATATCTTGTATATCAGACCCTTATCATAGATGTTAAATACACTATTCTTCCCCCCCCCCCCCCACTCCCATCCTGCCAGCTGTTGGTTTCTCTTCTTGTTTTAGTTGTATTAGTTTTTTTTTCACTTAAAAGTTTTTCAATTTCATATAATCCCAATTGCTTTCCATCTATTCTGTATGTCCCATGGATGTACATAGTTAGTTTTATGTTGTCTCTCCTATTAGAATGTGAGCTCCTTGAGAGCAGAGACCCTACTTTCCCCTTTCTTTGTATCCCCAGTGCTAGCACTGTGTCTAGCACATAAATTCCCAATAAATGCTTGTTGCCTAACTATATAGTTTATCTTTTATGATTACCTCTATCTCTTGTTTGCTTAGAACTTAGCCTCACTCAAGAAAATTAAAAGTATATATTATCTTCTAATTTTTGTTTAATCTTTAATATTCAGGTCACATGTACATTTTGAATTTATTGTGGAATATAGCATAAAGTGGCATAATTTTTGCCAAACTGAAATTTCCCAGCAGCTTTTTTTAAAATAGTGAATTCTTGATGAGGTGGTTTTCTTTTATTTCTCAAATTACTAGGTCAACACACTCAAGAGTTTCTGATTCTTCCTTGCCTAATCTGTCCCATTCATCTCATTTTCTATTTTTTTGAGCCTATACCAAGTGATTTTGCTGATTATTCCTTTATAATAGTTTGAGGTCCATAATTTCTCTTTTCCTACCATTTTATATCATATCCTCAATACACTTTTACTTTGCCATCTCCCACTCAAATCCCTCTTTTGCCTAAAAAAAGGTCATAAAGTTCAGAAAGAATTGGATATGAGAGTCAGGAAGCTAAAACACAAGGACGTTTTTGAAGACAAATTTTGGTCAAAATTAGAGCTTTTTGTGGAAAGTGACATGAACTGGATCTTAGTGGGAGCTAAGGATTAAAAGGAGTAAAGGTGGAGGTGAAGAAAATTCTCAAAAATTAGGAGTGTAGCCTGTTGTAGCGGCAGCCACACTGGCATATACTAGCAAAAGTTCTTAGATCTGTTTTACTAGGAAAGATAGGTGTCTGGGGGGTCAACAGTCTTTTTAAAAATTGCATTCAGGGGAAAAGTCAGCACTCTGACCTCCAGAGAAAATGCAAACAGAGAAAATACAGAGAAAATATAAGCAGAGAAATAAAGATCAACAGGCAGGGCTCTGACTGTGTGAATCAAAGCAATATTGCTATACACTTTACATATATTCCTGGATTGAGAGAGCCTTTGTATCTGAACAGTAGGGGAGCTCTGAACATATAGCCACTCAGAATCTTGACCAGGGAATCACAAGATACTTCCCATAAGCAAGCTCCCAAAGCAAAATATCAATTCAGAGTACGTATATACTTTTCAGAGTCAGAAGGCATCACAACTCACCTTAATCAGGGCCTAATTAGAAATCAGCAGAGGTTGTGAAAGCTTTCCTACAGACAAGCAGCCCCTAAGCAAGCTTCCCTTAATGGGCTCCATGTGAGGTCTATTAATAGGTGAGGTCTATCAATGGGTAGGGAAGATCGTACATCCCATTAACATTACACTTGTACAAAGGCATGGAGGAAGGAAGTATAATGCCATGTACGGGGAATGCCAAATGGACTAATTTGATCAGAACATTGAGTACATGAGGGAGATTGAAATAAATAGGATAACTAAATGGAGGTAAATGTAGAAGCATCATAATAAAGGGAAATGTCTGCTTTCTCTGGGGTCCAGTAACTTAAGTTCATAGCCTGCCTCTCATAGTTGCTACTTGTGTCATTGAACAAGTTAATTAGTCTCCCTGAGCCTTTGTTTCATCATTTATACAATGAGCAAGTTGGCCTAGATGGCCTCTCAGATCCGTTGCAGCTACAGAGCTATGATCTTAGCCTTAAGTCTGAAAAATCAATGGTACAAGTATAGGATGGGGGAAGATGGACCAATAACTCATGTAAAAAAATATTCCTGGACATTTTAGTGGATTGCAAGCTTAATACAAGCCAGCATTGTGCCATAGTAGTTAACAAACAAACCCTCAAGTGAATTTCATCTTCTAGACTGTGTGTTAATAGAATCCTATTACCTAGAACACTAGACTCTGCTTAGTGTTGATTATCCTTCAAAAGTAGAGAAAAATGTCCTCTTACAGCCTTCCCTGAAACAAGGTGTCTCTCATGCATGTACTAAACTAATATGTGATTCCTTGGAAAATTTATCCACAAAGATAGCTTTGTTTGGCAATTCTTTAATTAGTAGTTTCAAGTGAAACCAGTTAATTTCTTCTCATCAAAGATATTTGTCATTGTTGTGGAGGATGTTTAGAGAAGATTCCAAATGAAAGAGGGAGGCCCTGTTGAAGGTGAAATCTTCTCTATGCTCCAGCCTCTAGATGACATTGGACGAATTCCTTTAAATCCTGCTACATTTCAAACCCTTGTGAATGAGATTCTCAGACACTCAACCCAAACAGCTAAGTAAATGAAAAATTACTATGGCTTAAATACACCTATGAAGAATAACTGTGGTCAGCAAACTACGCCTTGCTGGTCAAATACAATCTGCCACCTATTTCTGTAGAACTCTCTGGTTAAGATCAGTTTCCTTTTCAACAGAAAAGGATGTGATCTGGTCATATAGGGAGATGGAGGGGTAAATGATTTGTTTATTCCTTGTGTACTACATTGGTGTTCATCTATCAAAAGATCTAGAGGAAATCCTTAAACATGTTGGTTAGGGCTCTGTGAGTGGGGGATGAGGCATGCCTTGTGGGAAGAGATCTCGTGAGGCATCTTTTTGTTCTACCAAAGCAATTTAGAAATCAGTGGAAAATAAGGCCAGTGGGAGCTTGTATTCTCTTCTTTCAGTTAGTTATGTAAGAAGAAAGATGTAGTCCACTGTGGGACATGGCTTCTAAAAGCATGTCTATTCTCTACAAATGCTTTCCTCAAAGATGCCTTCACTGAGCATGTGGATTATTCTCATGAAATTTCGTTTAGATGGGAAAGGTTACAGAAAGTTGAGTAGATTTTGACATTCTCTTGGTTGCTTATTTTCAGTTTGTTATAATAATGGAATTTGAAGTTAGAAAGGACTTCATAGTTCATCTAATCCAACTACCTCATTTTAAATTTGAAGAAAAAATTCAAGAGGGTGTGACCTGCCTTGGATCACAATCATAATAAACATCAGAGCTGGGCTATGAATCCAGGTCTTCTGACCATATAACCAATGCTCTTTCTATTATACCACATAGAATCCAATATTTTTTCTATTTCCTGTTTCAGGCATCTTGTGAATCTATTACTCCGTGCTCTCGCGTCTATAGCATCAGAATATGAAAACATTCAACTCTTTGTGACTCCATTTACACTTTTCTTGGCAAAGATATTGAAGTGCCTTTCCATTTCCTTCTCCTGCTCATTTTCAGAGGCGAACAGTGTTAAGTGGCTTGCTCAGGGTCAATCTGAGGCCAGATTTGAACTCATGAAAATGAGTCTTCTAGACTCCAGGCCTGGCACTCTGTCCTGTACTATGTAGCTGCCCTCCATGTACACCTGGTCTAATCTACCCTTTTTCTTTACCTACACCTGGCCTTTCTAACCACTTTTCCAATGTTCCTTTATCTGTCATTTCTATCTTTTCTGCAAGAATGTCTTGAAATTTGATTTTTAGGGACCATAAGTGGTATCTTTTCACCCTGAGGATGAGAAAAAAAGTCTGTTACAAAAGTCTCTGCAGATCTTTTCTTTTGTTTGTTTGTTGTTCTCTTCCCACCTTCATAATTAAATGCTCTTGGGATTAGTTTGCATAGTTGGATTTCTCATCAAATTTCAATAAACTTGTCACTTCTCTGACTGTTCATAATTGTCTAGCATTCTCCACAAGGTTTCATAAATGAGTTCAGTCTTCTATATATAACTGGTTGGGAAGTAAATCAAAGATTTCTAACTAAGATGCTTTTTGGGCTCTTTTCATCTCCTTTTTATGGTAGTTGACTTGTATAATTTAAACATCACTATGGAATTAATATTTTGTATTTATGTCCTTTCTTTTGTGCATATTCCATTTTTTCCACTATGAATAATTTGTTTCAATAGTTTGAGATTTAATAATTTTAATTCCACATGGTATTGTTTTTATTTTGATTTTTTCTTCTGGCTTTGTCCTAATTTTGTTCTTTGCTCTAATAAATCAGTGGTCTGACTGTACAGATTTCTGATTCAACAATGACCCCCACATTAGTATTAAGCCATATCCACTCTTAAAGTATAATCAGTTTCATTTTAGTGATTTTCTAAACTTGTAATTTATATTACTTTATTAATTTTTTTCTCAAAGAAAGTATTCATGGTATATCTCTTTTAGGCTTCTAGATAGTTTTTGGCCTCTTTTACTTATTCCTGATTCATATTTTCCAAACTATTTCTTCCCATTCTCATCTATACCCACATTTGAACTGATGTCACCAAGTATCAAAGTATACATTGCTTTTATTTGGAAGGTTTTATCAAGATTCTTATAGATTTCTCTTCCTTTCTGTTCTCTGCAACCAACAAATAAGCATTTAAGTTCTTTCTATGTTCCAGGGATGTGCCAAGATGTTCTGATACAAAGAAAGCAAAAAATATTCCCTGTCTTTAAGGTACTTACATTCTAGTGTAAGCATCAGAATATGAGGACATCCATCTCTTTGTGACCCCATTTATACTTTTGGCAAAGATACTAGAGTGGTTTGCCATTTCCCTCTCTAACTCATTTTACACATGAAAATTGTTATGTACAAGATACATTCAGAGTAAATGTGCTGCAATCTTTGAGGAGAGGTCTCTAGCATTCAGGAAGACCAGTAAAAGCTGCATTTGAAGGTAGAAGGTGGCATTTGAGGCCAGCCTTGAATTCTAAGAAGTAGAGGTGAAGAGGGAGGGTGTTCCAGGCATTGGGTATAATCAATGTGAAGGTACTCCATAGGATTGTCATGTAGGAGGACCAGTAACATATTGGCATATAAGCTGTAATTATTTTCATGGTGAGCCTTTTATAAATACTATATTATTAAATGATCAAACATTCCAGGAAATATCTTATTGACTTTGGAAGCATATTAAAACTAATTCTAAAAACTTTTAAATTTACCTTTCCAAGCATCTGCTAGCCATCTTTCCATTTAGCGACAACTTTCCTCTTTTCCTCTTGTTCATTTATGGCAAAAACATCAAAATTTTTGTGATTCATTCCTTCCATTTAATTGCTCACTTATTCACCATCAGACTCTTGTCTGATCCTTATCTCACATTTAAAATGTCAGCAACAAAGTTAAAGTTTGTAGATAGTTGGAAAATTGTTTTATTGTTAGCACCCTTTGGCCCCCCGCTCCATGCCACCATCATCACACAGAATGCATAGGTACTCATGGCCCTTAGCAAAATTCTGAAATTATCTGGAGTTGGAAGAAAGCCCCACCTGGTACTTCTAGCAAGTGTTAGAATATTCATTGGACTTTTCTCTCATGAGGATGTACTCCAAGACCCACTAGGCTAAAACTTGGAGATATGAATCTCATACCTGATCTCCATTTTCCTGATCTTTTGTCTACCTATCCAACTGGCTCCAACTATTTCAGTTCCTGGAAAGGTAGCTAGAATATCCTAGTACTTTATCAAAGTTCTCCACAAAGTCCTATTTTGACTCCTCATCTTGGCATGGAAAGGAACTGAGCTTCTTGGAGTCTGTGCCAATGGAGCAAAAGCTCTGGTAGGTACTACCAGGTTAGAACAGGTTTGAATGTAGTCCCAGCATCAGATTATATGTGTTTTCTGAGAATCAGCCTATTTGGTGCCAAGAGACTGGGATGGTCATCTGTGATAAAGTCTTTGGTCATGGCAACCCAGGAAACAAAGAAGAAAAAAACATAGAAAATGACTTTTAGTCCTGTTCATCCACTTTCTGCTATTTTAATGAAAGTGAAAGAATGAAAGAAAAGGGGGTACTAAACTTTCTAAGTCTTAGTCTCATCTGTAAAATAAATACATTAAAACTCTACATAACTCAAAGGATACATTATAGCATAGAATAATAGAATAACAAATTTAGAGATGGAAATGACCTTGGAGGTTATGTAGTCAAACTCTCCAATTTTATAGTTGAGGAAACTAATGTCCATAAGAGATAAAGTCACTAGCTCAAGGTTAAAGAAGTGCTCAGGTTGAACCTGGCTCCTTTGAAGCAAACTCCAGTGCTTTCCAAACTGTATCAGGTATGTTATGAGGGTCAAATGAAATAAGGCATATAGAGTCTTTGCAAACCTTATGGCTAATATTACCTAAACGTCAGGTCTTATTATAGTTATATTATGATATGGTATCTGCTTTTTAAAGTGCCTTTCCAGAGCCCAAGATGGAAGAATAATTATTTTTTTAATGGATGCAGAGAAACAAATAGTCCGGGGACACCAGAATTGGGGGGAATCTAGCTGAAGCTTGCTTCTCATCTATATAAGCTTAGCTTACCCATCATGTAGGTTTGCATTGTGTCCCCCTTCCAGTGCTAAATGCTCTGCTTTTCTCAGCTGTTTTAATGGACACTGCTAGAGTTACTGAGACATTATAGCTCATAGAGACAGACTAGAAGAAACTTCTTGTTTTATAAGGGTTGAGATATTGGTTATGCTTCCATTCATGACTGATTTGACCATTTTAACTAAATAGAATCTAACAGTGTGGATATAGTCTTAGACGATCACGTAGAGAAAAGAGATTACCAAGTAGACTAGGAGTTGTGAAATATTCCAACCAAATTCTTTGCATTGCTGTGTGTGGAGAAAGTAGAATGATCAAAACAATATCTCATCCAGTGCCTTCATTTTATAGCTGAGGAAACTGAAACCCAGGGAAATAGAATGATTTGCTCAAGGACACTCAGTGAGGTGGTCATGGAGTCAGAAGGAGAATTTCGATTCCTTCTCCCCTCCAAAGCACTTTCCATGATGCCAGACAACACAGGGCTTGTAGGATTACTTGGTCAGGACAAGCCTTTGGAATGTTTGCTTAGCAGGAAATGTGGCTTTGAACTGTAGTGGTTTTACCAGGAGGGGTTTTGTAATCAGAAAGAGAGTTTTCAGGTTATAATTTAATTTGAATTCTCCCTGGAAACCTACTGCTGAAAAACAAATACTGGGTCATGTAGCTCAGTGAAATTCCTTTACAGGGAACCCTCAGGTAACATATACTTTGGCAATGGTATAAAAAGATTGAATGATTAAATAGCCATCAGTTTCACTTATTAATATTTTCTCTTTAAAAAATGGTTCCAACTGAGAAATGTGTGACTTTGAAGAATGGAATAAGGGAAACTAGTTTTTCCTAGAGTAACATTTCTGAAGTCCTATAACTAAAAAAATGGAAATGTGTGATTTCTGTGCACTCAGGCAGAGCTACCTTCCTGATTATTTTTCCATTATCCAGTTTTTTATTTTTAAAATTAAATATTTTCTTAGAAACAATGCTGAAAATCATTCCAACTAAACTTCCTTAGTAACTATTTACTTTTACATTAAGTTCAAAGTACATTGAAATTCCAATGTACATTCAAGAATAATCAACTTCTTTTTTCTATTTCTTCAGGAGTCTTCACCCATTCATTTTCTCATATATTTTGCCTCAGTTGATCATAGCGTGTATTTCATTTTTCTAGTTTTAGGCATTTTTTTGTTGTATATTATTTCATTGAGGTCTTTATAGATTTCCTTGCATTCCTCATATTTTCAGTTTAAATTGCATTATGATATTTCATTCCATTAATTATCCCTATATCTTCAATTTAAAGAGAAATCCCTCTACTGCCATATACTTAGGCTATTTCAGTAGTGTTCTGGACCCGGTTTGAATGGGCTCATGAGAGTCAATTATTGAAATTTCACCTAGTAAATTGGCAAATACAAGTCTTGATTTATTGTTTTATTGATTGTCTAGACTTAAGAAAGTAGTGGAGAAAATGTTAATGATGCAGATTAAGCTTAAAAATACGTCATCTACACATTCTATTTTTTTCGGAGTCACTTGTTAAATATTTTCCAGCATACAACTGGCTTACTACCAGTTTTGTCTTTGGAATCCCATGAGATGCTGTTAACAAAATCTTGAACAGATAGTACTTTTCTTATTTTTGTTAATATTTATGAAGTGTTTTCAGGGTATTATCTTTTACTTCTTAAATTAATATGAAGAGTAAGGCCATTAAAATATCGGATATGCCAATAAACTATGCTTGTACCATTTGTTTTTTGAAAAACCAAGGAGCAGTCCTACATCTAGAGTGAGTGGGAGGTTCAGCAGAGTTCCTTAGTAGGCACTTAATAAATGCTTTATTTACTTTTCCCATTTAAAAAAATGGGCATACCCACTCTACTTACCAGGAGTGTACTTCAGTATTTCAAAGGATTGTGATCTTGTGATTCAGATCCTTTCATGGATAGGGACCATAAGGCCTCTATGCCTTAGCTTTTATGTTTTCATGAGTAATTGTGCCCCCCTCCCCATACTACCATTCCACCCATCAATCATCCTCTGATGGTCAGCCATTTGGTGACAAACCTATCGACTGTGTTAGTTTTCAGACAACAGATACATAGTCCCTCAAACACAGTACTTGAAACCTTTTCAGCTTGGTAAGACTTAGCAGAACTCATGCTCCATTGGCATTAGAGGACTAGGGCCACCTTCACCCTGTAAGACAGTGGTTCTCAACCTTTTTAATGCTGCGACCCTTTAATACTCATATGTGGGCGTATCTGCATGTGGGCAGACCCACCTGGACATGGATAGAGGAGCGGTGCCTTGGTTCCTAAGACCATTGGAAATATGTGTTTTCCTATGGTCCTGTGATCCCTGTGAAAGGGTTGTTCGACCCCCAAAGGGGTCACGACCCACAGGTTGAGAACTGCTGCTGTAAGACAAGAGGGAAGGGATTTAGTGGAAGTATAGTATTGAAGATATAGGGAGGTCTGGTATGAAAAAGTACTACATACACAAACACTTTATAACTATAAAGTTTTATCTAATTATATTATTGCTATTATCATGCTAGCAGAATTGTTCTTCATTCTGTCTCCTTGTTCAGCACATAAGAGGTGTCTAATGTATATGTTTTATTTTTTACAATGATCTACAAAGGGACAAACTGTACACCTGGTAGTGTCTAGGCTGATACCACAAATGGATAATGAACTGGGCCCAGAAACTAACCGAACACAGAGAAGAGTCTTTTTAGGGAAACTTTTAATGACCCTAATGTCCATGAAACAAAGGGCCATCTTTTAAAATAGCAGTATTCTTCCTTGACATTTGGTTATGTCATAGATTGATACTCTCTCTGAAGAACTGAAGTACAGGATTACCCAAAAGGCAATAGAAAGGCATATGGTGCCCATGAGCAGGCTGTAGAACATTACAAACAAGGTATTATGCAGAAGTGGGGTGAAGGATGTCAACAGAGAAATGCATGTCTAGAAAGAAAGGCTGTAGATAGACTAGGAGGACCGCTGAGAAGCCTGAATGCTCCATTGGTACCATCCAAATATCAGGAGAATATGAGAAAATCCCTCAATGTGTCAGATTGCACCTTTCTGGTGAAGTGATGGGAGGCTATGGATGAGGGTGGTACCAGATGGATACACATAGAGAGGCTGTAATTTGCATCACATAAATGAGATCATGGGGTCATTAGAGTGCCAGGGTACTCAATCAAACTCTAACATGGAAAAAAAGCCTTTAGCTCAACTCTTTACTATGATTCCATCTACCATGACTCTTTAACTTGCATTTAACCAGAACACTGCTTGAATCTTTTGGTGTTTAACCAAATGCCCAAAGCTTGATTTTGGCTTTCATTTGCAAAGGAAAAAGGATGTTGGGAACGTTGCTCATTAAGATTTAATTGCCTTTAGAGTTTTTACAAGAGAAAAGAGGATGGTTTTGAAGAACTGAATCCCAGTTTGTTGAAGATTTCTTTCTTAGGCTTGAAGGAGGAAGAGAAAGGTAGATGTATTTCAATCTCAGGAAATTAACCTAATTAAAACTCCAATAGGATTATGGAGCTAGATCTGGAAGGGCTTCAGAGGTCAGCTTATCCAACTTCCTCATTTTATAGCTGAGGAAACTGGAATTTGTTCAGGATCATGCAGTAAGTGAGAATCTGAGATAAGATTTGAATTCAGGTCTTCCTGTGCTCAAGTCCAGTACCCCACCATATTACATCACCTCTGTCCATATAATATGTAATTCAATCCAAAAGGCATTTATTCAGAATCTGTACTATATAATCCATTGGACACACACACACACACACACACACACACACACACACAGACTTAAATTCCCTGTCCTCATAGAGCTTTCATTCTACTAGGGGATAGAGAAAAGGCATATGCTAGCTTACAATATAGTCACCCTGGGACCAGTCTTCTTCTTTTCCCCCTGATCTTGGAATAGGTCATAATGAAAGCTGGCTTAATGAGGAGCCGGATTTCTACTAAAAATTCAAGCAGACTGTGGGTGGCTCTTTCCCTCTATTTCTTTATATTCTAACTATTCAGATATGATTTAAAAAACGCATCAATCATGAGTAAATCAGATAAGAATGCACACCTGGGCTCGTATAATTTCTTTGGAGTTAGTGGTAATACTTTATGTAGTCACCAATCATTTTGTCTGTTTTAATTGATGTTTCTCTACCCCCTCCCTCATAGCCTCCCTTGACACCTCACTTCTATCCAAGAGGAAGAAATAAATTCTGAACAGAATACATGATTTGGAAAATCTCCATTGTAAAACATCTTTTGCATTCACCCTTCTGTATTGAATCACAGAGTCTCAGAAATAATGCCTACCTGAGCAAGAATCTTCTCACTGTTATCTCTGATCAATTGGTAGCTATGCAATGACAGGAAATTTGGGGACTGAAGACTTCCAATGACAGGAAGCCCACTACCTCAAAACATAGTCCTCTCCAGTTTTGGAGAGGACTCATAGTAAGTACATTTTTCATTACATTGAGCCTAAATCTATTCATTTGATCATCAATAAATCATTCTTCCATTCATTGCCTTCTGAGGCTGAGCAGAATTAGTCAAATCGCCTTCTTGTATGGCAGCTTTACACATACTTGAAGTCTTCCCTTTTCCAGATTAAAACAGGTTCATTTACAGGATCTTAATGTGGCACAAAATCTAGTTCTATTCAAATGGAGCTCCTAATCTCATGGCAAAATCCATTAAACTTTGAATTCCTTGAGGTAGAGGCTATTTTCCCTGGCCTCTTTCTGTATCCTTAGCCCTTAACACAGTGTCTGATACATAGTTGGGGCTTAATAAATGGGGCAGGTAGATGGTTCAGTAGATAAAATGTTGGGCCTAGAACCAGGAAGACCTAAGTTTCTTGAGGTCAAACCTGGTCTCAGACACCGCCTAACTCTGTGACCCTTAGGCAAGTCATTTAACTGTATTTGCCTCAGTTTCCTCATCTATAAAATGAACTGTAGAAGGAAATGGCAAATTATTTCAGTATTTTGCCAAGAAAACTCCAGATGGAGTCACAAAGTCACAAAGAGTTGAACATGACTGAAATGACTAAACAACAACAGCAACAACATCAACAACAGTAACAACCACAACCACAACCACAAGAGTTTATTTGCTGAGTCCTCTGGACATGCTCCAGCTTGTTAATCTCCTTCCAAAAACCAAAGTATTCTGAATTGAACACAGTATTCTAAGGGAAGATTGACTAGAAAAGAGTTTAGAAGCATCATCACTTCCCTCATTCTGGTCATTGTACATCTACTGATGCATTCTAAGATAAAATCAGCCTTTTTGGTTGCTTTGCCACACTATTGACTCATCTTGACATTGCATTCTCATGGAAACTTGTAGGTCTTTTTCATGTGAACTACTATCTAGGTATGTCTTCTTCATCCTGTACTTATAGAACTAATTTTCTAGCCCAAATGTAAAACTTTGTATTTATCCCAGTAAGGTTTCATCTACTTAGAACATTTTCTAATTTACCACTTAAATGGACCCATGACATCAGTGATATGGGTGTTTTTCCAATGCTTTAGATAAAAATCCATACATGACTGCTCACCTTACATGACTGTTGTCCATTTCTTTTCATTAGTTTATCATAGGAGGACCACCTTACACAGGAGGGATGCCTGCTTATATGATTCATATAAGAAAGCTTTTGTATAACTTTGCTTAAAACTATTCCATTCAAAACATGTATGAAACTAATTATTGTTGGGGGACTGGAGCAAATGTCTAAATTCTTTATGAAGAAAAAAAGCCCCATGTTAAGAACTTTAGTAATAGAAAGACTACCGAGAGTTCCAAAGCTTAATTTGAAAGAAAAATTAAGATATGCAAAGAATTTCTACTTTAATAAGGGACTTTGAAAGTGTGGTTGTGGAAGGGGTATAATACCTATTCTATTGTCAGGAACAGAGGTGACCAAAAACTTTCACAGCCCTGGGTGAAAGAAGAGCAGTAAGAATTCCGACCCTCAACTCTTTTTTATCTTTCTGACTCAAGGTGAAAAAAAATCAAAGAAAGAAAAGTAAATCTCATCTGAAGTCCCACAAAACCTCAACCATTTTAATCTCAAAACTCATATTTATATAGTATTTTAAGATTTACAGAGCACTTCTCCTACAACAAGCCCATGGGGGTAGGTTGTACAAAAATGACCCCCATTTTATGGAGGGAGAAAAATGAGAATAAGAAAAGGTAAATGGTCTGTCTGTGATCACATAGTATCAGAACTGGGATTCAAGTTGTCTCCTAACTCCAAGGTTAGCATTTTGTGTGCATATCCTACTGCTTTGTCATTAGCAGAAGTTTTCAATTTAGTCTATTGGGGGTATTTATTTTTCTCCAATGAAAACATCTCCTCAGTGGAAATGCATAGGGAATAAGAACTTGCTTTAGAAAAATTTTCTTTATATTCATCTTTGTAGGAACTCATCTATCCTAGGTTTACAGTCAGTATCAAATGTTTTCAAAAAATCTTTATTCTGCTAGTTTTCTAATTGGTAACAAGAAAAACATTACTTTTTTTTTTTTAGCAGTTTGCTCAGATGGGTAATAGAATTGACATAAGTTGTCTCTGTTTATGACATCACATAGTCTAATTTATCAGAGTGGTTTGCTCAACAATAGTTCAAATAACTTCCTACTATATGATGAAAAAGACTTTTTAAAAATGTTATTTCCCTCTAGGAGTTTTTCTTTGTAAAACTTTATAAGTCCTTTGGTTTTTGACAAGTAAATCTGTTTGGTTCTCTGTATTACATCATTTTGTAATGAGGGTTGTGTCAGCACCAACTGATACTCAGTACCACATGGGCAAGATAAGTTTAAATAAAAGAGGACTGACAGCCATTCTTGAGTAAACAAACATTCTACTTTTTGCACAAGCCGCAGAGGTTCTACAGATCCTCTAAATATGCCTTTTGCTCCTAGATCCTCAAATGGCTGTACTGATGCTTTCTTGGCTCGTCACATTTGTATTCCCTTTCCATACTGTTACAGAATCACTTCTGGAAAAAAAAAAGACATGATTGTATTTAGTGAATACTCTTGATTTGCTACTTCAGTTGCTACTTCTAACTCACATCCCTTACTATTTTGGACTAAATCTTTGGCAAAATAATGATTCAGAACAATTAACATGTCCCCTACTACCTCATCCCCAAATAAGTGTCTTAGTAGGGCTTATATTTCTGAGTCTTCTGGTACCACATTTTTATATAGATGTAACAGCTAGTCTTATTCTCCAAAGCTAGAACACTGTATTACCCTCTCAGGGTTCTAAGGTGAGAGGGTAACCTTAAGGGATTGGAAGTTCTTTTCTCTAATAAAATCAGGTCAAACTCCCACTAGTTGTTTTACTTCTAAGTTAGCTACTCTCAATGAGAATTTCACTTCATGTAGCATATTAATATCATTTAGCTTTTAAAGAGGGTTATTGAGTTCAAAGATACACTGAGAACAAAAGCATAAATAATTCCCTCCAAAACTTTGTGGAGGCACACTCTTTCCTCTACTGTCTCAGTCCCTGGGGAGAGCAACATCAGACTTAGTCATTTCTGTATAGTAAATTTTGTCTAAATATGGCACTGCTGAACCTTTGCTATATATACAAGCAGGCAGAGACAAGATGGTGGAATACAGACCTGGAACCAGCTGAACTCTCCCAACATTATCCTCTAAACAACTTTAAAATTAACAGGTTGGGGGAGGAGTCAAGATGGTGGTGTAGAAGCAGGAGAATTCAATGGCTCACCCCATAACTACCTCAAATACCTATAAAATATGACTCTAAACACATTTTAGAGCCCCAGAACTCATAAAATGCCAGAATAACAAAGTTCCCGCTAGAAAGCAGCCTAGCAGGTGGGACAGGAAGGGCTCATTGCAGCATGCTGGGAACAGAGCCCAGCCCCATGTGGTTTTAGCCCCAGGCAATCCAGGAGAAGCTCTGGCTGGAGCTTTCAGGAGAGCAGATCACCAGCAGCTGTGGTGATTTCCAGAATTACCAACCCATAAGAGCCAAGGACAAAGGGAAAGGTTAGTAGAACTGGGCTAAATTTGGAGGAGAGGGTCTGGCCAACTGCCTCTGGAGCTAGAAGAAGTCTGAAGTGGCAGCCCTGCAGGCGCCACCACATGGCTGCTTCAGAAGCTCCCAGCCTGCAGACTTGGGGGGCCAACCAATCATTCAGAGGCTAAGTGCTCTTGCCTTGACTGGCCTGGATCTGGATCACAGTCTTAGGTGGTGGTCCTGGGGTGCGTTTTCAGTGAGCCAAAGCTAGTGGGGGGTGCAGCAGCCTCCTAATAGCTCCAGCAGCTGTGAAAACCCCTGCGATTTGGGACAGAGTTCTCCCCTCTGAAAGCAGAGTTCTACTGAGCCCAAAAGTCAAGTAATTGACTGGCAACATGAGCAGGCAAAGGAAGCAAAGTAAGCACAGCAAGCCAACTTTAGATTCCTTTTTTGGGGCCAAAAAGGATCAAAGCATGGAAGGGGAGGAAGACAACACAACTCCCATACCAAAAGCTTCCAAGAAAAATGTAGACTGGTAATAATCCATAGAGGAGCTTAAGAAGGATTTTGAAAACCAAATAAGAGAAGTGGAGGAAAAATTGGAGAGACAAATGAGAATGATGCAAGAAAATCATGATAAGAGAGTCAACAACCTGACTAAGAAAATAACACCTTAAAAAACGGACTAACTCAAATGGCAAAGGAGGCCCAAAAAGCCAATGAGGAGAAGAATGCCTTAAAAAGTCAAATTTGTCAGATGGAAAAAGAATCTCAAAAGCTCACTGAAGAGAATAATTCCTTCAGAATTAGAGTGGAGCAAATGGAAGCAAATGACTTTATGAGAAATCAAGATATCAAACAGATCTAAACAAATGAAAAAAATAGAAGGCAATGTGAAATATCTCACTGAAAAAAACCACTGACCTGGAAAATAGATCCAGGAGAGACAATTTAAAAATTATTGGACTACCTGAAAGCCATGATCAAAAAAGAACCTAGAAAGCATCTTTCAAGCAATTCTCAAGGATAATTGCCCAGATATTTTAGAACCAGAGGGCAAAATAAAACTTGAAAGAATTCACCAATCACCTCTTGAAAAAGATCCCCCAAATAAAACTCCTAGGAATGTTATAGCCAGGTTCCAGAGTCCCCAGATGAAGGAGAAAATATTACAAGCTGCCAAGAAGAAACAATTTGAATACTGTGGAAACACAATCAAGATAACACAAGATCTAGCAGCTTCTACATTAAGGGACCAAAGGGCCTGGAATATGATATGCTGGAGATCAAGGGAGCTAGGATTAAAACCAAGAATCATCTACCCAGCAAAACTGAGTATAATGTTTCAGGGGAAAATATGGTCATTCAATGAGGTGGAGGACTTTCAAGCATTCTTGAGGAAAAAAACAGAACTGAATAGAAAATCTGACATTCAAACACAAGAAGCATGAGAATGTAAACATGGAAAAGAAATCATAAACAACTTATCAGAATTGAATTATTTACATGCCAACATGGAAAAATGAGAGTTGTAACTTAGGAAACTTTTCTTAGTATGAGGATAGGTGAAGGGAATATAAATGTATATATATGTATACATATACATATGTCTATATAGGAGGGTATATATGTATATGAATACAAAAGGGAGTGTGTGTATATATGTGTACATAGACAGAGGGCACAGGATCAATTTAATAGGAAGGGATGATATTTTAAAAGGTGAAATTGAGAGGTGGGAGAGGAATAGAATGAGAGGAGACAGGGAGAGGCAGAATGGGGTTAATCATTTCATACAGAAGAGGCAAGGGATAACTGTTACAGTGGAGGGGAAGAATAGGAAGGCAAAAAGG
>CM053580.1:260748349-260775440 GCA_028627135.1 Pseudochirops cupreus | reverse complement strand
AAGGTTGGGAGGGAGGGTTGTTAGAAGCTCACACTTCTGTAAAGGGACAGGGATAAAGTAGAGAATAGAACAAGGGGAAGGCAGGATAGAAAGGAGGGAATTATCATCAGTGTTACACAATATGTCCATTGTGGTGATGTTCTGGGTAACTACACATGTATGGCCTGTATTGAATTGCTTGTCTTTCCAGTGGGGGTGGGTGACAAGGGAGGAAGGGAAAGAATCTAGAAGTTAAAGTTCTAAAATCAAATGTTAAATATATATGCAACTGGGAAATAAGATGTACAGGTACTGGGATAGGAAGATCCATCTTGCTCTACCAGAAAGTCAGGGGGGTGGTGGGGAAGGATATAGGAGAGAACAGATTGGGGGAGGAGTGGGATCACTGTTTTGGGGTGGTGGGTATGGGAAAGACAGGAGAAAATTTGTAACTCAAAATATTGTGGAAATCAATGATGTAAACTAAAAATTAACAAAAATTAATTAAAAAAACAAAAAAAAATAGAAAAAAAAACATTAAAAGCTTGGTAAAAGATGCACAAAAAGTACTGAAGAAAATAACTCTTTAAAAAACAGAATTGACCTAATTGTAAAAGGGGCACAAAAATCTGCTAAAATAAGTACTTATTTAAAAGCAGAAAAGGCCAAATGGAAAAAGAGGTATAAAACTCACTGAATAAAATAATTCTTTAAAAAAGAGAATTAGGCTGTGGAAGCTAATCACTCCGCAAGACTTCAAGAAACAATAAAACAATGTCAAAATAATGAAAAAATAGAAGAAAATGTGAAACATCTTATTGGAAAAACAACTAGAGTGGAGGAGGGTAGAGCCAAGATGGAAGAGAAAAGGCAGGGACTTCTCTGAGCTCTCTCAAATTCCACTCCAGACAACCTTAAAATAACATCTCAAAACAAATTCTGCCGTGACATAACCAACAAAAGAGTGGAGTGAAAGAATTTTCTACTCCAAAAAAGAAAAATCTAAGGTCAGCAGGAAAGGTCTGTAACACTAGGGTGAGAATGGAGCACAGTCAGTGCAGGCCTCAACCCATTAAGCCAGCAACAGGCCATGCTTCAGCAAGCCAGCAACAGGCATTGGGGGCTACTGAATTGCATTTGGAGCTTCTGGAACTCTGAGCTCACAGATGGTAAGAGGTCAGAAAACTGGTCAAAAGGAGATTGCAGGGATTCCTTTGCTGACACTGGATGTCGCTCTGTATTGAATTGTTCATATGCAGATATGGATCACAGTCCTGGGTTGCAGTCCCAGGGTGAGGAGGAGCACTAGCACACTAAAGTTTGTGGGTTCAGGGTAGTAGGGACCTTTGAAACAGTTCTAAGATGGAAAAATAGTATTTCCAGTTGTTTATAGAACAGAGTACAGGCCATAAAAATAATAAACATACCTCTCCTTAGATCATACCATCTTGGGAGAATGGAAACCCCCCCAGAAGTAGCTCTGAAAAAGCTGCACAAAACACCCTGAAACTTTGGACAGTGTTCCCTCCACCCCAGGAGCAGAGATGAACTTTAGCATTGAGATACAAGTCAAGAAAGAGTCTGGAAAATGAGCAAACAAGAAGAACCTAACCATGGAAAGTTACTATGGTGACAGGAAATATCAACACACAAACTCAGAAGAAGACAACAAAATCAAAACTGCTATCCTCAAAGAAAAAATAGGAATTGGTCTCAGGCCCAGAAAGAATTCCTGGAATAGCTCTAAAAGAATTTAACAACTCAAGAAAAAGAGAAGTAGAGGAAAAATTGTGAAAAGAAATGAGAGTAATGAAAGAAAATCTTGAAAAAGGAGCCAATGGCTTGGTAAGGCAGGCATAAAAAATGCTGAGTAAAATACTTTAAACAACAAAATAGGCAAAATGGTAAAAGAGGCAAAAAAAAATCCATTGAAGAGAAGGACTCCCTAAAAAGTAGAATTGACCAAATAGAAAAAAAGATAGAAAAATGCACTGAAAAAAAAATACCTAAAAAGTAGAACTGGCCAAATAGAAAAGGAGATATAAATGCTCACTGAAGAAAATATTTCCTTAAAAAGTAGAACTAGGTAAGTGGAAGCTAATGAATCCATGAGACATCAAGAAACAAGAAAACAAAATCAAAAGAATGAAAAAATAGAAGAAAATTTAAAATATCTTATTGGAAAAACAACTGATATAGAAAATAGATCCAGGTGAGATAATTTAAAAATTATTGGAGTACTTGAAAGCCACAATCAGAAAAAGAGCCTAAACATCATCTTTCAAGAAATTATCAAGAAAATCTGCCATGACATTTCAGAACCAGTGGGTAAAATAGTCTTTGAAAGAATCCACTAATGAACTCCTAAAAAAGCTACCATAATGAAAACTCCCAGGGATATTATAATCAAATTCTAAAACCATCAGGTCAAGGAGAAACTATTACAAACAGCCAGAAAGAAATGATTTACTTTTTGTGGAGTCACAGTCAAGATACCACAAGATTCAGTAACATCTACATTAAAAGGCCAGAGGGTTTGAAATGATAGTCTAGAAGGTAAAAGAAATAGGATTATAAGGAGGAATCATCTGCCCAACAAAACTGAGTATAACCCTTCAGAAGAAAACTGGACATTTAAAGAAATAGAAGATTTTCAAGCACTCCTGATGAAAAACACCAGAACTGAATAGAAAATTTGGCTTTCAAATACAAGATTCAAGAAAAGCATAAAAACAAAAATGGGAAAAAGAAACCATGTTTACATTCCGATATGGGAAGATAACACTTATAATTCCTAAGAACCTTATTGTTGTTAGGACAGTTAGAAGGAGTCTCCCTTGACAGAGGGCATGAGAGAGAGTTAAATATGATCGAATGATATCTAAAAAAATAAAATGAAGGGATGATAAAAAATAATGTACTAGGAGAAGGAGGGAGAGGTAAAAATGGGTTAAATTATCTTACATAAAAAAAAAGCAGTGAAAGAGCTTTTACAGTGGAGAGGAAGAAGAAGGAGGTGGGGGGAGCACTTGAATCTTACTCTCACTGGAATTGTCACAAAGAGGAAATAACATATACACTCAGTTGGCTATAGAAATCTATCTTACCCAGTAGGAAAATAGGAGGGAAAGGGGGTAAGCAATATGGAGAGGGATGATAAAAGTGAGAGTGGACTAAGGAAAGCAGTGATCAGAAACTCTTGAGGAGGGATAAAATAGGGAGAAGGACAAATGGAAGAAAATAGGATGGAAGGAAATACACAGTTGGCCCTCATAAATGAATGTGAAAGTGATGAACTAACCCACAAAATGGAAGCAAATACCAGACTAGATTAAAAACCAGAATCCAACAATATAAGAGATAAATTTCAAATAGAAAGACACATACAGAATTAAAATAAAGGGCTGGAGCAGAAGCTATTATGCTTCAAGTGAAGTAAAAAGAAAAGCAGAGTAGATATTATAATTTCAGACAAAACAAAAGCAAGAATAGACCTAATTAAAATATAATCAGGGAAACTATATTTTACTAAAAGGTACCATAGACAATGAAGCAATAAGAAAAAATACAGCAAATTTCTCTGGTAAAGGTCTTATTTCTCAACTATGTAGGGAATGGAGCTGAATCGATAAAAATAAGAGCCATTTCCCAACTGATAATCAAAGGATATGAATGGGCAGTTTTCAGAAGAAGCAATTAAAGTTATCTACAGTCACATAAGAATGTTCTAAGTCACTACTGATCAGAGTAAGGCAAATTAAAACAACTCTGAGGTACCACCTCACATGTATCAGAAATAACAAATGCTACAGGGAATGAGATAAAATAGGTTTATTAATAAATTATTGGTGAAGTCATGAACTGGGGCAACCATTCAGTAGAACAATCGGGAACTATGCTTAAAGTATTTTAAAACTGTGCATTGCACTCGACCCAGCAATATCACTATAGTACCCAAAGAGATCAAAGAAAAAGAAAAAAGAATTATATATCTATATAATTGTAGCAACTCTTTATGGTGGCAAAGAATTGAAAATTGAGGGGATACTTATCAATTGGGTAATGGCTGAACAAGTTAAAGCCTATGGTTGTGATGGAATTCTATTGTACTGTAAGAACGATGAGGGGAGTGATTTCAGAAAAAACAAAACAAAACAAAACATGGTAAGACCTATACAGACTAATGCAAAATGAAGTGAGAACTGGAAGGTCATTGTGCACAGTAACAGCACTGTTGTAATGATCATCAACTGTGAAAGATTTGGCTACTCTGATGAATACAGTTCCAAAGCACCCATGATGAAAAAATATCTCCACTTCCAGAGAGAGAGCTGATTAACCCTGAGTGCAGAATGAGTTATAATTTTTTCATTTTTTGGGTCTGTTTTATGATATGGCTTATATGGAAATATATTTTATATGATTTAACATGTATAATTGGAATCATATAGTTCTCTTTGCCAGTGGATGGGAGAGTGGTGGGAGGGAGGGAGAGGATCTTGAACTCAAAATCTAAAAAGAAAAGAATGTTAAAAATAAATAAATTTTTAAAAAGCCCAAATGTGGCATTACTGCTAAATGAGTTCTCATCTCAGCCCCCCTCTCTCCAAGGTTGTTCCTGGCCATTCTGACTAGATAATGGGTTAGCTGTATCACCTGGCACACACTCAAATCCTGAACACCTTGTCAGGCCATTTTTCTGTCCTTTTCAAACTCATGGAGTTATAGTCTCCAATCCCACATAAAACGAAAGAATAAATACTGAGGCAAAGGACTGAGGTCTTTTTCCATTGAGCGACATGTTGACCTCAGAGAGTAAGAGCCCAAGGCTTCCTGTTCACAGAATTGTCTTTCACTGGATGTTGCCAGGGAAGGCATCAAACCAAGAGTAGAAATGTATTGAGAGAGAGCCAGGACTGACTGATTAAAGCCTTTTAAAATGCCCGCAACCACTTCATTCTGGTTTCACAACTGTAGTCATTCAAAGAGGCTGACATTTACTACATGGTTAACAGACTATAAACAGTTGCGGAATATCTATGTATTCATCAATATCTTTACAAGGTACTTCCATTACATAGCATCACAACTCTCCTGGATGCAGGCTTTCTATTCTCTTCCATGTGGGAAGAGAATCATAGTACTTAGAGCATGTGCTAATCCCCCATTACATAGACAATTAATGATATATCAGTAAATTCAGTTGCATAAGTTACATGATCTGAGAATAACCACTGCTATATAAAATAAAGTCATCAACAAGGATCATATGAAAATACTTAAACACACACATATGGAGAGTTTATAACTTATTAAGGAATTGAGTATGTATATCATAGACATGAACAAATTATTACAATAAACATTTTCATAGAAAGGAAGAAAAATAGCAAGTGATTTTTAAGATTAATACTAGATCATATCCTTTTTGTTTGAAAGGACTATGTTTTTGTTATCTTTTTATCCCCAGAATCTAGCACCAGTGCTTTACATGTAATAAATATTTGAATTGAATTAAAGACTAATCACTTCCTGTTTTTAATATGTTTCTCTTTAGTTAAAACTACTAATTCTCAAGAGCAAAGGAAAATGTTTCTGAGTTTTCCCAGTATGGTACAGAAGATTCAGCATTCAGGAAGACCCAGGTTGAAATACTATATATATATATATATTTGCTTTATTTTTTTGGAGGGGGGAAGGCAGGGTAATTGGGGTTAAGTGGCTTGCCCAAGGTCACATGACTAGTAAGAGTTAAGTGTCTGAGGCAGGATTTGAACTGAGGTCCTCCTGACTCTAGGGCCAGCTCTCTATTCACTGCATCACCTAGCCACCCCTAAATCTTGTATCTTAACATATACTAGCTATAGGATCATTGGCAAGTCATTTAACCTTCTTGTGTCTGTTTCTTCATCTGGAAAATGGTTGTATCTACCATATAGAGATGTCAAGTTCAAATTAGATCATGTACTTAAAGCACTTTGTAAACTTCCAAGTGCTTCATAAATACTATTTATTATTATTATCATGATGATGATGTAATTAAGAGACCTAGTCTAGCTAACACATTGTGGTGGCATCTGTAGTCAAGATAGCAAGAACCTCTGTAAAGTTTTTTTTTTAAATTAGACTATGTAGAAATCTGAATAATGGATTTGCTATTTTTTTCTAGCTACAACCATTAGAGTTGTATTGTTAGACTAAACTTATGGAACTGGCAAACTGGGTGTGTGTGTGTGTGTGTGTGTGTGTGTGTGTGTGTGTGAAGCTCAGCCAAGATGGCATAGTGAAAGCAGGAACTCACTTGAACTCCTCTGTGAATTCCTTCAGTAACCTCTAAAAAGTTAATCTGAATGGATTTTAAAGTGGCAGAATCCACTGGGGGATGAAACATGGCAGATTTTCAGTCTAGGAAGGTGCACACATGGGATTCAGGAAGCACAGAGTCCAGGCTGCACCAGTACAGACCTGAGATGCAACCAGAGTGGAGCAAGAGCAAGCCTGGGTGAGTTGTTTCAGCCACCACAGGGGCAAGTCCCAGACCTCTCACCACAGGATGGGGGATCTGTCAGAGGCAAATAAGAGAAAGTGCAGGGCCTATGGCAGTAGCAGATAATTCTGGGGCTACCAACTCACAGCCTTGATGTTTAAAAATCAACTTACTTAAGTTCTGGGAGCCAAGATGACAGAGTAAACCCTAGCCACTCCACTCTCTCCCTAAGACTCTGAAAACCCAAAGAATATTGCCTCAGGGTAAAATCATGAAGTAGCCCAACTCTAGGGACGCATGGGAGTCCTAGAGAAAGGGTGTGGGTGTGGCTGTGCAAAGGCTAAGGCGCAGGGTGAGATTTGTTGCAACAAGCCCTATCTCAGCTGACCAGCAGGAGATCCTGAACCCCAGGGGGGTGGATCCAGAAAGCAATAAAACCAGAACCCCAGGTGTGTCTTCACACAGCCAGGGGAGCTGGCCGTCAGCCTAGCAGCTGAGCCTGAGTTTCAGCCCAGGGGCTGGGAGGTAGAGTCTTGAAGCAGCCAGACCACCCCTTCCCCACACCTTACACTGTAAGCTTCAGAGTAACCTTGAGGACATTCAGAAAGCCCTGGCCTTGGCTTCAGTCTAGCCACCCAGAGGGCACAGCACACAAAGCCAATAACCAGACCCCTAGCTCCCAGCATAAGAGAGTGGGTCAGAAGCCTCTATAGCCCAGAAGCAGAAACCCACTGTAAAGGCCAGGAAATAGGCAATCGTAATGGGAAAGAAGCAATGTCCAAGAATGAAAATGATTGAATCCTTTTATAGTGAGCGAGAAGAACCAAATTCACAAGAGGTCAGCATTGACTCTATACCCAACTCTAAAACCTCAACAGGGAATATGAATTGGTCTCAAGCCCAGAAAGCATTCTTGGAAGAGCTCAAAAAGGATTTTAAAAGCCAAATTAGAGAGGTAAAAGATGAACTGATTAATTATTTTAAAATTACATTTGCTAAAATAGAAAAAAATTACTTAAGAAAACAGTTTGTTAAAAAGTAAAACTTGTGAAATTGGAAAAGAGGTACAACATCTAACTGGAGAAAAAAACTCCCTAAAAACAAAATCTGAACATATGGAAAAGGAACTTCAAAAATTAATTGAGGAAACTAATTCGCTAAAAATCAGAATCAGTCAATTTGAAGCTAATGACTCTATGAGGTATCAAGAATCAGTCAAACAAAACCTAAAGAATGAAAAATTATAAGAAAATATAAAATATCTCTCTGGAAAAACAACTCACCTGGAGAATAGACCAGGAGAGATAAACTAAGAATTATCAGTCTACTGGAAAGCCATGATGAAAAAAGGGCCTGGACAACATCTTCCAAGAACTCATCAAGGAAAATGCCCTGAGGACCTAGAGAGTAAACTTTACCAGAGGGTAAACTAGTTATACAAAGAATCTAATGGACACCTCCTGAAAGAGATCCCAAATTGAAAACTCCAAGAACTATCGTAGCCAAATTCCAGAACTATCAGATCAAGGAGAAAATATTGCAGGCAGCAAGAAAGAAACAATTCAAATATCATGTAACCACAATGAGGATAGCACAGCTTCTATATTAAAAGATCAGAGGGATTGGAATATGTATGATATTTTGTAAGGCAAAAAAAACTTGAACTAAAACCAAGGATCAACTATCCAGCAAAACTAAACATAATCTTTCAGGCAAGAAGATGGTCATTCAAAGAAATAAGGGATTTCCAGACCTTCCTGATGAAAAAGCCAGAGCTCAGTGGAAAATTCAATCTCCAAATACAAGACTCAAGAGAGACATAAAAAGGTAAACAGGGAAAACACACACATAACTTGTTATTCAATAATAGAAACCTATTTACATCCCTATATGGGAAGCTGATACCTGTCAATATTGAGAATTGTATAATCATTGAAACATATAAAAGGGTTATATGTAGATTGAGGGTGTGAGTAAAAAATAGCCAAAGTGATGATTAAAAAAACCCTATTAAAGGGAGCAAAAGAAGTGTAGTGGAAGAAGAGGGAAAGAGAGGCAGAAAGGGTAAATTATGCTACACAAAGAGTTATAAAAATATATTATAGTAGAAGGAAAGAATATTTTATGAGCTTGACCCTCATTGGTTTTGGTTCAAGGAGGGAATAACATAATCAGTTAAGTATAGGATTCTAAAATGAAAAGACACAAAAAACTATTATAATAGGGGGAAAGAAGGGAGGGAGAAGAACACTGTATGAGATTTACTCTCATCAGTTTTGATTCAAGGAGGGAATAATATACCTTGTTAAGTATAAAAATCTATTGTGCCCTCCAAGCACTAGGAGTGGAAAGGGGAAAGAAAAGGGACAGTTGTTAGAAGTGAGGGAAGACATAGTAAGGGGAAAGGGTAGGAAAAGGGAGGGGGGTTGATAGGGAGGGAATACTGAGGGAGGTGGTGGTCAAAAGGAAAACTCTTAAGGAGGTGAAGGGAGAAGGGAGAAATAAAAGTATAAATGGGGGAGGGAATAGGATGGAGGGAAAGACACAGATAGTAATCATAACGGTGAATGTGAATGGGATGAACTCCCCCATAAAACAGAGGTGGATAGCAGAATGTATTGAAAGCCATAATAGTACAATATGCTGTCTACAAGAAATACATTTGAAACAGGGGGATACACATAGGGCAAAGGTAAAAGGCTGGAATAGGACATATTATGCTTCAGCTAAAGTAAAAAAAGCAGGGATAGCAATTCTTATATCAGATAAAACAAAAGCAAAAATAGATCTAATTAAAAGAGATAAGAAAGGAAACTACATCTTGCTAAAAGGCACCACTGACAATGAAGCAATATCATTGCTAAACATATGCACTAAGTGGTGTAAGCATCCAAATTCCTAGAGGAGAAGTTAAAGGAGTTAGAGGAAGAAATAGATAGCAAAACAATACTAGTGGGGACTTCAATCTCCCCCTCTCTGAACTTGATAAATCTAACCTCAAAATAAGCAAGAAAGAAGTTAAGGGGGTGAATAAAATGTTAGAAAAGGTAGATATGATAGACCTCTGGAGAAAACTGAATGGGGATAAGAAGGAATATATCTTCCTCTCAGAAGTACATGGCACATACACAAAAATAGACCATGTACTAGAGCATAAAAACTTTACAATCCAGTGTAGAAAGGTAGAAATACTAAATACATCCTTTTCAGACTACAATGCAATAAAAATTATACATAATAAAGGGCCATGCAAAGATAGACTAAAAACTAATTGGAAACTAAATAATTTAATCCTAAAGAATGAGTGGGTCAAACAAAAAATCGTAGAAACAATTAGTAATTTCATTCAAGAGAATGACAATAATGAGACAACATACAAAAACTTGTGGGATGCAGCAAAAGCAGTTCTTAGGGGAAGTTTTATATCTAAACGCATACATGAATAAAATAGAGAAAGTAGAGATCAATAACTTGGGCAAGCAACTGAAAAAGCTAGAAAAAGAACAAATTGTAAATCCCCAATTAAATACTAAATTAGAAACACTGAAAACCAAAGGAGAGATTAATAAAATTGAAATAAAAAACTATTGAATTAATAAAACTAAGAGCTGGTTTTATGAAAAAAAACTAATAAAATTGATAAACCTTTAGTCAATTTGATAAAAAAAAGAAAACCAAATTATCAGTACCAAAAATGAAAAGGGTGAATTAACCTCCAATGAAAAGGAAATTGAAATAATAATTAGGAATCATTTTGCCCAATTGTATGCCCATAACTTTGGTAATCTTAGTGAAATGGATGAATATTTACAAAAATATAAATTGCCCAGATTAACTGGAGGAAGTAGAATACTTAAATAACCCCATCTCAGAAAGAGAGATTGAATAAGCCATCAATGAACTCCCTCAGAAAAAATCTCCAGGGCCAGATGATTTTACAAGTGAATTCTATCAGACATTCAAAGAACAATTGATTCCAATACTTTATAAACTATTTGGGAAAATTAGAGAAGAAGGAGTCCTACCAAATTCTTTTTCTGACACAAATATGGTACTGATACCTAAACTGAGAAGAACCAAAACAGAGAAAGAAAATTACAGACCAATTTCCTTCATGAATATAGATGCAAAATATTAAATAAAATATTAGCAAAAAGACTACAGCAACTTATCATGAGAATAATACACTTTGATCTGATAGGGTCTATTTCAGTAATACAAGGATGGTTCAATATTTGGAAAACTATTAGTATAATTGATCATATCAACAACAAAACTAGTAGAAACCATATGATTATCTCAATAGATTCAGAAAAAGCCTTTGACAAATACAGCACCCATTCCTATTAAAAACACTAGAAAGTATAGGAATAAATAGGATAAATAATAAGTAGCATCTTTCTAAAATAATCAGCAAGTATTATGCGCAATGAGGATAAACTAGAAGCATTTCCAATAAGATCAGGGGTGAAACAAAGATGTCCACTATCACCCCTCTTTTTCAGTTTGGTACTGGAAATGTTAGCTGTAGCAGTAAGAGAAGAAAAAGCAATTGAAGGAATTAGGTTAGGCAAAGAAGAGACTGAGCTATCACTCTTTGCAGATGATATGATGATATACTTAGAGAATCATAGAGAATCAAGTAAAAAACTACTTGAGATAATAAATTTAGCATAGTTGCAGGATATAAAATAAATCCACATAAATCTTCTGCATTTCTATACATTTCTAATGAAGTCCAACAGCAAGAAATAGAAAGAGAAATTCCATTTAAAGTTACTGTAGACACTATAAAATATTTGGGAATCTACCTGCCAAAACAAACCCAGGGACTATATGAACACAATTATGAAACACTTTTCATACAAAGTCAGTTGCTCATGGCTAGGTCAGGCTAATATAATAAAAATGATAATTTAACCTAAATTAATTTACCTATTTAGTGCCATTTAGTGCCATACCAATAAATCCACCAGAAAATCATTTTATAGAGCTAGAAAAAAATAGTAATAAAATTCATCTGGAAGAACAAAAAGTCCAGATTATCAAAGGAATTAATGAAAAGAAATGCTAGGGAAGATGGCCTAGCCATACCAGATTTTAAACTGTATTATAAAGCAGCAGTCATCAGAAGTACTTGATGCTGGCTGAGGAATAGAGTGGCGTATCATTGGAATAGATTAGGCACACAAGACACAGCAGTCAATGGCAATAGTAATCTACTGTTTGACAAACCCAAGGACTCTAGCTTCTGGGATAAGAATTCACTATTTGACAAAAACTGCTGGGAAAACTGGAAAATAGTATGGCAGAAACTGGGCATATACCAATATCTTACACCGTATACTAAAATAAAATCTAAATGGGTGCATGATCTAGATATAAAGGCTGAGACTGTAAGCAAAGGAATATGGTGGCAAAGGAATAGTTTACCTGTCAGATTCATGGATAAGGGAGGAATTTATGACCAAAGAAGAGATAGAGAGCATTACAAAATGCAAAATGGATAATTTTGATTACATTAAATTGAAAAGTTTTGTGCAAATAAAGTTAACGTAACCAAGGTTAGGAGGGAAGTGGAAAATTGGGAAAGAATTTTTATAACCAGTGTCTCTGATAAAGGCCTCATTTCTAAAATATACACAGAATTGAATCAAATCTATAAGAATATAAGTCATTCCCCAATTGATAAATGGTCAAAGTATATGAACAGGCAGTTTTCAGAGGAAGAAATTAAAGATATCTATAAACATATGAAAAAATGCTCTAAATCACTATTGATTAGAGAAATACAAATAAAAACAACTCTGAGGCACCACACCTCACTGATCAGAATGGCTAAGATGACAAAATAGAAAAATGATAAATGCTGGAGAGGATGTGGAAAAATTGGAACACTAATGCATTGTTGGTGAAGTTGTGAACTGATCCAACCATTATGGAGAGCAATTTGGAACTATGTCCAAAGGGCTATAAAAAAGTGCATACCCTTGACCCAACAATACCACTTCTAGGGCTGCATGATTAAAGAAATCATACAAGTGGGAGGAAGACCTGTTTCTACAAAAATATTTATAGCAGCTCTTTTTGTGGGGGCAAAGAATTGGCAATCAAGGGGATGCGCATCAATTGGGGAATGGCTAAACAAGTGGTATATGAAAGTAATGGAATACTATTATGCTATAAGAAATGAGGAGCAGATGGACTTCATGATAACCTGGAGAGACATATACAAACTGATGCTGAGTGAGAAGAGCAGAACCAGGAGAACTTTGTACACAATTACAGACACATCATATGTGTGATGACTAACTTTGATAGACTGGGCTCCTCTCAGCAATGCAAAGTTATAAGAGAAATCCAAAAGACTCATGATGGAAAGGATATCCACATCCAGAGAAAAGAACTGTGGAGTTTGAAAGCAGATTGAAGCAAACTACTTGCTCTCTGTTTTGTGTTTTGTTTTGTTCCTTCTTTCTCATTGTTTACTCCATTGGTTATAATTCTTCTTTACAACCTAATGTTTAATATGAAGGTATTTGTAGATCCTATATTTTATTGCATGCTGTTGGGGGTGGGGGAGGGAGAGAAAATTTGGAACTCAAGGATTGTGAAACTGAATGTTGTAAACTAAAAGTAGATGAACAAATTTAATGAAATAAAATTGAAGGAAAAAAAAGTGGGGAGGGAACATTTAATCATTATATCTCCAGATTGGGAATCCTAGCCAGATTACATAGATTGGGAATGAGAAAAGGAAAAGATGAGTTCCCTTCCCTGCAGAGATTTAAAAGGCTTCCCCCCACTCCCTGTAGGTAGTAAAGATGAGGCTGCAAAGGAAGTTTGGACAGTGTATAGGAGAGGAGGATATTGGAGAAATTCCCACCCATAATTCAATAAAGTCTTAAATGGAACAGCAATATAAACCCATTAAACTCAATAATGTTCTGGTATTGTGGTGGGATGATTTATGCCACAGTAGTTCCCTTTCTGGGGCCAAAAGCTTTGGAGAGTCTACATTTCATTTTCTTAAAGCGATGAAGTCATTCGTGTTAAAAAACAACTGAATACGAACACCTACATATGCATTTACTTTTAGAATTAGAAGGAAACTTCAAAATCAGTTAGTGACAGGATTTGGTGGGGATGGGAATGAAGGCAACAAATACCTACTATGTGCCAGGCACCATGTTAAATGTTTTCACTTTCTCTTTCACAAATATTATCTCATTTGAGTCTTACAACAACCCTGTTAGGTAGGTCTATTGATACCTCCATTTTGCAGTTAAGAAACTGAGGTAGATAGAGCTGGAGTATCTTTCCCAGGATTACATAAATAGTAAATCTCTGAGGCTGGATTTAAATTTAGATCTTGATTCTAGGCCTCCATATCCTGCACCACTAGGCTGCCTTATGGGACATTAGACATTGTATAGTCCAACACTGTCATTACATGTAAAGACATTAAGTTTCCTATTGTTTAAAAACCTTTCATGCATAAAAAAAGGCAGAATAAGATTTAAACCCAGGTTCCTTGATTCCAAATTCAGGGTTTTCTCCATTACAATTCATTCATGCTAGCCCTGTTTTATAAATGAGGAAACTGAGGACCTGAGTTTCAATGATTTGCCAAAGGTCATACATCAATGGTCAGTGGTAGAACTGAGTTTAAAATCACATTCTCCTGAACCTGGGTCCAGTGATCTTTGGATTATATTAGAATATAGAATGTCACCAACCAAAGTTTCATGTGATGTGTTTTCCAAATAAGAAAATGCAAGGCACTGCCATTGTAGTGGGTAGGTTCTGGGAAGCCCCAATGCCTATATTTAAAAAGTAGCATGAATGAGAGAAGGTCATTTTGGAGGAGGTCAGTAATAGAGTTCCTCAGAATTTTGCTTTTGACTCTATGCTATTCATCTAAAAAAAATGAATGACTTGAAGTTAGATATGGAAAGTTGAGGAGGATGGTAGAGTAAGGATGCAAAAAGGTCTCAGGCTACGGTGATGAGTCAAATCAGATGAGATAAAATTTAATAGGGATAAATATGGTGTCACATGGGTTTAAAACACAAATTATACAAGTACAGGATGGGAGAGACAGGACTAAAGGATGATAATTTATGTGGGAAAGGATCTGGGACTTTTAACATACAAGTTCAATAGAAATCAAATATATTTCATGAATGAATGAATGAAAAAGCATTAAGCAAATGTTGTGTGCCAGTCACTGAGCTAAATGCTAGGGATATAAACACAAAAATATGGTTCTTGCCTTCTGAAAACTTTCATTCTAGTAAGTGGGACACAACAAATATTCATCCATGGTGGTCAGGGAGGGGTGCTTTGGATTGGGAAGTTAATATAGTGGATACATTTCTAGACATGGTTGGGGCAACTAACAGGGATGATTAATATAGTTATAAGACAATTGATTGACATGATAATCCAAAAAGTTAATTAGATTTTAGGCTGCCTTGAGGGAATTATGTTCTTCAGAATTAGGGAAATCATAGTTCCACTTTACTTATCACAGGTCAGAATATATTTCTAGAACATTGTGATTTATTTGAGCAACACATTTTAGGAGAGTCATATTGACAAGGTGAAGAATTTTCAGAAGAGGGTGAGTGGCCTAGGGACTGTATACAATGGGATTAGCCAAAAGAATTTGGAATGATTAGTCTGGAGATGAGAAACCTGGGGATTAGGGAGCATGAAAACTATCTTTTAAGTGTTATGGAAGATTTAGAGACAATATGTTGAAGTTGAGGAGAAGCTGATTAAGTCAGGAAAAAATATCTGTCCAATTAAAGCTTTGCAAAATTCAAATGGTTAACTATGGCAAGTTCACCATTATTGGTGTTCTTCAATGAAGACTGGTTGTCCACTTTTTGGGGATGCTTAGAAATTATCCTTCTCAGGTACAGGATGGACTAACAGCCATTGAGGTTCTTTCCAATTCTGTTATTCTATAAGTCTATCCCTCAGATTGGGCAGTAAACAGGTGGATTCCCAGTATATCCAAATAAAATAAGGATGGCCTTCCTCTTCCCACCCTAACCATAGGACCAATGGAGGACAACTTTAGGGGTCAGAAGACTTGAGCTCCTTTTCCATTTCTGAAATGAGCTAACTGTGTGACCATGGGCAAGTCATGTTTAGGTTGTGAGTGATTCTCTTTGTGGGCATGGAATCTATGGGTATGTATGTGTGTGAATGTCAGCACAAGAAGTTCAGATGAAAAGAAATTCAAAGAAGGCATTTCTTTATAGTAAATGGTTAAAAAAAATGGGTATTTTTCATGACCAGTGTAAACATTCAAAATTCTATCTACAATTTTCCTTTTTTAGGATGAACAGATTTTTATCATTCTGTGAGGACTAGGTTTCATTTACTATGGTTAGAGGAGATAATGATAGTAAGATAAATGCCACATTCCTGCCCCCATCCCCACAACAATGAGTTAGTTAACACCAAAGAATGGGATACCTTCAGATTCTTACCTTCTAAGGGAATATTGGTCAGGGGTCTCTTGTATCCTATCCTTTGCCCTAATCATCTCTAGAAATGCTACAAGTTTTCCCTCCTTTTCATAGATCCTATAGAAGTTCAGGGACTACTTGGACAGTATATTTTACTTTTCTTCTATGCAAACGGTCTGCCAACCCATATACACACCAATTATTTAAATTTTACTCCTTACTTCCAGCAACATATGCAACAAAAGGACTTAGTATAATAGAGAAGCAAACATACCTCTGTGTACAGAATTAGTAATATAGTTCACACGTATGCAGTACATATTACTTTTTAAAATGTAGATAGATACAAAATAAAAATTCCCTTGAAGGTGTAACCAAATTCACTGTAGTCTTTGGCACTATGTGTTTGTACTGAGAAATTTTTTGATGTTGAAAAGTGGACCTCATCCTTGAAATCATGGAGAACAACTGTTGCAGCTGAAAGGGAGCAGGCCCCCAAATTCTGAGGACCTAGATTCAAGTTTTAGCTCTTCCTGTTATTGGCTGTGACCTTGTAGGAGTTATTCCAATTCTCTGGGCTTCAGTTTCTTCCTGTAAAAAATAGAGTCACGAATGCTTGCATTGTCTCTCACAGTAGGCATGAAAATCAGATATCAAATGAAATGACATATGTCATGACACATTATAAGTGTGGAGTGCTACATAGATGTAAGCTGTTATTCTCATTTTCATCTACTGAAGATCAATTGACTTCTCTAGTAAATGGAAAAGTGATCTACCTTCTTGAACAGTGGTTTTACAAAATCCACTTTGGGATTCAATAAAAGTTTTCAAGGTAGCTATGAAATGCCAAGTAAAATATATTTTAAAAAAATTTATGACATTTTCTCAGTGCCTGTCTGAAGACATCTCTCTATGTGTTCATATGTAATAAAGTCAATTTCTTTATATTTATGCTAAGTCAATATTCCTCATATGGTGTCCCTAGATGACTTGAAGTCACAAATATACTTTCTTCAGTGTGAGCCTGAAACATGACTCTATCCTTCCAAGAAAATTATGTTTCCTTTCTTATAGTCTAAATTTTCATTTGTAATCTTAAAAAAAATTAAATATATGGTTAGGAAAATTTTGAAAATAATCAGGACATTGTTGGTTTTCCATTTTCTGTTTTACTATTTTGAACCTTTCAACAGCACATGAAAAAAATTATAGTATTCATACATACATATTATAAGATTTCCCATGACAAATAGGAAAAGTATATTGTGCAGTACATTTGCTTTATTATGTCTGTAGTTGTTATCATTTATGTGACCTAATTTACCACCATATTATTAATTCTCTATAAAAAAATGTATTCCCAAAAGAGCCCAACCCTTAGAAGAAAACGGTAAAGCAGGTTTCAGGTTGATGTTAAATATTTCATTTCATTTTTTCCCCTAATTAATTTTTCTTCATGACTTGATAACTTGTGGAAGGTTTCTTTTAAAAAAGTAGGATTTTATTTCTGTAGAAGTAATTTTGTATTTTTCTATAGAAATGAATTTTTCTGATCTATAGGGCAGCCAAGGGGATGGTTTTCCAGTAATGACCTCCTTCTAGTGATAAATAACAATCGTAATAACTAATTGGAAAAATCAAACCAGATGAAACCAAAACTATTCCTAAATCCAAGGCCCTGTGCCATCTTTCCTACCTTTAATATTCCCCAAAGTAGGCTAGGTAAATTTCCTTGTTGCTATACAGAATTCCCAGTGGGTGGCAGGCCATTCCTTTTTTCCTTCTCTCTTAAGAAGAGTATGAAAGTGCAGTTTACAACATTAGGGGCTGGACAGATTTCCAGTTGCCATATACCATAGTCTCACTCTGGTCAAAGCCCAAAGTCTTCAGGATGTTTTATCTCTAGTACCAAGTAGCATGTTTCTCAGAAATTAGGCTAAAACACCTTTTGAAGAAATGCTTTGTGAGGATAGCAGAGAAGTTAATTTGGTTATGAAATCTGTAAACTTTGTTAAGCATCTGCTTGTGATATTGCCAGGAAGAGCCTTTCTACCTATAAACAAGAATATTAGCTAGGTGACTCTCTTCTCCCATCACTTCAAGGCATCACAGTGTTTAAAGTTTTAATTTTATCCAAAGTACCTCTGTCTAGTGTTCTTCTCATCTCTGCCTTGATCCTTGGTCTGCCCTACCGCCAGTATGACCGTATAAGTCCTTTAATTCAGATACCTCTTCTGCACATCAATCTTCCATTGATTTCTGAAGAAGTTCATGGCAAAGGGGATTATGGGATTGTACAGGGTATAACCATAAAAAGAAATACATCCTTTATTAAAGATCCAGTGTGTCAAGATCTTTCTACCTGCTAAAATTCCAATGGGTGAAAAGTAAATTCTAACAAGGGAAAAAATCAGATGCATATCAAAAATATTTTTTCTTAAAAGAATAAATTATGTAGGTTGACCATGGCTATGTATAAACAAATTAAATTTTAAAATAAGATCAGATGAAGTCATATAATAAAGCACTTTGTAATCCTTAAGTCAGTATATGAGTTTCAGCTATCATTATCATTTTTACAGGTCCCCAAAAAGACTAGTTTAAAAATGTCTAAAGATTTAGGGAAGACAATTTTGAAATCATGTACATGTGAACAAAAAAAGAAAACCTTGTTTGAGAAAATGTGAATGAATCTTGAAAAAAAAGCCAAAAAAAATAGAATTGACTGTTGAATTTCACCAAATTGTCCAACTGGTATAAGAATGAAGAGGAAGTAAAGTTTGATTCCCAAACAGACTTTTTATGAGAGAATTCATCAGCCTTTGTGTAGCTGTCACTTAATTCTGCATTCTTGATATATAAGACAAAATTTTCTTTCTTTCTTATTTTAAAAAATCTTATTTTTTTTTGGGGGGGGGGACTGTGATTTTTAAGCATGCCCAAAACAATAATAGCAAAAACAAAAACATCGACAAACTCCAGGTATTGAAGGCAAGACTTGAACTTAGGTTTTTTTTTGACTCTTAGACTGTGTCTCTATCCTCTGCACCATTCTACCTCTTCAAAAATAATGGTTATGTTGTCAAAAAGTATGATCTCTAGATTTTTTTATTATAAGTTAGGATACTAGTATTCATTGTGAAGCCAACAGGGTTTTTGAAGATGCAAGAGAGTTAATCATGGAATCATAGGGCTAGAGGGATCTTAAACAATCATCTATTCTCTCCTCCTTCCAACCATCTCTGACAGATGAGATATTATTCTATTTTTAAAGATTTCTGAAGAAGGAAATTCCATAGCTTCCCTTGGGTAACCCATTTCAACACTTAACAACCTTTCCTGGCAGGAAATTATTCTTCTCATTGAAGTTTACGCCTATTTGCTTGTGATCTGTCCTAAATAGAGATAGAAAACAGCTGGTTACCATACTCACTCTAAGTTCTTTGTATACTTTACTTAAATGTAGTTACTATATCAGCTCTACTCTGCTTTCTTTTGTGTCAGATGCAAAATCTCAGCTCCTTCTTTTTTTTTGGTCAAACAATTATTTTTAAAACATTTACTTCAGCTTTAAGAATTTGTGTTGTTACATGTGAGAACTCCTTCCATTTATGAAGATGGAATCTTTCCATTCCTCAGGTGATTATCTTTAGGACTGGCATCTACAGGGTGTTCAGGAGGTCTGGCACCTCTGGTGTGAGGGTTTGCTGAGCCCTTTTTGGGGTTGCTCATCCACCTTTGGTGTCCACCTGATTCACTCAATTCTCACCTGTGGCTCCAAGAAGCTGTAGCATACATACCATCCACACCCCAGTAAACCATCTTGGCAGATGAGTGAAACCAGGTTGAGGATAACCAATAGGTCTCAAACCTATCAGTGAGTCAGAAGGATGACTACTCCAAGCATGGGAAGGCTGCCCACTCCAAGCATGGGAAGGCTGCTCCGGTGGAATGGGCACATGAGAACAATTTGTTTCAACAGCCATGGAGGTGGCTGATGTAGGTGCTATGGAATTCTTAGAGTTTGGTCAGACATTGAAGACACCAGCATCATTCACTGTATCCCAGGCCATTGCCAGTCATTTGACTCTTGTCTTGCCCAGGCCATTGCTAGTCATTTGACTCTTGTCTTCCCTCTGGACTTCTATGATTCAAAGAGTGAGGCTGATGACTTTGTACAGCACAAGTCAAGACATTACCTGTGATGTCTTTGGTCATCTTCAAAAGTGAGGGTCAAACAACAACAACATCTTTAGGACCAGAGACCCAAAGTTTGCTTTTCTTGTTATTAATTCTCTGGTGGTGAATGTCTACAAATTTAGAATCTTTGGGAGACAGAAACAGAAGCAAAGTTATACATCGAGACTTTCTAGCTTCCTGTCCCTTTCTGAAATGGTACTTTGTTAGCACAGTCTTCTGGAAACCTAAAGTCATATCTATCTCACAAGGAGGCCCAGTGATAGAACATTAATGGAGATTTGTCATAATATCAGGATCATAAGATCACATATATAGAATTGGAAGGGACCTTAGAGACAGCTAGATGGTAGAGTGGATAGATTGCTGGCCTGTCAGGAAGATCTGAGTTCAAATCCAGTCTCAGATACTTGCTTGCTGGGTGACCTTGGGCAAGTCTTTTAACCTTTTCCTGCCTCAGTTTTCTCAACTGCAAAATTGAGGTAATAATAACACCTGCCTCCCAGAGTTGTTATGAGGATAACATTTGTAAAGCATTTAGTGCGGTGTCTGTGCATAGTAAGTACTATATAAATGCTTATTCCCTTCCCCATCTAATCTAATCCCTTTCTTTTACAGATGAGAAAACTGAGACCTAGAGAGGTTAAGTGACTTGTTCGAGATCCCAGTGCATTAACATCAGAGGAAAGGTTTCAGATTCAGGTCCCTTGATTCCCAAGCCATTATTCCAGCGGTTCTCAACCTGTGGGTCGCGACCCCTTTGGGGGTTGAATGACCCTTTCACAGGGGTCACAGGGGTTGCCTAAGACCATCAGAAAACACATATATCCAATGGTCTTAGGAACTGAGACACTGCTCCTCTGTCGCCAGGTGCGTCTGCCCACATGCAGATACGCCCACAAATGAGTAGTAAAGGGTCAAGGCATTAGGAAGAGAGAACCACTGCATTATTGTTTCCACCATAACACATTGTTACAGAAAACAAAGTACTCATCCAGTTAATGATTTCGAAAGACAAACTGTGATATAGTTTATATAGAGGGAAGCCCACATTATCTCATTTTGCTGTTCATAAAATTCCAAATCCTAAAAGAAAACTAATACTGTTATTAAAAATCTAATTAGTAAATGATGGTAACTGTAACAATAACTAACACATTATATTGTACTTTTTAAGGTTTGCAAAGTGTTTGATCCTCAAAAAACCTGGTGAGGGAGGTGCTATTATTACCCCCAGATGAAAAAACTGAGGCTTGGAAAAGTTGTGATTTACCCAGAATCACACAGTTAATAAATGTTTGTGGCAGGATGAAACCTGGTAATTATAACTCTGGATATAATCTCCTCCCCTCAAAAATACTGGCTACAAATGTAAAAATAAAATTAAATGAATAATTCAGGTAATTGTCAAGACATTTCAGGATTTCTAAATTTTCTGTTAAGTAATTTCACATGGGCTTGGATTGGTCACTATATTTAGATCTGAATCACAGTTTTCTAGATGGTTTTAGGATTGCAAGTTGGAACAACTCTTTGAAATGATCTAGTCTTTCATACATATGAGTAAACTGAGTCCCAGAGAAATTAAAAAGCTCATTACCTAGTGTCACACTGGTCAACTTGTAATTCATATACAGATCAGACTTCAGATTTAGTGCTCTTCCATTTACACTACTCTGTATCTTTAAGATTTCTGTCTATCACTAAATTCTACATTGCTGGATGTGATCTAATGCAGCCTACTTCTGCTGCATGGCTGCCATGGAGAGATCATTTTGCTTTCAGTGGGATGTGGCATGATGAAAAGTATTTCTTCTCCTTTGTAAAAAGGGAGACATGGCCAAGAGAGATTCTAGACATCTGCCCTGTCCCTGATGGCTGAGTGGATTTTTTCCCACTATAAGACCCCTGACTTTATGCCAGAATCAATCAGCCTATTGTTTGAGTGTCCTATGAAAAAAGCCTTTATCTGACTCCGTGACCATGTCTCTGGAACCTAACAACAAAAGCCAATGACTGAATCTGGTCAAATAACTGACTGTTTTGAAATGGGTTGATTGGTGGATGTTGAATTCATGTCAATTGCATATAAAGCTCCAGCTGCTGTTTCCCTGGGCTGATTTCTTGCTTTTAGCTTAGGGAAACAGTAGTGGGCGCCAGTGTGTATTCTATGCTTCATGGCTCACTCCCAGGGGTTAATTTACTTAAGCTGCAGACAAACAATGGGTGTTTGTATCATCTCAGTTTCCATTTGCCATCCCAGACACACTTCCCTGGATGCCTTTGGTAAGATGCATTTTTCTTTTCCTTTTTTTTTTTTTTTTTTTTTTTTTTTTTTTGCATCTGGAAACAATGAAGAACAATTATCTGATGCAGCATCCCTCAAGCCCCAGGTGTTTTGTGACTCATTCAGCTCGCCCTGCAAACTCATTAAGTGGGTTTGGGGAAGGATGCTTTGAGTAAAGTTACATATTAAACACGGTTTGGCAAAAACAATGTAATTACAAAACCAAGAAGAAGAAGAAGAAAGGGTTTCAGTTGTGATCTGAACACTTGTAACCACCAGCCAAAGAAATACAGCACTGAGCATAGTGGTGTGCAAACAAGCTGGCCAGAGCTTGTCATTTTCAAAATTAGGATTTTAATTAATTTTGCCCTATCTCCAGGGGATATTGGAAGTAGAGCAAGAAAAAACCAAATGAAAGAAAACCAAACACACCAACCTTGTCAAGCTCTGAGTTTTCCAAAACACTGTTTTTGAAGAAAAGTAGCTTGAACAACCAGTTCTCCTTGGGATGGCCTGAACTGGCTAATGAAAATCTTGAGAACAGTAACTAGGGTACCCTGGAAGCCATTTGGAATTGAAAGTCTGTGATCTCACAGTGGATTTCAATTAGGGCTGGGTGGTTCTTGTTTCACTCGAAGTTCTTTGCATGTCTTGAACTCTTTATTTTGTCTTTGAGCTTTGGCTTTGGCAGTCCCCAAGACATGTCTTGCCAAATCACTTTTCCCCTTAACTTTTAGGCCCACATGTATTTTTAGGGAAATTTAATCCATATGTCTGAGTTGTATTTAATATGAAATCATCAAAATATTTTCATGAGAACCATCCAGAAGTCTTAAGAATGTCCCACTTATAGGCCTTAAAAAAACTCCATCAACTTCTTAGAATTAGGAAGTTATGTTTTGGGAAAAAGAGTAAACAATTTAAAGGACCCAAAGGTTTAAGGCCAGGGAGGCTCAAAATCTAAATCCAGGAGATCCAAGAGTGCTACGGTCATGAAAAGGAGTGATCTTTTATCTCCAGAATCATTAATAGGAGGTGATACATTTCAAAAGGAAAACGTTTTCTAAGCCCAAGTGAGTAATGAAACTACATTAAGAATCATTATTGGAAGAGAGGGCAAACATATTTACTTTGAACATGTTGGGGCAAATTATTTCAGGCTAAAAATGGAAAACATTTGAATGCCAATTGGTGATATGACCAATGGAGTATTAGAATGTAAAAGTCAACTAGATTTGGAGTTTACAGCATGTAAGTTCATCTTTTAGTTCTTATACTTATTACCTGTGTGACTATCAACAGAATCTTGGTTTCTCTAGCCTCTCTGGGTCAGAGTTTCCTCAATTGTAAAATGAGTTACAAGGTGGAGTTAAAAAGCATATTATTAGAGCTAGAAGGAGCCTCATCAACCATCTAGTCTAATCTCTTCTTTTTTTTTTTAAGATGAGGAATCCAGTTGATATGGAGGGAAAGTGACTTGTCCAAGACCATAGAGAGTAGGCATCAGAGGTAGTTCTTTGGACTCTAGGACCTGTACTTTTTCCACTGTTCCTGTTCAGTCATTTATAATGTCCAATTCTTTGTGATGGTGAGGACCACAGCTTGCTGATAGAAAACCATGGGGCTTTGCTCCATGTATCTTGGCAAAGATATTGGAGTGGTTTACCATTTCCTTCTCCAGTGGATTAGGACAGAGGTTAAATGACTGGACCATGATCACAGTGTCCAGGGTCCAAGTGTCCCAGGCTGGATGTGGACTCCAGGCCCAGTGCTCTGTCCATTGAGCCACCCAGCTGCCTATTCTTTCCATTACCTCATCCTCATGCCATTGATCAGTAATGGCAGGAAATGAATGAAAAAGTCTTAGGTTACCTTGGAAATGGATAGTACCTTTGTTCACAAATATTTATTGATTACCTATTAGGCTCAAATATGTGTGATAGATGCTATGATAAATACAGAGATGCAATAAACATAATCCTAGTCTTTAGCTTATGACATTAGAGAAATTTATGATACTATTAATAACATTAGGTAACATTTTACAATATGTAAAACAGTATTAATATATCATATTAGCACAATATATTTCTACATTTCAATACATTATATTAGATAGAATATGTAATAATATATTAATATAATTTTATTATTCAATACTAATTGGTGGTATTTATATAATGCTTTAGGGTTTGCAAAGCACTTGGCAAGTATTATTTCATTTTTAAACTCACAACAATCCTGGAGGCAGATGCTATTTTTATCTCCATTTTACAGATCAGTAAACTGAGGCAGACAGTGGTTAAGTGTCTTGCCTAAGGTTATATAGATAGTATAACTCCGAGACCGTATTTGGACTCAGGCCTTTCTAACTCCCATACCAATGCTGATGATCTGATAGATGAAGAGACATATAGTCTTTTTTTAAGCTTGTGACCTGGAGATGCCACTATAGTCAGACTAAAGAAACTAAGGAATTATGTGGCAAGTTGCTTCTCTCCTTTATATCTTAGTTTCTTTACCTTATGAAATGGAGGGCTTAGGTTATACCATCTGTAGGTACCTCTTGATATTAATCTTTTTTTAATGAAATCAACATTTGTTATCTTGCTTTTTCATTTTCTGAGTCAGTTTACGCAGGCAGGTAGAGAAATCTCTCTTTTCTGAATTTTATAACAGGTTGGACAACCATGGAAATTACTCTTGAGGGTTTTTAGTTAAATTGTACCAGCATAGACCAGATCAATACAGCAATCCAAGCCTCCCAAGAAAATGCTTTCAGCAGGAAGTAGTATTCTTTTAGCCAACTGGTGTAGGGAAGCCAACTAGAGGTTTCTATTTAAATAATAGTTTAATATAACAATATTTTCCAATTTCTGAATTCTTCCTCACTTACTGAGCTCTTCCTTTTTGCACTATTTCCTAATGCAGTGAACTAGCTCTTGAAAAGCCCCTGGGTGTCTAACGTAGTGACCCAGGGTTGCAGTCGCATAGCTCAAGAGCCTAGAATGGGGCACCTCCAAGCTCATTTGATTTTGGTTCTTGGACACCAGGGGGGGCTCTGGGAATGTGCTCGTCAGTTTGGGTTTTTGTCTCCAATTAAAAGCCTTTAGAACCCAAAGGAGAAATCAAATAAATGTCATTTTGCCAGTCCATATTAAAATAAAACAAAACAAAAAGACCCAAAGTTTAAACTTAGCAACTACAAATTAGCTTAGAGCAAAGCTCTGAAAGAAATTAGGGTAGAACTAAAATAAATTATGCAGATAGAAAGCACTTAGAAACTGAAGGGGGGGGGGGGACAAACCATGATCACCCAGTGTTAATGCCATTCTTTTTGGGCTACTTGAATTTAAATAATTTCAAGAACCTTAGCAGTTATTTATGTACTCCCTTTATTCAAAGAGATTAGGAAATGGGCTCAACAAGTGACTTTTCCAGAATCACCCAGGTATGTAATGGCAGCACTGGTACTAGAGCAAGCTCTCCCTTACTCCTTTACTTACTTAATTTCTTCTTCTCCTCACTAGCCTCTTGTGTTTCCCAGTCCTTTCCAATTCTACTTCACATATTGTATTGACCAATTAGAATACAAGCCTTCTGAGGGTAGAAACTGTCTTGGTAGCTTGCATTTGTAACCCCTTAGTACAGCACAGTGACTGTCACATAGTAAACACTTCCTAAATGCATAAATGCTCCTCTCTCTCTCTCTCTCTCTCTCTCTCTCTCTCTCTCTCTCTCTCTCTCTCTCTCTCTGTCTCTGTCTCTCCCTCTCTCTTTCTCTCCCCCTTCCCTCCCTCCCTCTCTCACCTATCATCTATGAATCATCTCTCTGTGTCTCTTTGTCTCTGTTTCTGCACCTCTGTCTGTCTTCTACTACACGCAGGGACAGTGCCATCTCATTCAACATAATCATTGTGATTTAAGTCTGGGAAGTACTAGTGAGCATTTGCTAATTGGCAATATTTTTAGGTGACTATCATTTTTTGTTTTTAAAACTGTTCTTTCTTCTCTTGACCATATTTCCAATAGATGAGTGTCCTTTTAGTAATGTGCCAATAGGATGACAGGTTGTATGTGACTCCTGCCTAAATATCACCTTACTCAGATCTTACAGATTTTACTTTTAAGAGTTTTGCTCAAAAACTAACTCAAAGGTCTCTATGTACAAGCATAGCTATTGAAGAAGAGTTGAAAGGAGACTTAAATTATTTCTGTTGCTGGAGCATTGCAGCAACACAGAGTGCCCTATGCTTCTGGAGGTACATAATTTAAGTTGAGGGTTTGAAAAGAGGAAGGCCTGCGCTGCTTTCTTATTTTTCCTTTTTAATTTTCTCTATCAATAAAGTTGCTTTTATTTTAAAAAATTCATACTTATTTTGTTTTCACCTCTGAATTCTCTCCCTGTCACCTCCCTCTCCTCATTGAGAAATAAAGAAAAACAAAACCACTATTATAAACATCTATAGTCAAACAAAAAAGTCCCTATACTGGTCATATTAAAAGATATATAAAATACATATTGTTCTATAATGCATATATGTTATATAATATATATGATATGTGTATATAATGTCTAATCAACATATAGGCACACACATATCTATCATCTATCTGTCTATCTCCCTATCTCCCTATCCATCTATCTATCTA
>CM053580.1:260724460-260748249 GCA_028627135.1 Pseudochirops cupreus | reverse complement strand
TGGTCATTGTGTTGATCAGAGTTCTTAAATCTTTCAAAGGTATTTGTTTTCATAATATTATTGTTATTATATAAAGTATTCCGCTTTACTTTGCTTAAGTTCATATAAGTTTTCCCAGCTTTCTCTGAAACCATTCCCTTCATTATTTCTTATAGCATAAACGTGTTCTCATACACATATGCCATAATGCGTTAAATCCCAAATAATGAATTGATAGGCTCCTCTCATTTTCCAATTTTTTGCCAGCACAACAAGAGCTGCTATAAATATTTTTGCATATATGGATATTTTCCTTTTCTTCGATCTTTTCTGTTATAGTCCTAGTATTGGTATTGTTGAGTCAAAAGGTACATGCAGTTTAATAGCTTCACTCAGGCTCACCACTCCCTCAAGCTATCATTCTATATCTTTTCTCTCCTTCTTGGCCAAACTCCTTGAAAAAGCTATTTATACTCACTGCTTTTACTTTATTTCCTCTCACTCCTCAATACTTTGTAAGCTTGCTTCTGATTTCATCATTCAAATGAATTTTTTCCTCTTTAAAGTTACCAATGATCTTTCAATTCCCCAACATGATGGTCATTTCTCACTCTTCAAAATTCTTGGCCTATGTGCTGCATTTGACAGTACTGACTACTCTTTCTTCCTGGACACTTTCTTCTCTATGGGTTTCCATGACACTTTCTCTTGTTCTACTGCCTTTCTGCTCCCTTCTTCTCAGTCTCCTCTCCTTACTCATCATCCATACCACATATATCTTCTAACTGGATTTTTTCTCAAAATTTTATCCAATACTCTATTCTCTTCTGCCTTTAAACTCTCTTCCAATCTTGTTTACTTCATCAGTTTTCATAACTTCAACATATCTAAAAGTGAACTCATTATTTCCCCCCTCAAACCCTCCCTTCTTCCAAACTTATCTATTTCTATAGTGTCCAACACCATTCTTCCAGTCTCTTAGGTTCCTCATATCAGTATTATCCTGGACTCCCCATACTCCCTCTCCACATATACAATTAGTTGCAGAATCTCACCATTTCTACCTTTATGATTTCTTTTCATAAGACCCCTTCTCCCTACTCATGTAGTTACTACCTTAGTTCAGACCTTCATTACATCTTGGCTAGATTATTGCAAAAGCTTCTTAATTTTGGATCTCTCTCTCTCTCTCTCTCTCTCTCTCTCTCTCTCTCTCTCTCTCTCTCCCTGCCTCCCCTCTCTTCCTCCCTGCTCTTCCCTTACTCTCTCTTTTCTTTCCCATATCTCACTATCCCAGTTCATCCTTCACGTTGCAGCCAAAGTAATTTTCTTCAAATGCAGATCTGTCAGTAGGATTTCCCTACTCAATCAACTCAAATAGCTTGTTATTGCCTCTAAGATAAACTATAAAGTTCCTTGTTTAGCTCTTAAAACCCTTCACAACCTGACCCAAACCTATTTTTCAGCCTCATTATATACTATTTCCCTTCCTGCACTCTGTGTTCTAGTAAAACTGGTCTTCTCTTTCTCTGTCTTTCATCCATGACACTATATCTTCCATCTTTGTGCCTTTGTACTGACTGTTCCGCATAACTGGATTGTACTCCTTCCTCTACTGTGCCTCAAAGAATCCTTCTTTTTCTTTAAGATGCAGTTTGAGCACGATCTTCTGTGTGAAGCCTTTCTTGATCCTAACACGACTGCTGGTGCCATCTTTCCCAAGTGACTTTATATTTAACTACAGTGTATATATTTATATTTATTCACTTTATATTTATGATACATATATTCATGTAAATATACACATTTGTATAAATATATATATATATATATATATATACGTGCTTACATATATATTTACATGAATACACACACAGATATAGAATTCTCTCCCACATTGGAATGTAATGACTTACAGCTAGGGATTGTCATTTCATTATTTGGACTTGTATCCTCAGCACCTAGCACAATGCCTGGGACATAGTAGGTATGCAATACTTTTTGATTGATTGATACCTAGCGTGCTACCTTTCTCATAGAACAGTCCATGTTCAGTAAAGATTTGCAGATCAATTTCTTCATTCAACGATGATTTATTAAACTCATACCATGGCACAAGGTAGTGGAGACACAAAGATAAAACAATAATTTCTGCTCTCAGGGAGCTTATATCCTGAACTGAGCATGGAGGACACAATGTACACAGAGATAAAATGCATACAAGACATATAGAAAGTAAATGCAGGTAATTTTTAATGTGTGTGTGTATGTGTGTGTGTGTGGGGTGGAGTGAAGAGGTGCTTCATGTAGGCAGTGGAACTTGAGGTGGGCACTGAAGGAAGTTACAGCTCTTAACAAGTGGAGTTGTGAAAGTAGTACATTGCAGGCATGGGGGCAGACTTGATAAAGGCATAGAGTTGGGAAATGGAATGTTGTGCATGTGGAACAGTTAGTAGGTAAGTTTGGTTACAACTTAGAATAATGCAGATGAATAGTATGAAAAAAGCCTGGAAGGTAGATTGATTACTTTTCACTGGAGATCCTTGCCTTAGATGCTTTCTGGCTGGGGGCTTTGGGTAAAATCACTGAACCTCTTTCAGACTCAGTTTCTTAATCAGCTTATTCATTGCTTTACAATTTTCTTATTTGGACCTCACAATAGTCCTATGAGAGGCAGGGCAGGTATTATTTATAGGTGAGACTGAGAGATACTGAAATACTTGACCAAGACCAGATAGTTATCAAGTGATTGAGTTGAATATTCTGCACATTAGGTCTTCTTTCCTTTGGTCCAGTGCTAGTTCCAGTAAATGATATTGTCTTTAGCCTATTAATATGTGCAGGTGTTTTCTAACTATTGATCTTCTCCAAGAAAATTATTCTAAGCTATTTCTAGGGCAATAGGTTAGAAAATCATAGTTAAAAGGTAATTCTAATCATTACTTTAGAGGAGTGATTATAAAAAGTCTGTATTTTAAAAATCTGAAATTTTCTTTAAATTGTTTTTAATGAATTAATTAATGTAGGTGCTATTTCTACCAATGTACATCTTGACCCTACTTTACCCTTTCAGTTTTGTTTGTCTTTCCTAATAATTCCTCCATAAAGATATACTTAACACTTAGGAAGCCTTACCTGTGTATTTTCAGCATCTACTAATTTGGTCTTTATTATGTACCTACTGTGTGCAAGGCCTTTTGGTAAATTCTAACATTGCAAAGATAAAAACAAAACATCCCTGACCTTAGGGAGCTTATATTCTTTTTGAGAGACATACTATGTCCACATAGAAATATGAAATAAGGTTGAGTAAAGGATGCAAAGGAGAGATCCAAAGTACTTTATGGCTATTTGAGGAAGGAAAGAGTGCTTTCATTTAGTTGGTATCAGCTGAGGCCTAAGGTGGGGTCAAGAGGAGATGGCATCCTAGCTGAACCTTGAATAACAGTAAAGATTCTTAAAAGTTGAGATGCAGAAGGAGTACATTACAGGCGTGGGGAATGGGTTATGCAAATGTGTGGAGGTAAAAAAAATGGTATGTTGGATTCTGAACTATTGATTGTCGTTGAGTTTGTCTGAAATATAGAGAAAATAAAAGGGATTAATATGAAATAAAGATGAAAAAGTAATTTGGATTCATATCATCTAGGGCCCTAAATGCTGAACTAAAGTTTGAATTTTATCCCTGAATAAATAGGGAGTATCTTTGGGCAGGTGAATGACATGGTCAACAATATGTATTAGGAAGATTGTTTTGGTAGCTGTATTGAAGGTAAAGTGGGGAGGGGATAAGACTGGAGGCAGTGAGTTAAGTTGGGGGGTTAGTAGAGTAGTCTAAAATTAGAAATGATGAAGGCCAGAACTAAGGCGGCAGCAGTGTGAACTCTGAGTTATCGTTGGAGTGGAATTGACAGAATTTGGGGCACAGCACAGTCCTATGTAAAACATTGTCTTTAGAGTCAGAGAATCTGGGTTCAACTAACCTCCTCTCCTCACATATTCCCTGTGTGACCATGGACATAACACATAAATTCCCTGTGTATCGGTTTCTTTTTTTTTTTTTTATAAGATAAGAGATTTGAATAATCTTTTAAGGTCTGTTCTAGTTCTATCTGTATGATCCTATGAACTGGATCCATCCATCCATTCATCCATCGTCTATCTATCTATCTATCTATCTATCTATCTATCTATCTATCTATCCATCCATCCATCTATGGATCTATCTATGTATCTATCTATCTATCTATCCATCCATCTATGTATCTATGTATTTAGCCATCCATCAATGTATCTATGTATCTCTCTCTCTCTCTCTCTCTCTCTCTCTCTCTCTCTCCATCCATCCATCTATATATCTGTGTATCTATGTATCTATCTATCCATCCATCCATCCATCTATGTATCTATGTATTTATCTATGTATGTATGTATGTATCTATCCATCTATCTATGTATCTATGTATCCATCTATCTATCTATCTCCTTAACAATAGTAATTTATAACAATAGGATTTACCCACTTCTCAAGCCTATATCATCATTAGTAGTAATAAATATATCACAACCCATAATAATGCTTTTATTGATTTTGTAATTGTTTGCAATTTTAAACTTTTATGCAGTCATGGTGTTTTCTAAGATTGTTAGCCATAGAGTATTGTGGGAAAACTACCAATATTAAATAGATAGTGGTGTACATGTTTGAATAATTGAATTCACTGCACAGTATAGCCAATTTGGTGTTAATCTCTTCCTTTTACTCAAGCTTGATTCAATCTCATTGTCTATGGTGCTTATTCAAGATATGTAGACTGGGGGCAGTTGGGTGGTGCAGTGAAAAGAGCACCAGCCCTGGAGTCAGGGGGACCTGAGTTCAAATCCAGCCTCAGACGCTTGACACACTTATAGCTGTGTGACCTTGGGCAAGTCACTTAACTACAATTGTCTTGCCTTCCCCCTTCCAAAAAAAAAAGATATGTAGACTGACGTTGCTATTAATAGATCTATATCTATTTATGCACACACAAAACCTCATACTTATAATGGAACTATATGCCAACATTTTGGAAAATCTACTTTTTTACCTATTTTTTGAGAGAGGTTAGACTGATTTCTTTCTCTGCTGCTGATTTTACTCCTTGCTGAGGAGGCTTTAGTATTCCTGGGATAAATGTGATTATGACTCCATCTCTGAGTAGAGGTACTTTGGGAACTTTGTCACCAGTCAGAAATCGTGTTGGGGGTGGAGTTTTGGGGTTATATTTCGTATAAGGTGGCAAGCACCTTTGAAGGAACGTCTTTAATGGTTCATTTGATATGTTTTTTGTTTCAGGGATCATTGAACAAAATTATTTCTCCAGTCACATCTGTTATAGTCTGATGTGATTTTGATGCATGTGTGAGAGACAACACCCTGTCTGAGCAAGTATTCAAAATTGTCTTTTGCTCAACCAAGCCAGATGATTTCTTGGAAATCAACAAACAATTAGCACAGTGGGATCTTCTAACCTCTATACTTTTCTGGCAGTGGTACAAACCCAAAGACATGCTTTTTAAAGGAAACCCCCTATAAAAGCCTCTTTTTTCCCTTCTCGTGTTTACATGGGACAAACATTCATAGTACATCTTCATAAAGGCTTTATATGGATGAGCTGGCAGGCTGGTAGGGAATAGCTGATTTTTTCTCATCCAACTTTTCTTCTGTAAAAATGCAGTTGATTATCTTTTCCATTGTTTTGAAATTGTCTCTGGAGTAGTTTGAAAATGGGTCTCTAAGTGTCTTAAAATTTTTAATAACTCTAGCATGGATTTCTTTTAAAAGTATTAAATCAGATTTATCCACTCTTCCTGCTTCTTACATTCCACCAAAACTTTATTTATAGCTCAGAAGTCATCTAATCCAACCCTTTCAATTTATTGATGAAGAACTGAGGTCCGTAGAGGGGAAGTGACTTATCTAAGGTCACAAAACAGTAAACAGGAGAGCTAGGATTCACACTCAGGTCCTCTGACTCCAAATTAAGCACTCTTTTTCACTGTTCCCATTGCTTCCTATATCGGAAGTGGTTCCTAGAACACAACAGTGGTTCCACTGTTGTTGTCAAAGAGAACAGATCATTATAAAACATATACAGTTCTTTTTCAGCTTTTATCTACTGGTTCCTTTCAACTTAATAGACATAAACTATTCAGATGGATAATCTGATTTAGTTAGTTCTCACACAAAGTTCAGGGCAGGCTTATATTTTACCTTCATTGATTCTCCTTGGTTTAAGGAATAAAACAACCACTGGTTGCACTCTTTCATAATGTTTTGCAAAGAATCATTGTCATCACAAGGACTAGTAGCTTGGCCCATCACTCTGTGTATTCTCACTCCACTTTCTGCAAGAAACCTCACCCAAACAGACATTAGGGGGAGCTCACAAATCCATGATTCAGGTGCATAGAACAGACCAAGATATACTCTGATCTCTTATTCACCTTTCATCACAGATGGCTCTACTGGTATATACTATGTGGGGGTAAGGGAGGAACCATCATCCCAGTCACAGTTATATCTCCCTACAGTCTTTCTCACATCAAATTCCCATGCACACTTGGGCCCTCCAATTCCCTTCCATTCCCTAGCATGCACTTATCCAACTCTCACTTATTTTATGCAAAACTACTGAAATCATCCCCACCAAAACTCATATTCTGCCAGCTATAACTCTTTCTCAATTAGGACCACTCTCTCCCAGTGAAAAGCTACCCCTTTGCATTCTTTTCATCAGTAAGTGGCACAGGAAAACCTGAGTTTGAATCTTGCCTTAGATATTAGTGACCCTGGGCAAGTAATTTAACCTCTTAGCCTCAGTTTCCTCTTCTGTAGAATGAGGATAATAAAATAAAAATATCTAGTTCAAAGGGTTGTTGTGAGGATTCATACATAAGATATAAACAGCTTTGAAAACTTCAGCGTTCTATATAAATGCTAGATATTACTATTATTAGCACTCCTCCCAACCCCCAGACCAGTCCCAGTCTCTAAACTGATTAATACTGGTCTTGAGGTTATTTCTTCCAAAGCACCTGTGGATGCATAGTCAGGCAAAACAGATCCTCCCTTTGAACATATCTGAAAAAGGTGTATTTCTCATTGCATTTTAAATTACTTTCCTGAGAGGAAGGCTTGTTTCCTCATCATTCTTGTGGGCTCATCATCTATTATTGTATTTATCACAGTTTTAAAGTCTTTCAAAGTTGTTTTTTTTTTTTTAAATAATATTGTTATCATGGTATAAATTGTTCTGCTCAATTCAGTCTCTTATTGTTTTAACTCTTTGTGACCCCAACCATGCCTTTGTATCCTCTAAAATGCTTCCCCAAGTCCTTTCATAAATGTTCCATAAAGTATCTAACAGTTGTAATAGACGGTGGTTTTCCTTTGGTTCTTTTTATAGTTCATGAAAATCCTTCTTTCATAGCCCATGATTGGTCCATTTCCTTTGCTGGTCACATATATCCCTTATTATGTTTTTTACACTATTTCTGCATATGGAAGAAAGTGGCCCTATATAGGGTAAAGTTCTCCAGACGCTCATAATTACTTTTAATGGTAGAAGACGAATCGAAGGGTTACATCAAGACTTGGAACACCACACACATTCAAGTGGCATAAAAGTCCAAAGAGTTGAATTAATTCAGATTTTTGAAAGTAATTTGGAATAATGCAAAAAAAAAAAGACTCAAACATACACAGATTCCATTACTGGCTTATGCTCAAGATGAACAAAATATTGATCACAGCACTTTGGGTGACAGCAAAGAACTGGAAACAAAGTAGATGCCCATCATCTAGGGAATGGCTATACAAATTGCAGCACATGAATGTAATGGAATACAATTGTGCTGTAAGAAATCATGAAAGTTATTAATACATAGAAGCACAGAAATATCTAAGTAAATTGATATCCAAGTAAGCAGAGCCAAGAAAAAAATATACAAAATGACTACAACAATGTAGATGGAAAAATAAATAAATGTAACAAAATGTTGGGTCCTATTGGACTGTCCTCTTTACTTAAGTTCTCCAGGCATAAAAACAAAGAAGAAAAAGACAAGGTATATGAAAGAATAATAATAAAAAAAAGAGTTTGAAAGAGAGAGAGAATTTTTCCTGCTGGAAGGAGAGAAAGTTCCTGAAACATAGTTCTCTGGCCTTTGGCACCCCTATCATGGAACCAGAAAGAAGGGCCAATTGGACCTCTAATTGAGACATGAGAAGAGAGAATGAGATATGCATGCTATAGGGCAGACCATATAGCTGAGGGAGAAATTAGAGGTCCTGTGTGTGCCTTCTCTGTGCCTATCTGACTGTGCAATTACTTTCTTTGTTGTGGAGGTTTTTACAGTCTGCTCCTTGCCATCAAAGGCAAGAGGCAAACTCCCAGCTCTGCTGTTCCAAGTTCTATGCCACATTCCCTTCTTCCATTCTTAGGAGGCCAGTAGGGCTTGAGTAAAGGTCTTGCCCTGATAGGAACAGAAAGCTTCCTCCGTTTCTAAAACCAACTGATGTCTCTGACAGTTGATAGCAGTGCAGAAAGAGTGCATTATCATGCCTCTAGTCCAAATAGCTATAAAGTAATGAGGTGTCCATCAAAAAGAAAAGAGCCTCTTAACAAGTGCCTGGTCCAAAAGGCGGCAGGGGTCCCTGCGGGGAAGAGGTATGAGTCAGGAAGGTCAAAACTGTACAATCAAAGAAGGGAGCAAATCATAAATTGGGGTCAGATTCCCAGGCTTGGGGGAGAAATACAGAAATCAGGATCTAGGGGCAGACAGTGGCAACAAAGAAGGCACAAAGTTAGGAATACAAAGGTCATATGTTAGATTGTCTAGGAAAAGAAGCACAATTCAGGCACATAGGCAACTAGGAAGCAGAATTAGAAAGGGGGATCACCTGAGGGCCTTAAAGACCGAGCTGCATCAGCTGGTGTTTCCTCTTCCACCTGACACTGGTTCCTAAGTTAACCGCTGCTTGCTCAGACAACCTCCATCCCTCCAGGAAACCTAGCATTCAGAATATGGAAATGGAATGGAAAGTTTCCCAAGAGAATCTGGCTCAGTAGTCATTATAATCATAATAACAAGTTCTAACATGAAATCTTATGATCTAAGCATCAAAGTGGGCCTCCCGAAGTATTTTTGATTTTCAATGAATATATAATATACTAGTTTCCAGTTTCACTCAAAAACGCATCATTATTGCATGGCTTGTGTAAAATATGTGTTGTTCCAGAGCATATGTGTATGCTAATATCTCATTTTAAAGGTTATCTGTTGCTGTTCTTCAAATAGACTATTTTACATTTTTCAGAATGCATTTTTCAATCCCAGCATCAAGCCTTCAGTTCCAGTCAATAATTAACTTCACAATCTGTGATCCATGGAAACAGTAATTTCAGTAAGAAAATCTTGGGCGAGAATGGATAATTGAGTCAAAAATGAGAAGAGTGCCTATTTAGGTGTTTTGAAGCTAATCCTTTTTCGTTTTAGTTGCTTGGTCAAAGGACAAATACTCTCGGTGTAGCAGTTGCTAGGAACCTTCTTCCTTCCCCCTCCTTCCTGGGAGGGACTAGGGAAAATGAACAGTGTCCACCTGAGGGTATAGAAGCCTGAGAATAGGGCTTGTAATTGCTGGAGACCAGAGAATGGAAGAAAGAGAATAGCCTTAGAGAGAGGCAACTTTGGAAAAGATAAATAATATAAGGGATTTGCATTCTTGTTGCATGCATCCAAAACTAGAATTATATAGATTTCCTGTTATCTGAAAACCTTTGTAGACTGGTTATCCAGCTATGGAACTAGGGAGAGCTATTTGGAATGCAGAGAACTTGTAGGAGGGGGAAGTCACTTTATTTTGCCTTTCCTCTTCGGCAGAAAACATCAGACAAAATAGGACTTGTGATCTACTAGAGGAGACGTCATACTTCTTATACTCCTGACTGTAAGTGCCCCTGGGAAGTCACCTACATGTTTGGGACTAATGGTTGCTCATTCAACTCTTTTTTTTCTTTCCTTCTCTTAATAAAATTTTTCTTGGTAATAATATAAACTACATATTATCAACTGGAGAGTTGATCTTGGTATACTACAGTGTTCCATGTGTGTGTTTCCCAGGTTTCTTATGTGGGGGTTCCAAGAAATGGAGAAAATCCCATTGTACCTGTGCCCTTCATTTCACAAGAGTCTCACACACTCACAACATATTTTGTAAAATATGTTTAGATGCCAACATAGAATAAAATCTTTGTAGAGTACAGATGATTCTGGGATAATTTAAATAGCTGTTGTTCAGGGAGTAAAAAGAAAGCAGTGAAAATAACTTCAAGATGAACACTGAGTGCTTCATCAAAGGTTTGAATGGGGACCAATGAGCTTATGTAAGTGAGATCTGCTGGCCTTCCTATGGATATTGCTTATAAAGGTTAAGCCATCTAAGGCTGACAGGATATGTTACTGTTCATGGTTTTGCTTAAGTCTTTCAGTTTATAGTTGATTGTTTTCTGTTAAAGAAGGGCAGTTTATATGATCTGATAGACCTGATGACCACATTGCCCAGACTTCTCTAGTAAGCATTTTTTCTGCTTATGTCTCAAGATAAGCAGGAGAAATATAAATCTAAAGTATCATTTGAAGCCCCATCATTTAAGGATGTCCCTAAATTGTGAACGAGTTATTTTAATCTGTTTTTTTAGGTCAGTTTCTTGGAATGTGAAAGGGATTTCCCCATAGAATTAGTCCCAGTTGATGGAGAGCATTGAATAGATTGGTTTTTGGCAGTTCTGGGGAACCAGCAGGAAGATGGGTTAGGATTGAGTTGTCTACAGATATGGAAACTACTCTAGCACTGCCTTCCATTGAGAGGTGAGTGAGGAGTGAAGTGCTCAGGTAGAAGTGTGGTTAGAGAGGCCTCAGACAGCAATAACTCCTAGGGAAGCAGAGGCTTCCAAAGCTTAGAGGAGGGGGCATTCCAAGGCAACAGCTTTCATGGCAGTAGTAGAAGTGGGAGCTCTGGCTGTTATGACAACTAGGTAAAAAGAAACCTGGAGGTGACCCTTGGTATGAATGTGACATTTATAAGGTCAGTGTTTCTGTAGCCTATTCAAGATCAAGAGGTAATGAAAGGCTTTGTTAGAGAGAAGCAGCCAGGAATAGGGAAGCAAAAAGATGATGTAGCGTGTGAGATTAAGCAATAGTTGGGATGCCATTCTGATGGATAGCAGATGAAAGTGGGAGGATGTAGGTGTGAGTGTCAAGCAAGGAGCAGGTTATGGCAATCCTAACAAAAAGGAAAATAATGACAACTATCCAAAGACACATAGGGAAGTCCACACTAGCTCATAGTGTTAATTTTTATGTTGAGGGTTATAGAGGGCATGCCAGGGTAGTGTGGAAGTAGAAGAAAGAATATGAACATAAGCTAAGAGCACATTCCACCAGTACCCTAAAAGTTACCGTAAAGTAAAGATGATGGGGTATGGCAGACAAAGCTCTCAGCAGAAACCAATTCAGTTCAACAGACATTTGTTAAATGTGGAAAGCAGTGTGTGGTGTGGCTATAGAGATTAAAAAAAGCAGCATAAAAAATAGCGCCAGGGATGATCTCAGAACAGATAGTGAGTTATTGGGGTCAGGTATCTGGGCAGAGGGTGCCAGGACTAAGGAAGGGATGCAGGTATGGCTACAGTTACACAAATCTATAGGGCAGTATAGGGAGAGACTACTTAAAAAGGAAGCCAGACCAATAAATTGTGAGAGACACTGAAGAGGAAGAAATGCTGGGAAGGAGTTAGCTAAACATGGAGGAAGGGGGTTAGCTTAGCCTGGTGTGTTCAGGAAATCTGATGGCAAACCAAAAATCAGCGTATTATCCTCAGGAGTGGATGGAGATGAAAGGGTCTCAAAACCAGAATCTACTAAATATAAATCCTGGATCAGCATTCAAATGGTCTCAGAAGCCATGGCTCCTAGAGTCAGGTTTCAAGGACAGACCAGGGCAGACACCTGGCAGAGGGGTGAATCTAACACAACCTTTTTCTGACGCAGCCTGCCTGGCATGTGTAGGCTATGGGTGCCCAAGATTTAAAGAGTCTTTAGGGCCCAGGTTTTATGTGAGCTGTGATAGCTAATCCTTCTTTGGTTCCATTGGACAAATTGAAATTGCTCAATTTCTCTTCAGAATATTTATCTGGCCTAAGTGGAAGTCATAATTCAGATGTCTTCAGACACCTTCAGACATCTTCAGATGCTAGAATAAAAACACTCCTTGGTCTTCTTCTTGCTACCTCCCAGTACCAACACATAGAGGCACATCCATACACACTAATGTGAGTGACAGATGGTTAGCGGTTTCTCCTCATCTACTGTGGGGAAGGGGAACATCCTAAAACACTTTGAATGGTTTTCATTGGTATTGAGGGCAGTCGCTTGATTGACTTTTTTTTTAAATCGAAATAGTTTTTAATACCTTCTCATAAAGTGGAACATATGACACAGAAATTACTTCATGTTTCTCAAGGGAGGCACTCATGAAAATTAGTTATTTGTTCATTAAAAGTGCCTGAGCCCTTAAGCTTACATATATCTTCATCATCATCTTCCTCTTCTTCATTATTTATGATAATAATAGCTACTACAGCTAAAGAAAATACATTAATACAAGGTGTTTAAAAAAAAAAAAGGACAGTCCTCTGCATTCCTTTAATATTTTTTCTAAGTGACCCTAGAGGCTACTGGAGTGGATGCACAAAATAAATTCTTGTAATTGTCATGGCCGTAGCAGTAATCCTTCTGATTTTTGCAAACATAACAAAGAAATGCTTTCTTTTAACTTAATTTGCATTAGGCCTGTGTGAATATTGGAAGTTTTAATTGCTTTAACCTTCGTGATCTTTGAATGCAGGAGCTTTCTTATTTCAGGGGATTTCCTGCCCACACAAATTCTTATTATTTTGAGAGGATAAGTTTAACGTGTTTGAAATTTCCCACAAGGTGTCATTTTCTGCTTGGTTCCTTGATTCCAGACCCAGAGATAAGTGTTGGAAGAGTATTCCTCACCCTCCCATTCAAAGCCCCTCCCCCCAAACAAAAAACAAACACTCCCCCACCCCCACCAAATCCTGGAAACATTTTATAGAATGAAAGACATAAAAAGACTTTAGAGATCATCTAGTTCTTTCCTCTTATTCTACAGATGGAAAAAAATATATATATGGTCAAAGAGGTTAAGCGAAATGCCAAAACTGAATTAGTGGCAGAGTCAGAACTACAAACTAGATTTCTTGTTTCCCCAGTCAGGTTTTTCTTCCATTGCCCCATATTACTCTAGCATCATAGGAAACTGTAGTATGTTAGAAAGAACTCTGCATCAGGAAGGAGAGCTCTCTTTTAGTCTAGTCCAAGAGTAGGGAACCTGTGGCCTCGAGGTCACATGTGGCCCTCTAGGTCCTCAAGTGTGACCCTTTGACTAAATCTAAACTTTGCAGAAAAAATCCCCTCTAGTCTCCTTGGACATGTCTCTAATCCTCAATAGTTCACATGCAAAATGAAAGGTCTGGACTTGAGTTCTGATGGGTCCTTCTGAAACCAAAATTATGTGATGGTAAGGTTGGCAAATGTTTCGTGAGCAAGGTAGTTTTGAACTGGATCTTGAAAGGCAGGTGGGCCTGAAATAGTATGGAGAAGAGGAATCACAGCAGCAGGAAAAAGAATAAGTTGGGGCTGCTAGGTGGCACAGTGAACAGAGTACCAGCCCTGGAGTCAGGAGGACCTAAGTTCAAATCTGGCCTTAGACCCTTAACTCTTAATAGCTGTGTGACCTTAGGCAAGTCACTTAATCCCAATTGCCCTGTCCCCCCTTCAAAAAGCAAAAAAAAAAAATTAAAGAAAGAAAAAGGAAAAAGGACAAGTAAAAGCAAGGAAACAGAAAAGCTTGATAATATTCATCTGAGATCTCTCAGACAAAAATAGCTGTTTTTTCCATTCACAGTCAACCCTCTTTTGACCTTCCTTTCTGTTGAGGGCACTATTTTCCAGTTTCCAGACTTTCAAACTTGGAGTTATCCTTTTTCCTTTCTCTTAGTGCCCACATCTCATCTCTTTCCTTATTTTATTGATTCTGCCTAAGCAACATCTTTCTCATCTTGCCCATACAGTTCAGGTTCTTATCCCCATTGCCTGAACTCTTATAATAACCTCACAATCAGTCTTCCTGCTCCAATTCTCTCTCCTTTTCAGTCCAACCTTCACCCAGCTGCCGAGTTGATATTCTTCAACTGTTTCCTTGCTCCAGATGCTTCAGTAGATTCCTGTTGTTTTCAAGGATCAAATATCAGTGACTTGAATTTAAAGCCCTTTTTATTATGGTTCCAACCTATCTTTGCAGAACGTTTGCCCCTTATTTTCTTTCATGTACTCTATATTCCAGTTGAATTCCATGCTTACTGTACTAAGCACATGACATTTCATCTCTTGCCTTCATGTCTTTGTTCAAGCCGAGCCCCATTTTTGGAATGTCTTTCCTCCTTGCCTCTATTTCTCATAATTCCAAGTTCTATTCAATATCAGCCAAGGTGTTGCCTATTACACAAGGTTTTTTCTTACCCAGCCCCCCCAGGTCCTGGTCCTCCCCACCACCCTGCACGCTGAGTTTTTATTTGCTTCACATATATTTTTGATTTAACTATAAGGCCTATGGGTGTTCAGGAAGACAAGAACCTCTGTCGTGACAGCTTGCTGGGCCCTTTTCATGGCTGCTTATCTACCGTTGGTATCTGCCTGCTTCACTCAATTCTCACCTGTGGCTCCAAGAAGCTGTGCAGTGTGCACTGCACAATGCAGTGACCACTCTGCAGTAAAGTGTCTTGGCAGTTGGGTGAAAACAGGTTGAGGGTAACCAACAGACCTCATACTTGTCACTGAGTTAGGAGAATGTCTATCCCAAGCATGTGAACATTTTCCCTGTTGGAATGGGTGAATGAGAACAATTTGTTCCAACAGCTATGAAGGTGATGGAAGCACGTACTGTAGAGTCCTTAGAGTTTGGTCAGGCATTGAAGCTGCTAAGGTCATCTATTGCATTCTAGGTCATTCCCAGTCATCTTGACTTTTGTCCTGACACTGGACTTTAATGACTCAGGAAAGAAGAGTGAGACTGATAACTTTGTGCAACTCTGCCTCACTTAAATCCAGTTCATGGGCAAGTGAAGACATCACCTGTGATGTCATTGGTCCTCTTAGAAAAGGAAGGATGGGGCAGCTAGGTGGCACAGTGAATAGAACACTGGCCCTGGAGTCAGGAGGACCTGAGTTCAAATGTGACCTCAGAAACTTAATACTTACTAGCCGTGTGACCTTCGGCAAGTCACTTAACTCCAATGGCCCTCCCCTCCCCCCTCCAAAAAATTAAAAAAAATATTAGAAAAGGAAGGACAAATGGCAAGTATTTAACTTGGTCCAGGTTCTGTTTTCACTTTTTTTTTTTTTTTAGTTCTACATCTACTTCTTCATGCATTACTTAAGGGACTGTAATACTAGAGGTCAAATGTTATGGTTCAGCTATCAATGATAGAAAAAATAAGTTGTTGTAAAAATGTTGACAGATCCTTTCTCTTCTGACATCTATTTGTTATCCCTCTTCCAATTTCCCTTGTGTGCCCTTGGAGAAATATGGCTTAATTGGTTCTCATGCCCGTTTTCTTCTAATTAATTATTCTTTCATCTGCTTCTCAATGGTTTATGAGGCAATGGTATTCATAATTTTCCTCTGTCTTCCTCAGCAGGGTTTTGCAAATAAGCTTATATTCTACACTTCTGTTGCCCTTGTTATTTTAGCCAGACTTAACCATCGGTAGAAGTGGCACTATTGAGAAGGAGAGAAGAAAAGGTTAATGGGAGTGAGAGAGTTGGCCCAGGCCAAAAGCCCACTATAGTTTTATACTTTAATCTTAGTAGCTATGGCTTATCTTACAGATTGTCTATCCTTATGATAAATATCCAGTCTTAGTTTCTTCATCTGTAAAATGAAGTTTGACTTGATGGTCTCTAATGTCCTTTTCTATTTTAAATCTAGTATTCCATGATGTAGTTCTTATCCTTTTTGATGAGGTTCATCTTGGGTCATATCACTATCTTTCTATTATTCTTTTTTAAATTTACTATTACACAGAGTGTTGCACCGGTAGATAAAATAATTACTTCTTTATAGTTGTACTAAATTATTGTGTTGTAGGATCATTGAAAGCCCTCTTAGTAAAATTCAATAGCAGAAGGGACAAGAGGAATGATTTGAAACTCCTCCTGCTGCCACATCATTTTGATCTCATCTGCTATTTCTCAATATTTCAAAGACATCTCATTCCATATAGCTTAGAGATTATAATTATTTGGTAAGGTGAGATATTAAAGCATTCTTGCATTTTTAAGGAGCAGTGTTGTATCTGGATGAGTGTAGATAACATTAGATTTGTGATGATGTCTAATTTGATATAGTTTATTAGTTGAGTTCTTGAAAATATCTTAAGGTCTGGATTTTCAGTATGGAGATTTTCCTTCTGTCAATCCATGAAAGTATACATTTCAGCTGTTTCTAGCTAACAGATCATGTCTTGATAGATGTTCAGCAGGTATTAAATTTTCCTTTGGTTATGGATTGAAGTTTCTACCATTTCCTTGAATAATCTACATTGATCACTAAATCAGGGCACTATGAGAGTTATAACCATTCTGTAATTACTCACGGATTGACATCATAGGTCCTCCTATTTCCATAAAACTGCATGGCTCAGTCATTTGTTCACTGTTTACTTGCTGTTGTATGGCTAGCTGGGTTCATAAAGACGTTGTCCATCGAACACCTTTTGATTCCACTCAGATCTTCGTTTCACAGTTCTGATCAGAGGTAAGTCACTTTTGATCACATTTGATAAATCTGGTTGCACATACTGCTATTAGCCTTTACTATTGCTCTTTGAAATGGTGCCTACTTATTCCAAAAATATTCCTGCAGTTTTTGACACATTTATCATATACTTTAAGGAAGAGTACTAATCCCATTTCTCTTTTTTGTTGGGGGAATATTAATTTTTATACAATTATGTTAAGTGATGCATCTCATTTTTTTAAAGTCAAAATTGTATTGATTTTTGTCAGGATACTTTTCAAATCTATCTTGGTCCACTTTATCATTCTGAAAGTGCACATGAGCACTGATATTGAATAGGTCTTAGAAGCTTTAAGCATGGAATTGCACACACCTAAATTTTTATTATTATTACCCATTCAGTTTTGATTTCAGGATGCCAGGGACAGGACATAACCTTATCCTTGATATCATTATGCTTTGTTGTGTATTGCCCAGGATAGAACAATGTATGGAGAAGAATTGTATTTGTCCATTTGTTCAATATAACCTCCAGATGAAAACTTAGGCCCCCCATCTCTATCTTTAAGAATTTTTCATTTATTGAGTCCAGATGATATTATGATATAATTGGAGAAATATTCCATAAGCTAGAGAATCTATTTAATGAGTTTTTCAGTGGAGCCATGTAGCTTGTCATTGACATACTTCAAGTGATTAATAAGATATTTTGGTTTCACTCCCTCTTTAATTTGGAAACCATACTTAGTTCTACTTAGCAGAGATAGCAATGGATTTCAGATTAGACCCAACCATAATGGGCTCTTTGAAAAATCCTGTGTTTTATATGAACAGTTCTTGAAATTATTGTATTGGTGGCATGTTTTAGATAAAGAACAACTTTCCATGTAGGCATCAAGTAGTCTAAGTCTTTTCACAGTATGTGGGTCTATTCAATATATTATAGTAGTAAAAATGTACTATATTTGAACTGAATCAAAAGCTTTGTGATAGTCAACAAAAGTATAATAAAAATTATAATAGTTCTGAGTAACTTGATCAATAATTACCTAACTGAAATTAAGTTGCAATACTTCTATTTCTTAACATTATTTTTTAGTAAGTGCTTGTAGATTTTTCTTAGTGATACAAGCTATGATCCACAAATATATATATTTGGAAGGATCACTGGTTTTCTCATATTTTACTAATAGATATTTTTTTTCGTTTAGAAAAGTAGGATGAAGTTTCATTTGAGAGGAACTAGAAAAGTGTTTTGTTTTATTAATATCTTCTGAAAAGAATAACGGCATGATAGGATAATTACTTGCTCTAGTACCATTTCTATCTAAACTCCATAAAAATATATGAAAAGTGAAATATTAATAATAACAACATTCATATATTATATAATATGGTGTAATAATGCATCGACACCATGATAGTAATGTTATTACTGCTTATAAGAAATCCAGTATGACAAAAACTCAAATTGGATAATATGAGGAATAGAAACTCAGGCACAATTAATATGACAAACACCATGATGATGATGCCAAGGAGGTGACTGCCTTGAAAGTTCAATTCTAGAATGAAACAGAACTTCTGTGTAATGATGTCAAGGCATGTAGAGTTATTGCTATGTATCGCCACAGATATATTCCCTTTTATTGCCTTTGCCTTTGGCCTCCATCCTCCCACCACGTTATAAACAATGTATTGGACATTGAGGAGTTGTTCTTGTTATAATATTATTCTAATCTTTCTTGATGGGACTGAGATAAAAGGAGTCCCAGGACAAGTCACAATTCTTTTGTCATTCTTTTATATTCAGTGGTCTATGGACAATATTGCAGGTGGATAAAACAACTTTTTTTATAGTTGAATAAGAATATTAGGATGGGGAGGCTAGATGGTGCAGTGAATAGAGCACCTGCTCTGTAGTCAGGAGGACCTGAGTTCAAATCTGGCTTCAGACACTTAACACTGACTAACCATGTGACCTTGGGAAAGTTACTTAACGCCAATTGCCCTGCTTTCCCCTCCTCCAAAAGGCAAAAAAAAAAAATTATTAGGATATAAACTCATCTTCTCTAGGTTCACTGAAAGACTCTTAAGTATAACTCAGTGTTGTTCTTCAAGTCATCTTTCAGTTGGGTCTGATTCTTCTAGCCGCCAGTGCTTTGGAAGCTTTTTATGCTATATATTTTTGAGATGTGAATATTTTTAATAGCAACACCTCTTAAAATGTTTTTTAATAGATTAATTTTACATTTAGGCAATAATATGCAATGTTGAGGTTTGTGATAATCGTTCTGTTCCTGTATACTTTGTTAGTTGAGTTCTCTAAGATATTTTGTGGTCTGTATTTGTAGGACAGACATTAGTTGTTTGTCAGTTTATAAAAAATGATTGTAAAAGATGTATATTGTAGCCAATAGGTCAATAGGTTAAGAATTTTTATAGCTTTATAGTCACTGTGTCCACCATTTGCTTGTATGATCTACATACAATAAGTATGTAGCCCCTAAAGAATATCACTTCTGTAGTTTCTGGTAGCAGTGACCAGGTCCTATATTGCCATCGTTAACTTTTCTATTTCTTTTTGGAGGGGGCAAGGTATGGCAATTGGGGTTAAGTGACTTGTCCAAGGTCACATGTCCAGTTTTGTGTTAAGTGTCTGAGGCCAGATTTGAACTCACATCCTTCTGACTCAAGGGCCAGTGCTTTATTCACTGCTCCACTTAGCTGCCCCTACTTTTCTATTTCTACAAATACATCTGTCTGACCCAGACATTTATTTAATGCTCATTTATTAATACATTATTCATTGAGTTTGTGATGATGTTGCCCATTGAAAACCTTTTGATTCTACTCTTGGATTTGAGATATTTCAGAAACTATAGTGGTAAGCCATTTTCAGTCACATTTGATAAATCCAATTGCATCTACTGTTATCAACCTTTATTACCTTTTGGTGTAATGATATCTGCTTATCCCCAAAATTTCTATTTTGACATGTTTTGTGTTCCTTTTGAGAGTGGTGGTGATGGTAGTATGTATGTATACGTGTGGGGAAGTGGTGTTAATCTTTCGATAGCTCTCTTAAGGAATAAGGTATGATATATACACTAAAATATACACAGATGTGCTCATGTATACATATACACATACATATGTGTGTGTAGACACACACAAGTTTTTGTTATTTCCAAATTTTTTATGGTCCATTTTACAATAAAGAAGTTTACATTAAGGATGGTAATGCAGAAGTGTTGACTGCTTAAAACGTGTTTTTCCCATTCAACTTGATTTCAGGATATCAATAAGTCTTTAATTGTATTCAACAGTAGCCTTTTCTTTGATATCCTTATGCTTAATGTGTCTTGCCTAGGGATTAGACCAAGATATTATCTTTGATAGGTATTATTTTCAAACATAGGTTCCCTGGATTCAAGCTCCAATCCATTTTCCTTTTTCTTTGGCATATGTTCAGAATTTTTATATCATTAGAGAAAATTTCCATGGTATTAAGTAACTGTTTAATGTGATTTTCAATGGATTCATGAAGCTTGGTGTCATTCGTATTCACATGGCAGTTACAAAAATATTTTGGTCTGAGTCCCTTAATTAGGAAACTATACTTAATTCTTTTTAGGAGATATCATTAGTCAGAACCATAATGGACCTTAACTATATTCCAAAAAAAGAGGCTACATATTATGTCAATTATTCTTGATGTTATTATGTTATATTTTATATTTTATACAGGGATAAATTTTCAAGGTAGACATAAAAATTGTGATTTTTTCATTAGACTTTGTGTCTATTTTATATTTTTGCCCTATACATATACATATACATACATACATACATACATATATATGTATATGTACATATATAAACTATGAGAGTCATATTAAATCAATGGAGTTCTGGCTATCACCAAGGCAGGTTAATGTTCTGATGCTTTCTTTTTTTTTCCAATAACTTATTTATTTACTTTTAGTTTCCAAGATTTAGTTCCACAATCACTTGAGTTTCAGATTTTCTCCCTTCCCTTCCCCTCCCCACCATGGTGGCGTGCAATCATGTATAGGATTTGCAAATACTTTCACATTGTACAACAGTCTGGTTGTATAGAAGGGTTGTAACCAATGAGTGAAATGTTCTGATGCTTTCAAAGAGATTTTTCAGTAATTTCAGATTTGATGAGTTACTCTTTATATGGGGCAACAAGATAAAGTGCTGGGCCTGGGTTTAGAAAAACTCATTTTCCTGAATTCAGATCTGGTCTCAAACACTTACTTGCTGTGTGACCCTGAGCAAGTCACTTAACTCTGTTTGCCTCAGTTTTGTCATCTGTAAAATGAACTGGAGAAGACAATGTCAAACTACTCTAGTATCTTTGCCAAGAAAACCCTGAATGGGGTCATAAAGAATTGGACACACTTGAGAAAAACAAATGGCTATTCTTTATACCCCTGCAATTTTGCATATGATCTTTTTATCTCCAGATAATGCAGTTTTCTTGTGTTTATAGATTTTTAAAAACTGATACAGCCTGTTAATTCTTTGTACGTAATACATAAACATGTAATTGGTTTGTAATTGGAAGGTCATAGATCTTCTCATCCATTGGTAATAAATATGTGATGCTTTCAGTTGAGAAAATTAGTATCAGGCTTATGTCAGAGAGAAAGCTAGTAAAGTGCCTTGCTAGTCTAAGTTCATATACCACTGGGATTGTTTGAGCCAATAATTAGGGATTATTTTTTGCCCTCATTCTTTCCTGGTTTTGCAGTAGACTAGAATTTTAATTATATTTTTTGACATAACTGTTCTGTCATTCATTATACTAATGGTGAACAAGCTTTTTGTTTCTCATTTGGTCAAACATGTTTTCATTGTGTTGGCCTTTTTAATAATAGCACCATTAATAATTGTTAGCATTATTTCATTCTTGTCATCAGTTTGATATGCAGCCCAGGTGGAAATGATCCTGTGACATGTCACTCTCTTGTTTTATATTTAATATCATATGGACTGGTGCACAAGTGGATAAAATAACTACTTTTCATAGTTGAATAAAAGTATGAGGACATAAACTCATTCTCTCAGCTCATTGAAAGCAGCCTCTCATAGCAGATAGGAAGTTAGGGATGAAATGTATCTCATCCTTTTCCTATGCGATTTTCATCTCTCTGAAAAGGCCTTTATCTTTTCAATCCTGTTGTCGTATGTAGTTCAAATACTGTTTTGTATGACATAATAAAAAACCATTTTGTTAAATTTTATGGATCAGTATTGCAGGTAGTGTAGTCTACAATGATGATCTAGTTCTTGTACAGTCTATTTATTGGTTGAGAGTTCTCTGGAATATTCATTTTTTGTATGAGAAGTTGCTGTCTGTGTATTCATGAAAGATGAATTCCTGTTGTGTAATCCCATTTACCAGGCCATGTATTTGTAAGTACTCAGTAGACGTCATATTTTTATATCCTACAGTAACTTGTCATGCTGTCTCTACAATTCCTTGTGTGATCTATATTGATTACCAATTACTGGCTCTTCTAGGATTATGCTTCTATGATTTCTGTTGTTTATGATCATCTGAATGCAACACTGATCTTACCACTGAGGGGCGCACAGCTCTAATCCCTGTTTCTGGGTTGTCTGAGGAAGTGGTAGATCACTTGAGTTTGGGAGTTCTGAGCTACTAAAAGTTTAAAGACAATCAGGTGTCCACAGTAAGTCACACCAATATGGTGAGCATCCTGGAGCAGAGAGCCACTAAGCTACCCAAAAAAAGGAATGAGCTGGCCCAGTTGGAAAAATTGATCAGGTTAAAGTTTTCATGATGATAAATAGTGGAAGGAGGTCTATGAGTTGCATTTCCAGCTTCAGTGAGACAGGCAGATCCAGTCTCAAAAAAAAGGAAGAAAAGAAAAATAAAATGATTTCTACATCAATATTCAATTATATCCTGCTTATTGAAATAAAATAAATCTCATTTTGTGTTTTTATTCAATTCTTATAATGTTATATGCTTCTTATCTTCTTCATGAAGTTATTCCATAGTCAAAAAATCATAGATCTGGAACTATAAAGTATCTTCATGAGTCATTGAATCTAACATTTTCATTTTACATATAGGGAAACTGATACCCAAGAAATGATTGACTGGTAGAATGGCTGGTGGAATCTTCAGTTGCATGCTAATTCAGGTTTTCTTGACTCCAACTCACAGATAAGAAATAGACCTGAGACATTTTTGCCTTTGCCTTCCCTTTTCCCTTTGCCATACCAGTGTAAATCATTGAGAAAAGAAAAATCGGTACACATTGGGAAGCCACTGAAGATCTTTGAGCAAGACAATATGTTCAGAGCTTTATTTTAGGAAAATTAGAGATGTACATGGAATGGAATGGAATGTACTGGAATTAGGGAGATCAGTTAGCATGGTATTTCAAAAGTCCTTGTGTGATAAAATAGGGGCTAGACTTTTGTGCGACGAAAGGGTGGCAGAAGGAATAGAGAAGAGAGGTGGAGCCAAGAGACTTTATGGAAGCAGTAATAATATGTGGTGTTGACCTGTTTGGTTAAAAGAGGCAAACAGGTTAGGTGATATATAGATTCATATTGTTTTATTCTCTTAATGCTAGCAGATACATGATCATGGAGCCAAAACTTAAATTTTGACTGTCTGATAAAAGACCAGCCTTAAATACATTTTATTTATTTTTTTTTTTGCTTTTATTTTTTTTATTTTTTTTATTTTTTTTTTATTAAATTCTTTATTAAATTTTTTTGAGTTACATCTTTTCTCCCTGTCTTTCCCCCACCCACCACCCCAAAACAGCCATCCCAGTATTTCCCCCCTCCCCCAGTCTATTCTCTCCTA
>CM053580.1:260702426-260723960 GCA_028627135.1 Pseudochirops cupreus | reverse complement strand
GGCGGGAAGCTGCAAGCGGGTGCAAAACCTCTGCCTTTCACTTTTCCGCTCTGGAGGCCTTCTGGCCGGACTGCTTATCTCCCCCTTTCACAAATCCCATTCACAGCTGCGCTAATCTGCTCACCTGAAGCTTCTCAGCCCTTCCCGTCCAGCTGCCCCCGGGGCACAGCCCCGGCTTCAGGCCAGGCTGGTTTGGGTTCGCAGTGCTGATACGGTTCCTCTTAGCCGAGCTGACTTTAGTGGGAAGTATCTTTGTGTGCGTTTTGGAGTTCCAGGATTGGTTTAGAGTCCTATTTTATGGGTATTTTGGGGTGGCTATGTGAGAGCTGCGATGTGTTGCTGCTTCTACGCCGCCATCTTGGCTCCGCCCCCCCTTAAATACATTTTAGAACAATCCCAGCTCATGCCTCAATTTTATGATCTTCATATATGTTTAACCATAGTATGAGAAAGGAATTTTCTTAATTGAATACCATTAAATATACAATACAATAAGATACAACACAACACAATGCAAAAGATAAGAGAGTTGACAAAGTCTCAGTTGCATTTATGACCCAGGATCTCTGTATTTTCTTTACCACTAATATGACACGACATAGTATATGCCCATAAAATATTAAGATAAGAAAAAGTTCCTTTATTCAAGGTAGTATCTGATCAAGATGCCTTGTCCTTGGTAGTTATTTATAGAAGAATGCTCTGGTAAACTTAATCTGACCTTGTTGACACAGGAAAAGACATTCTCTGAGTTTACTCAGAGGTGTCTGAGGCAATGGGCATCTTCTGGTTGATTAGTTCAGGGTTTAGCCCTTACTGAAGTTCAAATGATGTTAAAATATTATCAATAGCAACTATTAATTTGAGGGCCAAGGGCTAGGAGTAGTTAAATATGACTGCTTTTCAGGATTTTTTTGGGGGGGTATAGTTGTTAGAGGAAGATAATGAGTTTAATTTTAAATATGTTGAATTTGGGGTTCAAGCCTCTAGGAGAAAACATCCAGTGATGAGTTGAAAATGTCAGACTGAAGCTCGTGAGAAAGGTTAGGAATGCAGATGTAGATTTGGGGGGCATCCATGTAGAGTTCAAAGCTTTAGAATTGGGAGTGGCGGAAAATGCCATAGAAGTGAATATAGAGGGAAAAAAGAAAGTTGAAGATACATCTTTGGAGAATAAAAGGATTCAGAATTTAGGGAGCTTAAAGAGAGGTAGAGAAATGTTAATATGGGAAGCAGGGAAATGGTGGGAATTTGCCATCAAAAGTTTTGATCTTCTTTATTGTGCTAATGTTTTCTGGATTGGAAAGCTGGAAAGTAGAATTGTCATGCTCCCTCCACAACTCCCTCCTCTTTATAAGGATAGATCATCAAGACTCAGTTCCTTGGGTCTTGCCTTTTTGCCTAGACACTTATTCTTCCCTCTCCTATGTTGGGAAGTGGTTTTCTTTGAAATCCAATGGCAAAGGAAGATTAATGGTGCATGTCTGTCACTGCAAGCCAGTTACCTTCTGACACATTTACTGACTCATTTTGATGGCCAGTGAAACCCTGGTGAAATTCTTGTCTTTCTGCTCTGGGAAGTTGTTAAAATAAATCAATAACTACTCTTTCTCCTTTAAATGTGAGCCCCCAGTCAGCTCACAGTAGTTGGCAACACAGTAGTTGAAATCTCTTTCCTTCAAGGTTTTTCCTTCTTCTTTGACTTGGCATCCAAGGGCCAGAATACACATTTTAGAAATTCTGTTGAGAAATTGTTTTATTACATTTGCTGGCTTAACAGCAAATTGATATTGATAAAAGTCAACATCAATGCCTTCTAATCCTTCAAGGAAGTTGGAAGGATCTAAAATAAATGAATAGCCTACTATACAATCACAGTCCTCTCAGGAAAGAGAAGGAAAAGGGAGGAAAGAATGAAGGTCACCCATTCCCATCTCATCAGAATGGGTTTAACAGTAAATATCCCCTCTAGAGGGGCTTGAAATCTCCCACATATAGACAATGATGTTTCCTTTTTCACTTATTCAGCTTCAACTTTTTCTGATCCTTCCATTCTCATTACCCCCAAAAGCCCTTTCAGACTCAAATGAAGGGTGAGAGTCTCTGGGTAGAGGTTAAGGAGAATGATCCTCAGACATCTTCTCCCAAACTTTCAAGCATTCATTTCCTGTATCTGGATCTTTTATGGTGATGCCTAGGGGAAGCAGGTTCAAGATACATTTATAATTCACACAATAGAAAATGTGATAATCTCTCTAGTGGGGAGGGCAGGGACAGATTAGGGAGCATAGAAAATGTTTGTAATGATGATTGTAGGAAAATGATGGATAATAAGTACAAAATGATAAAAGTGCTTTCATATGGCAGTGAGAGCTCAGTGAAGAAGTTAAATGGAATGAATTCATAGTGAACACACCCAGAATTGTTTTGTTGGTTTCTCCAGCAATGCTTAGCAGCCTCAGAAGGGAATGGAAAAATACAACATATCAGGGCCTAACTAAGGTTGGGGATTTTCAAGAATATATTGGTGGAAAGTCAAGGTGTGAAAGGATTTTTGGGTGGTATCATTGAGATGGCAGAACATAGGACCCAAGCTGAATGTGGAGGCTGGTGAAACTAGGGCATAGGTGAAAGATCAAAGAGTCTTGCATATTGGAGATACTTACGAGGATGAAAGTTATTTAGTAGGAGTAAGGAAACTGGGGAAGAAAAAGATAAGATCCTCACCAAAGAAGGGATTTTAAGAGTGAGATCTTAAAGCAACTATGTGATGATAAACCTAAGAGAGAGATGAAATAGAATGAAGACAAAAAAGTTTTCTAAAAGGTACGTGTTTTCTGATAAAGGTCTGATATTCAAAATATATAGGGAATGAACACAAACATGTAAGATTAGTGAGACTTCATGGTTTACTTGAAGAGAACTGACCTTGAAGGCAAGGAGTCATAATGATCTGGGGTCAAGATCTGCTTAAACTTTCAGGGTTTTAGACAACTTTCTTAGGTTACATATTTTTTAATTTAATATTTATTTTTCCCCCAATTACATGTAAAAACAATTTTTAGCATTTGTTTTTTAAAAAAATTTTGAGTTCCAAATCCTTTCTCTCCTTTCCCTCCTTACCCTTTACCCCATTAGAAGGCAAGCAATTTGATATAGGTTATACATGTGTGGTCATGCAAAACACATTTCCATATTAGTCATGTTGTGAAAGAAAACACAGACAAAAAGCCGAGATAAATAAGTTAAATATAAAAGCATGCTTCAATCTGCAGTCAGACTTCATCAATTCTTTCTCTGGAGATAAATAGCATTTTTCATCATAAGTCTCTTGGGTTATAAATTGAAAAAACAATTATCAGTCTGTATTTCTTAAGGCAGCTTCCTTCTGGACAATTCTCTTTGCCAATGAAATCAAGAGTCTAGAGTCCCTATTTTCCAATTGTGTGCATATAAGGAATACAATTTTCCATTAGTGATTTGGAGTAATCTTTTGTGTGATTGTTAATATTTTCAACCTATCCTTTGAGGATCTTATCTTTTGACCAATTATTACTATCAAAAGATAGGAACAAACAATTCTCAAAAGAAAAACTACAAATCATTAACAACTACCTGAAAGGTTTTTCCAATTTGTCAGTGCTAAGAGTGAGGCATATTAAAACAATTGAGGTTTTACATCTTGCTCAGCGTGTTGGCAAAGATTACATTGGAGATGCTATAAGAAGACAGGCACACTAATGCAATTTTGGTGGGACTAAAAACTGATGTGTTATGAAAAAAACCCAACAACTTGGAATTATATGAAAAAATTAATTACTAAAATGTCCATATCCTTTGACCCCACAATCCTATTAGTGGACATTTATCCCAAGAAATTCAGAGACAAAAAGAAGGGTTCCATGCAAACTACAATCTTAAAGGAGCACTTTCAGTTGTAGAAAAGAAACAGCAATAAGGTCAATGCTCCTTGATGAGGGAATTGCTGAACCAATTCTGGTACATGGATGCCTTGAAATATTACTACATTATAAGAAATGACCAATATAAAGAACTCAGAGAAACATGGTGAGAATGATAAACTGACGTACAGTGAATTAAAAAGAACCAGGGAAATAATCTATACATAATGCCTACACTAATATAAATTGAGAAAAAATAAAGCAAAACTGAACTGTGTTTAGTTGTAATTACCTTAGTTGGAGGAGAGATAAGAAAATCTTTCCCTTTCCTTCTTTTTTTCAGTAGAGAGGTAGGTGATTATAGGTATGGAATGCTGAGTATGTTGTTAGATGTAGCTGATGTTTTAGTTGGTTTTCCTACATGTTTTCTGAAAAATATATTTGTTACAAAGGAAGTCTTGCTAGGTATATGTGTGTGTGTGTGTGTGTGTGTGTGTGTGTGTGTGTGTGTGTGTATGTGTGTGAAGTAATCAGAAATTAATATGGTCAAGGAACAAAAGGCAGCAATAAAACTTATTATAAAAAGTGAGGTGTTAAGTAATGATAGCAAAATAGTGGTCAGAAAGAAGCAAAATAAGAACAGTCACCTCTCCTTGTGCTTTTAGTGATGGTAGAGGAGAAGCTGTGGTATGCTAAGAGTAGCCTTGACTGGGGGAAGGTTTGAGGAAAGTGGAGCTGTAAGGGGGAAGCCTTCATTTCAGTGAAGGTGAACAAAAATGAATTTGTTCAAAACAGGATAGAGGTTCTAAAGCTCATAGAACAAGAGAAAAGGGGGAAAGAGGGAGGCAGTGGCCCTAGGCACGGGTAAATAGCATTCAGAATACATGAATAGAGTTTTGTGGCTCATGTGGATAAAAGGGATGGAGGAAAACTTGGGAATAGGCTGATGGCACATGTCAATAGGAGAAGAGTTTAAATTTGGAAAATTTTATTATAAGAGGAGTATGTAATCAACTAGGTCAATTTAATTAAAAAATGCTGTTGTTCAGGCATTTCAGTTGTGTCCAACTCTTATTGTCCCTGTGTACCTCTGTCCACAGGATTTTCTTGACAAAGATACTGGAATGGTTTGTCATTTCCCTGTCCAGTGGCAGAGAATAAGTGACTTGCCCAAGGTTACAATCTAGTAAGTGTCTGTCTGAGGCCAGATTTGAACTCAGATCTTCCCAGCTCCAAACCCAGTGCACTATCTACTCTGCTGCCTGGACTGCCTCAGGTTAATATTAGCTCATATTTATTTGGCACTTTAGATTTAAAGTGCTTTTTAGGAATACTGGTGGCATAGTGGATACAACACTGGACCTGGAATCAGGAAAACCTGAGCTCAAATCTAGCCTCAGACTCTTATGAGATGTATGACCTGTGGCAAATCACGTAACCTCTGACTGCCCTAGTTTCTACACTTGTAAAGTGGAGATAATAATAGCACCTACCTTCCAGGGTTGTTGTGAGAATCAAATGAGATAATAATTGTAAGGCATGGAGCACAATGACTGGCACATAATAAACACATAGCAAATGTTACATATATCACTTCATTTTCTTCTTTACAACCAAACTAGTAAGATAAATACTATTAATCCCTCCATTTTGCCACTGAGGATGCTCAGGAGGTTAGGTGACTTACCCAGGGTCACAAAACTAGTGAGTATAAGGTCAAAATTTAACCGAGGTGTTCCTGAATCCAAGTCCATCATTCTGTCTATAATTCTATACTAATTTTGAATCATCACTTCATGCAAGAAATTGAAATAAAGTACACTGTAGCTATCCATTAGCTAGGTTATGAGTTTCCTCCACCTGCCGCCCCAGGAACTGGAACTGTGGTGAAATAAGAAGTTGTAGGCACAAGTTGGATGCTGCCAAGGGTTTTGTGTCCAAATATCTGTTCATCTGAGGCCTTCCAACAAAAGAAACAAACTTTAGAAGTTACTTCAAAAGATTTTTTGTGTGTTAATTATAGCCACCAAGGACCTTCAAGAAGGGGTGGGAAATTTGGTCTGTAAATCAGTGTGGTCCTTGGCAAATAGGGTAAAATCTTGACTCTCTGGAGGGTACCATCTGTAGTTGAGTTATATTTAACCCTTTACCTGTTGGTTTTCCCCAACTAGACTAGACTAGTAAGAAGGTGCTATTACTCTCACTCCATGTACATAAAATATACATGTATGTATGTGTATGTATATATATATATATATATATATACACACATATATATAAATCAGTAGTTTCTGTAATTTTTGAAGTCACAAAAAAAAAACAAACCACGAAACCTTCTATTTTCTCCTTTCTTTTAGACAGTAATTCTTAGGGAAATTAAAATCAGTGTGTAAAATCATTGTTTTGTTAGTGTTAACTGTGCAATACTTTGTTTTTGTTGTTAGGTTCCATTTGGGGCCAATATTTGAAGTTGTTTTTATCAGTTTAGGGAATGCGGAGTGTCTCATTCTTCAAGCATCATCAAGACCTGGATTCAAATTGTTTCTCTGACACTTATTAGCACATTAGTCTGGGCAAGTCATTTAAGCTCCAAGAGACTCAGATTCTTCACCTGAAAAATGAGATTAATTATATTTCACCATATGCCACACAGGGATGTTAGGATGAAAATATTTTTGTAAATTTTTAAGGTTCAATTTAAATATGAATGATTAAAAATGAACATGCTTGGTACATTAAATTTAGAAGTATAACTTCTTAAGATAAGAACTAAATATTTATTAATTAAAATTATTTTAAAATATTTAAGCTCCTTTTTACAGTTGGAATTATTAGAAGCTGAACTCTAAGGAACCTCTTAGTTATAAATTCAGGAATAGAAGACATATTTCTCATTTGAGTGAAGCCTTATTTTAAGAAAAGGAACAGAAGACAAAAAGGAAGTATAACTAGCTGCTTAGAACTCATTTTACACAGTCACACTTATAAAGATTGAAGGTTTGTCTGGATTGAGAAAAAGAGTCTCTACCCTTTCACATGATACTGTGTGTGTGTGTGTGTGTGTGTGTGTGTGTGTGTGTGTATGAGTGTGTCTATGTGTAATCTTGGTGCAAATATTTCTGAATATGGATCTCTTTTACATTGGATCATAAAATTCAACCTAAAAGTGACTTAGGGTTTATCTAGACCCATTCCACCATTTTATAGATTTTAGAGGTAATTGAGGTAGGGTTTGCAAGGTTAAGCAACTTGGCCATGTTTGAAATAGGAAGTCAGTGGCAGAGTTGGAATTTGAACCTTGGTGCCTTTATTCCAAATCTAATTTTTTCCCCAACATGCTGTGCTGCCTCCATGTTGTAGAATATTAAGACATGTGAAGTTGGGAAGAAATATGGGGGAATCAGGAAGGAAGGAAAAAGTATTTATTAAATACCTACTATGTGCCATGCATTGGCCTAAACATTTTGCAAGTATCTCCTTTAATCCTCACAACAACCCTGTGAGGTAGGTACTATTAATATTTTTCTTTTATAATAGAGAAAACTGAGGCAAACAGAGGTTAAGTGACTCGCCTAGGGTCACATATCTAACAAATGTCTGAGGTTAGATATAAACTGAGGCCCAGTGCTCCATCCATTGTACCACCTAACTGATCAGATATTGGGGATTAAAAGTTATATAGGAAAATCGATAACTTTATTTACGTGAGTTACACTCCATGGAACTCTTCAGGTATAGTTTGTATGAGTTCTTTTTGCTTATATTATAGTTGGGAGTAACTGCTTTTATACTTATTTTGGATTAGTTATGATGGCTGTTAAGGTCACATAACTTTTAAATTCTATGAGTCTATGAGAAGAAAAGGACCCTAAGCAAGAAACTACTACCATTACATGTGGGCTTTGAAGGGTGATCTTTGATCATAAACCTCTGCAGATGTAAGGTAGTCTGGGAGAAGTGGTATGAGCCACTGTCTTTCTGTCTCCAATTACACTCACATACTTTTCAAATCTTCCCTGAAAACAACTAGACAAACTGATTATGGGGTAATCCACATGTACTGGAAGACATCAACAATTATTTTAGGACTTCAGGAGCAGGTGAAACTGGGGCAGGTAATGCAATATGAATGAAATGGGACCTAGTCAGGGCAGTGAAGAAGGTAGAATATAAATCCCTGACATCCATTGGTTACTATGAGTTGTTTGACATGGAATCTGCCCTACTGCTCAAAGAATCATAGATTTTAAGGATAGAAAGTATCTCCAGAGGCTATTTTGTGCAACTGATGCTCAAATGGGACTATACTCTTTATCATACTTGACAAGTAGTCATCTAGATTTTGCTGAGGATCTCAAATAATGAGGAACAAACCACACCCGAAGATAGTCTATCATTTTTAGGCAGTTCTAATTATTAAAAAGCTTCTCTTTACATCAAGCTCACATTTGCCTCTTTGAAATTTCTATTTATAGTTCTATTCTCTAAGGGCAAATGGAATAAGTAGAACCCTCTTCCGTTTCATGGCCTTTTAAGTACTTGAAGGCAACTATTGCATTCCTACCTAGTTTTCTCTTCCCTGGCCTAAACATCTCCAGTTCCATCAACAAACACTTCTTGGTAGACATTAGAAACATTAATGACCAATCATCTTTGGTTGGGCAAAGCCAAGTGGTGAATCGTAGTCTTCTCTTGTATGTAAGTAGCCCCTCAATCCTAGGGCTATGATTGGAGGTTCATTAACTGGTATTAAAATCAGGGCTATATTCTACAAAAGTTTTGGTATAATTTTATAGGAAAGCTATGCTGAACTGTTCCGTACAATTCAGACAGCCATACTGATGAACTTTGGAGTTCTTTTGCTTAAATGTAATTGTTACTTAAATTAAGAGAGTTTTCAATTTGAAAGAACTTGTAAATGCTATGTCAGCTTGAACATAGAAGAGAAAAGGATTTACCCAGATGGACATACAATGGTAAGGACCAATAGACAAGCAATTAACAAAGAAGTGGCTTTATATGGTGCATATATTCCTAAATGAAATTAATAACATCAAAGTGTACAGGATAGGATTATGAATTTTCCCGAAGATGTTGATTTTCCTCAGCCACGTGGTCGCTTATCTGAGTGCTAAAAATGTGTATCCATTTTCCCTCAGATCCTGAATGAATTAGTGACAGAGTTCATCCAGGTTTATTTGGAAGCATTGTGTATGTTATTATTTATGTACTTGCTTAATGAGCACATGTGCTATGTTATTATTATTTCTTTTGCTTTATTGTATATAAATAGTTATATTTAAGAACTAAAAATATCACTATTGTGGGTGGTTGATTTATGTCAAAAGAAATACAGTGGTAGGGACTCAAGAATGACATGGGATAAGAAGTAAGCATGGATTCCCCTTCAATAAGGTTACCCCTAGGACCCTAAGAAAATTTGAATTTAGAACTTGGACCTCCTAATGTAAGAATAGGTTGCAGTGAATGAGACATTCTGGAGAGTGTTTATAAGATCTAACACCAGAAAACTCACATATTGTTGTTATAAAACAGAGGCTACAAGTCTCTAAGGAGAATATATAGCACTCATTGGGAAAGAGGATGCTCATGAATGGGTGAGAATTACCCTAATAGCAACCCCAAATCCAGTTTCTTCTAGGGGCAGCTCACAAGCTGTGTCTTTTATTTCTGTATTTGTTCGTGAATTTCTATGAGTCAATAGCTTCTTATTAATTTTCGATGGTGAATAAAATAAAGGCTATCTCACACTTAATATCCATATTAGATGTTAAATGACTAGCAGTTAGGGAGTATGCTACCCATTTTGGAGTAAAATATGCCATACCTATGTTTTATTTGTTTTTTAACACGTGGAGACAATTAGCCACTTTTAGGGGTTAGGTCCCCAGAATCTCACTCAGTCTATTTGAGTTAAAATCCCCCAGAAGGCTTTGAGGTATAGATTTTATATAAATATTTTAAATATTTCATTCATCATTCGAAATATATCTATATTTGAAATGTATTTTTTCTAGTTTTTGGGAAATGGAGAAAGGTCATCAGCATTAAGTGAATTTTTGAAATTTTCCATTCCTGTCATTGTTTACATCTCTAATTGAGGTCTAATATTACTAATTTTATAGTGCCTTTTGGAGATATACAGCAACCAAAGCAGTATATCCTTAAATCATCTGTTTTCTTATAACTTATGAATGATCTATATTTACTATTAAACATATTTTCCTCATATATTGTCACATGAAGATTGCTAGTCGCAATTGCCACAGTCCAAATATCCCCAACAGATTCTTCAATATCATCAAATATTCTTGCCCCAACCATAACTGAGATATACGTTTATTTACACAGCATTGGTAATAACATATGGCAATATTTTGTGCTCTGCTGTCCCCCTGCCAGCTCCACCTTCCCCCTAAAATCTGAGGTTGCAATTGAATTCTTTACAGATTTTTTTCTAAATGATATTTTGTATACTGAAATTTCAGCAGCATAAAACTGTGTTCAGTTTTAATTACTGATGTACATTATCATGTACAATTGGATTTTTCTGTAAAAGTAATCCCCTAGTTTTGCAATTTTGGAATGACATAAATTGAAGACATTAATGATTTCTTTGCCCACCATCTTCACGTGGCAGAGTGAGCCTCTCAATTGGGCTTGAACAATCAATTTCATTAAAGCTTTGATGTTTCGGGATATCCCCTAGGTATACTTTGGACCATTTCTATAGGAAACCAAATGATAGAAGTGTTGCAAACAGTTATTGCCTTATTCTTGTTATATACAATGAGCTAAATGCATAATGTTTTCTCCACATGTGAAATGAATATTTTCTTTAGCTTTTATTTCATGTCTATATGGCAGGTCCCTTTCATCTGTCCAGATGCATGGAGGCTCCACTTAGAATAAATCTGCAAGAGTTTGATCTTGCTTATCAGAAAGTATAATGTTTCCTAAAGGAATATGTGCTCTCAGGAAGGTATTATTGTAGTACAATTTTTTTTTAACCAATTTTGACTAAGGAGGAAAGGAGAGACCCACATGAATTTCCATAAAAAGTTTGAATTAATTAAAGTATGATAAAACCATCTATAAACAATCTAAAAGAAACTATGTCATATAAAAAATGTAAAGGAAATTAGGTAATGGATTCAAAACTGAAGACATTCTGTCTGTTTCTGGGTTCCATTTTAGTGTAACTAGATGATTACTGATTCTATGGGAAGTGACCTCAAAGACCACCCAGTCCAGTTCATACTTATTCTGAAAAACGGTAATCCAGTTTCTTCTGGAAGACCTCTGGTAAAGGGACCTCCTAAGGCAGCCTATTACATTTTGGAGTTGTTCTAATCATTGGAAAGTTTTCCTTATACCAAGCCCAAATGTGACTTTTCCTAATTTCCACCCACCTCCCTTGGGAACAAACAAACCAAGTTTAATGCTTCTTCCACATAATAGTCCTTCAAATACTGGGGGACAGCTATCATGTTCCTGCCAACTTTTCTCCTTAAGTTTTCAATTTTCACAGTTCTTTCAACTGGTCTTTCTTTGGTTTGATCTCAAGGCCTTTTGCTGTCTTGGTTACTCTCCTCATAACACTCCAGTTCACCAATATCCTACCTGAAATGTGGTCCCTAGAACTGAAGATAGTATTCTAAATACAATCTGATCAGTGCAGAGTAAAATAGGCCTCTAATCTTCCTATTCTTAAACAGTTTATATTTGCACAAGTTTTCTGGCTGCCATGTTACACTGTTGACCCATATTGAGTAGTTTGCAAAAAGCCTTAGGTCTTTTCAGATGAACTGTTATCAAGACATGTCTCTTCCAATTTGTACTTGTGAAGTTCATTTTTAACAAGAAATCAAGGGAAAGTCTCTATATTGAATCACTATTAAATTTCACCCTATTAGATCTAATCCAATATGTTCCAATTTGTCAAAATCTCTGTAGTTGCTGAATTTACCATTCGAAGTGTCAGTTATATTTTTAATCTTCATGTCATCTGTAAATCTGGTACTCATATCATCAAAGTTTTTTTCCCTAAGAAACTGATTTAAAAAAATGACAAATAGCAGAGGACCAAGGATCGATTCCCAGGGCACTCCAGTAGAGACTTCCTTTTAAGGAACAGTTAGTGACTGCAGTCTTGAGTCTGGCCTGTTGATCACATCTTAGATATCCAAATTATATGTACATTTTCCCATAATTTCCCCCCCCCCCCAAAATAGACTGACAAAATTTGACAATTGTTGCACTCAAATCTTCATATTGTTGTTTTCACAGTTTTATGGTCAAGTTCTTTTTTGTTGTTTGCTCATTTTCCCAGCCTATTTCTTGAGTTTGAACTTTATGTTAATGTTCTCTACTCACCTGGAGGAGTACATTTAAAGGGGACCTGTTTCCTTCTGGAGGAATTGGAAGTTCATTTACTTTTGCCTTTTAATTTGTTACAAAGATGATCACAGTACCAATAACAAGTTAATTTTGCTCAGTCACAATGAGTTCATTATAGAAATAGTAGTGTGCTACCCTAATGGGAGTTAAATGGTGAGATTGACTAGTTGGGCTTTGAAATGATCCCACTGAGTGCACAAAGTTCTGTGAACCCAGTGGAAATGAATTCTTGCTTATGAAACCTCTTAAAGTGGAAATCTTTTACCAGCATCCCAGGGGTCAGGGCCACAGACTAAGAAGAGAATCTCCTTTGAAGATCATCATTGGATGGTTATTATAAAGGAAAAAAAAGCGATGATGGGTACAATGTCTGCTCATAAGATGCAATAAATTATTCATAATGGGAAAATGGAAAGAGGAAGGGCTGCAAAAAGATGTAAAAGAATTAAAGGAAAAACGTTTTTTATAGAAGGCAAGTGTGGTGAAATGATAAAAAAAAAAAGATCTTTAGTCAGAGAACCTGAGGGATGTTTATTCTCCCCCCCCTTTACTGTGTGTCCTTAGCCAAGTCACTTCCCCTTTCTAGACTTCAGCTTCCCCATTTGTAGAATGAGACCATTGGGTAAGAATTCCAAATCAGTGTAGGAGGCAATAAATTCCAGCCAAGGAATTGTTAAGGAGATGAGAACTTCTCAAAAAAAAAGTAGGAGCAAAACAGAAGGATTAGTGTTCGCTTGGCAAGAGAAAGGGAGAATTAATGGGTGCTCTCATTAGCATATACATATTGGAAGAAAGTGAGGAAAATTCCTTGCTCAATGGGTGGACCTGCTCTGGAAAACTAATGAGAGGATATGGACAAAAGTCATACAAGATAGGAAGGCATGGATAGTTTATGATCAGCATTCCTAGAGGAAGTGCTCACATTGATGAGATCTTAGATATATTCGATTATTTAAGCAAGACTAAAAGATCCCTGAGGTTTCTTCTAGCTTGAGCATTTGATGAGTCTGAATGGATAACATTTTTTTTTGGGGGGGGGGACTTGTCCATGGTGGTAAGTGGAAATGGAATGAACTTTCTAAGTCTCTAGCTATGGGGGAATTCAAATAACATCATTTTGCAGAGTTTAAAGCTACTGGACAAGCAAATAATCCCCTAACATTAAAGAAATGTTTTATGTGTTTTGAACATAGGTTTTAATCGTCTAAATAATGACAGGAAACCATTTTATTGCTGTAGAGCTAACATAAATAGGAGCCTGGAGGAATACTCTGCACATATTACATTATATTAATTGTCTATATTATCTTTGATACTGGAGCCTGCTCAGGCACACCAAATGGGTTAATGACTCCACTGTAAATAAATGGAAATTGTTTTAGGCAATATTAATTGAAAGGCATTCATGCAATTACAAATTCCTGAAAGCTGCTATGTACTAGGTAGAGGTCTTCTAAATGCCCTATTCTTTGTTTTGAACAACTTTTAAAGTGATCAAAGGATGTCTGAAGCCCTTGTCACCATCTGGGATCTATCTAATAAAATTGATCCATCCTCATAAAACACGTAGCATACACTCATATAAATAAAGCTTGAAATTAGAGTGAAGAATAATAGTCGGAAGATGTGTGATGGCTATAAAACTTCCAACAGGAGAAGTGCTGTCAGTGCTCTACAGCAGACATTTTTAATCATTTTTTTTTTCTGGGCTCTACTCCTGACTCTCCAGACCTTTTCTGCTGTGCCACAGCAGGCTCCTCACCCTAGAATTCACACCACCTCTGGAATTATCATTCTGGAAGCACACTCTGTCCTTGTGACCCCTTTTTCTTATTGGCTGACTCCTCCCAGAATCTCCATTTTAAGACAAGTGCCTAGTCCAGTCCTTTGAGGCTCCATTCCTGACTCTCTAGACTTTCTATACATAGTAATATCTCCCTTGCTTTTGTGTATTATCTATACTTCCTTAGAATATAAGTTTCTTGAGGGTAAGGGCTATTTTTCTACTTACACATGCATTTCCAGGGCTTAGTCCAGTGCCTGGCACATATCACAGGCTTAATAAATACTTGCTGATTTTTTGGTGTCAGAGTGCCCTTTAGCTATCTGTTGAAGCCTATTGACCCTTTCTCAGAATACGGTTTTTAAATGCAGAAAATAAAACATAGATTCTAAAGGAAATAAATTATATTAAAATGTCAAGACATTAAAAAATAAATAGATAAGGTCATGCATCCCAGGTCAAATCCCTGATATACAACAAGCCTGCAAGTGATACTGTGGGCTTTCATGTTCTTTCTACTATTGACTATACCATAACGCCTAAAAATGGTGTATGTGAAAATCTGATTGCAAACTACCTGAGAATAGGCTGCTTTTTATTCTTAAATGTGAATGAAATATATGCATATAGGTACCTTTTGATTTTCCAGCCTGCTTCCTATATGAAAGAGATTGGAACAAGATTAATTCATTGACTTTGTTAATTGAAAGGGAATAATCAGGTTCAGGCATGGAAAGGACCTTTAAGAACATCTAATCCAACATTCCATTCTCCCATGTATCTCCCTTCCCCCTGCCCTTATTTTACAGAGGCACCTCAGAGATGTGAAATGTTTTGTGTTGTCAGTCATATAGTTAACAAGCAAAAGAGTTGGAATCTGAACCCAAGTATTCTAATTTGTATCTCTTTCTGCTATATTATAAAATCTTTAAGAAAAGTTCTTTTAGGGCTTCTAGAAAGAGAGAGAGTTTAAACCGTACCTGGTGTCATTGGTACCTCCCACCCTTTGTTGCTATAAATTAGATTCTATTTGTTAACATAACTTGGGAAACCAATTCACTGCTAACCTTGGCACAGGCATCCAATTCTATACCTTGGCCTTGAATGATGGGAGATAAGCACAACCTGTAATGGACAGCAGTCTTTATCACCCATGTCACTTAAGCTGTCACCATTTGACCTTACAATCTGTCTTTTGGAGACTCAGGAGCTGATCCAAGTGGGTCACCTTGCTTTCCTAACGGGGGCCATCTGTGTAGGTCACCAGAAGAAGAGGAACAAGAACCCAAATAGCCCAACAGCAGTCCTGGCCTGCAAAAGCATTCACAATCACCCAAATCAAAGGTGATCATTGGTTAGTGGTTATCTCCTTCATAAGGAACAAAAGGTGAGTTTTACTTTTTTTGAGAAAAAAATTACTGTAAGGAGAAAAAATGGGACTTATGTAGTCGACAATATAAGTTCTAAAAATGCAATTTCCGGATTAATAACAAAGCCTCTGTTCTAGTTCACCAGTTCCTTTAGGACGTGTGCTTTTGACCCACACAGCATATTGTGCCCCATGGCTCTTAGCTGAACTATAACTTAATGGTTCCCCCACCCCCAATACCTTTTTTAATGTGTGATGTCTATTAAAACTAGCTTCTGCTTGTATCATGGGCCTCTGTGGAAATGAGATAGCTGTCTCAGTGGACTGACCACCAGTTAAATATTAAAGCTTGTACCTTTAATATTTAAGTCTGTAGAGTGCATTATAGTAAAGAAAAGCTAGGTGAATGAACATTCTGTGTCCCTCTTCATCTCTCCCCAAACCTTGGCTCCTTAAAAAAAACTCAAAATATACGTAATGTTGCCCTTTGTATTCTTTTCATTCTAAGAAGATAAAATAGCAGTCCCAAGATCTTTTTAGTAAGAAACATTCAGGTATATCCATGAGTCTATATTGCTTTGCTTTAAGTCACTTACTAATTTGTTTAAAAGTCCATGTGCAATATTCGACAGATCTTTTTTTATTTTACTTGTCATTTCATCAGTCTACATATAATTAAAGCAGATGAAGAAAGGCTGAGTTGGGTAGGGAGCGCGAAAACCATAATCGAGGTTTAAATATTTCATCTTGAACTGCTTTGTACCTCTGCCTCCAATGATGTTTATTTTTATTAACAAATCCCTGAAAAAATTCAGAATTGTGTTAGGATTAAAGAAGAGTTCTATTCATTCATTCAATCAAAAAATATTTTTTAAGTATCAGCCATGTGCCTACAGCTGTGTTAACCACTGGAGATAGAAAGGGAAAACAAACAAAAAAGTATCTGCCCTCAAGGAACTTACATTCTAATGGGGGAAGACAACATATATATAAATCAGTGTTTGCAAAAAAGATGCAATGCTTTGGCTTATACATAGATTTTTTTTTGAAGAGCTAGAAGGAACCTTAGCAATCATGTAAAGGACCTTAGAATTTGATTTTTAGATGTGTACCCAACATAGAAACAGTGGGCTCTTAAATTTCTTCACTTGCCTTTCATAGCAATGTGAGGCTTCTGATTTAATTTTTCCTTTGGGGGAGTGATCAAATCATAAGGGTATCTATGAAGAATAGTATAGAAAAAAAAACAGTATGTAATTGAAATGTGTTTATCTTTTACCTTTCAATAAGCAAGGAGATAAGCAAAACCCAGGAATTCTAGCAGTGAAACATTCAGCACATTAAGGAAGAAGTGTGTGACGAGGAAAATAAGTCATGTTGGAAGAGAAATATTAAGGTGTTTGGGCTTGAGGAGACAGGTCAATTGTGAGAGCAGAATCTTATTCTTGGAGAAATTTTATAAGGCCAGGACTAGGGAGTCAAGAGGGAAGGATAGATGTAGAGCTGGAAGGGCACTTTCATCTAGTCCCATCATCTCATGTCACAGATGTACCTGAAATTTTCTACAGGTGTTGTCTCCCTCTTTAGAATGTGAAGTCCTTGATATCAGTAACTATCTTGCTTTTTTTGTTTGCATCCCAAGTACTTTAGCAGTGCTTTGTACATATCAAATACTTAATAAATGTTTCATTCATTCATTCATTCATTCATTCATGAATCATATCTCTTTGGGATCTGGAAGTCACTGTTACTGGATTCAGGGATTATTTCCAACGTATGAGATCTACTAGACCAGTGGTGGGGAACCTGCAGTCTTGAGGCCACATGTGGCCCTCCAGGCCCTCAAGTATGGCCTTTTGACTGAATTCAAACTTCATAGACCAAATACCTTTAATAAAAGGATTTGTTCTTTAAAACTTGGACTCAATCAAAATGCCACACCCAAGAACCTTAGAGGACCACATGTGGCCTTGAGGCCACAGGTTCTCCACCAGTGTACTAGACCATTAGTATACTGGAATAACTACAGATTCTTAAGTAAGCTGACTTAAATCCTATCTTTGACATTTGCTTCCCATGTATCTTTGGATATATCACATTTCTTTTTCTTTTGCAAAACTACTGTGGATGCTTCAAATGATCTGTATTCTTATGATTCAGAACACAAACCTAGAATGGTTAAATAACTTGCCTAAGATCACATAGGTCCTAATGATAGAAACAGGATTTGAACCTTAGGTCCTCTAATGGCAATTTTAGTGTTCTTTACTAATGTGGTCCTCTAAGGTTTTATCACTTATGCTGATGACTAGCTTGCAGATCTAATTCAGTCTACTCTTCCAAACCATAGGTTGACCATACATTTCCCTCAAAAGAAGAATTCTTATGTTAGGATTTCAGAATTCAGCAATAGGATTCTTGAATTTTTGAATAATGAATGAAACATTTATTAAGTACTTACCATGTTCAAAGTATTGTGCAGTGGGATACATTCCTTGATTTCAAGGACCTCACATTCTAATGAGAAAGACAACATCCATGAAAAGTTTCAGATGCAAGTCAGATTGAAAAGTCCCATAGTCTTTAGGGTACAACAGCAAAGCAGATGTCAATGCCTCTTCTTTAATGTCATTTCCACTAATAAAATGATTCCAGTTTCTAATGATGAATCATCTGACAGAGCCAAAGGCTCTGATGGCATCTGAAAGAGCCAAAGGCTCTAGTGGCAAGAACTTTCTTTTATGGCTCATCGTTCATTAATTCTTTGACTATAGCATCCCCTGGAGTAGTTACCAGGCTGCATTTTTTGATTTTTTTGTTAAAAAAATTCATAATCTATAGATGTCACATTTGAGTCATTTAGAAGCCAGTGGCCTTCTTTTTTCTTAATATGAATCATACTTTTTAAAACATTTGTCACAAACTTCCTCTGTGCCCACAGAGTTATCAGTCAATACATGTTAATTTGGTTTGATTAATTAGTCATTTTATACAAAAAGACCCAAATAAAAGAAAAAAAAATAGAAAGAGAAAACAAGCACTCTTCTGTCTGAATTCAGACAATATCAGTTCTTTCTCTAGAGATGGATAATATGCTTCATCACTAGTCCTTTGGGATTGTCTTGGATCATTGTATTGCTGAGAATAGCTAGTCTTTGAATAGTCATTCACGGTTCTTCATTGAACAATACTGCTGTTACTATGTACAATGTTTTCCTGGTTCTGCTTACTTCCTTAAACATCAATTCATATAAGTTCTTTCAGGCTTTTCTGAAATCATCCTGCTTGTCATTTCTTATGACATAATAATATTCTATTATAATCATGTACCACAACTTGTTTAGTTATTCCTCAATTGATGGACATCCTTTTAATTTTCAATTCTTAGCCACCACAAAAAGAGTTTAGTAATAATTCCAATATTGACAGGGTTTATTTATTTCTAGTAGTAGACCAACTTACTGGCCATTGGGCAAGGATCTCATATTTGGACTATCAATAATTAAATTAATATTTAAAGATGTCGTATGAATGTTTCCAGTTTCACTATCCTATCACCATGAAAGTAGAAGAATGCTGCATGAGATTGAGGGTCAATTTGTACTTTTTTGTTTCATTAGAGTAGGAAATTTGTAGAAATATAAAATTTTGCCTTATTTTTCATTTTCCTATAATTATCTTTGCCTCATAACTTAACATTTACTTTTGTCCTTTCTTGTTCTTTTTTTCTTCTCTAAGTCTTATGTTCCCAACTGGAATCAAAGTTCCCTCTGGGCAGAAACTCTTTGTTCTAGTTATTATACATTCTTATTATGCATACATATACCATCTAGTATCTACCTGGTGTGGAGCACATATAAAGTAGTCTGTAAATGATTGCTCAAACCAGATGGGAAATATAGGTGTATGGAGTAGAAATGGTGGACTGTTCTCATCAGTGTTGGCAGTTGAATTACAACCATGGACTCAACTCTCTTTTGTTATTTGGAACAAAAACAGTCCAATTCCCTATGATTCATTTTCTCCTTAGTGAAATAGAGAGCACACCATCTGCTCTCATGACCTTCACAGCTTGTGAAGGTGGGATTGGACAGAGAGCCAAAATGCACTGAAGGTCTTTGACTGTTGCGTCTGTTGGACTGTCTTGTTAACTACACTGAGGTCATATTTAAGTCTTTTGAAAGAATCTAAAACTTATTATCTTAGATTTTGGAAATTATGGTTCAAAAGAGATGTGGGGAAAGAGTAGACATTGACATTTGCTTCCTTCATAAAAATGAGCTAGTTTAATTATCACCATTTCACAAATGATGAAAGAATATCTCCAAGTGGTTAAGTAATAGACTCATGACTTTGGGGGTAGAACTGAAACTAGAACTCAGGTCTTCTAATTAATTCCCAGTTCTATGTCACAGTGCTGGAAGTAACCCTAATTCAATAATCTTAATATTTCATCCCTTCATTCAACCAGTTTAATATAACACACATATACTGAGTGCCTATTATATGCAAAGTACCACCATAGGTGTTGGAGAAAAACAATCCCTAGTCTCAAGGAAGTTATATTCTCTTTGGGGAAATACTATAAACACACACACACACACACACACACAACACACACACACACACACACACATATATACACACACACTTGCACATACACATATTTGTATACACACAGATACATATATATGCATACATACATAGATATGTATATGACTCTGGTAATTTTGAGAGGAGAAAGAACATTAGCAACTGAAGGAATCAGGGAAGACTTCACAGAGGAGGTAGGCCCAGGCTACCTTCAAGTAAATCAAAGGAATCTCAAAAGCTGGTAGAGTTTTGTTGGCCCACTTTGGAGTTTTGGGGACATTTTCATATTTCTCTAATTTCCTGCTTCCAGAAAGGGTTAGGGTCAAGTCCCTCAGAGACCACACCTAATGGGCTGGTTTTCTCCTTGTGTCCCACCCAACTCCCCTTTCTCCTGGGTCAGGGCAGAGAGAGATGGAGCCATTATAACCTCAATGGTGTAAGGGAGCCTCATTCTCCAAGAGAACTCCACTCTTGAAGACAAGTTCTTTCTTCTAAGGTAGGGGTTCTGAACCTTTTTGTGATCTTTTGGAAATCTGGTGAACCCTATGGATCTGTTCTAAGAAAAGTTTAAATGCATTGAAGAAAATACCAGGTATTAAAAAGAAAATCAACATATTAAAATAGTTATAAAATATTTTTTAAAAACTAGTTATGAACCTCAAGTTAAAAATTGTTATTCTAGGGAAACTCTTAGTGATCCCAAGTTCAACTTTATAAGGTCTGCTTATGGGGAGATTACGGAGTTGTTCATAAGACTAAATTCTAGATTAATAGCCTGCCCTCCCCCTCTCTAGCCAGAATTGCAGGGTTCTAACTCTGTGAAATAGAAGTTCCTCAAGGCCATTCTCATATACATACTCTAATTGTGAGTGATATGTTCACTAACTATGGTAAACTTGCTTATAAAAAATAATCTGGCTTACAAACTACCATTAGTAGTAAGGGATAAGAAAATAGGAAATGTAGAGTAGTTAAAAAACAAAACAAAATAAAAAAAACCTCTCTTTAAACTGATAAAAGGAGGTAGAGAGGAGGGAGCAGTAAAGCCACAGGAAAGCTTTACAGAAGTGTGGATTTCGGGGGGCGGAGCCAAGATGGCGGCGTAGAAGCAGCAACATATCACAGCTCTCACATAGCCACCCCAAAATACCCATAAAATAGGACTCTAAACCAATCCTGGAACTCCAAAACGCATACAAAGATACTTACCACTAAAGTCAGCTCGGCTACAAGGAACCATATCAGCACTGCGAACCGAAACCAGCCTGGCCTGAAGCCACGGCTGTGCCCCCGGGGCGGCTGGATGGGAGGAGCTTCAGGTGAGCGGATTAGCGGCAGCTGTGAATGGGATTTGTGAAAGGGGGAGATAAGCAGTCTGGCCAGAAGGCCTCCAGAGTGGAAAGGTGAAAGGCAGAGGTTTTGCACCCGCCTCCGCTCTGCAGCTTTCCGCCGCGGCCTGCAGACAG
>CM053580.1:260641494-260701926 GCA_028627135.1 Pseudochirops cupreus | reverse complement strand
AAAAAAAAAAAAAGAAGTGTGGATTTCACAGCTGAAGAGTGTTCCCTGTGCTTGGTGCACGCTTCCTGAGTCCAGGTAGAGCTGCTGCTACTGTTTTCAGGAGGTGAAGCTTCTGGACAATACGTGCACAACACCACAAAACAATTCCTTTTGGCAGCCTGTTCTGGGCTACATTTAAGGCCCTCTCGTGCTATGGTGCTGTTTCTCCTACCAGAGAACATGCCCCCTCCCCTATCCTCAAGTTCTATATTTTGTAAGATCTCTTACTGTCCAGTCTTAAATCAATTGTAATGTTTTTGCCATCTTCTCCTAGGGTAAGAAGGGTAGAAAAATTGTATCTTCCAGCAGGCATTGTGATTAACTTCTGGATACATCTCTTGAAAGCTTTAGCCCAGTGGTTCTCAACCTTCCTAATGCCGTGACCCTTTAATACAGTTTCTCATGTTGTGGTGACCCCCAACCATAAAATTATTTTTGTTGCTACTTCATAACTGTAATTTTGCTACTGTTATGAATCATAATGTAAATATCTGATATGCAGGATGTATTTTCATTGTTACAAATTGAACATAACCCACAGGTTGAGAACTGCTGCTTTAGTCCCTTGTTCCTTTCCCCTAGATAGAGGGGGCTACGCAAAATAAAGGCAGGAATGGGTAACTGATGGTAGTGGAAGATAGGCCATGTCCCCACCACAACCCTCTTAGTTTTGTTGTTATGTTTCTCCCTGTTTACCCTACCTTCCACTCATGTACATGGCAGAACAAAAGTGGTTTGGGTTTGGGGGACCCTGAACCCCAAAGTCCTTAGAAGTTTATTGAAAGAGAAGTATCAACATGGATAATATAGATAGTTTTATCACTGGAGATTAAGACAGGGAATTCTTAGCTAAACTAGAATAAAGAGGTCTTAGGTAGAGACTCAAGTCTCCAGAGTAGGAGTTAAGATAAAAAAAAAATAGATTAAGCCAGAGTGAACTAGAGCAGAAAATTTCTACAGCCTCTTCACAGTGGTCGTACCTAGAAGGATCCAGTGAAGTGTATGTATCCAGCAGAACAGCCTCCCATAGAGGCTCTTTAGTGAAGCTGTGCCAGTGTGTGTGTACCTGGAGTAACATCTGGCAGAGACAACGCACATGAAGAATATGGGGGGGGGGGGCGGGGAAGGCAGCAGACTAGGTGGGAGCAGAATGGTAGTATAAGTAGAAGATATCAATCCAGTCCAGTCTTAGAAGGATGAATGATACCTCTACTTATATATTCTGGCCACACATGTTCTATGCATGTATGCCCCTTCTATTCTTTCCAGTGATTGTGAGCTCTCTATGACAATGATCAATACATTTACAGAGGAAATATTTAATTGTCTCTTTTCCCAGGGTGATATTTAGTTAAATGCCTTTGCTTTAGAATAATTGTGTCCTCTGATGTACTATCAACACATTGGTTGGGTTATATGAGTTATGTTTTGACTGAATAGGAATCCACTGATTAACAATTTCAGGGCAGTCTTATCTTGGAGACTTGCTTCTTCCATTGGGTGGTGGAGCTAGGTTGCTACACTTTTCTAAGAGGTATTGGTAAGTAGTGAGTACATTGCAGGTATGAGGGACACCTTGAGAAAGAGCCCAGAGGTAGTAGTAGATGAAATGCCTAGTTCAGGGAAGAGCTAGCAGTACTGAATGACCAGAGCATAAGTACACGAAGAATAATATGAAATAAAGGTGACAAGCAATCAGATATAGGTTATACATGTGCAATTATATGTCACATTTCCACGTTAGTCATTTTATACAAGTAGACTCAAATAAAACGAAAAAAAGAAAGTAAAAAATAGCATCCTTCAGGGGTTTGGTTTCCAAAGCACTTTGGAGCCACATTGTGGAGGTATTTCAATGCCAGGCTGGAGAAGCTATATCTCATCCTGGACACTGTTGAGCAGAGAAGAGACATAGTCAGACCTGTGCTATAGTAAACAATTTTGGCAATTGTGTAGAGGATATATTGGAGAGAGAAGGGAGTAGATTGGAAGTTATCAGCCAATAAACATTTATTAAGCACCTACTATGTGTTAAGCACTCTGCTAAACACTAGAAGTAGAAAGGAAGAAAGTATAATTAATAATCTAGGCAAAAGTTAATTGTGACCTCTGGGGTGCTGCTGGCATCAATGGATGGAATGAGATACATGTTAAATTTATTGTGGATATATATATTTGACAATGGCTGGCAACTGATAGTAACTGAAGGAGAAGAAAGAGTTTAGGATGGCCGTGAGATTGTGAATCTAGGGTAATGAGACTGAGCAGAAACAGGAAGGTTTATAAGCGGGAGAGATTTATGTGGATTTAAGGTAATAAATTCCATTTTGGACAAACTGAGCTGCTGGTACCTCTAGAACATCCGGTTCAAAATTCTAGCAGGCAGTTGTCAAATCAGAACTAGAGTTCAGGAGAGGAATCGAGATTGGATATACAGATTTAGGAGTCACCTGCATAGAGCTAATCTTTGTGAAAGCAGAGAAGATCCTCAAGGGAGAAATTGCAGAGACAAAACAGGGGTCCAGGAGGAAATTTATCTCAAAGGGGTATGAAATGAACGATGATCCAAAAAAGGAGACTGAAAAAGAGCTGATGAATTGATACCAGTAGATTCAAGACAAAGAGGTGTGATGGAAGTCAAGGGAAGAGAGTATTCTGAAGGAGGAGGTTGTTGAAAGTGTCAAAAGCTGCAAAATCAGGCAGAATTAGAACTTTTTAATTTTACTAGAAGTTATTGAATTCTTCCTATAGTTCAGAGGCATATACTCTCCTTATCTCTGTGATTCAAAGTTGCCATTTGTTGAGATGAAAAACCTTTCCCTGGATGCTTCTCACTCATCCCCACCCCATCCACAGACCATATCCCCCTTTCCCCTCCCATTTCTTCGTACACTCCAAAATACCCATTCTACTATTAGAGTCTCTGGACTACATTCCCTGGAAGGCTGTTCATCTCACCAGCTCCTGTCGACATCATCAGACAATTCTAGTTCATAAGGTGTTTTGTACAAAGTGAGAGATTTAAAAAGAGAGTGGTGAAATTTGAGAGGTATAGTTGAAACAGGTGAGGTGAGCATTAATGTAGAGGTGAGCAGTGGCCCTTAGTAAGAAAGGAAGACAGAGACAGAAGTGGAACTTACGGATTGGTGTGATGGTGGAGTCCATGAACATTGGAATTACAATTGGACTCCAATGGCTTCAGAGCTAAGATAAGATGTGTCAGTAGTTCACAAAGCCTGCTTAGAGAGTCTTTGGGAGTGGGAGTGGAGAAGAAATTCCAAGAGGAAGGTGGTATAACCCTTTAATTATTTACAAATGGGGCTATAAATTCTGGAATGATTTCTCTGACTCCCCCTAATATACTGGGGAGTCAGAGTAATTAAAAGGGAATTTGATTATAACTCCCCTGGAGGCATTGGAGATGGTCCCTTTGCATATGGATCCTTTTACTGCTTGATTTGTTTTCTAATTGGTTACATTGTCTCACTCTTAAATGCTTTTGATCTTGTATTTATGCGTCTCTTGTATGGTCTAGCAATGGAAACTAAATTAGATTGGCTAGGGATTTGGACTGTGAGTTTCATTAGAGATTACCCCCAAATAATCACACTGCACTTGGTGGTAAGGAGTCTACACTCACAAAATCTCCTCTATGTCTCTATCACATACTCTTCCCATCTTCCAGTGTTCACGGTTCTTGCAAGATGACACTCTATAGAAGTATCCTTGTAATATAAGCTCCTTGAGAGAATGGCTGTTTTATTTTTTATTTTTTGTATCCCCAGCAAATGACACAATGCCTGGCACACATTAGGTGTTTAATAGATGCTTATTGATTGCTCTCTCCCTTATCTCTGACACACTGGTTCAGAAGGAAGAAGTGACTAGCTCGACTCCCATTGCAATGTCCTGTTTGCCATCACCACTCTACACTTCCTTATGCTTTCATGGCTGGCTCTATTTGTCTCTCTTACCTAGATCATTTTTGCTATAATATACCTATTTCTGAATCACTCTTCTTCCTTTATCAAAGAATTCAATACTTCTTCTTCACCCCAAACAGAGCCCTCATACCCAGGGACTTCAACAGACACATTCTCTCCCCTCTTTTCTAATCACTTTATCAACTTCCTCAACTTTGATGACCTACATCTTGTCCACACACACAGACGGTCTTAGGTTTTACCATCACTCATAACTGTGCTACTTCCTTGAGCTTGAACTCTCTCCTTTCAGTCATGATATCATATCTTTTCATCTCTCCCCTTGCCTCACTCCTCCTAAGGATAGATTTTATTCAACTTCATTATGACTTCCAGTATTTCTTTTTTCCTCCTGTTCTCCCAATAAACTATCCCTTCTCTGGCCAGATTCTCTTCTCTTTCAAGTCAATATAGCTGGTTAAAAGGTTTACTAGAGAAGAGAGTAAAAAAAAAAGTCATGTTTGAAACAAGATTTTATATTATCAGTGGGTTTTAATTGCTTAGGTTATCTTTGTCCAGTAATAACATGAAACCAATACTTGGATATATGCTGCAGATTCAAGTATCATTTCTAAGGGTGACATTGGAGCAAAAGTTTAGAACACTTAGATATTTCAATTCCTGAGGAGATAACAATAAAAATGCTAACAGCCATAATAAAAATAGCTAATATCAATATAGTGCTTTTAAATTTGACAAAGTACTTTACAAATGTTATCTCAATGTGTTTTTACAACAACCCCGGAAGGTAGGTGTTGTTATTATTCCCATTTCACAGTAGTGGAAACTGAGGCAAACAAATTAAGTGACTTGTCAAACATCCCAGGGTAAATGCCGGAGATTAGATTAGAATTTAAGTGTTCCTGAAGACTCTAGGTGTAGCACTTTTATCTCCTGTACCACCAATCAACACTATTAAAACTTCAGTTGAGAATATACCCAAACTAGAAGAATGTGCTTCAAGACACCTTAAGGAGTAGAATTAGCTCAGAAACAACAACACAGGCAATAATTAGCAGCGAATAAAGGAGGAAACATCTTAAAATTTGTTTTGATGATGAAAGAACAGACAAGGAATGTGGAGTAAGTCAAATGAGATTTCCGTTTTAGGTTACCCCCTCTATCCCGCCTCCCAAAGGGAATTACCTAATGCTTTTGCTAGATCACATAAGTACAGTCATTGAATATTCATTGATTCACCAGTAAATATGGGGTGCCATATGGCACAATTGTGGTAGCATCTGCTCTTCAATGACTTAAGGTCTAAAGTTTCCTTCTGTACTTACCACACTGACTTAGGGAAAGAACATGGTGAGAGTGAGAATTCCTTTACCCTGCAATAAAGGCATCCCTTTGGGTAGTAATGTCCTGCAGCTTTCAGCAAGATGAGTTTATTAGACCTATGGAACATTCCAAGAGATATGCTAAGATACTCCTTTTTTCTCAGGCCTGGTTTGGCAGCATACACATCCTAACATTTTTCCAGTGATTTAAAGGGGTATTATGACATTTAAAAATTCACAATAATAAATTTAAATTCTTGTTTTAAATCAAGCAACACATTTTAATTAAGCACCCACTTTGTGCATAACATTATTGCTAAGAACAATTTACCAAATTCCACCCTAAAGTAAGTCCTCAAAGCCTGGGATCTAGATAGTGCATTAAATTGACTTAAAAATCTGTTTAATAGTTGTCATATTACCAGCTTCCTTATACTTATGTGGGGTAGGAATTGTATCTGTCATTTCACTAGCACAGATGAAGATGCTCTTTCTACCATGGTAGATCAGCACATTAATTGCAATTTACAGTTTTAAAGAGTGGCTGAGAACTGAGAGGTTAGATGACTTGCTCTGAGTCACATAGCTAGTCAGAGATGGAACCTGAATGTATGTGTTCTTGGTTTCAAGGTAAACTAGTTATCAGTTACACTATGCTACCTCTTTTTAAATCTCTACTGTTTTATTTTTTCCCCAATTTTTAATATTTTTATTTAGAGTTTTGAATTCTAAATTCTCCCCTTCTCTTCTCCCTCCCCTTTCCCCCCAAGCTGTCCAATCAGATAGAGGTTATAGGTGTGCAATTATGTAAAACATTTCTATATTAATCATTTCATATAAGAAGATGAATAAAAGAAAAAAAAAGAAAGTGAAAAATAACATGCTTCAGTATGTTTTCAAGCAATATCATTTCTTTCTCCAGAGGTGGATAGTATGCTTCATCATTAGTCCTTTGGGATTGTCTTAAATCACTATGTTGCTGAGAAGAGCTAAGTCATTCACAATTCTTTGTGGAACAATATTGCTGTTACTGTATACAATGTTCTCCTGGCTCTGTTCACTTCACTATGCATCAGTTCATGTAAGTCTTTCTAGGTTTTTCTGAAATCATCCTGCTTGGCATTTCTTATGACTCAGAAGTATTCCATTACAATCATACATCACAACTTGTTTAGTCATTCCCCAATTGATGGGTATCCCTTTGATTTCCAATTCTTAGCCATCACAAAGAGTTGCTTTAAGTATTTTTATACAAACAGGTCATTTCATCTTTTTTTGGATGTCTTTGGGATATAGACCTACACGCTAACTCTTTGACATGTATATGGTACATGTCAAATTAACTTTAAAAGGTGGTCTTATGAAATTTAAGAATGCTAATGTCTAGCTGCAAAAATGTTGACTCTCTGAGTTACTTGCACACATTTTCTTTGGACCAATGCAATCATGTCCTAGATGAGAGGGGTCAAACTCAATAGGTTTCAAATTTGTGATTTTCTAAGTCAATATGCAGTCTGCAGGGATCTTCTATTTGAGTTTGATATCACTATCCTAGATGGCTTTCCAGCTGCCAGCTTCTCTTCACTCTGAGCAATATGCTACATAATAGCAAGAAACAGAATCTCCAGGTGTCCTTTCAATCGTCTCCCTGCTGCTCTCACCTTCATAGAGGTTCCAAATTGTTTCATGTTAATTTCAAACTTTTAATCCTGTGGTTTACAATCCTTCCCCAATTAGTCTAACACAGCTTAAGAAATAAAATGAAACTTTCCAAAATCATTCATAAGGGCAGGAAATGGTTGATGGATTTTACCTGTACTTCTGAAGGTTGAAAGATTTTTCTCTAAGATTTGTTATGTAAATTTAGATAATCACTGTGCAAATATGGTACTCCAGTATTAAGAATAGTCTAGATTCTTAATAACCACATTGGAATAAAGAGCATCTAGAAATTATTTTCATGAATTTATTTAAAAGTAATTAAATGCATTACCAAGCCAAGGCTTAATATAGGCACCATATTTGTGTAACCACCTATTATATTTACATAGTCAATGAGTGCACTGTTAACCCAGATTCTACTACTTATTCAAAGCCTCAGGGAATTGGAACCACTACAATAAACATTTTTTTTCAGTATTTAAAAATAATAATCAAAGACTTCTCCTACCAAAATACTCATTTGCTGTTTTTGTTGCTGCTATGTAGAGGTGGACATATAGGATCATAGAATGTCAATCTAGAAGGGGTCTTTTAGATCATCAAGTCAAGCACATGGCCCATAACATTCCTGAGTGTAGTCACAACCAGATTAAAATGTATCTGGGAAATATTTAATCAAACAAATCAATAAAAAGGAACATGTTTACATGTGGGGTTTTCTAAATCCATATACAGTACAGAGATTGTTATCCATGGTTTCCTGAACCCCATTTATATTTGAGTTTGACATCATGGATCTAGTCCATGACTTTCATCTCATGGTTGAGGAAGCTGAAGCTCAGAAGGATTAATGACTTACTTAATGCCACCTAGTTGTAAGTGACAAAGCAGGGATCTGAACCCAGGTCTTCTAATTTCATTTCTCCACCAGTTCCCAAACACTGAGATTTGTCATTCCATGCATACAGAGTGGTCAGGTGTCCAATAAAAAAGTTTTGACAAACTGTCTGAGATAGACTAAATATCCATCACTATCTGAGACACTAGAAGTTTTGGACCAAAATGTGTATAGTTAAAGAAGGGTGGATCAGAAAAAGTAATATTAGTTGGACAAAAAGCTAACACATCAGATGGATCCCTTAAATTTAGGAACAAGGTCTGGAAAAAGAAGATACTTGGAGCTAATGAGGGAATCCCAGCCATGAATGGAATGACCTGTTTTGAGGAAACCTTCTCAGAGATAAGTCAACCTCTATTATGATTTAGAAATAGTATATGGATGAGATTAAGGCACTCTTCTTGATATCATTATGATGTAGGCAATTCAAAATGCAATAAGCAGAAAGTAATCTATATATGAATAAAATATCATTTTATTTTAAAAATCAATATCTTTTAAGTGAATGTGGATCATGTTCCCAGAGCCTCATCACTAAGTGATTTGATAAAAGCATTTCTAAATTTCCAATACTTAAACATGAGACCTTGTACCACACTGACCTTATCAGAGTAAAGCATCTTATGTGGTTTGGCTTGACTCTGCTAACCAGCCTCATAACCTTTTTCAACTATATTTAATAGAAATATTTTATATAAATAACCAGAGTTACATCTGGGTAGAGAAGCATCATGTACAAGGAACCAGTCACTAGAAATATCTTAGCCTAGTTAGTGATCTAAGAGCTTCTTGAGGTAGCTTCAGTTTGGTGAACATCCAGTTCACCATCCATAGCATTTAAAGTTCTTTTTCTCATTGCTAATTAAGCATTCCTACTACCCAGTTATAAATTGTTGTTTCCTAAGGTTTCTACCATCACACGTCTTTTATATATCAGAGTGCTAACGTTCAGATAGAGCGTTAAGACCTCTTTTTAATGTGTGTATTGTAACATAGAAAGTAGCAAAGACTTAGAAGAATATGAAAAAGACTCTTAAAAAAACATTTTTTGAGGAAAAGTAGTATAAAAGAAGGGACAGGAATGCTGCTCCCTGAATTGGATCAATGAAGTAATCATTAATTGAATATTTATAAGACAAGTATGGCGATAATAAGAAGATAAGAGAGTAATCACCTGACCTTGGTGACTGAAGGGACCCAGTTATAGTTGGGCATTTATTAGAATAGGAAAATTTTAGGTTAGGAAAGAAGATTTATTTCTTTATCTGATCTTTTGAAATATTTCAAATCAGCCCATGATAGCCCAGGAAAAATATTCTAGAAGATCAATCTTGAGGTATTTTTGAAAGGTATTAATCAGAACCACAGATGATAATTTTAGTAATTGTGATAGTCATACTTTAATATTTACAAGATGTTTTTGATATGTTGTTACATTTGATCTGCATAATCCTGTGAGATAGGTGTTATTTATTCTTATTTAACAGATGAGGAAACTAAGGCTGAGAGAGGTTAATCAATTTGCCCTAGTTTGCTAGGCCAGCAAATCTGAGACAAGATTTGAACTTCAGTACTCGAGACTCTAAATTCATTATTCCATTCAGGGATAGGGAATCTGTGGCCTTCTGGTCACATGTGGCCCTTTGGCTCTCAAATATGGCCCTTTGACTGAATCCAAATTTCACAGAACAAATCCCCTTAATAAAAGGGAACTTTGGACTTAGTCAAAAGGCTGTACCCAAGGACCTCAGAAGGCTACTTATAACCTAGAGGCTGCAGGTTCCCCACCCCTGCTCCCTATGTGACTTAGGTCCCAAGTAGAAGAAAGATACCTTATCCATAGAAAAAAAACGAGACCTCACTTAAAGAGAGTAAAGTCTGAAGGAGAGAAGGGACAAACAAGGACACAAATGAAGGTGAGAATCTTCAGTAAACTAAATGAGAAGATGAAGGTAAAGAAGAGAATTTTAAAATGGAAAAGGAATCGTCATTGTGGGCACAACAGCACATTGGAGGAGTCGAACTGGAAGGTGAAGCTCCATAAGATGACAATAAAGAAAATGGAATGCTTAATAGTACCGTTGGAAAAAAGCAATGCTTATCTTTGTTTAATCAAGTGATTGGCATGACCTCTCAAACAGAGAGCCAGACCAGGCCTGGGATATAGTCAATGAAGATAAGGTAGCAAAGATATCAAGGGAGGTACAGAATTGGGAGAGGGAAATACGTAAGGATAATGGAAAGAATCTAGCCTGTCCCCTAATCTTTCTTTAGAAATATACAGTGGAACAGGTGTAGATGAATTGGATGATGAGAAAAGAATGTACATTGGTTGTCTAGGCAAGACTCCCATTACTTGTCCCAGGCTTAACCAAATTGAAGATAAGTACGAGTCCACATATATCTTCCACTTGCCTATTCTACTGCAAAAAATACACAGAAAAAAAAGAAGTAAAATGAGAATTGTTAACTAAATTGTTTTTCTCCCCAAGCAAGGAGTTAAAGGGTTTTGATTTTTTTAAACTAATCTAAGGATTGTTTTTTCCCCTTTGACTTGTGATTAAATGCCTAGGGGCCTAGGGACTATAAGGCATTTTTTCACTGAAGTTGTTTTCTTTTTTAAAATGTTTGATGTTCTTTTTATTTTAAATCCCTGTCTCTTCTCAATGATGCTGTCTCCCCCCAAAGAATATATATATGAAATACGTACACACACACATATATTGAAGAAAAAGAAATAAGCATAATCGTCATGATGGCAAATGTCTCGTTCCACGTCTATACTTTGTCACCTCTCTGCCAAGAGATAGGATTCATGCTTGATTTTTCGGCTCTCCAAGGTCATGATTAGACCCTTTATTTTCATTTTTTTTCCTAACAAATTTTATGTTTATTTTCAGTTTATACATTCATTTTCACAAGATTTTGAGTTATAAATTTTCTCCCCTTCTGTCCCCTACCCACCACCCTAAAACAGCAATCCCACTGTATATCCCCTCCCCCAATCTGTTCTCTCCTATATCCTCCTCTATCCTGCCTCTGACTTTCCAGTAGGGCAAGATAGATCTCCATATCTATGTGCCTGTGTATCTTATTTCCCAGTTGCATGTAAAAATAATAATAATAATTATAGTTTTTTAAATATCTTATTTTAAAACTTTGAATTCCAGATTCTTTCCCTTCTTCCCTTGTCACTCACCCTCACAGGAAGATAAGCAATCCAATATAGGCTGTGCATGTGTAGTTACACAAAACATCTTCACAATGGACATATTGTGAAAGACTGTATTTCCCTCCATCCTATCCCACCTCCCACTTGTTCTATTTTCTACTTTGACCCTGTCCCTTTTCAAAAATGTGTGCTTCTAACTACCCTCCCCACAATCTGCCCTCCCTTCTATCATTCCCCCGCTGATTAGAACGTTTATTGATTAGACTTTTGAAATGTTTCATTGTTGCTTTCTTTTATGTTACTATAGTCATTGTACAAAATATTTTTTTCTTGAGCTGTTTTTATTCCGTTATTTTAATTCATTCAAGTTATAGGATAGTTGTTTTAAGACTGTTTACTCTCGAAATCTTTGAAATACCTATAACACTTGCTATATTGACTGTATAAGGAACATTTTGAAGTTTAAATGCTTTGAAATGTTTTTGGTGAAAGGCTTTGCAAAAGAATAGAATGATATCATATTTTCCAAGATTTTAAAAAAATTAGATTTAATTCAGAATTTTTCCCTTTGTAAAATCAAAACCTTGGCAAAAATTTTAAACTAATTGTGGCTCTTTTGATTTACCCGTATTCAAAAACTCCCCCACCCCCAATTTCATATTATTTGTATTTTTTCAGTCTTGTGAAACTCTCAAATGGATGAATGAGTTTTGCTGCACCTTTCCAAACAAACTCATCTTTGCATCCAAGTAATTATGGAAAATTTCAATCTCAAGCATATCTTTTGGAAAATCAGAGCCAAGTGAAAACATGGTGCATAATGGAGCCTGAACGTACATGACTACTGTACAGAGCTTGCTAGTATAGATTCTATAATGTATAGGCGTAAGGGCTAATTTCACAGCTGGTGTGTTTTCTGCTGACCTGAAACTGAAGTGAAGGGAAAGTTTGTTGAGCAAAGAGCATCAAAGAGATTTAGCTAAAATGGTGTGCATGGACTGGTAGATGAAATTCTCTGGACTGGAACCTAGAAATTCTCTTTAAAGTTATGAGCATAAGGAGACAAATTTGGTAAGGCAGAAGAAAAATCAGTGTAGATCAGCACAGCAAAAAATTATTTCCTTAAAGCATCTTCCTCCCCTCCCATACTTCATTCTTTACTTAGAGTTGGCATTTTATGCATTAAACTGAGTTGAGTTGGTCTCCTAGCTCAAATAACTTGTCATGGAAATACACTTCAACAATTCATATTTCTGAAAGGCACAACCTTTCATCAGTGTGAAAGTTGTATTTTGCTCAATGAGCGTTAGAAAAACAACTACTTCAATCGTGCACAGTACTGTTGTGTGTTTTCCATTGTGAGTTTCTCTAAGTGAAGATCTGAATGTGTTACTCCTCTACCGAATTCCTTATTTCTCTAGTCTAAAATGTCAATTCCTGTATGGCTTTTAAAACCCATCATAACCTGGCCTCAGGTTATCCTTCCGCACTTATTATTTTTAAATACTATACACACACATATACACACACGTGTATATAGATGTATACTGTACTGTATATCTTTCCACTATATATATGTATGCACATACATACATACACACACATACACAATACTCTACTGTATAATCTAGCCAACTAGCTTTATTGCTATTTTTATATAGTCTTACATCTCATGTCTCTGTTCCTTTGCCTTTGCTGTCCCCCATTTTCTGAATTATATTCCATCCTACCCTTTGCCTCATCCATTATTTCCTTCTCAATTTAGTTTAATCTTCATGTTTTCTATAAAGCCTTTCCTGATATTTTTGGTTAATAATAACTCCTCTACTAAAACTTTATTTCATTAATATATTAATATTAATATATTAATATTAATTAATATTAATGTATTAATATATTCATTAATATATACAGCTAGGTGGTGCAGTGGATAGAGTGCTGGGCCTGAAGTCAGGAAGATTCATCTTCCTGAGTTCAAATCTAGCCTTAGACATTTATTAGCTGTGTGTCCCTGGGCAAGTCACTTAACTCTCTTTGCCTCAGTTTCCTCATCTGTAAAATGAGTTGGAGAAGGAAATAACAAGCCACTCTAGCATCTTTGCCAAGAAAATCCCAAAGGGGTCACAAAGAGCCAGGCACAAGTGAAAAATGATTGAAGCGTAGCTTGAGAGCTAGCCTTGAAGCCAAGAAGAATGGAGATCGTCTCACCACTGATACCCACTGTCTTCATCACTCTGGTCAAGTCATTTACTTTTTCAGCACTCTAAGCACTTCTCTAAGACCTTGCAGAGAAGGTATCAATGTACCTAGACCAGACAAATCACAGGTCCAATACCTAACCCTATTTATACTTGTATATGTGCATGTGGTCTCCGCCAATAGTCAGGGCAAAGACTGCCGTACTTTTGTCTTTCTGTGCTCAGCATCTATCACTATCATGTGGTAGATACTTAATAAATGTCTGTTGATTGATTGTAGGATTTTTGAAACTAACACTGGAATGTGATAACATAACTTCATCTAAAAGCAAAAATATCAATGGTTTGGGTGCTTCAAATAGCGAGCCTGTTTAGTGCCCCAAGACCTCTCTAGGAACTCACACTTCACCCAAAGGGTGAAGGAAAGAGGAAGAGGAGTGGGAAGCTAACAGGAATCCATTCCTGTGAATTAGAAAGGCCAAAGAGTCAACTGGGAGACTAAAAACGGTGAGAGAATGTCTCTTGATGGGAACCTACTAACCCCTAACAGGAAGAGGACTGGTCAATTGGGAAAACTAGGAGGTAGGGTGTGAGAGCTGTTTTGGTACGTAAACAGATTTCTGAGACCTCTGTGGAACCAGTTTGGGAATACAGAGACAAATGCTTTTGAATCTTCACATAATGCCAAATATTCAATAAGCTGAACAGGTTTTAATGGAAATGAACTCCATAGGTTATGATGAGGAATGATTTGAATTAGGTAAGAATTTCAAGGGTGCTAGCCAGTGTTAGCGTAAATTGTAAGAAGTACATTTGGCATTCACTCATTCACTCAATCATTCAATAAGTATTTATTAACTATAGATAACCACATGTAAGAGATATAGAAATACTTTAATCTGATGACACTCTGTACTCCATCATGTCCATAGTCATGTATAGGACAACTTTCAATCCAGGAAAGAGATATTTCTTCTCTTTATAAAATCACACATTTTAAAAAAATCGTAATTACTGTCAGTAAATTGTACAAATATCTATTTTGATAAGGAAATAGAGATGGAAACAAGCAATATAGATTGCCCAGGAGGTCATTCACTCTTTTTTTCTATGCCATTCTACCTTTTAAAATCAATATTACTTTTGTGTTCTTCTATGATCCTCAATACCTGTGCTCTTCATACTGTATGGGCTCAAAAAATGTTGTTTCTTCTGGGTAGAAGCTGAAAATCAAGTTGTGGAATGTAACCCTTATAAGTCTCAAATGGCTAGTTGTGAGGGATTCTCTTCTCATTGGTAGAGACTCATCACTCAGTGTCCTATGCTTATGTGAGGGTAGAATTGTTGAGAGCAGAAGAGAAGGAAGATTTAGATTCTTCTGGCTTTCAGAATCAAGAGAAAATATGTGCAATTCCAAACTTTTTTTTTTAGATCTTTGAAGGGAGAGAAAGACTCTAGGAAGGAGCTTTGTAAAATTTTGATCATGTCATTATTCCTAGCCCTGTCTCTGTCTCTCTGTCTCTCTCTCCCTCCCTCTCTCCCTACCCCCACCCCCTCTCTCCCTTCCCCCACCTCCTCTCTCTCTCTCTCTCTTTCTCTCTCTCCCTTCCCTCACCTCCTTTCTCTCTCTCTCTCTCTCTCTGTCTGTCTATCTCTCTGTCTCTGTCTCTGTCTCTCTCTCTCACACTCCTCTCAAAGGAAGAGATCATTCAATGAGTATTATCTGATACATGTTCTCATCTGTATACTTTTACTGATTAAAGTTTTACTATTGACTTAATGAATAAGGTTCTCAGCTATTGGTTATGTCTGTTTATTGAGGAATTTGAATTTGGTAGGAAGGGAGTCAAAACTTGGAGATATAACTTGAAGCCCTTCATTCTCATTAAGGAATAATCATTTGGAGTTTAGCTTGAACCTAAAAATTGCTTCCCCTAGACTAATAATACTTAATGGAGCAGATAGATATAATTCTATCCCAGTACCCCCTTTTTTTCTGAGGAGAGAGAGAAAGCACTGCGCCCAAACTCTGACCTTCCTGGTAGAAATCAAAGTGTCCCTTGGAGAAGGATGGAGAATAGAAAAGCTAAGAGCTCTCACTTCTTGTGTCCCTATGAATCATATCTAGACAGACCCACATGGACATGCATAAGCTTTGTCTGCAAAATACACATTCCACTCCCCTTACATAAGTAAAGATAACATGGAACTCATTGAGGAACACGTAATTAATGCATGTTTTTAGGTAAGGGAAGTGTTAGAATAAGGGAGAGAGCGTAGTAGAGGCAATGTGGTGAAGTGGATAGAGACCTGGCATTGAAGGAAAAAAAAAAGACCTACTTTCAAGTCTTGCTTCCTGACACATCCTGTTTGTGTAACTTTGGGCAAATCACAACCTTTTGTTAGTTCAGACAATGCCTTAAGATGTAATTTGAAGGACAGTCGACTTTCTCTATTGGTAAAAAGGTCTTTCCTCTCTGGGAGTTGTTTATGCCAATTAAAATACAGGTCTAGCCAAGAAAAAAATCTTATTAGAATAGTGGGGAAGGAAGATCATTTCAATAAAACTGAATGGCTGGGAGCAGGAAATACAGAGGATAAGTTTGTAATAATCATGGGAGCAATTATCCAGATGAAGAGAAAATTCATGGCCTAGTTGTAACAAGTGGAATGAGATAGGGTCCAGAACTTGAATTATTGGGATGATAATTTTGATTATGATAAAGGAGAAGAGAAGGATGTGCTTGAGCTCAAAATTGCAAATGTGGAGGGATAGTGCAAAGATGTGTTAAAGATAAAGATTAATGGATAATAGAGGACCGGTGACAGTGGAGAAAAAAGAAAAGAATCAGTTTTAATTATCGTTGAGAATTAAGACCATGGCAGTATTAAACTGTGGAAGAAGTAAATAATTGTTCAATGCATTTAAATTTAGAATGTGGATAGAATTAGAATAGAATTCTATGAATAGAATTAAAACATATTTAGAATATGAAGTAGAGACAGATCAGAGAGGTGTAAGATGGTAGATGGATAACACCTAATATCTAAGGAAACAAAAATCATACTGAAAAATTTTCCACTCAATTTAACCAGGAGGAAAACTTTGATAAATTTTGCTAAGATCTTGTAATAGTAACTGGAAGAAAAAGGATGAAAAACATCTGATTCCTTAGGGAAATTAGTGAAAATGTGGTTCTACAGTTGACGCTTTCATTAGAAAGAACCAAGTTGAAACCAGATCAGATATAGGACACCCTTTGTAACTTCCATCATGTCAGCTGTAAAAATAGTAGTCAGTCACATACCCTATGTGAGAGCCCCTGATAGGACTGAGAAGGGGGAAATGTGGCAGAAAAAAATCTGAACTACAATTTGTTTCAAACCTTCTCCTTCTCACCCTCTGCCCTTTGTACTCTAGTGTTTACTGAATTCAGGCAGTTCTTTTGTGTCCAGTTCCTGGTAAAAGTTGCTCTTGTCTTTCTGTCATTATCAGTAAGATAATTAAACATGGCCCATTCCAGCAAAAAGAAAAATGAGGAAAAGGCTAGAGATCACACTATTGAAACGGGTCAGAAGCCTTACCTGGACTAGTTGCCAAGCTCGACTGGAAGTTGGACTACGTGGGGACAGTCAGATAAGTCACGGATTTTGTTGCTGAAGTTTTTACTTGTTGCCTGAGACTGTCTTTTCTTTTAAATGCAATGTTATCTCTAACATTATTGGTGGAGTGGAATGTTGTGAGAAGTGAAGATTTGAGAAGGAGAGTCAGGCAAATAACAGTGAAAGAAAAAAATATATTCTAATAATATTTCCTTTGAAGAAAAACAACTAAAAAGGTGAGGGAGAGTCTATATTGTGAAATTTGAGTCAATCCACTATAAATTTCTCAGGGCAATGAGGGAAAATTTGGAAGTATCAATCTCGAAAAATAATGTAAAAGACAATTTTGAAAGATTTAAGAACTCTGATCAATGCCATGACCAATTATGAGTTCAGGAGGTTCGTGATGAATTATGTTTCCCACCCCCTGGCACAGAGGTGATGGACTAAAGAAGCAGAACAAGATGTACTTTAAGACACGACCAGTGTGTTTATTTGTCTTATCTGGTTAGGCTTGCTAATTACAAGGAAGGTCTATTTGGAGGAGGGTGTGGAGAGTCACAGTAATTAATTAAAGCACTAAACGAAAAGAGCAACAATGGAGTATTTAAAAATATATATATATACAAAATAGAGTGGTAAGATTTTGGGAGGGGACACAACTAGGCAGGGCATTTTGGTTACTATGTAATGTTGAGAAAACTGCACCTAAACCAAATCCACCATTCAGCATATAATCCTATTTTCCATTCTTCTTTGTATCCTGAAATTCTTGTTGGTTAGGTTTATAATAAAAAGAAATTAAAAACACTCAACTGTATAAGTTAGGAAATCTGGGATCATATCTCAGTTCTGTGGCTGCCTTGCCCTTCTTTAAAACCACTAAACTATCAAATCAATTTAAATTGATTCACACTTAATAAATGCCTATGAAGTTCAAGGCAGAGGGCCAGGCACTGAAGATATGAACGTTAAAAACAATATGGTCTCCATCCTCAAGAAGGTTCTGATTTAATGGGAGAAGGTTGTACCCAAATAAGAATAAAAAAAGATAGAATGTGTTCAAGGTAAAGGAAGGTTTATAGTGTTATAAAAACATTCCCAGAAGGAAAAAGATCATTTTTGACAGAAGGATAAGAAATGGCTTTATGGAAGTAGCACTTGAACTGGGCTATAAAAGAAGGAAGAGAAGCATTTTAAGAAGTGAAGGTGGGGCAGCGGATAGAGCACCAGCGCTAGAGTCAGGAGGACCCTGAGTTCAAATCTAGCCTCGAACACTTATTAGGTGTGTGATCCTGGGCAAGTCACTTAACCTTGATTACCTTCGCCTTCCCCCAACAACAACAACAAAAAGTGGAAGTGATAATAGCTAACATTTAAATAGTACTTTAAGGTCGTCAAAGAATTTCACACGTGTTATTTCTTTTGAGCCTTATAACAACCTCATGAGTTAGGTGTTAGCATTAACCCTAGTTTATACTGAGGCTGAGAGATGTTGGGTCACTTGCCCAGGGTCATGTAGGTAACTAGTGTTTGAGCAAGCATTCAAACTCAGGTCTTTCTTACCCTCCCTCAAAGACTTTAGCCACTCTGACATCTAGCGTAAGAAGATAATAAATTTCCGGCACAGGGAATGATGTACAAGAATACAGGGAAGTGGGTGACTGAAGAATAAGATGAGAAAACAATAGTACAGTTTGTCTGGCAGGTAGAGGACATGAAGAGGAATAAAATAAAATATGTTTGGAACCACAGGTTGGAGTCAGAATGCCAATCTACAGATAACAAAATAACCCTTTAGGTCAGTGATCTCCAAAGAGAGAGTGTTGCCTCGAGCAGTCATGGTCTTACCACAGAGAAATTACAGTTTGATCCCAGGGAGTGTGTGATCAAGCACATGAAGAAAGAGAAGACAGGACACATCCTACTGTCCTTGAAAGCTACCACATATAAAATCGATAATGACTGCTTGGTCTGGGGGGCTGGTATCAGGGAAGGCCATTGTAGGGTTAAATGCTTCCACAAACTGCCCCAACTCTTCAAATTATAGAGCAAGACCCTTTTATATGTTTACAATCAGTTCGATATTAGCATTGCTGTTAGCTATGAAACTCATCATTGGTGGGAATCCATTAAAATAAATCAAATGATTTAATTGACACTTTTGTTTTTTGAAAATTCAATATTGCCTCCCAGATCTATTGCAAGTGAAAAGTCATTAGGAAATCAGGTCTTTAATCATGTTTAGGGGCAAAGGTGTCATTCTTGAAGCTGGCCTGTAAAACTTCTCACTGTGGCTTGTATCAGATTAAAATGTAATCAGAAGGGCAGCTAGGTGGCACAATGGATAGAGAACTGGTCCTGCAGTCAGAGGGACCTGAGTTCAAATCCAGCCTTAGACACTTGACACTCACTAGCTCTGTGATCTTGGGCAAGTCACTTATAACCCCATTGCCAGAAAAAAAGAAAAGAAAAAAATATAATTAACAAAATAATTAAAATAGAATATGACATAGATAATGTTAATTTGGAGTTTTCTTAGTCAACATGCAGCCTCCAGGGACTTATTTCTATCTGAGTCTCACACCACTGCCCTGGAACATTATCATTGCTTTGATAACATAGCATTCAATATTTGGTAAAGTTTTGTAAAGGAATCTCTTCAAATCATCTGCCATGATGAGCCTCTTCCTGTAGCAGCGACAGTACCCATACCTGACTGCCCATGCCTAGGCTGACACAAAACATAGATTTTAATAACTGAAGTAACTCATCCAAGCTTACATAGGGAGTAATTAGTGGAGCCAGAATTTGACCCCACAGTTACTAGTGTTAGATCTGACTCTCTTGTAGCTACATTGCAGCTTTTTCTGTTTTATTATATTCCATTTCCAGCTTGGCATAGATCACCTTAGTGGTCTGTGTTTCATTTTGATTGTATACAAAGCAAGTAGAATACAACCTATAACTCCAAAGTTAATTAGTCTTTTTAGAATATTAATGTGAAGCTGTAGAAGAAAGATGGATTTAAAGGAAGTCTTGGAGCACATGGATACTAGAGCAAAGTTACTGAGGGACACTGCAAAAGGTCCTTCTTGGAAAATTTAAAAGAATAGAATCAATATTAATTTGACTAGAATAATCCTTCCTTGTTGGAGGCCAAGGGATGGACCAGATAACCTGATAGTACTTATTCATCCTTATATATCATCGATGTGTGTGTATTTATATATATAAATATACAATATATATATATATATATATAAAACCACTATATATATAAAATATATAACCACTATATAGAACATATATATAACCACTATATAAAAATATATATATAACCACTATATATGTAAAATATATAACCACTATATATAAAATAGCTATATACATACATATAAGCATATATATGTATATATGTGTATATACATACACACCTACTCTATATATGTATACAAATATGTATATATTTATATATATACATATATGTATACACATACATATATATTTGTACACACATACACACACACACACACTTTGGTTAACAAACGGTCCAACTAGGTGATACAATGGATCGAGCATTGGGCCTGGAGTCAGAAAGACCTAAATTCAAATTTGGCTTTGGACACTAGCTGTATAATCCAGGACAAGTCATTTAACCTCTGTCTGCCTATCTCAGTTTGTTCATTCATAAAATGGGGATAATAATATCATTTGCCTCCTAGGGTTGTTGTGAAGATCAAATAAGGTAATATTTATACCATTTTGCAAAACTTAAAGTGTTATAGAAATGCTAGTTATCATTGTTATTAACAACCATATTCTGGTGAAGGTCTCTAGGAGAGGAAGAACAAGAAGCAGAGAGGCGCTGTTCTATAATGACAGAAATAGTGGATTTGAAGTGAAGAAGACATCCCCTTGAATCCCTTCTCTGTTACTTCCTGTCCGTATGACTGAGTAATTCACTTAACCTCTTTGCCCCTCAGCTCCTCATTTGTAAAATGAAAGGTTTGGTTTTAGCTAGTCTCCAAGGGCTCTGAAGGCTATACATCTATGATCGTCTATATAACAGTAATACTGGCCTTTATATAGTGAGTGCTTTGAGGTTCCCAAGTACCTGGTGTACATTATTTCATTTGATCCTCAAAAGAATCCTTTGAGACAGGCATAGCAAATATTATAATCTCTATTTTGTAGATAAGGAAATCGTATGTGAGGGAGGTTAAGCGATGGACCATATGACCTCTAATGCCCCTTTCAGATACATCATTCTGTGGTTAAATGAGTAGCCCAAGGTTATGTAACTAGTAGGAGGCAGAAAAAGGGCTCAAACCCAGAGGACAGACGTCTGACTCGAAGATAAATGGTAACTAATGATACCAGGATTCCTTTTACAACAGGCCTTGTGGTTTAAGATAGAGTACACTGAGCTCAAAATCAAAAGCTTCACATTGAAGCCCTACTTCCAACCTTTATTAGAAGTGATCGTTTGATTGCTAAGTCTTGGTTTCTTTGCCAATAAAATGGGAATAGTAGTACTTTGACTACTCATTCTACAAGATTGTTTTGAATAAAGTCCTTGATAAAAACAGGATGGTCCAGGAGTCTTAGTGTAAGATTTAATGGTTTACAATTGCATTAAGACTTTTGGGATACCCTCTATTGAAATGCTATAGAAATAGGAAGTATTATTATTATTACATCATTCTATGCACTGTGGATAGAACACTAGACTTTGATGCCTGAATTCGAATCCTGAATCCTGCAGCTTAGTAGTTGCAGGGCTTGGACAAGGCATTTTCCCTCTTAGAGGTCCAGTTTTGTCATCTCTAAAATGTTATTAATATTGAATAATGCTTTGTCCCAAACAAGGCTGTTAACGAGGAAGACTCATTATAAATCTTAAAGTACCGTATAGATTGGAATTAGCATTGTAATATTTCTGTTACTGTTTTTCTATTTAACTTTAGAGGATATTTTTTCTTTTTTTGGAGGGGGGAAGGCAAGGCAATTGGGGTTAAGTTACTTGCCCAACGTCACACAACTAGTAAGTGTGTCAAGTGTCTGAGGCTGGATTTGAATTTGGGTCCTCCGGACTGCGGGGCTTGTGCTCTTTTCACTGCACCTCCTATCTGCCCCTAGAGAATCTTTTAAAAAATATTAAGGGTTATTGGCTTGTTTAAGGTCTTTAGTGCCTAAAGGTGGGTTTGTCTGAACCTGTACAGTCCAATTACAAAATGAAAATATGATTTCATGCACTAATAGGACCTACCCTAGGCAAAAATCCTCATTTAAAACAATTAGACTTTCAGGACAGAAAGCTGAGCAAAAAGGTGAATTTTTTTGTGTTTTGTAATGTAACTGCACTGTGGACATTGGCTAATGTTCAGACTTTAGTCATAAGAGAAGAATTTTTTTTTTGTTTTGTTACTGAGATCGTAGGAATCAGGGGTGGGAGAAGCCCATAGAGATTATGTGATTTACCCAAGGTCACACAGCACACTGGAGACCGAGGGCTTCTGACTCCCAATTTTTCCCCAGTGTACAAATGGGATACTTTCCTTGAATCTCAGCAAAAGAAACCCTAAGCCACAACTTTGCACTCAACTCTTCTGCCACTCCTTGAAGTCTCAGCAGATAAAACTAGAAAGTTAAAGAATGATGGGTCTATGGAATTAACTGTGTTTGAAGGACATTCAGTTGTTTTTTAGATCCCTCTGCATGTTGTCGCTGCTGCTATAAGCAGGGTCACTGGGTACTGTCCAGCCCAACAAGGACTGAGGAGCAACAGGATGCCACTGGTGGCTGCCAATTTGAGAAAAACAGATGTCTTCTCAAATGGACTCTCACTAGACTCCACTGTGTCTCCTTTGCTCTTTGCCCCCTCCCTCGCCTAAATAAAAATATTTAAAGAGACATTGGCAGTTTAGAACTCAATGTAGTTCAGTTTTTTGCTAATGAAAAAAATCATAATTACTTACATTTAGAGGTGCCCCCTAAATAATACTTTGTATTTACTGCATATAAATTTTGCATGTACATGTATATGTGTGTATACACATACACACGTACATACTTACACACACATATATGTATATATAAATTTGTTTACACACATATGTTAATTTCCTAGGTAGAATGTAAGCCGCTACAGGCCAGGGAATATTTAGCTTGTTTGTTTTTGGCATTTTCAGCACCCAGCCTGACACACAATTGGGGGTTTAATTAATATTTGTCGGGCACCTTATTTGTCAGATCACATTCCTCTCAAGACCTCTCTAAGATCTAAAGCAAGCAAATATATAATTGCCAGTGAAACCAATTATTTGTCTTTTGAATTTCCAAGAATTATAATTTGTACAAGAAAAGAGCCAGCATGGTCACAGGCAAAACCAAATTTCTTTTTTGAAAAGCTTTGAAAACTTAGTTGTCATCATTTAATAATGTGTTATAGGCTGGATCCCTATGACCTTAACCAAATGCCTTGCAATCTACCTCTAGAGAAGGGCTTAAAATTTAGTGAAGTTTAGAGAGATGCAGGATTCTTGGCTCACTAAAAAGGCAGATGCAATTCAGCTGCTATGACAGTAATGCAGTGTTTCTATGATGCCTTGAAGGTTATTTATAGGTCAAAGACCTATGGTGCACTTCAACTATTCAGCACTGATGGACCCACAGTGATGAGTGATAAGGACGTGATCCTGGAGAGCTGGGCTGAACACTTCCATGGTGTTCTCAACAGACCATCATCAACCAATGTGGAAGCCACTGACTGTATATCTATATTGAAGTTAGTCCCTCTCTAGCTAAACTTCCAACTGAAGAAGAGGTTTTGAATGTCAGTAGGTTCCCCTCCTGTGGCAGATCACTTGGTACTGATTCCATTCCAGCAGAGATCTACTAGGCAGGGCATCTACCACTCATACAAAAGCTGACTAAATCTTCCAGGTTATCCCTGAAGGTCCCTGAAGGTGACCAAAAATGCTTCCATTGTCCATCTCTATAAAGGAAAAGGAAATAAATTACCCTGTGACAATCATGGAAGTAGGGGTGATGGGGTGTCTCTCTCTTAGTCATTGCAGCAAAATTCTTGCCAGAATTTTCCTTAAGAGACTGATGCTTCATGTGGAAGATGATCATGTACCCAAGAGCCAGTGTGGCTTCAGAAAGGGCTGAAGAATGGTTGAAATGGTGCTTGCTGCCTGATAACTTAAGCAGAAATTCTGGGGGCAGAATAGAGATCTGCACACAACATTTGTCAATTTGACCAAATATTTGATACTATCCGTCATGAGGGCTCGTGGAAGATCTTGACAAAATTTGATTGCCTGGAGAAGTTCATTAGTATTTGAAGGCATACTTGCACAGCTTCTGAATAATGGGTGATCCTCCAATGCTTTCCAATTCACTGATGAAGTGAAGCTGGACTATGTCTTTGCTCTGATGCTTTCTAGCATAATGTTTTCAGTGATGTAGTCAGATGCTTTCAATGAGGACAAAAACAACATCAAGGTCACCTACCACACTGATGGTGAATTGTTACAAGCTAAGACGAAAGCAAAGGGAGAGTTGATGTGTGAATTTTTGTTTGCCAATGATCGTGCACTCCGTGCAGAGCTGAAAAGTTTTATAGCTATGTCTGAGTAGGGATACTATCTATAGCCAATGCATAGATTTGTAGAATCTTTGGTTTGGAAAGGACATGAGTATTAAAGGATGATCCATGAAGATCCAAGAAGGGATAGGATTTTTGCTTGGGGAGGATGGGGAGTCTGATAAATGACAACAGAGAGAGGGTAGAATTGTTCTATTCTTATAAAAGGTTTTTTTTTTCTGCAAAAGACAATGACTTTTAAACTTGGCAATACAGAACAAAAATATAAAAAAAAAGCTTTCTCAGAATTATAAGATAAGTGGTAGAGTGGAAGATATTTTCGCTAAATATCACTAATAAAAGTTTAACATCAAAGATATACAGAGAATGTACACAAATATATGAGTCAGAGTCATTCACTAATAATGATATGAACAGTTCTCAAAAGAAGTATAAGCTATGTGACCACATGAAAACATGCTCCAAACCACTAATAAGTGAAGTACAAATTGAAACCACTCTGAGATTTTACCTTATATTATCACATTAGCAAAAATGACAAAAGGTGAAAGACAGTGGGAAGAGGCTGAATTCAAAGATATCTCAGAGTCCATCTTGTTCAACATATCCCTGGCTAATGTATAAAAATAATATTTTATAACTAATAATAATAACAATCATGACATGATAAATATTAATCCCCTTTACAACATCAGAAAAAGAATCATCCAGCCTTTGCCTGAAGATCTTCAACAAAGTCTAAGATAAGCCATTTTATTTAAAGATGGTTATAATTGTTATTAAATTTTTTACATTAAGCTTAAATTTGCCTCTTTGCAACTTACACCCATTTTTCTTACGTTTATCTTCTGGGGCCAAGCAGAATGAATTATTCCTTTCCCAATATGAAACCCCTTCAGATGCTTGGAAATAGCTGTTGTGTTCCACCTTAGTCTTCTCCTATATAGCTAAAACAGTCCCATTTTAAAAAATGATCATAATGTGCTCATTCTTGAGGCCCTTCCTTGTTCTAGTCACCCTCCTGTGAATGATGTCCAGATAATTAATGTCCTTTTTAGATTGTGGCAATCAGAAGTGAAGACAATACTCCAAATGTAATCTGATTAGGGAAGAATACAATGTTATTACTTCCCAATGACTATATACTGTATTTCTCTCAATGCAGCCTATAATTGTCTTAGCTTTCTTGGCTGCTGTAGTATGTGATTTGCTCTTGTTGAGTTTGAGATTCATTAAAAATTCAGATATTTTTCACAATGAACTTTTGTCGAGTCCTACTTCAGCTAGTATTTGTGAAGTTGATTTTTTTTTAACCCAAGCAAACTTCTTAGGAGATTCAATTCATAATTCTAGTTTATCAAGATTTTTTTTTGAATTATGACTCTACAACCCAGGATATTAGGTATCCCTCCCCACTTTATACCATTTGCAAATTTGATAAGGATAGCTTTGCTTTTCTACAAATTGTTGATAAATAGCAGATGGTCAAACAGATCCTAGAAATACTCATTGTTCCCCAAATCCAACTAATCATGTTAATTTCTGGACTGTGTTTTTCAGCCTTTTCAGTAAGTATAGCATGAGACACTTTGTCTAATGCTTTGAAGAAATGTAGAGAAACTCTTTCTATAGCATTCACATGATCTCCCGGTCCAGTAACCCTGTCAAAAAATGAAAGAAGATTAGTGTACCATAACTTATGCCTGATAAAGTCATTCTTGGTCTCTGTTCCCTTTTCTAGATTTTCACTAACTATGTTTTTACAAACACATACTAGAATAGGAGTTTGCAACTATAGTCTGAGGACCAAATGGCAGCCAGAACTAAGAACAGTCTTTACATTTTTATATGTAACGAAACTTTATTCTAAAATGTTAAAAAGAGGGGCAGGTTATAGTTTGCCTACCTCTGTTCTAGAATATAAATAAACACTTAATTCAATCTCAGAAGGTTCCATTCTCTTCCTTTCTGGGGAAATTTGTCCTACTCTAATACTTAGGGGGTGATGTGGCTATTAGATATGTGCTTTGGGCTGATAACTTCTATACCTGGCTGAAATGAAGGGAGATTTTTGGCAGGAAGACCAAATAGCAGACTGTTGCTATAGTGCAGGATAGAGATGATGAGATACTGTATCAGGGTAATAGTCACGTCAGAGGAGAGGAATGAGGCCAGGAGAGAGATTTTGAAGGTGGAATCTATAAGATTCGCAAACAGATAGTCTATGGAGAGTGGGAGAGAGATGATCGGAGGATGACACCTAGGCTGGGAGCTTAGGTGACTGGAAGGGTAGTAGTGCCCTTGACAGCGACAGGAAGAAGAGATAGCTTAGGAGGAAGGATAATAAGTTCCGTTTTAGACATACTGAATTTAAGGTCTCAATGTCCAGATAGTAGTTGGAAATTTGAGATTGGAGGTCAGGGAGAGGTTAATATGGATAAATAGATTTGTGAGTCATTCACATTGGGATGATAATTGAATCCATGGGAACTGATGCAATCACCAGGGGGAATGATACAGAGGGAAAAGAAAAGGGGACATAGGACAGATCCTTGGGTGGCCCCCATAGTCAGCAGACACTAGGTACTCTCTTATAATTTTCTTATTTTTCTTTAGTCTCAACTCCCTAGAAGTCGTTTTTACTCTGCCCTTGCCAGTCCAAACATTATTCTCCTTGACAAAACAGTACAACCCAGGAGCAAAATAAGTTATGCAGTTCTGATGAATGTGTAACTGATGTCATTTTTTGACTTGGATGTTCAAAAATGAATGAAAAGTCAAGGCACAGTGAGCCAGGCTTTTATAAAAGGGAAAAAAGAGAAGTAGAAAACAAAATTGTGGCTTCCTTCAGTCCTTCTTTCATTTTTGTCTTGATATATGTTGCTTCTTAAGTTATCACATCCCATTACTGATGGTAGTATTGCATCATCACTGAAAGAGTACTAGTTCTGGCTGCTTTTGGAACAGTGAAATATTTGATATAACCAAAAAGTGGGGTCAGTGATTCCAAATTCTTCATTGACACAGAAGCTACTTTTTAAATATAAGGGGAAGGGAGAACAACTTTCCAAATGTTATCATTAAATCTCCTCTTTTTCATTTTGGGGATTAGTTCATTGCCCATTTGTCATGCCTATCAAAAATATAGTAGAATCACAAAATCTTAGATTGGAAGAGAATGCATAGATCACATAAGCCAACATGTATACTTGGACACAGTTTGTATTGATGGACTCAGTGTGTTTCCCATCACACTATGTTGTCTTCAGGGTAATATGAGTTCTTCAACCACCTGGTTCTTCCTATGTGAATTGCTAGGCTGATCTCTTTTGGGAACTAAGGATTTCATTGAAGAGGTATTGTAGTATCTTAGAGTTTGATACAATTAGTAAATAGGGAGAGGAATAGGCCTAGATCTGTGATTTCAGTATTGTCAGGAACTTCAGGTGGGGAAATTCCCTCTACCAGTGGAGGTTAGTGCCTCCTTCTCAATTTGTGGTCTCATCTCTAGGCAATTGAAAGAGCTGCTTCCAGTGCTGAGTGAATTGCTTAAGGCCAGCCATACAGCCAACATGTGTCAGAGGCAGGACTTCTTGGACTAAAGTTTTCCTAGCTCCAAAAGCTGCCCTCTCTCTACCATTCTACAATATCATCCACAGACTGTATTATTTTTATATTTTCTCTTGATAGGGAATGCTTTTTTTTATTTGAACTTTCTGAGGACATCTTATATGACATGGTTTAACAATGTGTTGCACATATCTCTCTGTCTTTTGCTTTGCTTAATTTTTATGCCCAGTCATTGAAAAAAAATGATCTCCTTGGTGGAATCCATAATGGAATATTCTATAAGCTTAGCATATGACTGGGAGATGCCCTTTTTGGGAAGAGTTTTACAGATGAATTTTACTCTATGGAGTCCTCCTTCTTACCAGGCTAGAAGTATATGGCTACTCACTGGCTCAATCCCACTACCAATTGCCACTGGAGCTTCAACCTCCTCCATTTATGATCTGAGTCAGATCCCCACTTCTTAGGCAACCTTGTATCCCACATCTCATCCCACCCTTTCTCAGTGGCTTATCTTATTGATGCTGAATTTAGTGTGGACACTCATTTGCATAGCTCATGGCTACTCAGAACTCCTAAATTCAAGAGATCCACCATCCTCAGCCTCCCTAGTAGCTGAGATTAAAAATGTGGGCCAACAAACCTTATAAGATGGACTTATTCTTCTTGTTCTTGTTCTTGTTCTTCTTTAGAAGGGGGGGAAGACAGGGCAATCAGGGTTAAGTGACTTGCCCAAGGTCACACTGCTAGTAAGTGGTAAGTGTCTGAGGCCAGATTTGAAATCAGGTTCTCCTGACTTTAGGGCCTATTTACCGGGCCACCTAGCTGCCCATAAGATGGACTTCTTGATGAAGATGGAGGTAAAGGGAACTAAAGAGTCAGAGGGAAGGAGAGAGGGCATTCCTAGGACCTGGAGGGATAGCCTATGAAAAGGCATGGAGATTAAATGCTGAATTTAAAAATGAGTAAGTACATTAATCTGGTCGATTGCTTGATTTACAACCCATAACATGGGTTATGACCTTGTACCCAACCTTTCACAATGAAGGTAGAGACAAAGGAAAACACATATATATGCAGGAGGACCAGAACTGGAAATTAGGACAGAGAGGAATTGATTGGACATATTAAGACTTGGTTCTCTAGAGATTTGTGACCCTTCCAGAGAACTATGTACTCAGGGAACCAGGTGCAACAGGACATTATATGACTCCAGGAATGGTAATAGGTGGAATCAAAGTTGAAATGATGAATTCCTGGACCAAGGCAGGAGATACAGCAACATACACTGTCAACAATGCCACAGCAGTGGCAGAACAATGGTGGAGTCCCTGGCTCAAACTGTCTTTATCCAGCAGAATTCCAGGCCCAAATGCAGGAGTTTCTGGACCAAACAAGTGACCATAACCTAAGAGTAACAGAGGCTTGACTCTCAAAAAGGCATTGAGTGACAACAAGGGGAAACAAACTCAGACTTAATGCTTCACAGATATTATGAATTATGAGCCCAGTGAAGGGGCCAGACACTACCTAGAACAATGCTTTGCATTTCGGAGGATATCAACTACAGGATTGCACTATAACTCTGGGCTTATGTATCAGCCTCCACAAAGGTAAGACCAACCAGAGAGGAGAAAAACAATTGCCTTGACTAGACAGTGAGGTGGTACAGGGAAAAAAAAGTATTAGATTTGGAGTCAGGAAGACCTCTGTTCAAATCCTACCTCAAACAACTTAGTGGCCATGTAACCCTGGGCAAGTCACTTAGCCCCTTTAACCTTGGTTACTCTAATAATAGCAGCTACTTCCTAGAGTCGTGAGGATCAAATGACATCATGTTTATAATGTTAGTACAAAACCTTAAAATGCTACACAAATAATAGGGTTTTTTGGTCTGTTTAGAAGCTTGACTGTGATTTGTTTCTTCACCCATATTTGTTATTTTCTTAGCTTGAGCACTCAAATGGAAGATGAGGGCCCTTTTATTCTGGAAACTTAAACATGAATTAAGTTCTGATATTACCATGGAAATTCCTGTGTAGTTCCCTCTTCTTCCCCCGCCTACTACTAGTATATGAGTATTCAACATTCCTGAAGAAAGCAAACAATGTAACCTAGAAGTTACTTGTCACATATGAGTTATCTGAGTAAATATAGTGAAATTCTATATGATGCACATGCCTCTCAGTTAATTGTCTGACTATAAAGATGTAGTCTGTTAAGAGGCAGCCAGGTGGACCTGAAGTCAGGAAGATCTGAGTTTGAATCCTGCCCCAGACATTTACTGGCTGTGTATGACCTAGGGCAAAACACAATCTTTGTTTGCTTTGGTTTACTCAACTATAAAATGATGATAAAGATAGCACTTACCTCTCCAGGTTGTTGTTAGGATCAAAAGAGAAATATATGTCTCTCAAAAAAAAAGTGCTTAGCAAAGTGGCTGGCACATACTAGATGTTATATAAATACTTATTTCCTTCCCCTTCCCTGTTATCCATCAGTGAAAGTCTATTGTTCCCTTATAGTTTCATCAAGCAGTTTGTATAGATGTGAGAAAGATTTTCAGATGAATCAGAGGAATCAAAGGAAATTGGAAAGATTATGATGGATGTTGGACTGTAGAATATTGTAAGTTGTGACTTCTCTGTGAGCAGTGGCTCAAAAGACCTCATCGAGGACATGTAGGGAGGACCAGTAAAAGCTTAGTCATATAGCAAGGACAAAGGTTGTCATAATATACACAAAGTTCTGTCAGGAAAATGGGAGTCTTCCAGCACGTGGGTGAATTCTGTATGAGGAGTTTAGCAAAAGACAGTTAACAATATGAAAGGTGTGCAGCTCTCTGTACTGGCAGATCAGATGAGTACCCATACCCTTGAAATTCCAGATACATTAGAATATTGAAATATAAACTGTCAACTTCTAGTGGTGATGCACTTCCTAGGGAGAGGAGGAAAATTAATCCTTCAAAATTTTTTAATTACCTACTATGTGCCAGACATTGTCCTAGGTGCAGGAAATAACAAAAATGACAAAATATTCCCTAATCTCAAGGAAAAGGGATAGTCTTAATTAGAAGAGATAGTATGCATGTGTATAAATAATAGAAATAGTATAAATAAAGGTAAAACTACTGATTTCTTCCAGGGCTTTCAGGCAAAAATGCAAATACAAGCTAACTCTCCATTTAAACCCTGCCATCCTGTGTACTGGTTAAGACACTAATGAGGGTTAACAGTCTTGGGTCCATGCTGACTTATTCTGGGATTTCAAAGAAGCTATGGGGCCTCCCCTGGTCTATCTGTGGAGAAGGTATAATGACATTTCATATTTCTACTGAACATTAATGGAAAGGATTATGGAATTCATGCTTGAGAAGACATTGAATAAGTACTGTTATTAAAAATGATCCCTGTTTGCCTCAATTGATTTCCCACTCAGTTCTTAACTACTGATGTTCCAAAAATAATAAATGAAGATGTTATTAGACATGCCTGGCACTGGGCTTTTCTACATGCCTATGTTGTCTTTTGGGCTGATGTTCAATATACATGTTTCATACATAATACAGTACTAATGTCTATTTCCTTTTAACTTGTATCACTTCTAATTCAACTTGTCTCAGCTTATGGATGAAGTGGGCTTTCAAGATAAAGACAAGAAACAGTCTTCTCCTTGCATGAGGTGGCTTGGAGCTTTTGAAGTCCTTGTGAAAATGTGACATTAAGGCATTAATAGCTGGAATCCAGAGCATCAGGAAACTCAGCATGCAGAGTTCTCCTTTTCTTTTGCAATTACAGAAGGGTATTTCCTAATCGTGAGCAGTTTTAAACTGCCCTTCCACCACAAGGCAGAATTAGTATGACCCTCTGAAGAAATTCCACTGTGAGTGATACATGTAATGAGCTTAAAGAGATTTGGCTTACAGTCATCCTTAATTGACAGCATATGACTGCCTGGAATCACACAGCCGCTTTACAAACCATTTGAACAAGTAACTCTAAAACACATCTAATTCATTATTTATGTAGCAAATTATCTTCTTTCACAGCAAGCAGAGAACTTTCCAAATGGTTCATCACTGTAGTTAACTGCAGATTGAGGGCAGGGGGGTTGTCCTTTGTTGGAGACAATGAGACCAAATGCTTACAGAATTGGTTTAGGCCTGTGGGTCATTCTGTTCTATCCTTTCTTTCCAACCCACTGCCGAGCTAAGAGGAAGCAAAGCACTGTGTGTTCCCACTGTTTTATCTACATTTCTCTACTGCTGTCCTGTCTGGGTGCCAATTGTGTCCTCACAGGACAGTGGAGTCAGAATCAACCTTGGGGATTTAAGTAATCCAACCCCTTCATTTTACAGGTGAGGAAACTGGTACCTGGAGTGATCAAATGACTCTGTCAAGATTACAGAGATAGCTAGAGGCACAGCCATGATTTGAACCTACATTTTCTGACTTCCAATTCAGTGTTCTCACCATAGTGCCAGTTTATAAAAATCTTTCTTTCCCATTCTTGCTAGTCATAATTAAAACCTTACTGCTGAATCCTAGGAGGACCTATTTCTCTGATGGGCAAAAGAGAATACCCTGACCATTTGGTACCTAACGAGATAATTCTGATGGTCAGAGGATCAGTGGCTCACTTAGCCGGGGTATATGGTAGCTATGGCTATGCCAATGAGAAAGCTCTTGACATTGTCTCTCATCATTTTACTGGGTTGACTTATGAAGAAACCAGCAGGTAGAACTAATGTTGATTATGAATCAATGTTGTTTATCTGAGTCACAGGAAGGCAGCATGGCATAGTGGAAAAATAGCTGGCCTTGCAGGATTTCCAGATTTAATTCCTGCCTTTCACATGTATTAACTGTGTAACTCTGGGCAAGTCACTTAACCTCTTAATATTCTGGACAACTAAAACTGTCAGTTGCAGAGAATGTACTAATCTGTATTAGTGGAAAGACTTTCTTCACCTGGGAGTTCCCTAAACCAAGGAAGTTATAGATCCAGTCTATATCATCTATGTTGTTGTTGTTTGTCCTTTGCTCTTGGAGGGGACCAATGACATCGGGAAGGTGATGTTGTGACTTGCAAATGAATTAGATTTAACTGAGGCAGGGCTATGCAAGGTCAACCAGCCTCATTTGCTCTTCTGGAGCCATCTCAGTTAATAAAAGAATGGGAGTGTCTTTTAAACTATATGAAGGTTGAGGCATCTAGGGGGCAGAGGGTATAGAGCACTGGCCCTGGAGTCAGGAGGACCAGAGTTCAAATCTGATCTCAGACACTTATTAGCTATGTGACCTTGGACAAATCACTTAACCCCAACTGCCTCTAAAAATATATGAAGGTTATCAAAGGGAATGAATCTCAACAATCCTCTGTCACCTATGATGTGTCAGATACATGATTTTGTTAGCAGCAGCAAGTCTCAGTTGTCTTGTTCATCAAGTCAACACTCAAACATTCTAACCTTACAACAAATAGAATGTTTCCAGGCTTCTCCATTGAAAGACCCAGTGGGCTAAAACACTTGATGTGGCATCATCAATGAATGGATGGAGGTCTTAGAAAATAGGTGTGTCTAGCAAGCTAGAGTGGGAGTTTTGGTTTTGTTTTCCCTTTTTTGGAAGGGGAAGGTTTGGCAGTTGGGGTTAAGTGACTTGCCCAAGGTCATACAGCTAGTAAGTATTAAGGGTCTGAGGCCAGATTTGAACTCAGGTCCTCCTGCCGCTTTCCTTCCTTCCTTCCTTCCTTCCTTCTTTCCTTCCTTCCTTCCTTCCTTCCTTCCTTCCTTCCTTCCTTCCTTTATTCTTTCCTTCCTTTTATTTGCTGTGCCTCCTAGCCACCCTTAGAGTGGGAGTTTTTAATAATAATTATCCTGTTTCCATTTTGTTATAATCTAGCCAAAGTTGAATATTATTAAAGGATTTGCTTTGTTCAATTAGAAGCTTTTTCACTCCCTCATTTTTCTTTTCTTTGTGGCTAAAACTGCACAACTTTTCATGATTTTAGTTGGCAGTTTCGCTCTGGTTATTTAATATTCAGTTTTATGCCTTGGAGCTACTTCCTTTTAACTCCATAATGCTTGTCATACTTACACTCCTAAGGGGAGTTTCCAAAATTAGTTATGTTCTCCAGTGAGTTGTGTTTTAGTTGTGAGCGTGGTGGAGTCACTACATTTCTCTGGATTTCCATTTCAGGATACTGAATTGAAAATCACTGGCCATGGAACATTGTCTGCACCAGGGATTCTTCAGTGTTCATGTCCTTATATCAAGAGAAAGAGCTTAGGCCAAGATCCACTCATCTAGATTCTTTCATGTAGTGGCTAACCTAATTTGAAGTCAAGGCTATAATATGTTAGAAGCCTCTCCAGGATGCACTGCCTATTCATCTTCACCAGATGCTGTCTATCATGTAATAGGAAACTCTTTACCCTGAAAACTTACTTCACATTGCTTCTCACATTGGAAGTACGTACACTCTGGCCCTGAGACCTTACCTTCTGATTGACTTGTTCCTTTCAGAACCAAGATTTTAAGGAGGAGCCTGAAGCATAAGATGTATTTATTCCTCTCTAGACTCCCTGCTGATTCATCTCTGTAGGACTTTTCTCTACCATATACCTATGCCACTAGGTCTCCGCATTCCCCTTTCCTTCATTACAATGTAAATTCCTTGAGGATCAAGACCAACCTTCCTTCCTTCCTTCCTTCTTTACTTCCTTCCTTCCTTCCTTCCTCCTCCCTCCCTTCCTTTTTTTTCTCCTTTCAGCCTTTGTATTCTCAGCACTTAGTACAGCGCCTAGCATATAATGAGAACTAAATAAATACCTGTTGACTGACTAACTGAAACTATGTTTTATTTCCTATATTTCTTTGCTTACTCACAGAAAGACTAGCTGTGGTGGGGCAAAACCAGCTGAATAGGGTCCTTCCTGGAATTCTGAGTTCAGGACATAGTTATATATGTATCCTTTGAGGATGACCTGAGTCTAGGAGAATCTAAAGTTCATAATCATAGTCATGTAATGGATTTTCTATCAAGTACTCTTTATTCCTTTAGTCAATTCTATGCAAAATGAAAAAGAAAAGATTCTCTATGGTATTCAAGTATGCTTGCCTCTTCTCATGGAGGTCTAACTCCATTGTGCCATACCTCACACTGGGGCTCAGAGAAATCTACTAGAATCAAGGGGAAGGTAATATTTTTGACAGGTGGAGGCTCAAGAGCAAGTTCTGTAAATCCATAATAATTATACCTCTTAGAATAATAAGACAAACACAGATATCAGGAGAGAAAGAGCTGGGGGGCAGGAAGTCATCCATTCTCTGAGAATTATAGAGAACCTGGAACTTCCCTCACATTTTCCTTCAGCAGAATGATGGGCATAATCACCATGATGAGTGTGGAGCAACCTAGAGGCTGATCCTTTTTGTTGAAAATGATCAAGTCAGTGGTTAACAATTCCATCTGTTGGTCAAATAGCACCCCTCTTATACAAAGCATGAGACCGACTCACCTTGGGTTGCTTTCTATGATTTGCTAAAATATGTTATAATTGATAACAGCTAAGATTTATGTAGTCCTTTGAAGTTTGCAAAGTGATATATAGATATGTTTATGTATATATTGATATATATGATATAGAAATAGATATGTACATGTATCTATAGACATATGTATATCTATATTACTTTGCAAACATCAAAGGATTGCACACACACACACACACACACACACACACACACTCACACACATTCACACTCACATATAATGAGTGAGAACTATTCAGTAACAAAAACAATATCCCAGGGAAAATGGGAGAAAGCTGCTTCTCATTCCTATGAAGGACTTTTCATCTTAAAATATTAATGTATAAATGAATATCCAGAAGGGGTTAAGGAGGACACAACTACTAAAGATGTGATTAACAGGTCATAATAACTAGCTCTGAGAATGATAACTCATGATTAAACTCAGCCTACCTTTGAAAGCTTTTGTGTTTTTGTCTCTGAACTTGATCCCTAATGAGATTTTTATTTTTTTCTCTACAATATAATTTGTAGAATTCACTTGTTCATTTCTAGGATTCTTCCTTTGAATGAATCTTAGATTTCCTCCTTTCTGGGAGGGAATCTCAAAGGCTAATTCTAGAACAGTGTTTCAGCACAAAGCCAGGAGGCTCAAGATCAACCAAAGGTCACTAACAGTGTGTTAACATAATTTGGCACCATCTCTTGGCAGCTCAATACAGTTAGGAAAAATGTGGTTCTTGCAGTCAGAGGTCTAATCCTTCATCTCCTAGGATATTTAAATGATTATGGACAGATCACTTAAAATCTTTAATTCTCCAGTTCTTTTTCTGCTGAATGAAGAAAAGACATTGATTCTGGTAACATTGTGTGACAGCCAGAGCGCTGAGGGCAGAGAAGTTAGTTGGGTTCTCACATATACAGGTAGCCTTAAGGATTGCATGTTAGGAGACTTTGGGATCTGACACAACTGTAGTCCTTAGATTCCCAGGAGACCGCCTTAGGTATGGACCCTTTCATTTCCTTAGGTACGGGGAAAGTCTAGTTTAATCAAGGATATCATAGGGGTATAACAGGAGATAATTAGAGATAGTTAGCAGAGAAAAGTGATGTAAGATGTCTAGGGCTGGGAAGAGGGTAAAAGATATGCCAATATGAACCCGTGGAATTATATATTTAAAGATGGAAAGGATCTTAAGTATCAACTATTTCAATTCTCTAGTTTTAGGGATCTAAATTACTTACCGAAAGATGTAGGGGGCTGAAGCAAAATCTAATCTAGGTCATCTGACTCCATAGCCCACTAAACCCCTATGATATCCATTTATCCCATAACAAAAAAGGCAAACATTCACAACAAATCACAATATAATATTCACAACCTTACATCTTATCACGGAATAGTGTTCACAACAGCTTAACATTAGAATGGCTACATAGTTTTCACCAAAGTGGCCACAGTAGTATAAGAACAAAGAACAAAAAAATAATCACCTGGTTTCCCTAAGGAGGTTTGCCTCCTCACTCAGTCATTCGGTCATCTCACAATACAATAATCAATCTTCCACTCTTGGGGCAATTATAGATTAATTTAATCGGTCACTTATCCAGATTCACAATTACTAAGTATCATTAATCACTAAATACAATCATTAGAAAATTACACAAATCCTCCACCCCTCAGTGTCTAGTCCACTTCAGTTTCATCATATAGATCAATATCCAAGGGGAGGTCTTTTCTTCATTTTGACTTGGGATGGTCTCTCAGATTCCCTGGATCCCCTTCCGTGTTCCCAGCTCCTATCTGAATCCACCAGTCACCTGGATTCAGAGGCAGACAGCACCCAGGTTCTTGTCCAGTCCTCTGGGAACTTCTTGTTACACAGTGAAGTTCACAGGGTCTAGCACATCTCAAAACTTTCACAATTTCTGTTGCCAGGAACTCAAGGATCAATCAAGCCACAAACAAACAGAGTCTTATCCTGGTCATGTGTCTTTAGTCCTCCAGAAGTTCAGCTGGCCTTAGGAACCAGAAGAAATCTCGGCCTTCTAGGTGGCAGCATCCACTTCAGTCCTCCACCAGGAGCTACCAGGAGAAAAATTCTTGATTCTGTCTGTCTGTTCTCTGGAGCTCTTCTTAAATACACACACACACACACACACACACACACACACACACACACACATTGGCTTCCTGTCTCAGCCAACCCCTTCCTCTTATGTCAGCAATAGGAGATAGAGCTTACAACTTAGTTGCTAAGGGCTAAGTACATGCTAAATTAATTACCGTTATACTCAGTTAAGGTACTCCAAGGTTCAAGGTATTGAATAGTTCCGTGACAACTCAAAAATGTAGTTCACAAGTACCTACTGATGTGTATACCTTTTTTTCTATTTAATTAGTTAAAATGAAAGGCATTTAAAGAAATAGCATGAAAATATAAGAATATAACATTTCTCCCATATGCCTAGGGCACACTTCCATAAATACATACAGTCTCGTTTCAAACATGGGAAACATATATGGAGAGACACACATGTAGGGAGTGTCTGTAGCCAGAGCCCTCATGTGGAGACATACTTCATGCCTCTGAAGGGAATGATGCATCTTGGTTTGACCCCTGGTGGTCTTAAGTTGTGTGTGGTCTCTGCCAGATGTGTGTGCAAAGTGTATGGTATCCTGGGTGTCACTACCTCCCTGTTGGTCATGACTGGCACAACACTGTGGCCATGTGGGTGTGAGCTTCCTTTCTACTTCTTGTTACTGCCTTTAGCTGGAGCATGGATAAATAAATGAAATGAAAGGTAGAAGCTGGGTTGTAGACACGCTTGAAGGTCATTCTAAGGAGTTTCAGCTTAATTTAGGAGGCATGGGGATTCCATGAAAGGTTTTTGAGTGCTAGAGTGAAAGTCATTCATACCTGGGCATTAAAATCAATATGTCTCTACAATTAACTTGGTAGAGTTGAATATGAAGGACTATTGGATAGAGACACTGTCAAGAAGAGACTGGTAGAGAGGCTACTTCTATAATCTTGATGAAAGACAACGAAGGTCTAAACTACAGTACTTACTATAGAAAGGAAAAATAAGGGAGAGAATCTAGAGATGTGAATTTTGATTTCCAGTCTGATTAAACAGGGAGGATAAAGGAAAGCAGGAATTAAATGCCTCAGAGATTTCAAATCTGGGTGACTAAGACAATACAAGTACCATTAACAGAAATGAGGAATTTGGGAAGAATACATGGTTTGGGGTAAAAAAGATTAAGGTTTGTTTTGAACATTTTCAATTCAACACAACGAAGTTTAAATAACCACCAACTACTTATAAGGCATTGTGCTGGATATGAAGATACAAAACCAAAACTGACCATTACCGTTCTCCAAGAACTTTCATCCTCCTGGGGGTGGGGGGAAGGGAGGAGACAGCATAAAATAATAAAAAAAAGTACTTTTAAATATCATGTAATCATTACAAGAGGGAGCAAAAACTAAATACTGGGAGACCTGGAAAAAGTCTAATTTAAGAGAGCATCTAAACTGTACTATGAAAGAAGCTAGGTGTCCTAGGTAAGGTAGAAAGGGGTACATTCCAGAGATAAGGCACAGAAGTGGGAAATAGAGTGTCCTATAAAGGGAATGACGAAAAATCCTATCTGACTGTGATGAAGAGTGCAACAAAAGAACCAATATGAAATAAGACTAGAAAACAGATGAGGTCCAGACTACTTACTACATAGGCCCTTAAATGCCAAGCAAACTATTCATAATGCAAGACTGAAATTAAGGTGGGACATTAGAATTAGATAAATTTAGGAATCCTTTGCATGCATGAAATGACAATTGAACCTACAAGAGGAAAGAGAGAGAAGAGGAAAGGAAAGGTGAGAAGAGGAGAGCACAGCAGAAGAAAGAAGAAAAGAGGGCAGAGCTTTGAGAAATTTGTAAGTGGGAGAGAGAAGAATCATGATCTGGTAAGGAATACTGAGAAGGATTGGTCTGACAGAGGGGAAATTGGAAAGAGTTGTGAGTTCAAGGTGCTGGCAAGACACATCTAGCTCCATTGGAAGTAGGAATTAGTAGATCATAGGAGAGGTTTGCACTGGAGAAATAATTACTGAAAAATTCACGTTAATAAATTTTCATGTATTTATTTATTGAATCTTAGGGTACATTCCTGAGGTAGACAATCCTAATGCCTATGAGTGGAGGAGCAACTAAATCTAGAAAGGAGGAGTGTGAGGGATTAGGGGATGTGAAAATCAAGAGACACTAAGAGATTCATTGTGAAGATGAAGAGATTGATCTGAATAAACAAAACAGTAGTAAAAAAGGAAAGGAAGGGGAATGGAAGGAAAATAAGTATCTATATAGTATCTACTACATGCTAGGCACTGTGCTAAGAAATTTTTACAAATTTTGCCTCATTTGATCCTCACAATAATTTTGTGATGTAGGTGCTATTGTTTCCTCCATTTTATAGTTGAGGAAACTGAGGCAAACAGAGGTGCATTGACTTGCCCAGGATCATTCAGCTAGTAAGTGTCTGAGGCTGTATTTGAATTCAAGTTTTCATAAATCTTGGCCCAATACTCTATCCAGAAAGAATTAGAGATTATGATCAAAGAAGGAGATTTTAAGCGTTCAGGACTTTGGAGATAGAGAAGTTCAAGGTGATAAAGAGGCCTTAAATGTGATTCTACTTTGAGAATCCAAAGGTTGGATGGAGATAGCAATAATTGACTAATTCTGTGCCTCTAACAATGATATGAAATGACAGCTCCTCCCCCACCTTGTTGTATGGTATCTTGCTAGAATAAGATATATTTTCTATCTTGCTAAATACCGTTCAGCTTTGCACACCAAAAACAAATGCCTCTCTTTGCCCATGGTTTGGCTCTTGGAGATAGAAGTTATTTGAGTCAAGGCATTAGAAATGTCATTGCCATGACAAAAGGGACATTTACGACTTAGAGTTGAGCTGATTCCACTTCCCTGGACTGGACTGGTTTAGGATGGAGAATAGATAGTTTTATTAATATGCTGTTCTTGACTGATTTGATGTGATAAGAAAAGCAATGGATTTGGAGCCAGAAAACCTTAGTCCAAACCCCACCAGCTCAGCCTCTGTGACTTTGTTATTCCACTTTTCAGTTTCCTCACCTGTAAATTGAAGGGTTCTAGGTCCAAAGTCTATCATCCTAATTGAATAAGTAAAAATGAATTAGAATTTTACCTGAAAAGAAATTGATAGAGATATTCTTCCTAGCATTTTCCACACTTGATGATATATCAGCATTAGTCAATGGCTAAATCCAACCACTTCTCAGTTTTGGTTTTTGAGAGTGGGAGGGTTTTTACATTTTATAAATGTGCAGATCATTCTTATTTCTGGGCGATGCAAAGACAAGCAGTGAGTTTATTTGTCACTGAGTGCTCCTAGTCATTGACCTCTTTGTGCTTCAGTTTATTTAATCCTTTAATCAATAAATGTTTATAAAATGCCTACTATGTGCCAGACACTGAGCTAAGCACTGAGGGTACAAAAAGAGGCAAAAGACAGCCCTTGCCTTCAAGGAGCTTACAATCTAATAGGGGAGATGGCTTGTAATCAGATGTACCAGACAAACTATATACAAGATAAAGAGGAAATAATTAATAGAAAGAAGGCTCTGGAATTAAGAGAGGTGGGGGAAGGATTACTGCAGAAAGTAGGATTTTAGTTGGGACTTAAAGGAAACCTGGAAGATCAGTAGTCGATATAGAGAAGGGAGATCATTATGCAAAGAAGGTTTATTGAGATTCCTGGAGAAGCCTTACAGCCAGCTCTTAAGGCAGACAGGCTCTCTCTCCCTCCAAGGCTTGGGTCTTTTATCTACCCCAGATCCACACACTACACGTGACATGGCCCAGCTGAGCAGAATTGTGAGAGGGGAGGTGCAATTACAAGGGCATGAAGACCCCAGGGTGTGGAGACACTAGTCGGCAATCTCAGGTATCCCACATAAGAGAGTCTTGAGCAATGCAATATCCCCTGGCCAGGGACAGTGCAATATGCTCTGACTTCCACATGACCCAACTAATTCCCAGGCCTCACACTTCCCTGTGTCTTAACATCACCACTTGCAATCTGGCACCTATTTTGTGATCCTTACATACATACATACATACATATATATATATATAATTGATTTTAATTACTTAATATAGTTTTGTAGATTGTATTAAAAATCTTAAAATGGTTCCATAATTTTAAGAAATTCTTTTGACTAGGCTTATAATTTTGTCAGGGTAGTGAGCAGTCCAGTATCTACTCTATAAATTCTGGCCTCAGTTGCCTAGGGCACTAAGAGGTTAAGTGACTTGTCCAGGGTTACATAATTACGGTAATATGTGTGATATGCAGGACTTGGCCCTGATTCTCCTGACCCCAGGGATAGCCAGTTACCCGTCTGCTCTGCCAGACTTCTTTTCACACATCATTTTGTTGTTGATGCCATTGAGTTATGTCTGACTCTTAGTGACCCCATAGACCATTACACGCCAGGCCCTTCTATCTTCCATTACCTCTCAAAGTCTGTCCAAGTTCATGTTCATCACTTCCATGACACTCTCTATCCATCTCATCCTCAGCCATCCCTTCTTTTGCTTTCAGTCTTTTCTGGTATCAGGCAGGCTCTTTTCCAATGAGTCCCATCTTCTCATTATGTGCCCAAAGTATTTAAGCTTCTTTTTACTGCTCTGAAATAATCATTATTGTAATTTCTTCACACTAGTTCAATGAATTTCTACTACATTACTGAGAGATTGGTAGAGAATGCATCTCTTTTGGTCAGCTGTAAGAGTTTAAGCTAATTAAGTAATAGTCGATTGAACCTAGGGTTTCTAACTCCAACCCTGTAATAGAACCCATTTTTCCCTTTCCCCATCATTCTTTCAGGATCACTTGTCAGTGCCCCAGAGATGATGCTTTGAATGGCAGTGACCATTGGTCCACTGGCAATTGAAATTACCTTTTGCTACAGGAAATCAACATTAAATTCATTTGTGTGTGTATGTGTGTGTGTGTGTATTTGCAAATATATGTATATGTATACACATGCACATACATTTATTTGTATATACACATGTATATGTGATTTCAACTCTGATAATAAGATAATTTTGCCTTCTGTTTCCCCAGTACTTATCATAGGTAGATAGTAGGTCCCTAATAAATGCTTGTTGACTTCAGTGGAATAGCAAAAACTGATGGGTACAATTTATTCAGCCATCTAAATCATTAGCCCTCAAACTGTAAGGGGAAGGAAGGCAGGACAGGAGTTTATCTCTGAAATTGCTTTGTTAAGTACTCTCATCATAACCATTAAGGTTGGTAATGCAGATTTTTATTATCCTCATTTTACTGATGAAGAAGCTGAAATTCTGAAAGGCTAAATAATTTAGCTAGAGTTATACAACTTGTAAGTGTCTAACTTAGGATTAATGCTTAGCCTTCTTTCTACTTTGTCAGGCTGCCTTGCAAATTAAAGTCTTTCTTGTCTTTCAAACTGAGGTAAGTCACTTCACAGGACACCTAAAAGCACTATCATCTCGCCTAAAATCTAAGGTTAAGAATTTATGAAGAGAATGTGTTAGATAGCATTAGACTTGAGGCCCCCAGTGATGTTGCTCTGTAAAACTCTCAGTTTTCCTGTCTGTAAAATAGGGATATGAAATCTTGCCCCTTCCCTCCCAACAGATTTTGAGTACCAAAGTCATAATATGTTCAAAGCACTTCCTATTTACTGAAACAAGGATTGAACAAGTTTTACCAGGCATTTTAGTACCAATCAGTTTATAATTGGCTCTCTCACAAGTTGTTAAATTCTTTATTTAGGAACTGAGTGGTACTCAAAAAGGTGTGAAATTCCTCCCTGCCTTTGAAAATATTAAAGGCATTTTTGCCGCCTCCTCCGTCAGGATGAGGCCATACTCAGGGACATCAGCTTTCGAAAAGTGTGTGTCACACACACACACACACACACACACACACACACACCCACACCACATATATGTATATATGTGTGTCTATGTATGCATATATATGTGTATGCATGTGTTTATATGAATATGTATATACATACATATATACACATACACATTTTTATGCACACATATATGCTTACCTATTTCATATATATGAGTGGGTCTCTGTAATTATCTAAATATTGAGATTAAATAAACATACCTAAATACATATATTTATATATAAAATCATCTAAATATTGAGATTAAGTTTGTGCATGTGTGTGTGTGTTTATGTGTATTATTATCTCAATATTGAGATTAAATTCCCTTCTGGGTTAAATTAGTACTTGTTGACCGTTGAATGCTTTTGCTTAGCCCTGTGTATCTCAGTGAATTTGATTTAAAAATAATAGAGATCTTTTGTGATAGAATCAAAATGGCACCTAAGGGTGGGAGATCAGAGTTCAGCAGCTGATTGCTGCATTTATAACTCTACCTGAGCGCATGTTTCTCAAATTGGTGCAGCATTCCTGGGGTGGATGTGGGGGGATGGGGAGCAGGGCAGGATTTCACATCTGACTAGGAAAGATTTTCACTTTACCTAACAGTTGAGAAATCTTTGCGCTTCTATTCCATGTAAAATAATAAAACTCGTGGAGGAAGTCCAAAGAAACCTTCTAGAGTTTGGGGAGTGGGAAGAAATATAAAAAGTACTTAGCCAATGTATTGGTATAAATTAGGGTGAGGACTGGGAGTGGTATTAGGGATAAAGTTTCCTCCATCCCTCAAAGAAACCATGGTTAGTACTCTGCTAATTGTATGACTTCTTTTTACTAATATATAATGCCCACTTGGGAAAGGCAGAACCAAAGATCTATGAGAATCTGGACAAAAAAGAAAAGCCTTAAGATGGTTAAAAAAGCAAAACTTTTTATAAACCTGAAAAAAATAAATCAAAAGGCAAGAGGCACAAGGGAGGGCAAAGATAGATGGATTAATCTATAGAACTGTTCACAAAATGAATGGACACATTCAAAAGTGATCTGCTGAGGCCTAGCAAATTCTGAGGGAGCCTTGATCCTATTCAGAGAAAGGTAAAGTCATAATGTACAATGGACTATCAGGAATTACACCAGCAATTAGCAAAGTCTTAGAATTGTGGTACTTAGAGAGAAGGGTTTTCTCAGAGCTGTCTAGGGCTATAGTGAATAAAGTACCCAGGACTCTGCAGTAATGCTAAATTTCTAGAAACACAACAACAAATTAAGCCTTGAGTTTACTGGGTCTAGGCTTCAGATTCTAAACCCTTACCTGGGGATGAGCAATTGATAAGCTGGTATCACTGTAGGGGGCAGTATTTGGCCGAGTAAGGCCAAATTCCCTCCTCCCAACTGAAAAATAAAGAGTTGTTATACAAGCATTATACTAGCTACCTGTATTTTTGTCCAGTGTAACATTCACCACTGTTTGCCTTGCACTCTATATTCACCATGAGTCCTGTCTCCCCTGGGGGACAAAGAATACTATACTCTATTCCCCCCGCCCCTCTCTCTTTCTTTCTCTCTCTCTCTCAGTCTGTCTTTCTCTCTCTGTCTCTGTCTCTGTCTCTCTCTGTCTCTCTGTCTCTGTCTCTCTCTGTCTCTGTCTCTCTCACTGTCTCTCATCAAAATGTTTATGCATCTATGTCATCTTGTCCGTCAGTCAGTAAATATTTATTAAGGACCTATTATATGCCAGACATGGTGCTAAGTGCAGAGGATACAGAAAAAGGCAAATGACAGCTCCAGCTCTCCAGGAGCTCATAATCCAGTTTAGGTCTCTGTGTGTCCCTCCTGCTTTAAAAGCTGAGGCTGTGGCAAAAAAAAAAATCACCCTCTGATCACAGAGTACATAATCAGTAGCTCTCTATTTCCCAACCCCACCCCCAGGTTGGAGAGAGAATGATGTTCCCTCTAGGACCACTCACTCCCCAATCCCCAAACCCTAGTGAGGATTTCAACTATTTCCTCTATATGTGCCCTAACTAGTTGGAATAAACATCCTATTACATTTAGAATGAATGGATTGTTGCAAAAATGTGTTGTACCTCACATTTGATTTAAAGGGCTAAGCAAGACAGGTGGACACCAGTACTGAAGACTTTTTATAATTATTATTTTAAGATAGAGGTTCATAGGACTTAAAATTTCAAAAGGCCCTAAAGTTGCTGAATGCCCAGGTTAGCTAACTTGGTTAAATTAATATAGTACTCCGCCAGGCTTAAATCTCTTCATCTCTAAAATGATGAGATTGTGTGTGTGTGCATGTGTGTGTGTATGTATGTATGTTTACACACACATATATCATGCTACTAGGCAGTAGGTACAAAACTATATATATACATTACACACACACATATATCACATACACACAGAGGGAAATAAATAAAAATAAACCATGCCATGGAGCACTTGGTACAAAGCAAGCTATCTATCTATCTGTCCATCTATCTATCATGATTTCCATGGTTGCTGGAGAGAATTCTGTCATATCTTCCTTTAATTACAAGGATCATAGAAAAGAAGAACTGGACTTTTTCAGTCATCTCTGGAAACTTATGTTGTTTCCTGGAATCAATCTGTAGCACAGTGATAATTGCACATAAATGTTATTTCTCTGCAAAGGAAGAGTTCAAATGCCTCAGAGTCTTCCATCAATAATTGTGGCCTCAATTCTTTGAACTTCAATACCTTCGCCACACCAGAAATATCTTCATTCATCATCAGCCCTGGAGCCCACACCTCAGAGGTACCTCTGTCCCTGGACCCCCTTCCTCTAATTGAAAGGGCTTATCCAAGAATATCCAGGTAAAGAAGGTGCCCAGGTCAACAATCTTCATTTCCCACTAGGCTAGACTACACTAGGCTTCTCCCCCATTCCTATGACTTGAGTATTTTCTCTTCCTTCCCCATTCCTGCTCCATATCCTTTTGAACTTCCTTTTATGTATTATCTTTTTTTATTAGAATATAATTTCCTTAAAGACTTTTTTTTGTCTGTTTTGTTTTCTTTTTGCTTACATTCATATTCTCAGCCCTTAGCACATTGTAAGAGTTTAAAAAATGCTTATGGACTGACTAAATTGTAATCCTTTTTTATTAAATATACAAGTCAAAACTTTGCTATCTAATGGATTTTTAGGGCTTCACAACCTTACCCTCTTTTTCCAATGTACTTTTTTTTTTCACAATCACAATTAGAGGTGGTCCCAAGCATTGGGGGCATCAAGGAATCCTGGTATTTGACCTAACAGAGGATCGTTATTTTCTAGAATTTTCAACAGATTGGTTTGCATTGTCTTGGACCTTGTTAGTAAGTGGGTGTTAAGGGTGTGAAAAAGTGGCAGAAAATGCCCCCTTTTTTCTCCTTCATTCATGCTCTCCCCTATGCTAACTTCATCTCCTCTCCTCAGGATCCCATTCAGGCTTTAAATGGAAGAAGGGGAGAGAGAAAGGAGGAGGGACTAACAGGGGGAGACAGGAGAGGCCCTGGGGAGCAGTTTTCAAATGCTCAGAGGTGGGGAAATTGAATTAAAACTCAAACAAACAGATCCTCTCTTTTCTGCCCTCCTTCAAGTACTGATTCTATATTTCATTTTAGCCTATGCTTCCAGGGTCTTACAGAGCCTCGGAGACAGGGGTGACACAAAGTCAGCTAATTTCCTCTATTTGTCTTTTCTTGAACCAGTCCAGTTTCGGATTTGCAGTCACGCAGGACTCCTTAGAACATCCATTCCTTTCTAGGAGTGACACTGCACAAAAACTGTCTCTGTATGTAATTTAGGATTACTTTTCCCTCCAACATATGACAGTCATCCGTATTAAGGCAAACAGCCTATAAAACCAGTTTGACACAAGGCAGCTTGTGATTCAAGGCTGCCACTGTCTCTTGACTGACTTTACTAGTTACTGCTTCAAAAGGCTCCTGAGGAGTAACGGGAGTTACTTACTGAAAGCGTGATATCTGAACCAGCAATTTTATGGGTCAGAAGGGAGGCCTTTTGCCTGCTTCTGAGATTTCAGTGTCGGCTCTCTATTGCCAGTTAAAAGAATTGGCGGCGGATTATTCTGACAGCAGCAATTAGATCTCCAGCCAGTGGCTTTCCAATAAGACAACCCTGCTCAACCTATGTTCTTTAGACAATATAGAGCCGGACTTGATGGGCTAACCTGGATATGTTGTTAGCTTCTATCCATTTGACCATTGAGGAAAGCTGTGTATCTTTTTTTTGGTGGGGGGGGGAAGAGGCAGTGGCAAGAATGGAAAAACAACAGTGGAGAAATTGAGAAAGAGGAAAAAAGAGAGGAAAAGCAGGAAAGTTGAAAGTAGGAGGGCTGATATCTTATTGAAGTCTTTAGGATCAATCAATAACCATTTATCAATTGCTGAATGCATATGAATCACCATATTAGGTGCTAAGGATACAGAGATAAAGATGAAAACGAAATGTTTTTGACTGCAAGGTTGTATTTTATCATGTTAAGCAGCATGTATGATATATAAAAAAGGACTCATGTTTTAATGCCAATTTGGTTCGGAAATTATGCTCTTGGGCAGTAGGTACACTGGCATCTGTTACTCCTTTTCATTCAAATATTGTTAGATTTATCCACTTTTCTAAGAGCAAAATTTGAACAGTATGAGCCCTTCTACAAGGTTTCAACAGAAAAGCTACTAGTCATTTTCCAGAGGAATACTCAAATACTCATAGGAATGTGTGTTCTTATCCATTAGGAAGGTCCCTTCAATGAAGAAAATGACAATACTTAGTATTTATACACCACTTGAAATTTATTTAACTTATTTGATCCTCATGATAGCCCTATGAAGTAGGTGTTATTAGTACCCCCTTTTTGCAGATGAGGAAACTGAGACAGAGAAAGGTAACTTGCCCAAGGTCACATGGCTAGTAAGCATCTGAAGTTGCATTTAAATTCAGGTATTCCGAACTTCAGACCCAGCATTCTATTCACTGTGCGACTTAGTGTCTGATGATGTCCATTCTGTGCAGTTCTTGACTATGTCCTTCAATAACGTCATCAAAGGGGATTAGCTCCTTGTGTCCTGGAAGCCCTTCTCCGTTTGCTGCTGTATAATCCTTTAGAATCTACCCCTGCCACGAGGGTCATGATAAATAAAATAGAAACATAGGAAGTTACTTCCTGACTAACACTGACCTGAATAAGCTAGTGACTTTGGAATCTCTAATACCTCCTCAGAATATATCAAAGAGAACTGTCACAATTCAAGTGGCTATGGCAGTTACATGCTGGACTTTTCAATTTTAAAAATGCTTTTGATTTTTTTTAACATACAAAAGAAGATCTTCCTCTGCTCAAGTTGGTGGACGGGGAACTAATCTTTATTTCCTCTTCACTGTATAAGATAAAACCAGCAATAAAGTCCTACTGTGATACCTCGTTTTTGCCTAGTGATATTCCTAGGTGCTCAGAGGCTATGCCAATGCAATCTAAGCTCCGACATATTCTACCAAGATGGGAAATAATAAAACTAGTTAACATTCATATAATGATTTAAAACAGTGGTACTCAACCTTCCTAATGCTGTGACCCTTTAATACTCGTATGTGGGTGTGTCTGCATGTGGGTGGCCCCGCCTGGAGATAGATAGAGGAGGTTCCTAAGACCATCAGAAATATGTGTTTTCTGATGATCTTAGGTGACCCCTGTGAAAGGGTCATTTGAGCCCCCAAAGGGGTCGTGACCCACAGGTTGAGAACTGCTGATTTAAAAGTTGCAAGTGCTTTGTGTGTATATGTATATATGTGTGTGTGTGTGTGTATAGATGTATATATAGATATATGTGTGTATATATTCTCAATTGCTCCTCACAACAACCCTATGAAGTAGGTATTATTACCTTCATTTTATAGATGAGGAGACAGAAACTGAAAGAGGTTAAATGGGAGGAAAGGAAATAAGCATTTATTAAGCATCTACAACATGTCAGACATAAGCTCAGTGCTTTCACAAATTTTATCTCATTTGATCTTCACAACAACCCTGAGTGTTAGTTGCTATTTTTATTCCCATTATGAAATTGAGGAAAACTGATGCAAACAGAGTAACCTTTACTAAAGTCCCATAGCCGCTGTCAGAAGCCAGATTTGAAGAGTGCTCTATCCACTGTACCACCAACCGGTGACTTGCCAGAGGTGTAATGTTAATGGGATTGAAGACCTTCCCTGACATGGAGCCCATTAAGGGAAGCATGCTTAGGGGAGGCTTGCTTGTAGGAAGGCTTTCACACCTGTTGTTAATTTCTAATTAGGCACTGAGTCATGAGGGTTGTGATGCCTTCTAGCTCTGAGAAGTATATACACAGAAACACACACACGCACATATGATTCTGAGAAGTGTGTGTGTATATAAACGCACACACAGAGCGTGTATACATACACACATATATACATGCGTGTATACACACACATACACTCTGAGTTGGCATTTTGCTTTGGGGCCTCACTTATGAGAAGGATCTTGTGATTCCCTGGTTGAAATTCTGAGAGGTTGGCCGTATGTTCAGAGCTCCCGGACTGCTCCGGTGTGAAGGCTCTCTTGATCCAGGGATGTATGTGAAGTGTATAGTTGATTCAGGCAGGCACAGCCCAGCCTGTTGGTCTTTATTTCTCTGCTTATATTTTCTCTGTTTATGTTTTCTCTGAAATCTAGAGTGCTGACTTTTACCCTGAACTGGTGAATGTAATTTAAAAAGATTATTGACCCCTTAAACAGCTATCTTTCCCAGTAAAGCAGAGCTAAGAACCTGTGCTAGCAGTCATCCTGGGTGTGCCTGTGTGGTTGCTGCTAAAAGAGATCACACAGCTAATAAGTTTCTGTGAGAGGATTTAAACTCAAAGTTTCCCTGACTCCAAGTTTAGGGCTTTATCTGGTATAAAACCCAACTACCTGAAAACATTTCAAATACAGGCTCAGTGATGGTCTCTGTATTTCAGTAATCTAGTAACACTCTCCTAATTCCACAGGGACATGCCACAATATTGACTGTAGGGCGATGAATTTGTCTGCCAAGGCATTCCTTTCGTCATGATCCAGATCATAGATCAATAGACTCTTGGAGTTGGACATCCAAATTGCAATCTCAGAGTTGAAAGCTACAAAGGAGTTGTAATCTTCATTTTTGTGCAGATAAGACCTTTTCCCTTTCTTTTATCTCTTTGAAGTGTAGATCTAATAGTGGTATTTCTTAGTCAAAAAGTATGTTATAGCCCTCTTGGGCATAGCTCCAAATCATTCTCCAGAATTGTCACACCAGCTTGCAACTCTACCAACAATTTATTAGTGTACCAATTTTCTGTCACCCCCTTTACATTTCTGAGAAGTGTTCTTTTAATTGCATTTCTCTAATCAATAGTAATTTAGAGCATCTTCTTATATTACTATAGATAAATTTGATTTCTTCTTCTGAAAACTGCCTGTTCCTTTGACCATTTAATAATCAAGGAATGGCTCTCATTTTTATAAATTTGGTTCATTTAGATATATATCTGAGAAATGAGGCTTTTGTCAGAGAAATTTGCTGTAAAATTACCTCCCCCCATTTTCCTGCTTTACTTCAAATTTTGGCTGCATTGATTTTGTTTGTGCAAAACTTCTTAAATGTCTTATAATCAAAATTATCCGTGTTAGTTCTTGATCCTATCCCATGAGTCATAAACTCTTCCCTTATTCATAAATCTGACAGGTACGTTTTTCCATGCTCCCCTAATTTATTTATATTTTCCTTTATGGGTAAAAAATTTCTCCATTTTGACTTTATTATGGCATGTCATATGAGATGCTGGTCTGTGAAGTAGTTATGAGACAGCTAGGTGGTGCACTGGCCTTCATGTTAGGAGGACCTAAGTTCAAATATGGTCTTAGACACTTGATACTTGTCAGCTGTGTGACCCTGGGCATGTCACTTAATGACAGAGAGAGAGAGAGGGAGAGAGAGAGAGAGAGAGAGAGAGAGAGAGAGAGAGAGAGAGAGAAAGGAGTTGGTCCATACCTCATATCTTCCAAACTGCTTTGTAGTTTTCCGAGCAATTTTTGTCAAATGTTGAATTCTTTCCCCCCAAACTTGGATCTTTGTGTTTATCAAACAATAGATTGTTATGGTCACTTACTACTATACATTATGTACCCAATCTATACCACGGACCCACTACTCTATTTCTTGCCTAGTACCAGATTTTTTGATTATTACAACTTTGTTATATTGTTTGAAACTGGTACTTCTAGACTGCCATCCTTCGTTTTTTTTCTTCATTGATTCTCTTGATATTCTTAACCTTCGGTTCTTTCAGATGAATTTTCTTATACTTTTTTTCTAGCTCCATAAAATAATTCTTTGGTAGTTTGTTATGGCATGGAATGAGCAAATCAACTCAGGGTAGAATTGTAATTTTTATTCTATGGACTCAGTCCTATGCAATGAATATTTCTCCAGTTGTTTATATATGTCTTTATTTGAGTGAAAAATGTTTTAAAATTATGTTCATATAATCCCTGGTTTTCTCTTCTCAGGTAGAATCCTGAGTATTTTATACTTTCTGCAGTTATTTTAGATGGGATTTCTCTTTCTATCTTTTCCTTTTGAGTTTTGTTGATAGTACATAGACATATTGATGATTTATTTGGATTTATTTTATATCCTACAATATTGCTAAAGTTGTTGATTATTTCAATTTGTTTTTTAGGGTTCTCTTAAGTAATATTATCGAATCATTGGCAAAGAGTAGGGATTTTGTTTCCCCACTGCCAATTTTTGTTCTTTCAATTGCTTTTCCTTGTCTTTTTGCCAGAGCTCCAATTTCTAATAAAATATTCAACCCCACCACAATAATGGTAATGAAGGACACCCTTGCTTCACCCTGATGTTATTGGTAAGATTTCTAGTTTAACCCCATTACAGATAATGATTGCTCTTGGTTTTAGAGAGATATTTATTAGTTTGAGAAAAGATCCATTTGTTCCTACCCTTTGTAGTGTTTTAAATTAGGAATGGGTAGAATATTTTGTTGAAAATTTTTCTGCATCTATTGGCATAAAAGTTTTTGGTATTGATATGGTTGATTACGTAGATAATTTTCCTAATACTGAACCAATCCTGCGCTCCTGATATAAATCCTCCTTGGTTATAGCGTATGATCTTTTCTATATACTGCTGTATTCTTGTTAGCGTTTTATTTAAAAAAATTTGCACTGACAGTTATGAGAAAAAAATTGTTTAAGTTTTCTTTCTTTGTCTTTGATCTCCCTGGTTTAGGTGTCAAAGCCATTTTTGTGACATAAAAGAAGTTTGGTAGGATTGCTTCTTTACCTGTTTTTTAAAAATAGTTCATGTAATATTGGGATGAACTGTTTCTTAAATGTTTGGTAGAATTCACTTGTAAATTCATCTAGTCCTAGGAATTTTTTTTCTTAAGGAGTTCATTGATGGCTTGTCTAATTTTCTTTTCTAAGTTAGGGTTGTTTAAATATTTTATGTCCGCTTCTGTTAATCTGGGCCATTTCTATTTTTTGTAAATACTCATCCATTTCACTTTGATGGTCAGTTTCGCTAGTATATAATTGGGCAAAATTTCTCATAAGGACTATTTTAATTTCATCTTTATTGGTGATGCATTTACTTTTTTCATTTTTGATATTAGTAATTTGTTTTTTTCTTTCATTAAAAAAATCATATTGACCAATCGTATATCTGTGTTATTAGTTTTATATTTCCATAAAACCAGTTCCCAGTTTCATTTATTAATTCAATTTTTTCTTTCTATTTTTTTCCATTTTGATTTTCAGTGTTTTCATTTTAGTGTTTGATTGGGGAATTCTAATTTGTTTTTATTTTTCTATTTTTTTGTTTTTCAGTTGCAAGCCCAATTAATTGATCTGCTTTTTTCCTCTTTTGTTGATGTACATATTTAGGAATACAAATTTTCTCCTAAATGCTGTTTTGCCTGCATCCCACAAATTTTGTTATGTTGCCTCATTGTTGGCATCTATTGTAATGTAATTATTGATCATTGGTATGATTTATTCTTTGAATCATTCATTCTTTGGGATTAGATTATTTAGTTTTCAATTAATTTTAGTCTATATCCTATGGCCTTTTATTGAATATAACTTTCATATCATCATGGTCTGAATAGGGTGCACTAAATATTTTTGGTTTTCTGCATTTGTGATTTGTTTATGTTTGGATAAGTGGCCAATTTTTGTGAAGGTACCATATACAATTAAGAAAAAGATATACCCTTCCTCATTTGCTTTTTTACCCTCCCCAAAGGTGTATTATATCTAACTTTTCTAAGAATCTATTCATCACAAGAACATCTTTCTTATTTATTTTATGGTTAGATTTACCTAGATCTAAGAGGAAAAAGTTGAGTTTCCCCATTGCTATAGTTTTATTATCTATCTCCTCCCCACTTAATTCATTTAACTTTCCTTTAAGAATTTGGATGCTATTCTGTTTGGTGCATTTATGTTTAGCATTGATATTACTTTATTGTCTATGATGGCATTTAACAAGATGCCATTTTCCTGATTATCTCTTTTAATTAATTCTATTTTTGCTTTTGCTTTCTCTGAGATCATGATTGCTACCCCTGCTTCAGCTGAAGCATTATAGCTTCTACTCCAGCCCCTTATTTTAACTCTCTATATGTCTCTCTTTTTCAAGTGTGTTTCTTGTAAACCACATATTGTTGGATTCTGGTTTTTAATCCATTCTGGTATCTTCTTTCATTTTATGAGTGAATTCATCCCATTCACAAACCATTTCAAAAAATAGGCAAAGAATGAAGCTTATTAAATTCCCTTTCTAACCTAAGTATGGTGCTGATACCTAAACCAGAAAGAACAAAAGCAGAGAAAAAAATTGATAGACCAATTTCCTTAATGAATATTGATCACACATAAATAAATGCTTATTGAGTGACTGAAATCCAAGACAATAAATATCCATGACATAACATCTAGATTGAATTCAACAGATTTTATTAAATGGCTCCTATTTTTTAGGCACTGTGCTTTTAGAGGACTACAAAGATAAATTTGAAATAATCCCTGTCCCCAAGGAATTTACATCATATTATATAAGCTTATTACCCCTAAATTTGGGCAAGCTTCAATGTTCTGTCCTAGATGCTTTTCTGTTGCATTCTGTCAACCTTTCCTTAGTGATAAAGCTTGGAGTATATTAGTCTGACCTGCATTAGGAAGGGAGGAGAGGAGAACAATGATGGAAAAGGACTCACTTAATGTTTATCATATAGTAAGCAATTCAAAACTGGCATGACTGATAACTTTAGGAATGTGTTCTGCCTCTTTTAATAAGTTGATTAAAGTACATTGAAAGAAACAGAATTTGAGAATGGAACAAAAAATATTGATAACTAAACTCCATGTTCCCAAATCATATCATTCATGATTCCATAGTGAAAATTTTCACTGCCAGTCAGAATACATCCAGATGGAGGAGGACACAAGATACTTTGCAATAGTAGTAATTATTATAGGTAAAATGTTAATAGAAGGTGAAAACTGAGGGATGGATTAATTACAAAATGGATGAAGAGAAGCATGAGAAAGTAGCAACAGGGATTCATATCTAGTGGATTCTACCCCTCGCTTACAAACTGTTTAGGTCTCCCTTATCATTGACTAGATACCCTTGCTTTGAGTCTGCTATCTCCAACTTTCATCCTCATCTATTTTCCCCTTCACTAATAAATATCCAGAGTTATACACACTACCTACCTCAGCTTCCTCAAATCTATGCATTCTTCTATCCTTTGCTTCCATTACCTCCATTCTGCTGACCCTGCTCAGAGGAAGGTTATTAAAGGTCTATTACCCACTGTGAAATACAACGATCTTCCAAATTCTAACCCTCCATGCCCTTTTTTGAACGTCTCGTACCATTGTCCAATAATTCCAGCTCTACAACATCTCCCGTTAACAACTGCTCTAGATACAGTGAGTTAAGAGATGAGAAAGACCACTCTGTTGCCCATTTAGCACAGTGTCTGGCACATAGTAGGAGCTTAATAAATGCTTATTGACTCACTGACTAACTGAATCAGAAGACTATGTTTCTAGTCTCATCTCTGCTATTAACTACTTGCAAAATTTTAGGTAAGCCATACAACATCTCTATGTCTTAGTTTACCTTTATGATGTTGTTCTCCCTTAGCTTCTATGCCCCCATTCTCTTCTATCAGACTATTCCTTTCAGGAAAGGAAAGATTCAGAAAAGATTCACTGGTTCATCTTTTTCCTTTCATTTCCTAAGTACAAACATTTTTAAGGTTCTGTCCAGTTTCCTCTCCTTCACCGTTGCCCTTTCTCCTGAGAATCCCATCTATTTTCCTTGCTTTAAGGATCACTTCTGTGCAGACACTACCATATTTAAATACCCAACTATCCCCCCCATGGTATAATCCCACATCCCCAGTTACTTGCTGGATATATTTTCATCACCTTTTCAAATTTAGCATATTTGGAACAACTTATCTCCATAAAACTTACTTTTCTATGCTACACAATATCAATTGTTTAATGATTATATAATTTTTTTTGTTTGGCAGGACAAAATTTTATTTTAAAGATTCTTTTCCTTCAAGGACTCTTACATACATATTACTTTCATATAAGGTTTCTTCAAAGATGAAACTATACAAGAACTGTACAACAATTATATTGCTTGATGATGCTCTGATTATCAACCTCAACTGAGGCCTCAAACAGAGAATGTAAGTTCAAAGATATTTTCAGATTTTCCATTCACATATGATGCATATATTATGTTGATTACATCGAGTCCCAGAACGTTCTAAGGTTTCCTATATTGAGATCTTTATTTACCTAAATGGAATTGACCTAGCAGATCTCTATTGTTAAACCAATATGGGTGGAAAAAATGTTCCTCATACAGACTATGAGGTGCAGTAGGATAAGTTACTTAGTTTTAAAATATAATGTTATCTTCATTATGTTGTATGGTTATCTATTTCTTAATATTTAATATTATTTTAAAATTTATCACCTTAAATATTTTCCAGTTATACTTTGATTTGTTTCTGGCCATATCCAAGAGTTCTGAGATCCACCAACATTGTGTTTGACATCCTAGTCTAGTTCATTATACCTGGATGATAAATAGGTACTACTAAGTCCTTTTCCTCTAGAGGCATGTCTCTCAGGTGTGTGTATGTTACCTGCAAGTATGTGGATTTATGATGATGGTCAGAGGCATACTCAAGTCTGATTGAGGTGATTATGATGAGGTGCTATCTCTATTTCTTTATTCTTAATTGTCACTTTGGGATCTTTCAGCATTTAGTTGGTGGACCTTTATATGTGTTTGTTCCCTTGGGATTCTAAGAATTCTTCTCTTTGTCATATATAATGTTGTATGTCTTTGTGGGCCTTTCAGTTCTCCTTATTTTACACTTACATTTATTTCTAAGAATGAATACCAGTATTACAAGGTTCCCCTTCTTACAAAATACTTGAAAAAACAGAGGGACACAGGAATTCTTATATAACAAGGAAATATTTTTACCATATATTTATTTTCCTGGGATGTCCTACAAAAATACGTGGTCCACATACTCTCGAGACTCAAGGTCAATCTTAAGAGTCATGAACTGGGTTTTAAATTGTTCAACCAATGCAACTTCATTGAGTTAGATAATTAATACATATATCTGTGACAAAAACTGTGTGTTTCTCTGTCTCTCTCTCTCTCTCTCTCTCTCTCTCTCTCTCTCTCTCTCTGTGATTTGTCCTTTGTTCTCAAAAAGGACTATGACACCAAGAAGATGATGCCATGACTTGCAAGTGAATTAGATTTGAGTGAGGGAGGGCTGTGCAAAGTCACCAGATTCATTTTCTTTTCCAGAGCCACCTGGGTCCAATGGCAAGATATAGATCCCCAGGATGCCGTGAGAGGCCTTGATCTTTTTAAGTTAAGGTGTTTCCAAGTTCTCACTTTGACTGAGGCAATGCCCATTCAGTACTTAGGGCTGTTTAAGTGAGTCAAGAGGTGGTCCCTTAACTAGAGAGTGGACTCAGCACTAAGTAAGTAGAGTTTAGTGGACTAACTTGACATAAAGAACTTTCACAATGACTTCAATGACCCCCAGCCTATTCCATGACACTAAAATGAACTTTAAAAAAAAATACCTATATTATCCCAGAGGTGAACCCATATTGCATAATGATCTTAGGGCCAAGAAGACCTGAGTTTAAGTCCTGTCTCAACACAATCTGATTGTAAGACCTTGCATAAGTCAATAATCTTTCAGTGACACAGAGAAATTATTTTTTAAGAGCACCTTTGAGCAAATAAGTGATTTTGACTATTTTAGATACCCAAATTAACTACAAAGGAACTGTGAAAGAAGATGCTATCTATATCCAGAGAAAGAACTGACAAATAGAAGTATATGTAGAATGATTTTATACACACACACACACAAACACACATATACACACACTTGTGTCTACTGGTAGCCATTTCTAGGGTGGGAGGAGGAATGGAATAAAAAAAGAAAAAAGTTACATGATAATTTTATTATATGATGTTACATGATAACTTTATCATATATTTGAAATAGCAAGGTATACATAATAGATTTACAGTTTCATGTGCAATCACCTTTTTCTTAATTTTGTTGTTATCTAAATACTTATTTTATTTCATAAATTAAAAATAAAATTTTAAGAAAAGTCGCTAAGTTGCAGAATAGGTACTGATCTGCATTGGTATAGAGAGTTCTTCATTAAGGGCTCCTTATTCTAAGGAAATCACAGGTCTGATTAAGAAAAGACATTGCTTCCAGGGACATTATTTAGTTATAAATTAAGGAAAATCATAGAGTTTGAGGATTCAAAGTTATTTGTGAGCAAAAATCAAATCTAGAGATGAATGGTGGACATAAGTAGGGTTTGTGACCTTACCAATGGAAGCTTGCAGGCAAAGAATAAAAAAAAAAAATCCATAATCCAGCTATTCTGGAAGGCAATTTGGAGTTATGCCCCCAAAGTTACTAAACTACACATACCCCTTGGTGAAGTTAATATCACTACTAATCCTGTATCAAGGAGATTTAAAAAAAAATTCATAATTACAGGCATTTATAGCAGCTCTTTTTTGTAGCACCATATGACTGGAAACTACAAGGAGTGCCCATCAATTGAAGAATGACTGAACAAATGATGGTATATAAGGACCAGGATTCCAGGGGAGCAATGATGAAACATGCTATTCTCCTTACAGAAGTGATGGACTTTTGATAGCCAATGAGACTTAGTTTTTGAACATGATCAAGGTGGAGATTTGTTTTGCTTGACTATGTATATTTATTTCAAGGATTTTGTTTTTTCCTTATATTAAATATTCAATACACTATATATTTTTAATATTCAGGACTGGGGTAGGTGAGAGGGAAAGAAAATGTTTGCTAATAAAAAAAAATAAAATTGAAAAATATATTGTTCAGAAAATGTATCATTGGAAATGGAGCGAGGAATAACAGCCCAAGATGGCTATTCTGGTATCTATGGAAAGCTAAAAACCTCACAGGAAAACATCCAATTTGTAAGACAGATCCCTTCCTCTTCGTCTTACCCCTTGTGAGATTATCTTCTCCTCCAATACTGTTTTGTTTCAATTTTTATATATCTAAACATGTACATTGTCTTTCTTTGCTTGAATGTTGGGCAGGAGATTGTTTCACTTTTGTCTCTGTATCTTCAGTACCTGGCACATAATAGGTGTTTGATAAATTCTTATTGATCGATTGAAGGATAGAAGAACATAGACAACAATAAAACAAAATAAGCTGTTGATGATCTATCGTCTGATTAGTAGGGTACCTGTAAAATTAATGAAATAATCCATTGAGGTTTTGAAGTAAATGTCTTATTTCAAACATTAGATCATAAGCTCCCTGAGGGTAAGGGTTATATCATTTTTCATCTTTGTTTCCTCAACACAGAGTTGGAAACATGTCTCAGCTGTATCTTTTAACATGTCAGCAACACTGTTTACTAAACTTGACAGATGAAAAAAATTAAGGCACAGGCTCAGCCATTTTTTACTTAATCAGTGTCCCAAGAAAATTTCCAAGACTATATAGAAAAGGCACTGACCTGTATTGAAAAAGGGAGCTTCTCAATCCAGTAGTTCCCTTTTTTCAGTGAAATCACAGCCTCAGTACCTATTTTCTATCTCTACCCCTAGCACTCTATACATAGAAAGCAATTAATAAATGCTTGGGGAATTGAATTTATGGACTTCTCAGGCCTAATTGTGAGCTAAAGTTGACCAAGATGATACTGTGGTATCCTTATAATCAGCAAAATCACTGAAATTTAGAGTAAATCTTCTGTATTTGTGCTCACAAGATAGCTCAGCTTAGTTATGTCTCTTTGGACATAATATTCAGACCCTCCATTTTTCAGAAGGGAATTTATAATAACTCAGGTTTAGGTATGAGCATCCTAAGACTACTTTTATTTTTCTAATGTGACAGTCCTTTTATTGCAGTAGAAACACCCTAGGGAAAACCCCATCCTGGAAATCACCACTGCATGCAACTATAGAACAAGAGACTAACAGAGGTCAGGAGATTTTTTTTTTTAAATCTTAATATTGCACCCTGGGTTTGTCTTGCATAAAAACAACCCTCTCCACCAGGAGTATGCTGGTAAATGTTGTGTTTTTTTCCTTTGTTTTATTTTTTAAAATAAATAAATAAATTTATTTTCTTGTTTACATCATTCATCT
>CM053580.1:260597912-260640994 GCA_028627135.1 Pseudochirops cupreus | reverse complement strand
GGGGCACAGCCATGGCTTCAGGGCAGGCTGGTTTCGGTTCACAGTGCTGATATGGTTCCTTGTAGCCGAGCTGACTTCAGTGGGAAGTATTTTTGTGTGCGTTTTGGAGTTCTGGGATTGGTTTAGAGTCCTGTTTTATGGGTATTTTGGGGTGGCTATGTGAGAGCTGCAATATGTTGCTGCTGCTATGCCGCCATCTTGGCTCCACCCCCCTGATGTATATTTTTAACGAAATTTCAACAACTTTTGTCTGTGTCTGGACTTTTCAAAATTTAAATTTCTAAATTCCTTAGAAATATTAATATTCAAACAATAAGACTGTCTTTTGGTAGAAAAAATGAATAAAGAAAGATTTTGCTTATAAAAATAATTTTTAATTAAGGGAATTATTTTTTAACAATCTGAAAAGATCGTGTCAAAAAGTTTTGTTTTGTTTTGTTTTTGCTTTTTGGAGGGTGGAAGGCAGGGCAATTGGGGTTAAGTGACTTGCCCAAGGTCACAGGCTAGTATATATTAAGTGTCTGAGGCCAAATTTGAACACAAGTGCTCTTTGACTCCAGGACCAGTGATCTATTCACTGTACCATCTAGCCAACCCAAAAAGTTTGTTTTTAATCTAAAAGTTTTCACTCAGATCATGATTATCACTAGACTTTGAGTGTACTTATTTGAAAGTAAGTATCCTCCTTAATGATCCTTTGTACCCCTAGAATGAAACCCAAGACATAGCATACCATAAAGAAACCACACTAAAAAAATCTGGGTAAAGTCAACTAAAGAGACCTCTGTTTGCCTACTATAGGAGGATGAATGATTGAGTCAATTTTTCAAACTCTCAACCTGTAGTTCCTGAGAATAGAATTGTGCAAAACTTTGGATTTCAACAATAAATTATGCAGTTGGCATCCAAATGATTAAACACATGGAGTGTATTACCTGTAGGCAAATTCAGCAGTCATTGAATACACAGCAGTAGCTCTCCAAGAGAGAGAATGTTCACTGAGACACTGAGGTCATCCTGTTTTGAAAAACTGCCATGGGATTCTTAATGCATAACTTGAGAATGCCAGAGATGGGTGATAAGAACTTTGGTTTGATGTCCTGTTTCCAGGGCAACGCTTCTAATAATGCTACATTCTCCTGGAAATAAAAATGATACCTGGGAAACATGGGACACTGACAGAATTGTACTTTCAATATATTTTGGTACTTTAAGACTTCAGATCATGTTTCCAGCAGGCCTTGGAGAGAATGCAATGACACAGAGCAGTATCATCAGAAAGCCATAAAGTACTAGTGAATAAAAAATACATATATCAATGTTTCACCAATCTCATTGTTATGGTAATGGAAATAATGAATGGTAACCCAAAGAACACTAATGAAAGAACTTTTTAAAGAAATGTGTATGTGTGTTTCTTTCGCATTTCCATGCTCGAAATACCTCCTTTTGAAACCAAAGGAGAGAAAGATTAAGGGGAGGGGAAATTACATATGACAACAAGGTGGGGGAATAGCAGTTTAGAACTGTAGACTTACTTTATTTGATACAGGTGAAATAATTTCCTTTTGGGGTTCATGAGGATTAATGGATGAATGAAAATATTCAGTAAGCACTATATACTCTGAAAAATTTTAGGCATATAAAAAGAAAAGCAAGTAGTGTGTTAGTAAATATTTAACAACCGACTCCCCCCAAAAATGTTTGCACAGCACTTTCAAATTTAGTGTGCATGATTATTTTCTCCACACTTTCTCAAGCCTAGACAATTAACAAAACAATAAAACAAATTCAGTTTTATAGCATTTGCTAAATTTTGAGGCTCATTTGTTCACACTGAAAATGGAGCCAGTTCCAGCACAACCCTGGCAGGTTATAGAAGTAGAGAAACCAGAATGTGCTTTATTCTGGGGGAAGTTGGGCAAAAGCAATTAACCTTTTCAGCCTTTTCTCACCATGCCAGCCCTTGTTGTCTTTATAAAACAGTAATATGAAAGGGAGTTTAAGAGAAATTTTGTCACTGGTTTCACACCACTGCTTTGTCTGTTTGGGGAAGTAGCACCCTAGGAATATTTGTCTCATTCAGGGAATATGATAAGGACCAGAATGAGTGTATGATTATATCAGGTAAGGATTACACTGAGGGATTTAGAGGAGCTATTAAGAAAAAGTTTCTTCAAATATAAGATAAGATTTCATTCTGGGCATATGCCATAATCTGAATAGCCTAGCAAAGGGGAATAGCTATATTGTAGTCTCCTGAAGGAAGGGAGAAGAACTATAGTACTTCTTTTCAGAAGGGAGGCTTACTTACCACATCACCCTTCACAAGATGGATAAGATAGCAGGTGGCCTTGAAAATAACATTTGAGCTGAAGACTATAGTGAAGTCCCATTAAGAGTTGAAGAAGCTGGCTAAAAGAGATGTAGCTCATCCATTTTGGGGAGATCTTTACTAATCACAACATCGCCAGTGTATATTAGGGTATTTGATGTCACTTGAGAAACTAGATCACTGAAGATGAACTGATGCAGAGATATGACATTCATTGTCAGAAGCAAAAAAAAAAATCATACTTGATAGGAAGTAATGAGGAATGCAAAGATGTGGCCAGAAGACACACAGATAAGAGGCATGAGTAATATCTCTGTGCTTATATTCTGGACATGTATGTTCTTTCTCTGCCTCTTAGTGGATACCTTGACCATTCATGATCCTAATGTATATGTGACCTATGAGTGATCTCAATGCATATCCAACCTTCCCCTTGAGGGTATGTATATTTGTGGGAGAGTGAGCTCAAGGTTTATGGGAAAATATTCTGTAATCTTATTACTATGCAATTTCATTAAATATTTCTGAATTGAGTGTCTTCTGGTTGAATAATAAAAATAAATACATTGATGGGGTCCATAAGTTATCATTTGGAGAATAATATCAGCTACAACATGCCTAGGACTTGGGGCAACTTTCTGGGAATATAAGGTTGAAAGATTCAGGAGATTTAGTTAAAATTCTGAAAAGGCTCATTCATTTAATGTCAAAACTAAGCATCTTAAATCTAACTGTTCCTGACAATACAAAACAAAGAAACAAGAACTTGCAATGGCAATTGGAGAAATACAGGTTAAGGTTTGCTAATCTCTGATTTCTAAATAGAGCTTTACAGAACATTTGTGAAATGGGATGCTGGAATGAGGACAGTAGTGAAATATCACAGGTGAAATTAACCACAATCATTCCCCTAAGCTCCTAAATACTGTGTCAGATCCTTCAATATTCTGTTCTGTAGGTCAAAAATCCCTCATTTCTTCATTTTTAAAAATCGTATGAGAGTTGTTCCAAACTATTCACCATCCTGGAGGGTTTCCTCTGTTCCTCTGGCTGTGTTCCATTTTGTCAATATCTCTCCTAAAATGTCATACCAAGAACTGAACACAATTTTCCATTGATAAGGGATGATTGTAAAGACATTATTATCTCCCATGTCCTGGCCACTATCAAACTATGGATGAGACTTAAAGATGATACTTTTTTGGGGGAGGGGGGAAGGCAGGTGTATCACATTGTTAACATATTAAGTCTGTAGTTGAATAAGGACTTTAACTCTTTCTCACATGAATTATCATAAAGTCAGGTTTCTCCCTATTCTCTATTTGTACAGATGATTTTAATTACATTTTAGTGCTTTATAGCTACTAAATTTCTTCTTAGATTCTGCCAATTATTCTGATCTGGCAAAATCTTTCTGATATTCTACATCCAAAGAATGACTTCCCTCTGTCAGCTTTGTGGTATGAAACTGAAAGCCATGCCTTTTAGATCTTCTTCCAAATTATTGATAAAAACATTGAATAGGAGGGCTGAGGACAAAAACCTTGTACTATTCAACTAAAGATGAAAAAAGGGCACTTTCTTGGAGTAGCAGGGGAAAAAGAGGTGAATAGGAGGCTCAAGTTCACAATTTTGTATAGAATTGGCCTCATGCGATAGCTCATTGATTTCTTTTAAAGAGATGTTATATATCAATCAAAGAGCTTTTACCAATAATTACATGGCTAATAGTCTAGCCATAGACCATAATTACATAGTAGTTGTCACAACTCTAGGTGTTGGAGATTAAAATTCAAAGAGTGAAGCTATCTCTACTCTCAAGGAACTTTCAATCTATTGGGTGAGTCAATAAGTACATATTTGTATATTATTACAATATTAGATATAGATGATAGATATAAACAGATAGAAGATAAATAAATGACATATAATAAATAAAAATTTCCCAATGGATCCTTAAATGAGATGAGGGCACTAACAGTTGTGAAAGTCAGGAAAGAAAAGGCTTCATGCAGAAAGCGATTCTTGAATTGTGCCTTGAAGGAAGAGAGGAGTTAAAGGAGAAGAAGGTGAGAATTCATGCAAGGAGATGAAGGAGTGCATGCAAGGCAAAACAATCACAATATAACAATAATGAAATGAATTTTGGTAAAATAACTCTCTGTGATTTCATAGGAGGTCCAACAATTCCTTGCTGCTTTGTTCAAAGTGTTTTAGTATTTTGTCACCTAGTACTGTAGAGAAGAAAAAAAAAGTGTTAAAAACATTCTGTCTTCTAGATGAAACTAGAATATCAATTATCACAGATTTTTTTTTTTGCTTTTTGGAGGGGGGAATGAAGGGCAATTGGGGTTGAGTGACTTGCCCAAGGTCATATGGCTAGTAAGTGTTAAGTGTCTGAGGCCAGATTTGAACTGAGTTCCTCCTGACTCTAGAGCCAGTGTTCTATTCTAGCTGCCCCATGATTGATTTTGTAATCATTTTTTGGGGAGGAGTGGAGGATATAGAATGTGAAGAAGTCTTTTCCAAACTAGTCATTAATATCATTTCCATGACACATCAGGTCTGAATATTTCCTTTTCCATATATCATTGGAATGGGTATAGAAGGTAGCTTTTTCTAATAATCTAGAAGTAGTGTTCACAATCATCAATAACTTGTTCAGCACTGTCTTTGATGTCATAGGGAATAAGAGATAAAATACTAGGACAATCCAAAATTATTTAAATGACACAAATATAATCAAGTGAAAAGCAATATGGTACAATGGAAAGACCACTAACTTTGCACTGAATGGTCTTGGGTTCAAATCATACCTCTGACACTGGATTATCACATGTGTGACCTTGAAAAGTTCCCTCCCCACCATGAGCTTCAGTTTCCTCAATTGAGAAATGAGAACATTAGGCTAGAAGTTCTCTGTAGGTCCTTCTAGCTCTTAAACCTTTGAGTTTATCATAATTTGTAAGGTATAAACTGTTGTAAAAATTTAAGAAGATAAAACAATTGGTATTGGGGTATCTAGGGAGGTCTTCCTCAATGTAAGAGGTGGTACTCAAGCTGAACCTACAAGGAGAGGCAGGAATGAATTAGTAGTGGAGAGAAGGAAAGTCATTTCAAACTGAGTCAACAACAGAAACAAAATTACAGAGGTGGAAATAGGCAGGGTGTATTTGTTGAAGAGTGAGCATTGAAGAGTGAGCCTGAGTTAATTGTGGGATGAATGCTGAGGAGTGAGGCTACAACATGGTATAGTGATGTGAAGTTCTAGATTTGAGGCCAGACACAATCTCCTACGTACCTTAGTAAAAAGATTCCATGAGTTTCTGTGATTGAAATAATTCACCACCTTTGAGTGTCTCTGAACTTGACTAATTTGGTTTATGCTTGTCAAGGATGGAGTGCATTGCCAGGCCATGCTCAAAGCCTTTTCAGTTTTGTAGAACCTGCCAGGACTTGTACTCCAAAGGCACAGCCTTTAATAACCCCCAGTCACCTCCAGGCTATGCTGAGGCATCACAGAAGGACTTTAGTAGAGGTGAATACTACTGCCAAATAGTTATTGCAAAATGTTGTATTGAACAGATTAAGTTTGCCTAATACGTACTCCATGTCAATTTGCCAGTTGAGCTTAACATACCAATGAGAAGGAGAATAAAAATACTATTATTATCTGGGGGGAGGCATGGATGTACAGAGTTACTTCTATTCATCATCAGAGGTAAGAACCTAAACCATTGGGATGCCTGGTGATGATTTAAGCTCTCTGGCCATTTATGTTAAGAATTAATGATATAGTTTGAGTCCTTTGGGAAATGAGTAGTATGCAAATGCATGGAATGATTCTAGTGCTGTTATTATATCCTCTTGCCCTTCCCCTGATTCCCCTCAGGTGGTAGGTCAGGTGGAAAATGAGCTCAGTGCAAGCATCACTGTTTTAGGTGGTGGCCAATAAAAGCAGGTATACATTGTGACTGAAGCAAAATGAATCAGCCACTAATGCTGGTGCATTGGAACATAAACCTTACAAGACTAATCTGCTGAAACTGGCAGAGAGAGTGCTTTCCAGCTAATTGTCCATAAAGTCATGGAATGATTCTGCCCTCATTACCCCAAGAATTCTCTCACCAACTATACCCTAGTTCAGTGAAGTTGTACTTTAACTGAAACCATAATGGCAACTCAATTGGAGCCATAAACTGCCAGATCTATTTGTTGACTGATGTCACCATTGGGGCAAAACAGGACATGCTCACATCAGCCTGATTCACATTTGAATTGCTCCATTTCAAAGACTAGATCTGCCCTTATATTTTCAGAATCAAAAGCAATTGATTTAAATGAGAGATTTGTGCCCACATCCAAGGAAAAAATCTGACCCCAAGGGTCAGTCCTAAGTAATCAGCTTAACCAGAAAAAAACCCCACAGTATACCTTCCCTGACATTTAGAAAACTCTGGACTCTACCTATGTGTCAATCAATAGCTTGTGGCTGATGAATCATGAAACAGATATTCTAGAGCATGGGGGAAAAATCTGAAGGCTGCCAAAGTGCCAGTAAGTCAGTCAGAGTTTGCTTGATGGCTCATAAAACACAAAACACTCTCAGAGACGTACGAAACCTCTCTAGATTCTGCCAGCACAATGGGTCAATCAATTGAGGGAAGCCTGATGAATGATGAAATGCCCTCTTTGACATGTCAGTGCACATTCACAGTTGGCACCACTACTCTCATCATCTGGAGTTTGTGTTGCTATTAGAATGACTGAAGGGGAGTTGAAGAAATGTCATTTCCTTCACCTGCTGAACCTTCCCTTCTTAGTCTGTCATTGGTTAGAGAACAAGATTATAGACAAGGGCTTAGGAAAGTATGAGCATCATACATAGTTACCTATGTCCAACAGGTAGTTATACCAGTAATGTACTTGCTGAATGAAGAGATTAAAAATAGATTCTGTGGGGAAAATTCTGGCCAAGTCCTCCATTTTGGTCAACAAAAATTTACTATGTGGAATAAAGAGATCCATGAGGCCCCTTCAGCACGTCCTCAAAGACACCTACTCATTTAACTTTCTTAATTAATTCAATTTTCCTGTTTCCTAGGTTCGAAGAGAAATGTCACTTATCTTGAAACCACAAGGTGTCTCCTTTCCCTTAAACATATTATACTTATGTTATAAAGACAATCATTCAACAAAGATTATTGATTAATCAATTATGATACAATGAAATCAATCAATTAATCAACTATGTGCCAGGTACTGTGCTGGCTCTAGGACTAAGGCACAATAAATGAAATGCTCCCTACTCAGGAGAAGAGAGAAATATTCCCTACTAATGATGAAGATAAGTACATATATAAATATACACAGCATAAATGTAAAGAGATTATATACAAATATATACACAGCAATTAGATGCAAGTTAGTTTAGGGGGGAGGGCACTAGTAGTTGTGGTCAGGAAAGGCTTTATGCAGAAGATGTTGCTAAAGCTGCAACTTGAAAGAAGAGAGTGATGCCCTGCAACAGAGGTAAGGAAGAAGTGTATAAATGCATGGAATTAAGAAATGACTATCTTGCAAAGTGTGTGTGTGTGTGTGTGTGTGTGTGTGTGTGTGTGTGTGAGAGAGAGAGAGAGAGAGGGGGGGGGAGGAGAGAGAGAAAAAAGAGATAAAGAGTGAGAGAGAGAGAGAGAAAGAGAGAGAAACTGAGAGAGAAAAAGAGAGAGAGAAAGACAGGGAGAGAGAAAGAGAGAGATAATGAGTGAGTGAGAGAGAGAGAGAGAGAGAGAGAGAGAGAGAGAGAGAGAAACTAGATAGTTTGTGTAGTGCCTTGAAAACTAAATGGAATTTTATCCTAGAGGCAACTGCAAGGCACTAAAATTTGTTGAGCAGGGAAATTACATGGTCAGATCTTCACTTAATGAATATTACTTAAGCATAAGTGTGTAGGATGGGCTTTACTAGAATCAGAAACAAGAGATATAATAAAGATATAAACATAAAGATTTGATTACAGATTAGACCTGGGAATATTGAATTTTTGTTGGAATGATCAAGGATATAGATGTTGGCATAGGTGTGAAATTTATTTCAGCTTTCCCTCTTCTAAAGGCATTCTTTCCTACATATACATTCCCTATTCTAAGCAACTTATTCAAGGGTTATCCATTCCATGAACCTCACTCCTATCTTTTCCCCCTTGAAAGTTTCTGGTCAGATCTTATCCACTATTACTTCCATTTGACAGTTAATCAGGTAATCTAATTCAAGCCAAAATATTATAGAAAGAGGTCCGAAAGAGAAGCTGAGAATACTCCTACTCTCTCCATGTAAAGTATATTTTATAAGACATTGTGAAGAGGATGATTATACTTTTGTTATATATTCCAACTTAATGACTATCATGGTGGGCATCCCCAACTAGGGAGAAAAGGAGGAAAAGTGTCAATCTGCAGTGGAAGATATTTTTAGTGTTAAATATTTTAGAACAAGTTGAGTCCCCTAAGTCACAGCTTTTAAACACTTGAATTTCTATTAGAAGAGTTGACTCTGCTTTGTTATTTTTTAATTAATTTTTAAAATTAGCAAAATCTTTTTTTCTCCTACTTTCCCTTCCCAATTGAAAAGCAAAAGAAAACCCTTGTAACAAAATGTATACAAGCAAACCAAATTTATGTATTTTCCATATTTCTAAAAATATGTCTCATTCTCTACTAGTTCTCTGAATCCACTAATTCTCTATCAGGTGACATTTCATTCCCTACCCCATCCCTACCCTGGAAGCCTGGCTAGTCATTGCATTGAGCAGAGTTCTTAAGTCTTTCAAAATTGTGTGCCTTTACAATTTTGTTGTTATTGCATAAATTGTTTTCCCGGGTCTGCTCACTTCATTGCCATATCAGTTCATACAAGTCCACTCAGGCTTCTCTAAAATTGTACCTTTCATCATTTCTGATAGCATAACAGTATTCTATTATATTCACATGCCACAATTTACTTGGCCATTGCCCAGTAAGTGGGCATCTCTTACTTTCTAGCTCATTGTCACCAGAAAAGAAATACTATAAACATTTTTGTACATATGTTGATTCTACTCTTAAACATGAGATGTCATCTGTCGCCTAGAATGTGAAGACAGCATAATGCAGAGAGAAAGGTTCTTGATTAGCAATCAGGAAAACTGGGATTGAAATTTCATTTTTGTTATATATTGTTAGCGTAACCTTAGGCAAGATGCATAAGGTTTCTAGACCTCAGTAACATCTGAAGTCCCAAAGTGTAACAACCTTCTTATGGAGTAGATTTTATTTTAGTAAAAACACTTAATGAATGACAGAGAGAGAGAGAGACAGACAGACAGACAGACAGACAGAGTCAGAGAGACAGAGAGAGACAGAAAGAGAGAGACAGAAAGAGAGAGAGACAGAGAGAGAGACAGAGAGACAGAGAGAGAGAAAGGAAAGAAAAAAAACACCTACTTTCTTATACCTGTGCTTTTCAGAAATATTTCTTAGTTTTATTCAGAAATTTTAAATATATTTCCTTTTGAAATTCAATAGGAACATAGTCAAAATGTTCTGGATGATAGACTTTCTAAGTTGTAGGTGTGTGTGTGGAATTGCCCAAAGTCACACAGCTGGTTTGTATAAGAGGCAGGAGTTGAACCCAGGTCATCAGCTATACCACAGATGTCTCACAATCGAGCTTATAGCTGGTTAAAGAAAACTTTTTAAAAGTCTGAGCTTTAAAGTTCATAGGATCATAGAATGACAGATATGTAGCTTATATGTTGGACTCTACTTTGATCTTTTAGTTGTGTGATGATAATCCTTACTAAATAATCTAATCATACATTTAGTGAGCATTTGCTGCTAAATGTAGGGGAAAATTATCAACTTGCTAATTTCTGAATTAGGCTTTTGAGAACAAGACACTAAAGTTTAACCTACCAGCTATCAGGAACCCAAGCTAGCAAACTGAGGATCAAAAAAAAGTTTCACATAATAGGACACTAGCATCAAGAATGAACCTTGATATTGAATCAGAAGCCTGAGACTAGAATAAGTAAATATGAAGTAATAAGATGTTTTATTTTGTTTTGATGGGTGTGGGGAGTAACCACTTAAAACCAGAGATATAAGAAAAGGAATTGGGCAGAATCCTGGTTTTAACTAAGCCTAGATGGGAGCTAGGAATTCTCAGAGGTGGAGGTGAGAAGGGAGAACATTTTAGTCAGTGGGGAGAGCCTATTCAAAGGCATTGAGGGGAAAGATGGAATGTCATGCTTGGGGAACTTTGTGGTGGCCAATTTAAATGGAATTTCAAGTATATGAATATAATGTAAGATCAGTCTGAAAAACAAGGTGGGGCCAGATGGTGAAGGGGCTTAAATGTCAAATAAAAGAGTTTGCATTTTATCTTTGAAGCTACAGGAAAACAATGTGGTAAGATCTGTGCTTTAGGAATATCACTTCTTGCCAGCTGTGTGGTATTATATATTGGTCGGAGAGAGGAGAGATTAATGGCAGGGGGAACTTTAGAATGAGAGCTCCTTAAGGACAGGAATTACATTTTTGTACTCTTTGTATCCCTAATACTTGGCAGAGAGTCTGAAATATATTTAAGCACTTAATAAATTCTTGTTGACAGGATTGTTGACTGATGATTAGGAAACTATTAGAACAGACTAAATGAAAGGTAGTGAAGCCAAGAACTAAGGTGATGACCAAGTGATGAGAGAGGGACGGAGGGAGGGAGGGAGGGATAGACAGAGAGAGAGAGAGAGAGAGACAGAGACAGAGACAGAGACAGAGACAGAGAGACAGAGAGAGAGAGAGGGGGAGAGAGAGAGAGACAGAGAGAGAGAGAGACAGAGAGAGAGAGAGAGAGAGAGAGAGAAGGAGAGGCAGAATGAGGGAAAGGGAGAGAGTGGGGGGCGGGGATTGACTGGATTTCTTTCCTTTCCAGACTAAATACAAGAGGTGAGAAAGAGTAAAGACTCAGGAATGACTCTGGGTTTGTGAACGTGTATTACAACCTTAAATTGAAATGCAGACTTTAGGAATAGAGTTGGGTTTAGGAGACGGCTAATGAGCTCAATTTTAGACATGCTGAATTTGTGATACCTCTGGGACATCAAGGTGCAGATGTCTGGAGTGCAGCTGGTGATGAGGATATACATTTGAGAGTCTTCTGCATAGAGCTGATGGTTGAACCCATGGGATCTGGTCTATACCAGAGAGAAGAGGGGCCATAAGAGAATCTGGGGGGAAGAGGGTGACTATACAATGGGGAGAAGATATGTATGATAATTTGGGAAAATAGACTAAGAAGGAGCAATTAGACAGACAGGAGAGAAACCATAAGAGAGCAGTGTCATAAAAACCCAGTATAAAGGATGAGAATTGAACAACAATATCAGTAGTAAGGGACTGGTTGAGATTAGTTAACAAAATTATAGTAGAAAAAAACAGGATGGTTTATAACTTTTTTTTAACTGCATCGAACACTGTAAGAATGGGGTTTGGAAACGAATGTGTGCTGATAAGAAAATATAGTGCAAAGAACTCAACATTGGAAGGCTGAGTATAGGCTGAACTGGGTGACTGTAGGATCAAGAACCCAAAGTGAAGAAATAAGGTCAGAGCAGTGGTATTATAGATTAAGAAAGTAAAGAAAGGTGAAATAATTGAAATTCATGATGAGAATAAAGAATAAGTTTCAAAGAGGCAGAGATGACAAGACTTTGTACTTTGAGAGAACTCCAGAGATCAACTATGGGTGATTACTACTGCGACACAATTACAATTTTTTTTTTTTGGACTAGGTAAAGAGGCCATTCTCTTCTTCTTTTCTTACGTAGCCTTAATTATTGAATGGGTGCTGCCTCAGTCATAATGAGACCTGCTAAAGACCTTAGTTTAGAAAGACCAAGGTCTCCCACTGCATTCTGGGCCATCCTGATCTATATCTTGCCACTAGATCCAGATGGCTCCAGAGGAAAAAGTGAGATCTGTGACTTTGCACATCCCTGCCTCACTTAAATCCAATTCACTTGCACGTCATGGCATCCCCTCCCTGAGGTGATGTCCTCTTTGAGAACAAACAACAACAACAAAACACAATTAGTATACTTCTATGTGTAATTCTGAAAATGTGTTTGAACATATTATAAAGCAATCTGAAATTAATTCCATTCTTTTTTTTTCTTCCCTTTATCAATTAGGATTTTCTAGGTGCTTTTTAGTGATGCATGATTCTGTATAATGGTCATCTGGGGTGAAGAGAGACTGAACAACTGTCCCTTTATTTATTTGTCATGGGAAATGCAGAATTTGTTACTCTTTTATCACTAAAGGTCTAATTCAAAATCCTTAACATTGTGCCTGGCTGTGTCACTCTTCAGAAAAAATTATACTTTCTTTCAGGATACTTGCTAGCAGTTGGTCCTAAAGTATACCAGCATCAGGATTGATAGGACTTGCAAAGAACCTCTGGCAAAGTAACATCTGCTGATATCGTGCTAGGGTATTGTCTGGTACCCGACTTACAAGAATGATTATCATTTACTAAAGTGCCAGTACTACCTCTAGACTCTTTTTTTTAAAGTAAGTTGTATTATTAGGAGAAAATAACATGAATCTTGATATTAGGAACTACTTCATTCCTGGCCTTCTCCTTCTCCTGTTCCCTCACTCCACACCCTTCTACCTGCTCTATCTTCATGATCAAGCTAACCCACACTTTGAGACAAATTCTAGTTTTAGGCCTCTGATACAGAGCTAAATTTAGGAAGAAAAAATCAGAATGGATACTTAGGTTTGGTAGTCATCTCCACAGAGATTATAATTCAAACCATGTAAATCATTGAGGTCACTGTAAGTAGAAAAATAGTAAAGAAGAAGGCCTAGGATTCGGAGGCCACTCACATTTAGTGGATGGTGATTCAGCAAAGGAGAATAGATTTGATATATAGTTTACTTAGGCTGGGTGACTTGAATTCATCAAGGGCAAAATGGTGCTCTTTTGCTTATCTTTACTTATTCTGACTTATTCTGGATACTCTGTGGTAGTCATGTTTTTGTTCTGTCATTTCTAGTACAAAGGTCTTTCTACTTGATGTAGAAAAAAATCTTTTTTTTCTTCCTTTTCTTTCCATGCTTCCTTCCTTCTTTCCTTCCTTTGTTTCTTTTTTATAACCTTAGACTAGGTCTGATTCAGGACTATCTGATACTTTGGGTTCATAATTGGAACAACATAATGCACTCATAAAAAGCATCTACCAGTCAACATAAGGAGAATTACTTAGTTATATTACAGAATGGAGACTCAGCAATTATAAATCACTTATTTTAAGTAGGCAATACAAGGAGTGCTAAATAGTTAAGAAGAGAACACCAAGAAGAGTGCCATAAAAGCCAAGAAAGTGGCATGTTATATTATAAGGTTTTGATATAAAATGTCCTGGCAGCATGAACACAAAGCAATGACCTTGTATGGCAAGGCTCCAGAGTATTCTTCTTCCTGTTTTCAGGCTATTAAAATAAAGTCTTGAAAACTCTGCAAAACTTGCTCACCCAACAAGCAGGCAAAAATGTCAATCCCGTATTAACATTCAAAGTGCCTCCTCGAAATGTCATATTTATGCTAATATGTCCCTATTCTCTTTTTATTTCCATGATCATTCAAATATCAGTGACAGTGTCTCAGTAATCTCACCTGCCCCTTCTTTCTGTATCCTGAGGATATCTAAAACAGGGGACCTGAATTCATTAAGGGTAGCTAGTTGCATTTTTCTTAACTATCCTTGTATTTAGCTTGAGAGTTAGCTTGGCGGTAGTCATTTTTGTGTTGTATTTGTGCTAGAGTACAAAGGTCATTCTCCTTGGCAGAGAAGAAACTTTTTTTTTTAAACCAACTTGGTGCTTTGTTCTGGGCCTAATATTTAGGCCATTGTGGTGCTTCTTTCAGAATTGGAACAAAATAATACATTCACTGAGTAGCTAACAGTTGACAGATAGAGGTTTGCTTAGTTATGTAATAGAATGGATACTCAACAAGGAGTCACTACTTAGTTCAGGTAGACAAAGCCTACTTATCTCCATAAAGAAACTTGGTGGTCAGTAGGATAAGATGTGCTGATTCATGTGATGTCTGCCAAGCACATCTGTCAAGTTTGAAAGGTTATGAGTCCATGTTGTTGTCCATGGTGCCTATAATCAGGAAGCCCCAATCAATGCCTGAGTCTTAGTTCCCTGAGCCAATCAAATCTTGATGGAAGTTTCAATAGCTTTTAAGGAAAAGCTTTTAAGGGACAGCTAGGTGGAACAGTGAATAGAGCACTGGTCCTGGAGTCAGGAGAACCTGAGTTCAAATCCAGCCTCAGACACTTGACACTTACTAGCTGTGTGACCTTGGGCAAGTCACTTAACCCCAATTGCCCTGCCTTCCCCCCTCCAAACAAACAAACAAAAATGGAAAAGCTAGAGTAACTTGCATGAGTTGGTTGGGGCAGTATTAGGAAAGAGATAGCCCAGCTCCAATGGCATGAGACTCGGATAGAAAGCCACTTGATTTCTTGATACAAAAGATAAAAAAAGCTTAGAGAATCATTAATCCTAAAATGACATTTTAGTAGTGATATGGGAGCTACCTATGCTGGATCATGTCCTGCAAGCTAATCCACTGATGCCAAGATATCAAATAGATTTTCGTAGGCTTTGGTAGGCTACTTTGCTCTTTCTCCTTGCCTTTATTCTTCTCAGACATTTCCTATTAGTGCACAAAGCCCAATACCCAAATTATCTTTGTGGTAGTCCAACCCTGACCTTTTGTTTTTATATAGGAAGAGAAAAAAGGATTAGGCTAGCTACCACTATATCAAGAATGTTTTCTCAAATTTGAATAAATTCAGAGTGATCATTTATTTTCTGCTTATAAGCAAACACACATGGATCCTTTGTAAATTCATGGTATGTATCCAGTGTGCAAAAATGTGACTATGCTACCCTACTCCTGGTGTTCCCCATCTTAACATCTGCTGGATGATCTTAGGCTCTCTCTTCTCTAGTGCAATAAGGAATTTCTTCTTTAAAAAGTCAAATATGTAAAACATTGAGCTTATATCAAAAGTTAGATTTTCTCATTGTTTCCTTTGCTTAAGTTGTTCAGTGTGTTCATCTGAGCAACTGTTGGTCTAGGTGACAGCTCAGGTTTTAAAGTATGAAATGGTCCCTTCTAGGCACAGTTGTTTTCACTCCCTTTAGTTTCTTGGCCTCAGTTTTAGGTCCTTCACCTTTTTTCTTTCCCTAGCTGACTAATGGTCCCAGCTCTTCTACTTAAAATCTTTCATAGTGAATGACTATATACCTCTAGCCCTGTAAAGTTCTGTTCATTATGGGATTTTCACCACTATGCCTCATTTATTCCTCTCTCTATTGTCCATTCCATAGGCACTACAAGACTGTATGTGGCTATCAGTCCCCCACCTCTGCCAAAGATGTTATTAGGGCCCATGTTCAGTTTATAAAAGAATATTTTAACCCATTATTTCTCTATTCTAATTTGACATTTAATTTTGCATTACAGTTGACAATGACTGTTATTAAATAATTTTTCTGTATTGTAAAGACTATAGAAAATAAAATATTAAATTCTCTTTTTTTCATTGAATTGAAACATTTTTAGAGGTCAACTAGACCACCCTCTACCCCAAAATGAACAACTTCTAAAGATCTGGAATAGGAAATCATTAAGCTCTTCCTCGATACTTTGTATGATGGCAAACCTGTTATCTCCAAGTCACCACAATGCATTTTTGAACACCTTTAATTCTTAGATTTGCTAGCTGAAAAGAAAAAACAACTGAGTGCTAAAGCAGAAATGAAGAGAACCTAAGTAGGAAGTCATAGCATTATCTTAGAATTCATAAGAAAGGAAGAAAAAGGATAATATTCACCCAGTGTTTTTGAATAATAGGATTTAAAGAGTTTTGAGGCTTTAGAACTGGTTAAATAATCATGTCCAAAGAGTAGGTACTAATGGCTCTATGTAAACTTTAAAAGAGATCACTCACTAATTAAGTGCCATCTGGACTGCTCTTTGGCTCTGCTCTGTTTAACATTTTAATCAATAATTTGGATGAATTTATAGATGAAATACTTATCAAATTACCTGATGGAATAGTTAACATGTTAGATAACAGAGTTAGTATTAAAAGGATGTGGACAGACTAGACTCTGGCCACCCGAGCTATGGACAGAATTCTATAAGACTAAATTTAATAGAGATAAAAATTCAAAACCACAAGGACAAGTTGGGGGAGATATGGATAGATAGTAATGGACTGTAAGAAGAAGGCCTAGAACTTTAAGTGGACTGTAAGCTTAATGTGACTCAACAGTTGACATAGCAGTAGAAATAGCAAAAATGATCTTTGGTTGCTCTGAAAGGCATTTTATCTAGGATGTGAGAGATAATCATCCCATTGCATTTTCCTCTGTTCAGGTCACATCCGGAATATTCTGTTCTGTTCTGGGCAACACATTTCAAGGATACTGACAAGCTGGAGACCATTCATAGGAGAGTGATCAGGATGTTACGAACTTTGGGACCATGTCATCTAAGGAATAGGTGAAGGGATCAGTCTGGATTCATAGCTTGTAGAAATTAGGACAATTGGGACTGCAATATCTGTCTTAAGTATTTGAGGAATCATCATATGGAAGACAGATCGGACTTGCCTTGCTTGACTCTAGAGAGCAGAGCTACAATCATTTTGAGGATGAGGAATTTGAGGCAATATTAAAGTTAAAGTTACATGACTTGCCCAGGGTCACACAGTTAGTATGAGTCTGAGGCCAGATTTGAACTTAGGAAGATGAGTCTTCCAGGCCCAGGATTCTATCCATGAGTCACCTGGCTGGCCTCACCCTATACAACTCACCCATTGCCAACTCTTCTCATTTGAATCTATGCCCATATCTCAATCTTCTATATTTTGTGCACTTACATGTTTACATGTTTACACGCCTCTCCACCTTCCCCATTAGAATTTGAGTTCCAGGAGGGCAAGGGACAGTGTTTTTGCCTGTCTTTGTCTCAGTATTTAACACAGAGCTTGGTATGTTGTAAGGGCTTGACAAACACTTGTTGACTGATTACTAACCTCATGATAATTCTCTGGCTTGTCATGACTCAAAGATCCCTGACAATGGTTCATCAGTCACAACTACAAGTTCTTTCAATGTTTTGGGATGTGGTTATTACAGAACAAACGGTTTAACTTACTTTGCATCTCACTTATCTGAGTTTCAGTTTGCTATAACCCACTTTTGTTTTCTTTCCAATCTGAGGATTTTTTCCTGATTAGAGAAAATAGAGCACATGATAGTAGTTTTGTGTTTTCTCCTCCTGTTGTATTCACATTCAGTCTGAGTATAAATGTTATTCTTTTCTTGTCCCTCCTCTTTCTCCCAACATAGTTAAACAAATTTGTTTGTTTTTATTACGCTTATATTATGTGTGTATATTATATATGTATATGTGTTCACATGTGTATGTGAACTGTATATGACAGAGGCATGTAGGTGGTGAAGTGAATAGAGTGCTGGGCCTGGAATCAGGAAACCTAAGTTCACATCTGACCTTAGACATTTACTAGCTGTGTGACTGTGGGGAAGTCACTTAACCTCTGTCTGCCTCAGTTTCCTCAGTTGTAAAATAATACCACCCACCTCCCAGAATTGTTATGAGGATCAAATGAGATAATATTTGTAATCTCCAGAATCATTCATGCATATATTAAAATCATACACAATTCCTTGCTAAATGTAACCACAAAAATAACTTTGTTCCCCGACCCTCTGATTTAACATAATGCAAAGTATAACATAGGGAAATACATGCTCAGGAAGAATATTCAACACTATTGTGGGAGATGTCTTGAACAAAACTGGAATAGAAGAGGGATTTTTTTAATAGATTTTAAGATGGTCCAGATGGTTCTGATTCCGAATGATATTGTCTTGATGAAATCAATCCTAAGAATATCACTGGGCCTCTTCCATGGGATTGGTGATAACTCAAAAATTATCAACCTGATTATCTACACAAGAGCAAATAGATGGATAAAAATAACTATTGTATGGGTTAAACCCTGCAGTTGACTGGACAGTAAATTGAGCTTGTACAGCAGGGCATATATTTGCAGATGGACAATGAGTCAGAGCCAGAATTGAATCAGAGAAAGGGAATGGGAATGGATGGAATTTGCATAGTTCTACAATACTCTTGATGATTCCAAGCAGCATCCTGGTTCAATCTCTCCCCTCCATCTCTTTAAAAAAAACAGAAATCTTCTTCCATCAATTCTATATACTTCTAAGTCTTGTGACATCACAATCTTTGAACAATTAAAGTTGTAGATGAGCCAGACGGGCCATGGAGATTTTGTCCTTTTGAATTCTTTTTCGTATGGAAAAATTTAGTGCTTTAAAAGGGTAGAAAAATGTTTTTGTATAAAGGAAAATATATAGATTAACTGTTAAAGGATACAAGAGCTTGCTGTTGATATATACATATATGCATATATACATGCATATATGGGTATATATAATTTTATATATACAGTTTTTCCCCTACTTCTTTCAAGAATTAAAATGAATCTATTTTTATCCTTACCTCTTCTTCTATGTCTATTTCTTTGTCTAGCTTTTTTCAGGTAAAAAAAATTCATATACACATGCACACATGTCTGAAAGGAGTAGGAAAATAGTGTTTGCTTAATAAAAATTGCTAAAATATGTATATGAAGAATAGCAGATTTCAGATGAGATTTGAGCACTTGGGGACAGAAAAACTACAGTATAAAAATGAAGACTTAAATCATCTTGTGAAAGATATGGCATGTTACCTTATTTATATGGAAATTGTTTTGATGGTTTAAAATGCAGCAAAGAAAAAACTTTTATTTATTAGAAACTGAAAGAAATGAGTATAAAGAAAAAGGCTCAAAGTTTCAAACTATGTTGAAAACTTTAGAGCTGATTATTATGCTCTCTTAGCAAATCTGCATGGAGCCATTTCAAGAGAAAATACAATGAAATTTAAAAGTGAGAAATCATAAATATTTAAAGTGATATATGATTTTAAAATGAATGTTGATTTCATTGAGAAAATAGAATGAATTGTCACCTTTTAAGTGAAAGGTAAGCCACTGAGATCCATAAGCATTTAAGCCACAGAAGTAGGTATAGGAGACTGAGGTTAGTGAGGTAGAAAAACTGAATAAACTATCAGAGGCAACTAGGTTGTACAATGAGTAGAGTGTTAGGCCAGGAGTCAGGAAAACAAGTTCAAAGCTGGTCTTATACATTTACCTCTCTTTGCCTCAGTTTCTTCAGCTATAAAATAGAGACAACAATAGCAGCTATCTCACAGTTATTTTCAAGATAAAATGAAAAAAAATGTTTGTAAAGCATTTAGTAGAATGCCTGGCCCACAGTAGTTCCTATAGAAATGTTTATTCTCCAAAAAGAGAAAGAATCAGTAGTGGGCAAAAGTATCTTGTGGTAAATATTTGAAAAGATTAGCAGCAAGAGTAGTCACCTGACATTAAGACTGGCTGCTAGCTCCTCATTCCTCGAATAAAAAAGCAGAAGGGGAAAAGACAGAGTCTTTGCTATTTAAGAAGAGTTAGCTAGGCTCCTTTTTCTTGACCATGGAGTTAATCTGAGCTCTTTACTATGAGTTCTGTCTGGATGAGATGATGGAGCATGCTGGTGAGGTCACAATTAGTTAGGTTGTTTTGTATAGCCCAGAAGTGGTTGACTTGATTGGCTTTGCAGTTGTCTGGCTTGAAGGAAACTTCCATTGAAATCAAGAGATGATACTTTCTAAACAGCATATTTAGGATGATTGTCAAGTTGAAAGAGCTTGTAAATTGTCTTGATTTAAATACAAAAAAGGATTTACCCATCTGGAGAGCAGTAAGGGCCAACAGACAAGTTGATAATAGAGAAGTAACTCCATGTGCTACAGATATTCCTAAATGAACTAACGACATCAACGTCTATTATCCATCATATAAGATCTCATGTCTAAGTAAATGGTTATGTTTAACATATAAAAGTGTTATTATTTTGAGTGAATAAATTGGGTAAATAGAATCATATTGGTGGGGGCTTGGGAGCCAGAGTGGTGGGTAAAGAGGATAAATTTCCCCTAAAGAGAGTTAGCCCTTAGATTCTCCAAGAATTTGTGTGTAATCACTTGGTAGCAGTCCCTCTCTGGGAACCCAGACCTAACAGTATGAACACAAGTTGGTAAAAGAAAACCTGCTCATAGAGTAAGTCTACACACAGAAGTGAAAAGTGTGAGGCCCCTGTAGTATGTTACAGAGATTACCCTATCAGTGTAACAAAGAGATGCATGAGGGGTACAAGTAGGCTGTAGCATATGTCTTTGTTAAAAAATTAGCATAAATGACCCCACTGAGAAAATGTATGGTAGGAAAAGGTGGTCCCATCAAGAGGCAAGATTAAAGGTTAATAAGGACCAATTAATAAGAATTAATAGGACAATCTGAATACTTCACTGGTACCCACAAAATGTAAAAAAGACCTAGAAAAATGCCTTGATATTGTACTAGTGCCCACAAAATATAAGAAGATATAGAGAAAGGCTTCTAATGTTGGGAAGAACCCCTGTGATGGATCTGTGAGAGAACAGGACTCACACACAAGGAGAAAGTATGGATGGTTTGAAATCTCAACCAACAGAATTAGTAGCCATATCAAAGAAGATCACGGATCCATTAAGTAACAGCACTAATGCTTTTATCCTATCAGAACCACATTTCTATCTACCTTCAATTTAATTTCTTCTTTTTAGTGAGCTTTAACCTGGAGATTCTACTTGGATCTTTAAGCCTTCTATACTAAATTATCTCATATTCACGCCAACATTGGTAGATGCTCTTATCAGCTTTTCCCCCAAACTTTGGATTAAAAACTTTCATAGACAGATAACCTAAACAGTCTTTGCTAGGTTGACTAGAATATAAATTCATTCCCTGAGGTGAAGGACTGTGTTTACTTTTTCTTTGTATAGTAGGAACTTAATAAATGCCTGGTGATGGATTCACTGGGCAAAGAAGGCCTCTTCTAATGTCTGAAAGTAGCATTGCTTTTGGGTTTATCGCCCATTTGGAGAAAAAAGTGGCTCCACCCCTACCAAATTAATAATTTACATTTTTTGAGTCTCATACTTAATTCTAGGTTGCATATGAACAAAATTCCAACATATGACCTGGGTAAGAGGTATATATTGAAGTACTTGTCCTCATATTCCTTTATTTTTCCTTTGGTCACTTGCGCCAAGGTGCTGTTTGATGATTCCCTATTTCTTGGTCTTTGTGGCAGGTAGTAGTCCTTAATGTAAAAAGAAAACTTTGTCCTTTTTTTGTTTCCTGTTATCATTCAGCAACTTTTGTCTTTTTAACCCAGCACTCAAAACATTTATAGCATCCTGCAACTGATGAACTGATTTGAAATTGAGCAAAACCATCATATTTCCTAAAACTACTGAACCAAATAGACCTCAGGAAACTTTAGTACCTCAAGCATCTGTGATATCATCATGACTACTCACTCCATTGACAGATGCCAACCCATAGCTCAGCAGATGGTCTTTATATGTTATTATGCCTGAAAAAGAAATTATAAACAGCCTATCTGTACTTCATGTGCTTGGCCTTACATAAGAGACAGAAATTCAGGCACTAGGCTCCCATTGAAAGCCTTCCAAACTTGGCAGACCCTTCCAGAACTTGTGCTGTACTGGCATGATTTAAATATATATATATATATATATATATATATTTTTTTTTACATATATATATTTATTTATTTCCCCCTAATTGTGTGTGAAAACAATTTTTAACATTCATTAATACAAACAAATGTTGAATTCCAAATTCTCTCCTTCCCTTCCTTCCCCCCTCATTGAGAAGACAACTAATTTTATATAGGGTATACATATGCAGTCATACAAAAAATTTCTATATTAGTCATGTTGCAAAAGAAAAAGAGTAAAAATAATCCTGAGGAAAATAGAGTTGAAAAAATATGCTTTAATCTGCATTCAGACTCCATCTATTCTTTCTCTGGAGATGGTTGTCGTTTTTCATCACAAGTCCTTTGAAATCGTCTTGGATCATTGTATTGCTGAGAATAACTGTCATTCACAGTTGATCATCATACAATATTGCTTTTGCTTTGTACGATGTTCTTCTGGTTTTGCTCATTTAATTTTGTATCAATTCATGTAAGTCTTTACAGTTTTTTCTGAGAGTACCCTGCTCATCGTTTCTCATAGAACACAGCTTTTGAAAACCCAGAAACATCTCTGTGCCTTGACATATTGGAGTAGTACTTTAGTACCAGTTGGTAGCAGAAAACATTTTTTAAAAAGTATACTTAGTGCAACATGGTATAATGGGAAGTACACAAATTAGGGAGCCAAAGGACCTTAGTGCAACTCTCATCCCTGACCCTCATTTCTTGTGTGATTCTAAGGAAGTCACTTAACTTTTCTGGGTCTCAGTTTCCTTATCTCTAAAATGGAGGTGGACCAGACTGCCTAGAACACCAGTTCTCAACCTGTGGGTCGCGACCCCTTTGGGTGTTGAACAACCCTTTCACAGGGGTCACCTAAGACCATTGGAAAACACATATTTCTGATGGTCTTAGGAACCCAGACACCACTCCTGTATCCGTCTCCAGGTGGGTCCACCCACATGCAGATACGCACACATATGAATATTAAAGGGTTGAGGCATTAGGAAGGTTGAGAACCACTGGCCTAGAAGGTGTCTTTCCTCTCTAAATCTATGGTCCTATGCCATTGTATAATATTAACTTTCTATAACCTTTTACAGCATTGTTTAAGCCACTCAGCTTAGTTGTGTAGAAAGTGCTTGAGCTTGTTTGTGTGATATAAATCTGTGTGGTGTTAGTTAAGGCCTGGTCTGGGAATCAAGAACCCTGAATTTGAATCTTGACCTTCCCAATAACTAATTGTAAGACTTTGCTTGCTTTAGGTTCTTTCTCTGTAAAATAGGGGAGGTTGGACTATATAATATCTATAGGTTTTTCCTAATATAAAATTCTATGACGATCTGACCTCAGAAGAAGGGCATATAATAAAGTTACATAAAAGAAAAGCAAAATGGGAGACCTAGGTTATTGTATCATTCATGACATTTTTTCTCTTCCATGTGAAAATATTGAATGCTTTTCAAAATTTGTCATCGGAAAAATCACTAGTTAATTTTGAATATCAGAGCTCTGGTGACAACTAGTTACTTGTAGTATCCAAAGCATGAGAATATCTGCTATTTAATATTATTGACTGAATGACATTATTTCTGGACAGAAAGAAATAAGGCACATTTGGGGGTCAGCTGTTGGAACCTAGCTGAAGCCCGGGCACCGGAAAGTTGATATATGTTGTAGCTCTTTTAGTACATTTCTGGATCATCTGGGCACCAAGACCTTCTCATTTCTTTTTTTGTTTCTTCACAGAAATGATGCTCAGGTATATAAATGTATTATCCCACAGTACCTGAAAGAATGGAGCCTTCAGCCATGTCTAAAAAGGCAGCAATCTGCCTCAGTCTCTGTCTCTGTCTGTTTCTGTCTCCTTTCTGTCTGTCTCAGTGTCTCTGTGTCTGTCTGTCTCCCTCTGTATTTCTCTCTCTGTCTCTTTCTCTGTCTCTCTATCTCTCTCTGTGTCTCTCTGTGTGTGTCTCTGTCTCTCTCTTTTTCTCTTTCTCTCTCGCCCGATGGATCCCAGGGACTCCATCACCATTGCAAAGCCTTAACTTATCAATGAAACAAAGAAACCTTCATGTTCTAGGTGCCTATGTCACAAGAGCTCCTGTTTATCAGAATTCTTCCAAATCCCAGTCCTGTAGACATCTCCCTTAGAATCCTATCTACTCTTCAGGATCTGCTCTTTCCTTAGAAGGTCTGCACAAACCCAGACAAAGGCTATCAAAGATGTTGATAGACAGAAGGAACAATTTTGGACATCTAATTTTATTGGTATAGGAAACACCCTCAACTAAAGCCAGTCAGCTCTTTCTTTGTAATTATAATCTTAGTTGCTGATAGTGTTGAGAGATTAAATGACTTGTCCAAGGTCACTCAGGACAAATGTGAGAGGTGTGACTTTATCTAGGCATTCCTGGTTCCAAGTCTGGTGTTTTATTTATTGCATCATGCTGCTTCTCAGCGAGAGGTGTTCATATTATATAAAAATGAACTCGTTTTTTCAAAGTTTCATTCCTCCCACTTCTTGAGAAGCATTGCAATTTAGACCAGAAATCTCTATTTCTTCAGATTTTCTGCTTTTGATCTCTGAATGGTCCTGGCTTTCCTGGAAATATTATAAAAGTCATTTTGAAAACTTTTATTTTCACTTTTGGGAAGAAGCCAGTTCTATGGCACAAATATTCACTTCCTCTCTATCTTTTATCGACATGAGTTCAATTTATTTTAAAGCCAGAAAATCTGTTCAATTTTCCTGCCCTCTTGGGAACCAAAATTTGCTGTGGTTTTCCTGTCTGGGTGATTATTTAATTAACATGCTGCTCCAGCCTAGTGCTGGACCTCAATTATATTACAACTTTAAAATAAATTAACCTTCGTGTCACTTCACCTGGTCTTTCTGAGGAAAGTTGCCTCTAATGTCAAGGTGGAGGGGGCAAAAACCAGCTCAGATTCAAATGAAATGTCTTTTATCTGTGCTCAAAACATTCAAAATTCTAGAAACATTTCAGAAACTCACTCCCTGGTAAATGCTGAGCTTTTCCCCTTAGTTATGTGCAATTAGTGACAAAATCCAACAGGTGGCACAAATGTATTTGAATTTTATATTGATTCAGAGTGTATGCCAGGAAATTACTGCAGTGTCAGGGATGTCAGTAAAGATCCGCCATAGCTTTTAAGTGCAGAAGGAATGCCTGCTTTCCCAAGGACCGGGAAAAGTTGGATATCTGTGTCACAGACTCAGACCAAGGGTTAAATACATGAAAGCCTCTGGATTTAGGATCTGATGCAAACGCTGATCTTTCCCTTGGGCCACTTCCTCCTGGAAACGAAGGAAGACAACAACTAAAAACAAAAGAAAACCAAAAGGGAAACACACGCAAACACACACACACACACACACACACACACACACACGCACATGCTCACGCCCACACGCACGCACACCCACCCAAGCTTTGAGTTCTTGTGGCCACTTGTTCTCAGCACTGGGACCTTTCCGCTATGATTAGGGAGGGGGAACCAAAAAGACTTGCAGCAGACAGATCCAAAATCTGCAAACCCTCCCCACCCAGGCTCTCAGCACATCCCCCAGCCAGGCCGGCAGGTAGGCGCTGGAGGCAGGTGGGGAACTTGCACTGTATCTCCGGAGCTGCCAGGGTCGGAATACCTGAGCGGCGGGCTAGGCGCCCTCTGCTGGCAACTCTACAGATTTCATCAGGGTTCTGGGAGAACTTAGCAAACCTGACCATGTTCTGCAGACCTGCCCCGCAGATGCTAATTCGTGTTCTAAGAGGATCTGGGTCCCTCGGCTCCCGGTCAACTACAGTAGCTGCATTAGGATGTGCCAGGGCTCTGAGTGCATCAGTGTTTCACCCTGGTGTTCCAGAGGCTGCCTCTGCAGCTTGTAGGCACTAACCCTCTCTGTGAGATGGCTAAGATAATTTTGACTATGAGGATAGTTGACATTTACATAGCAATTTAAACTTTGCAAAGCATGCATTATCTCATTTCATAGGAGGGCAAGGTTTATTCCCCCCTACCCCCTGTCCCCCACCCCATACTTTTCTTTTTCATAAAGAGGAATCCCGCCAAAGACCTAAGAGGGACCAGGAGAGAGAAAACAATATCTGCAGAATCACTTCCCCAGAACAAGAAAGAAAGAAATCCTTACAAATCAATAAAATATGGCAAAATACTCAAATACCTTGCCCTTCTCCTCCAGCAAGTGTGAAGAGATGGGAGTGGGGTGAGCAGAAAGAATATCTGTCAGTTCAGTAGTTTAAATTCGCTGGAGATGTGCTTCCCATGAACTGGTTTTTAATGTGTCGTATCACCAAGTCATTTCCTTCAGTAAGGCATAAAGGGGTTACAGCTTCTCAGAGGCTCTTGGAGGAGGCCATGGAGGGAACTTGTTTTCCTTTTATACCTTGAAGAGTGACAGGTCTCTTTCTACATTGAATCAGATACGTAAAAGCAGTATTTTTTTTTTCAAACATCACCATTCAGAAAGGAATTATTGAGAACTACCTGCGTGCCCAGCACTGCACTCTTCTGCCTGAGGTTACTGAGAAAATTCAGAACCTTCATCCCAAATCATAAAATATCAGAAATAGAATGCATCTTAGATTTTGTTATGTCCAACAACTTCATTTTACAGATAAGGAAACTGAGGCCCAGGTATGGAAAATGACTTGCCTAAAGTCACACGAATGATAAGTGGCAAAGCCAGAAGTCTAACCCAAGCTTTCTCTTTCCAAATTTAGTGCTTATTCTACCATAACAATTCCCTACTTTCCAAACTCCTTTTTGTTCTCCCCGTTAACATTCCCATATTATTTCTGTTCATTTTTAGAAGCAGAGAACCTGAGGAAGGAAAAGATATTTAAATGGACTTTTCATAGTTTATATGACAGAACATATCTTAGAACACAAGGACTCAGGGTTTTCTTGTTCTTATATCCTGAAGGCAGGCTCAGATTTGTCTTAGACTAGAAAGTACTGGCAAAAATCATTCTGTGCATGAGGACAGAGCATCCGTGGAGAGAAATAGGCCTTTGTTGTTGTTTTTCCAGTTCTTTAAAAGAAAGAAAGCAATCGTGGGTTCCTGTGCTCATGTCTGGGCATCAAAACTATGGGAACAATCATTAACCATATCTCAGGAAACATGGCATTCAGGATGATTTAATACAGTTTTGTAGCTAAGAATAGAGCCAGAAATATGCAGTTAAATATTGTGGAGATGGTGCTCAGGGCTATTCCCAGCTTTCCTTTCTGCCTCAGCCTCTTTAACTTCAAAGTATAGACAGATTTGGATGGTATTTGATACTTTTTGGTAATAAAAACAGAAGGATACAAAAAGATTTTGGATTGAGAAGCATTTTTATGGCCTCAGAATTCAAGAAGCATAGTCTCACTCTTTCAAGAAGAATGACTTGTTCTAATGACTAATGGAAACTACCAGATACTAGAAATAAACGGTGCTTGTAATCAGTGTTTCTAAGTTGTAAATGCTGCACAGATGCAGGAAAGTAACCATATGCCATAGTTCATATATTTGGTTAGGAAATCATTTAGAGAAATACAGTGAGAGAGGATTCTGGGAAGATGGCAGAGTAGGTAAGAAAATTCCAAGCTCTCAAGATTTTTCCCCACAAAAGAGATAAAATAGCACCTTAGGGTGAACAAAGTGCTCGTAAAAAATGAATAAGAATGGGGCACAACAGGGGTCTTCCTGGGACAATTCCAGAAGATCAGAAGAAAAATCCTAGGACTGTGCAAGAGTAAACACCTCCAGGCTAGGGTCCACTAACAACTAGCAGCAACTGCTTAAGCAACAAACAGCAAACTCCGTGGATAGCTGGGTTGGAAGGCTGCCTCTGCCCCAGCCACCAGAGCTTTATTCCCTCCCCCCCCTCCAAATCCCTTTCCCCACTTTTGCCCTCTGTGGATAACTGAGTTTGGAGGCTGCCTCTGCCACAGTCACCAGAGCTTTATTTCCTCCCTCATACATACACATTTTTACCCCCCAGATAGTGAGAAGAGTTGGGTGTCTGAGCCAGGTAAGATCAAGGAGGATATTGAAGTAAAGAAGCCCCCTTCTACCCCAAAGAGTAACATCAAATGGTCACCTGTCCAAAAAAGATTTCATAGAAGAACTTAAAAAAGACTAAAAAATGAGAGAGATAGAGGAAAAACTTAAAAAAAAAAAAGAATAGTCTGAAAAAGCAAGGTGATTATGAGGAGAAAGTCAACTAATTAGAAAAGGAGATCCAGAATTTTAAGGAAGAAAATGACTCCTTGAAAATCAGAATTGGGCAAAAGGGAAAGCAAATTTATAAGAAATCAAGAAATAATTAAACAAAATATGAAGAATGAAGAAATAGAAGAGAAAGTGAAGCATCTTAGAAGAACAGATTAAGGAGATAAAACATAAGAATTATTGAACTACCTGAAAGCTATGATCAAAAGAAGAATCTTGTCACAATAACCAAGAACTAATTAAAGAAAATTGTCCTGAAGCATTAGAACAAGGGGGAAAAGTAGAAATAGAAAAAAAAATCCATCAAACGATACTTGAGAGGTCCTATGAGGAAAACTCATAGGAATATTATAGTCAAATTCCCAACCTCCCCATTTAAAGGACAAAATATTAAAATCAAAAAGAAAAAATCAATTTAAATATGATAGTACCATAATTAGAATCCTACAAGACCTAGCAGTGGAGACAGTAAAGGACTGCAGGTCTTGTAATACTATATATCAAAGAGCAAAAGAACTGGGACTCTGGCTGAAAAATATCATACCCAGCAAAGTTAAGCATAATTCTAAAAAAAAAAAATGGACATTTGATCAACTGTCAGACCTTTAAGACTGTTAAAACAAACAAAGAAACAAAAACCAAGCCTATACTTAATAGAAGATTTGACATACAAGATCCAAAAGAAATATAAGGTACATACCAAAGACTGATTACAAGGGATTCAAGAAGAACAGAATGTTTGCTTTTTATATATGTAAAATGTATATATGTCTAATATTGTCATTAGTAATTGGGTAGTTCATAAGAAAGATTGGCGGAGACCTGCATATGTGACGTGCCTTTAAAAAGTAAAACCATTTAGGAACAGCTAAAACGAGTAATTATTTTACACAAATCTGGTGCAAGAGGAAGAACTGACACAGAGGAATTAGATGTGGGAGGAGTGCTGGTAGTTCTGGAGCCTACTTTTATTGGGAATGGGTTTAAGAGGGAATAATGCATATGTGTGTATACACACACATGTGCATATATACGTGCACATATACAGAAGAGTAAAAAGTCTTCTAAATTCAGAAGAAATAAAACGGTAAGGGGATAGGGAGAGGAGAGAGTACAAGGGAGAGCTCTCTAGAGGGAAAGGTGAGGTAACAAGTTAAAGGGGGGGTATGAAAGGATACTTAGATCAGTGGCAATGGGAGGATAAGGGAGGTGTCTCTAGAGGAAAGAGTGAGGGAAAAGTTTAAAAGGGGCTATAGAAGAGTGTTTATATTTATTGGAATGGGAGGATCGGGGAGGGATCCTTAGAGTGAGGTAAGCTAAGTAGGAGGGCAAAATAGCAGGTAGAAGTAAAATAGAGGAATGAGGAAAGATAGGAAACAAGAAGTATGCACAAACATGAAAACAAAGATCAGGAGTAGAATTTGTTAGGGAAAGTATTTGTCTATATACGTATGTCTATATGTGTATATATGTGTATGTGGATGTATATACATACATACATGCACATATATGTAATAGGTCTGCACTTAATTATAGTCTTCTGGGGTGGGAGGGGTGGGAGAAGCAAGGGTGAAAAAAGACCAAAGTAAAAAGCACACAGCAGAGAACCAAAGGAAACTTACAAGGAAGTAAAGAAAAGAAAAACAGCTCTCGACACAATGTGCAGTATTTGTCATACAGGCATTGTGGAAATGAAAATTTATCATTACATATTTTGAATCTTCTCCTACGTTATGTTCTGCTATGAACATGGCATGCTGTTTTTTTTCTTTTCTCTATTCTGTATTTGTGTTCTGATGTTTGGGTCTAAAATAAAATTTAAAAAAATGAAAAAAAAGGAATACCATGAAAAGTGTCAAGTAGCAGTGAATGAAGTAATAGATTGACAGAAAACCTCAATACGTCTCACCTCTTCCATTGATTAGCCCTGTAACACTGAGGCAATCACTTAAAACTTTCTGAGCCTCAGTTTCCTCATCTGTTAAAGAGAAGAAGAATATTTATTGTGACTCCTCCACAGGAGTGTTATAAGGCATTTTATAAGCTTTAAAGTATTAAAGCATGTGTATCCTCACCATCATCATCGTTAATATGAGTAGCATTAGTAATCTTAACCCTTCTACTAGAATGTTGTCTTCTGGAGAGCAGAGACCATGCCTTATACAAAGTTTTTAAATGTGATGCAATGCTAGTCATTCAATCGATATTTTATAAATTTTATTAATGCTTTTTGTTTTTGTTATCTTCTATACTTCTAATTTATACCTCAATCTCTCCTAACAAAGACTATAAAAATGTAACATAAAATATAACAAAATCTAAACAAAGAGAGGAAGGAGTTTAATAAAACTAACCAATATATTTATGTAGCATTCCATATCCATAGTCTCCCATATACACCATGAAGGGCTTTAGATCACATATCTTTCCTCTTCTATAGGTCAAGTTTGGTTATTTAAATTTCAGAGCTTTCAGTTTTTATTTCATTGTTTTCCTTTCCAGAATGAAGGACACAACCAACCAGCCAATAACACAGTAATATTTCTCAATGACTATATTTTGCTTGCTCAATGGAAAAATAATTTTATTGGTAGTACGAGGCTTTCTCTTATTCTTATGCTAAAAATTATTTAATTGTGGCTTGCTTTTATAACATATTATGTAAACTATTAGTAAATGCCTAAACCATCTGGAGCTTTTGACAATGCTTTGTCTAATTTCGTGAGAAGTATTGGTCTTTTTGAATGTTTTATATGATGGCAGTCTTAGGTGCTTTCAATAACCATATAAGCAAAACCACTTATTTTTAATTGACATTACTTAAAAGTAATTAATAAAGACCTCTTATGCACCTGCTACATGCCAAGTACAGTGATAGGTGCTGGAGATACAGGTACCAAAGTGAGATAGATCCTACCCCGAGGAGACTGGAATACTAAATATAAATTATGCAATGCCATCCAAATGCTATAAAGTTTGCTCAAATTAATGGTGAATTCTAGACAAGAAATAGTTTGCATGTGTGACTACACAATAGGTTTACGTGTATTTTTTATATTTCTTTTAGTGCAATCTAGAAGCTTTTTCTTCTATGTGTGGTTCACACAAATCACTCCACATGCAAGCAAACAAACTTGAAGGACTTCAACATCTGAGGTCGCCCTTCTCTAAAGTTGTGCTTGGTACGGAGGTGATTTAAAGGTTCCTGCCAATCTGCCATGTTTAATAGCATGCTACTGTATAGTACAAAAGCACCTTGTAATTAGCTGGGATCAATCATTTAGCTAAAGTCAGACGTAGCATTTTAGAGAGCCCCAACCTCAGAAGAAGGAAATAAAAATAATGCTTGAACTGCTGGTAACTGTTTGGTTGCATTGTGTTGAAATGTTGACGAAAAGGTCACCTTTTGAGGATAAAGAAGCAAGTACATTTATTTACCTAATTTGTATGGCTTTTTTTAACTGAAAAAACAAATGAGCAAGGGAAAAATATATATTTGCAATCAAGCTACTCTACCTATGCCCTCATCTTGGAATTATAGAATTTGAGGGTCAAAGGGAGCCTAAGAGAGGTTATTTAGTCCAGTCTTAAACACAACTCAGGAATCCTTCTGTAATATTCTTTACATATGGTTCCCCAGCCCCTGCTTGAGTACTTCCTGTAATCAAAAGTTAACTGCTTTGGAAGCAGCCTGTTCTAATTTTGGGCAAGCCAGATTTCTAGAAATTTCATTCTCATAATAAAGATAAAATCTTCCCCCTATTAAAATTTCTATGTATTAGTCCTAGTTCTGCTTTTTGAGTTCTAAGGCTGCCACATGTTCTTCCAATTCAAGCAGCTTAATCTCCCTTAGACTCACTTTCTTCATCTGTAAGACGGAGGGATAACAGGATAGCGTTGTAGTGAAGATCAGATGACAATGCATGTAATGTTTACAAGTCATAGAGCTCTGTATGTGTCAGGTTTTTTTTCGACTGGACCTGTGTGTGATTCAGAGACAATTTCTTGCCTTGCTTTGTATTCACAGTGAATGGCACAGATGAATTACTTAAATGTTTCGTGTCAGAAACTTTGAGTGAGGAAATTTCCTCTGTTTATTGGCAATTGCTCAACTTAAAGACCTAAATAGTTGTCTGAGCTACTGCGAGGTTAAGTTGACTTGCCTAGAGTCATATGGCCGTTGTGAGTCAAAGGTTTGACTTACACTTAGGTCTTCCTGATACTCAGCCTGGTTCTCTATCTTGCAATCCCAGATGGTATTATTATGATTATAATTATTGTTACTGTTATTTAGGCTGCAAGCCAAGACTAAAGTAGAGGGAGAGTTGGTTTGAGAATTTTTGTTTGCAGATGATTGTACACTCCACATAGCCCCTGAGGTCAAGATGTAAGCAAGGATTAATTCTCTGTTTCTTGTCCTAATTTTGACCTAACAATTAACACTAAGAAAACAGAAGTCTTCACTAGCCCAGAATCACACCATCCATATTTGGAACCACTGGTTACAGCAAATGGGGAAATTTTGAATGCTGTGGATAAGTTCACTTACCTTGGCAATATGCTTTCCAGATACCTACACTTAGATGATAAGAGTGAAGTATGCATTACTAGAGTTTGTTCAGTGTTGTATAGGAGAAAAGAGGTATTAGACTCAAGGTCTGCAAAATTATTGTACTAACCTCATTGTTGCATACTTGTGAAACCTGGACAGTCTACCAGCACCATTCCAGGAAACTGAATTGTTTCCATGCAGATTGTTTTAGGAAGATTCTGAAGATCACCAGGCAGAGTGAAGTACCAGTCACTGAGACGTATTCAAACTATGTTGCAGAGAGAGCAACTCTAATGGGCTGGCTATGTTGTTTGAGTGCCAAATTGTTTGTTTCCCTAAAAAAAATTATTTTATGGAGAACTCACAAAAGACAGGCACTCACATGGAGTTTAGAAGAAGTGATACAAGGACACTTTCAAGGTCTCTCAGAAGAATTTTGGAATTGACTATGAGACATGGGACACTAGCATAAGACTGCCCAGTATGGAGTGCCCACATCAAAGAAGGCACTATACTCTATGAGCAAAGCAGAATTGCAAAAGAAATGTGAGACACCCAAATTCAGAGAAATTTTCACTCAAAATGTTCATGTGGACTATTTGTGCCTGATTTGTGGTGGAGTCTTTTGAGTTCATATTGGTCTGATCAGCCACAGTTGGACATATTGTACCTTGACCCTAACATAGTGATGCCATTTTGGTCAACTTTAAGAATGGACCACCAATTATCACTGATAATAATTATTAATAATGATGGGATATATATCCTCTAATCTATATACTAACTATACAGATATTTTAATATAAACTATGTCCCTTTATCTTCTTTTCTGAAGACTTAACACTTTCAAAGTTCTGCATGTGACATTTCAAGTCCCACCATCACCCTAACAATCCTCAGCTGAACATACTCCAGTGTGTCTATGTTCTGCTAAAAATGAGATGCCCATCTTTAAAGGCACTCTACTAGCCTTTAGAGAGCAGTTGACTGTGTCTGATAAAGGTCTTCCCCCATAGTTATTAGTATTTATCAATCAATCAACAAATATTTATTAAGCACACTTGTTTGTTAGGCACTATGCAAAACATCAGGGATACAAAAAAGAGGTAAATGACAGTCCCTCCCCTCAAGAAGCTCACAATCTATTGGCCTATGGCCCACAGCAAGTTCTCAAAATGTGATTATTGATTAATCAGTGGTACAATTTCAAACACCCTGGAAAAGTAGAAGAAGAAATAATTTGGAACAGGAGTGTGTCTTTTAATGCCTTAAAAATTTAGCATCATAGATAACTGTCCATTCCACTTTGATATGTGTAGTTCAAGCCATGATAAGAAGCTGCAGGAAATAACTATCTACTTAGGTTTATACTTTCCTCTGTTTTCTTAATAGGGAAACAGTGTTTTTTTTTTTTTTGAAGAAGGGACTAGGAAGAGACTGTGTTGTTATTGTCTCTGTATTCCCAATGCCTAGGACAGTGCTTGGTACATACCCGTCATGTAATAGATACTTATTCAGTTGAGTGTTATTTTAGAATGATTAATGAGATAGTCATGAACACTATAGATTAGAGCAGCAGTTCTCAACCTGTGGGTAATGTTCAATTTGTAACAATGAAAATACAGCCTGCATATCAGATATTTACATTATAATTCATAACAGCAGCAAAATTACAGTTATGAAGTAGCAACAAAGATAATTTTATGATTGGGGGTCACCACAACATGAGGAACTGTATTAAAGGGTCGTGGCATTAGGAAGGTTGAGAACCACTGGATTAGAAAGATGTGAGGGCTGGAGACAGAGTGAACAGTGAGACTTTTAATGTGTTTGACTGGAGCTGAGTTAACTCTCCAAGTCTAAAATATATTTGGGAATTCTTGGTCTAGAAATTTAGCTCCTTTACAACCTTTTTCTGGTTGACCTCTCACAGCACCAATGCAATATTCACAGCACTGATGGTGACTGTAAATATGCCTGCATAGTTCTCAATTGAAAAGTATAACAGACTCTCCTTATAGAAAACAGAAGCAAAACATATATTCAGATACCAGAAAACCAAATCCTGAAGCCAGGAAACCAACTTCATCATAACAACATAGAAGTTAATATACCACAACACAGCAGAGAACCACATCATCCTTTAGCCTTCCCATAAATGAACACTCACAAGCATAAGTGTCACAGCAGGGGGCAAACACTCACAAGCCTAGCTCTCTCCCTGGGTGCATCCTCTCTCTCCTACCATCTAACTGCTGTAACTCCCACACAGCTTCCTGTGGGCTCTGCTCCACCCTTCAGCAAGTTCCTCCCACCACAGGCTCCATGTGATCACCTTCAGACTATTAGGGGGCAGAAAAGATCTTCAAATTCCCTTAGGTTTATTAAGGGGCAGGGAAGATCTTCAAGTCCCCATCACCATTATGCCTCTCCAAGCTTTCTTTTGCTACATACCTACATGGATCTTCCATTTCAGCCATACTGTTCACTCTTTACTTCTCAAAATATGTGCATTGTTACCTCTAAGTCCTTACTCATAACATTCCTAAAATGCTCTTCGTCTTTCTCTCCATTTATTAATGTCCAATTAGTCCCTCAAGACCAATCTCAATTTGTACCCACTCTGAAAATTTCTGTAAATACTTTAATCCTTAGTAATTATCATGTCTTCTAAACTTATTCTTGTCCACACTTAGTTCATGCTACCTTAGACTGTCATTTATTTCTTCATTAGTTGGATAAATTCTCTCTTTCCAACTAGGCCATAAGTTACTTGAGAGTAGGGATCATGCCTTAATTCTAATAAGATCGTAAAATTTATTTTTAAAATTTTTATAATTATTTTTAGTTTTCAGCATTCACTTCCATAAGATTTTGAGTTTTGAATTTTCTCCTCTTCCTTTCCTACTGCCTCCCCAAGACAGTATGCAATCTGATATAGCTCTATTTATACATTCATATTAAACATATTTTCACATTAGTCATGATGTAAAAAAAATAATTAGAACTAATGAGAAGAGCCATGAGAAAGAAGAAACAAAACAAAAGAACAAAAGGAAAGGAGAGCAAATAGTACACTTCCATATGCATTTAGACTCCCAAGTTATTCCTCTGGATATGGATAGCATTTTCTATCTTGAGTCTTTTGGAGTTGTCTTAGATCCTTGCATTGCTGGGAAGATCTAAGTCTGTCAAAGCTGGTCATCACACAATGTGGCTTTTACTATGTACAATGTTCTCTTGGTTCTGCTCATTTCACTCAGCATCAGTTCATATAAGTCTTTCCAAGATTTTTCTGAAGTCTGCCTACTCATTTTTTCTTATAGCACAATAGTATTCCATTACATTCATATACCACAGCTTGTTCAGCCATTCCCCAGTTGATGGGCATTTCCTCAATTTCTAATTCTTTACTACCACAAAAAGAACTGGTATAGAAATTTTTGTACATGTAGGTCCTGTTCCAATATTACAAATTTAGATATAGAAAGAATTTTAAAGATAATTTGGCTCAACACTCTATATTTGTAGTGCCTATTTAGTGCCCTGAACACGGTATGTGTTCAGTGCTAAGGGAACAATGACTTAGTTGTACTTATAGGAATATAGAGCAAAAGTCACCAACTCCAACCTTCTTCTGCAATATTTCTAAGAGGAGTTCTAGGGCCATTTTATGTCCCCAAATGCTTATACAATGTTGATAGCTTAAAGGAAGTTTTAAAATTGTTTTTCAGGCATGTCCAACTCTTCATGACCCCATTTGGGGTTTTCTTGGCAAAGATACTGGAGTTTGGCATTTCCTTCTCCAGATCATTTTTACAGATGAGGAAACTGAGGCAAACAGGATTAAGGGACTTTAAGTGACTTGCTGGGGATCACATAGCTATTACCTGTCTGAGGCCATATTTAAGCTCAGACCTTCCAGGCCAGGTGCTCCATCCATGGCACTGCCTAGCTGCCTGTACCTAAATATCAAGTGAGTCCAAGGCAATTTCCCTTTAACTGTAATGATGATGTCAGACATTATAATATTTGAGCTAAGGAATTCTTTTCAATGCTGGATGGATACAGGTGTAGGGCTGACTAACAAAAACTGATATAGTCTCTAGGCAGAGGGAGGGTTCCAAAAGAGTAACAAAACTCCATTTTTGGAAGAAAAAATCATAAAAGATATATAAAAAAAAGCTTCAACAGATGGCAGCATCTCAATTCAAATAAGCCTACGTGGCAGATCACGTTTATGGAGAAGAAGCTCAGCCAGAGGTGATAGCTGTGCACCTTGGAGAAAGACAAAGAAACTTTGGGGAAATCAGCTGTTATTATTGTTTTGATCTCATTCTGGTCTTTTCTATTTAGATAGAAATGGTCCAGGGATTATGATGATGATGATGATGATGATGATGATAGCAATAATAATATTAAAAGCTGATATTCATATTGCGTTTTGAGCTTTGCAAAGTGGTTCCCATAGTCTATCTCATTTGTGACTCTCACTATCCTGCCATTATTGTATTACTGTTTATTAATTGTTATTTTACATTTAATGTTCTATGGACCCACGCGCAGGTGGAAAAAAATAAATGCCTTTGTTGATGGTAGGACAATTGACAGGGATTGTTCCTTTTTATTATGTCTTCAAGGGCCAATCTGGAAAGCAGGTTGGTGGTCCAGGGGGCAGTGCTCTTCTAGGGACTCTTGGATTCTGGGTCCTGGTCCATCTCCCCTAGGGTAAAAGGGGAGGCGGTAGTTGAGGTAGTTAGACCTACTTGGAATATGGTATCTCTCACTCAGTGTGGCTTGCTGCTTCAAGTCAAGTACAATAGATGAGCAGTTGTTGATAGTGGTGATACAGATGGTGAGGTCCTTCTCACAAGTTCCTTACTTCAGTAATGACTGCTAAGGTTAAACTGAATCAACACTGGTGTTATGTGGTGGTATTGCCCCCTTTAGGGGGCTCTTGGGCTTACCTGCCTATAAACAGCAGTTCCTTGTTGGTGGGGGGAGGGGTTGGAAGATCCCTTGTCCACAGGGGTTATTTCTCTTATTAAGCCTTTAAAGTCTATAATCAGTAAACAGTCAGAATATTACACAGGTAGAGCTCAAATGACATTTTTATATGACTGGAGAAAGCTATATTTTGTGATAACACTGGTGTGTGTGTGTGTGTGTGTGTGTTGGGGGAATGAGAAATAAATACAACACTTCACTGATGGAAATTGATACCTTGTCTATAACTTATCAGTCTTAGAGACTGACCCAGAGCATTGAGAGATTAAGCAACTTGTCCAGAATCATACAACTAGTAAGCTTCGCTAGAAGAATTTGAACTATGTGCTCCTGATTCTAATGCCTGACCGTATCCACTACATCACCCTGCCTCTCACTGTTATTTTTATTATTTATGATTATTAGGATCATTCACTCTAACTTAACTTGGTCCTGAATGCCCAGTTAGTGCATGAAAACATGCAGCAAAATGAGGGAGGCTGACATAAAAGTTCTTGCAAAGTGTACACTCTCCCCCCCCTCCCCCATACACATACACATATATTTCAAGTCTTGGTAGTTTCTTGCCATGGCCCCCCATCTCAGTGCAAATTTGAGGATGGTTCTATATATTTCTTCACCATATTAGACCACATTAGATGATGAATTAGTGAAAAGCCACCATTAATTTGTGCCTGAAATAACTGTCCTTAAAGTGGACTAGACCAGACCATCTCTCAGTGGCTAATTTTCTATCCGGAATATTTTTATGGAGAAAATTGGCTATTTTGACACTTGCTTTTCAATGACAGTGAAGTATTTTAAAAGGAAGTAAATGGCTAATGGCATAGTTGGTGACATGTTTTACACTCAATCCTGTCATTGAAAAGCCCTCTGTAATAATACATTGTCTGATTTATGGCCCCTGCCTCTTCACTCCACAATATTACATAATTAAACCTGATTATAATTACTTTCATTATAACCACATCTCCTGATAAAATCCAAACTCCTTGGTTCCCCAGGATAATGTTATAACAAGGATCTTCAATTCTATATTTGCTTTCTAACAAATGAGTTGCTTTCCCCAAACTACAGAATTAGACCCAGTAAAGCACCATGACACAAATCTGTCTCAAAGCCAAAGACAGAAATCAAGATTCAGCAAAGCCCCGTGTGCTCAGTTAGGGGACACAGTGCTTGATGGCATATTATAGCAAATAGATAAACTTGTCATTTTAGTGAACATTCTGTAGTCCTTCCAGGTAATTAGGCAGTCAGGAAATTGGCCAATCTTCATCATTAGCAGAAAAAATTTGAAATTAAACATTGTGTTACTGAGAATAATTCTAGCACTTCTCATTGGGGTAAATGATTTGAAACAAATATTTTACATCCCAAAGTGATTTTTTTAAAGTTTAAAATTTGTTTTGAAAAACTATACTTAAAGAGACCCATTGATTGAGATTGTTTGATATTTGCTCTTTTCTGTACCAGTTCCTACTGGAGAACTTGGTGGAGGAATAGAGCATAAAACTTGAAGTCAGGAAGATCTGAGTTCAAATCCAGCCTCAAAAAATGCTTACTTACTGTGTGACTGTGGGCAAATCACTTAACCACTCTGTGCCTCAGTTTCCCCATCTATAAGAGGGAGATAAGAATAGCAACAACTCACAGTGTCACTGTGAGGATCAAATGAAATTACATATGTCCTATTCTTTACAAACCTTAAAGTTATATCTAAATGTTATTTTTTTTATTAGCAGATAAATAAAACTGCTGCATAGCTCCCACACAACTTTGAGTTAATGATGTTCCACTTGGTGAATTTGAGACAGATGTTTAGAAGGTAACGCAGGTCAATCAATCAAAAATGTACCAAGAACCTAGTGTTTACCAACACCTTGTGCTAACTAACTGCTGGTGATAGAAATATAAAAATGAAAGAGGAGCTGTCCTTAAGGAACTTACATTGACAAACGAGTGTCATTTTTCTAAAACTCTTGGGGGTGTTGAAGGCCTCACTAAAGAGGATTGAAATGAGTTGGCCATCGCCCCAACCTTAAGCCAGCCTAACCCAACACGTCTGCATCTGAGGGGTTTTTATGCTCAAAAAGAGGGCTAGTTGGAGAAGTATTTGCAGAAAGCTTCTAATTACTATGTTAGGTTTGTGTCAACTGATACAACACCAAGTGAACAGAGCTCACCATGCCTCAGTTTCCCTGTCCATAAAATGAGGGCATTAGGTTCTCTAGATTCTAAAGTCCTTCCTAGTTCCAAATCTATGATCCTTCCTCTGGGATCAGGATGCAAGGATTAAGGATAAACCATGCAGCCTGCCCCATTTCTGGCTATGGACTCAGACCTTCTGAGTCAGTCTATAATTTACTTATTCTGTTGCCTCCACAGTACTAGTTCATCTCTTCTCTGAGTTAAAAATAACCTTCTGTCCTTCAATCAATCTTCAAATTACATGGAAATAGCATAATTTTGAATTCCCTCACCATATGGGGTGCCCTCCCAAGGATACACTGCAGTTAGTAAGTACTAGGACGTTACTGATAAAAGGTTATTGACTGACTGAATGGATGAATGAGTATTTGAGGCTCATTATGTACTTAGGGAATTAGAATTCTGGGTCTGAACAGCTGACTTAAAAAAAAAGATTCTGAGCATTATAATTGGCAACATTTCTCCCTTAAACTAACCCTTTTACAACTTTGCCAAACCAGTTAACAAAACTGCTTCAAAAGACTGAACTCTATCCACCAGACACCACTGCATCTTACTTTTCCCCTAAACATGGATCCAGAATATTTTAAGCCTTAACACCTTTGCTGGTGGTGTAAGTTGGATTTCTGACTTGTAGGATCCAAAGGTAGTAGATTGTATTTTAAAATAGCTTGAGTATGCATATTAGGGAATAAAAAAACAAAACAAAACAAAGACACAGTATGTGTCAGCCAGTGTGGAAAAAGGTGTGTGTGGTGAGGGGGGGGGGCAGGGATGAGAGCCAGAGGGAAGAGAGAGGGGAGAGGAGAGAGAGACAGAGAGAGACAGAGAGAGAGACAGAGAGATAGAGACAGAGACAGAGACAGAGAGACAGAGAGAGACAGAGAAAGAGAGAGAGAGAGACAGAGACAGAGACAGAGACAGAGAGACAGAGAGAGACAGAGAAAGAGAGAGAGTGAGTTATGGGGGGAAAGAGGAGAGAGACGCAGAGGACAGACCCTCAAAGAACAGTAGGTAATGACCTGTTTTGTTTCATCTGATTGCTTTAGTACCTCACAATTTCCTTCACCTCCAGCCATTCTGTGCTGTTCAGTTCTGAAAATCAGAAAAAGCTGGTGAAGTAATTTGATGCTGTCCATTTTCCTATGTGCTTTGGCAGCAGACTGTGAAAATGTTCAAGAATGTTTGCAAGTGGTCAGAATGAATATATGGAAAGATGTGGATCTGAAGTCCTCTTTTAAAATAAAATAAAAAAAAAATCTCTTAACATGGGAAGAGCTTTTTATGTTTCCCTGATGTGAAAATTATTAGCAGCTAGTCCTAGTCCCCAAATGGGAATTCAGAGTCTACTGCCTAGCTTTTGAATTTGATTAGTGGATGATTTTAAGATGAACTGTGCTTAATTTTTACCGGCAAGAATCAGAATCTGAGCAGTATGTGATTCAAAGAAGGAAGGATTTGATTGAAACTTGCCTTTCTCATACTTTCTGCTTTGATTATTTTGACTTTTCCTTTCTAATTTTTGTCATAGGTATACACTAATTGTTTTAAAATCCAATTGATTTTATGTTCATCAGATTTTTATCTTCTTTAATTTCCCAGAAATGGTTTGGAAAATAATAGATTAAGAAAAAACAAATAACTCACTGAAACTTTTCTTTAAAAAATCTAGGAAGAGAAAAGTTTGGAAGAAACCCTTTATTTGAAACTTTTATTTATAAATTAAATTGTAGAGGCAAAGCCTCATTGATTTAACAGAGAATTAGTGGCCTCATAATCACATTTAAGTGCAATTTTTCATGAAAAATTCCGGTTTCAAAATGTTATCTTCTTTAATTCAGAACTTATTCCTTGGTTTTATTCTCATTCATTTGTGATAATAAAGAAATTGTCATTCCTTTCTGAAATTTAATAGTATGGTGAGAACATTTTTCAAGGAGAGGAGGTCAAGATTTGTGATTTCAGGGGTGGAGTCAAGATGGTGGTGTAGAAGCAGGAGAATTCAATGGCTCCCCCCATAACCACCTCAAAGACCTATAAAATATGACTCTAAACAAATTTGAGAGCTCCAGAACCCACAAAATTACAGAAAAACACATCTCCTGCTGGGGCCAGCCCAGCAGGCAGGGCAGCAAGGGCTCATCTCAGAGTGCTAGGAGCTTAGCTGCTTAGCCCCAGGGCAGTCAGGACAAGCTGCAGCTGGGGCATGCCAGAGAGTGGATCAATAGCAGCTGTGGCAATTTCCAGAATTATCCACCCCTAAGAAACAAGAGCAAAGTGAAAGGTAGGTGGAATTCAGCTAAATGTGGGAGAGAAAAGCGGGTCTGACTGTCTGCCGCCAGGGCAAGAAAGCAGCAGAAGCAGTGGCCCTGCAGCCACCTCCACATGACTGCTTCAGAGCTTGCAGCCTACAGATTGCAGGGGGATCAAGCAGTCATTCAGAAGCTAAGTGCTATTGCCTTAACCAGCCTGGATCAGGATTGCAGTCTCAGGTGGTGGTCCTGAGGTGAGTTTTCAGTGAGCTGAAGCTGGTGAGGGCTGCAGAGACTGGGCCTCCTAATAGCTCCAGCAGCTGCAAAACCCCCAGCGATTTGGGACAAAGCTCTCCCCTCTGAAAGCAGAGTTCCACTGTGGCTCAAAAATCAAATTAACTGACTGGCAACATGAGCAGGCAAAGGAAGCAAACCAAGCTCAGCAATCCAACTTTAGATTCCTTTTTTGGGGGCAAAAAGGATCAAAGCATGGAACAGGAGGAAGACAACACAGTCAGAACTCCTTCACCAAAAGCTTCCAAGAAAAATGTGAGCTAGTTACAGGCCATAGAGGAGCTTAAGAAGGATTTTGAAAACCAAATAAGAGAAGTGGAGGAAAAATTGTGAA